>CAJGYO010000012.1:33502026-34102026 GCA_904845875.1 Miscanthus lutarioriparius
CTGCTCTGATAGACGGCTTCTGTCAGACAAGTCTTGGTGGCGCAAAAGCAGTTGGAAACAATCATCCTACATTTGGTTTCTTTTCCTAAAAGCACCGTCTCATGTTACGGAGTAGGCGAGAGAAATTCCTCGCAAAAGGAAGCGAGAAATCGCACGCGCAGCACTGAATCTCATAACCCTGAACCATGATTCCACAAGCACAAGCAACCATTTCCCAACCAAACATTTGACGCACTGTCGAGATCAGAACCAGCCATTTCCCAATCAAACATTTGACGCACTGCCGAGATCAGAACCAGCCATTTCCCAACCAAACATGTGACGCCGTGTCGAGATCAGAATCAGATTCCTGCGTCACAAGCACAAGACACGGATGGCTGCAACTGCAACCCCGCAACACGGAGCCCCAAAATGAAGAGCCTTTTCTCTGTGTACCATTAAAAAAGATGGTCTTTTCCTATAGGCCACTAAAAAGTTCGGGCTTACCTAGGTGCCATGACTCTTTATTTCTTTGCCCCCCAAGCTATTCCGTCCATTTTCGCTGGTAACGGTGTATAACGGCGAGGAGAAAAGACCGAAGTGCCCTCAGTCTAGGAAGGATGAGTGAAATTGCCGTTTGCCCTGTGTGCCACTCCCTGACCAAGCGTTTGAGCGCCAAGACGGCTGACGTGGGCAAGTTTTTTGACGCCGAAGGCACTGGACTTGACGCCAAAGAGACCCCGCTTAGTGCTATAAATAGGCCCTCAGCCCTCCCTTCCCACTCATTCTTCTCCTTTTTGTCTCTCCTGCTACCTTGCTGCCAGTGCCATGTCTCAAGCGTCAAGCAGCTATGGGAGGAGGCCCAGGCGGGTCATGTGCCCCAACTGTAGTGTGCTAGCTAATCGATTCATATCGATGACTACGAACAACCACAATCGTGCTTTCCACGAGTGCCCGTACTTTGCAGTTCGTTTTTCTTCCTTGCTCATTCATTCATAGGTTGTTCTTTATTCCCTGTTTGGTGCTAATCTGTTGATGCTGTTGTTTATAGGCCGGAGGGTGCCAGTTTTATCAATGGGAGGACGAAATGGAGGACACTCTTGTGCACCCACCTAAAGCACCTGCTCCATTACAGGCCATTCCTCTGCAGGCAGTGGCAGCACCAGCTTCTATCTCTACAGCAGCTCCTCTGGCCATCGTCTAGGAAGATTTCCAGTCGGCTAGAATTGTAGGTAATGCAGTAGTGGAAGATAGGGTTCTTCAGCAGCTTAGGTGGATTGAAAAGCTGGTGTTTGTGTGCATCTTTCTTGCTTTGTATGCTATCATGAAAAAGTAAGGCCCTATGTATGTAGACTGTGTATGTGTGTGTTTGAATGAAGACTAGTGATGCATGAATGAATGGTTTTTATCAGAGTTATGATCTAATTTATGATAACATAGTAATTCTGACATCTAAAAAAAATAACATCTCACAAAGTTTCATCTAACCAATAGAGTTCCATCTCATAGTCATTCATCTCACATCACAGTTTCATCTCAATTCACAGTTTCATCTTACATCACACTCATGCCAAAATAAAGTGATAGCAAAGCAGCAGTAGTTTTTGCAGCCAAATCACCAAAATAACAACTAAACACAGGTGGTTTTCATTTAAACCCTACCTTCTTTTTGCTCCTGGTATTAGAAGCTGGGCTGGCTGGGCTGGCTGGCACAATTGAAAGCTTTTTTGGTGTAAGCTTCTTCTTCAACCCTATCTTCTTCCTTGGTGAAGGCTGGGGCAAAACAACCTCCATTGGTTCTGTCTGCACAGTCTCTTCACGAAATGGGGCAAGATACACAGACTGGAGGGGAACAGTATAGTCATTGGAACCAGTTCCAGACCTGTTATAGTCAAGTACCAGGAAAGGTCAAGCACACAGTTTCATCAAAAAGTGCAAATGCAGAATTGGATCATGCTTACCTACTAGTCTGGGAATTTGTATGACATGTTGATGTACTGGTAGCTGGGCCCTTACTTTTCTTGGTAGCTGATGTACTGGTAGCTGGACCCTTTGATGAAGAAGATGATTTCCTCTTCCTCTTCTGGTGTGTAGCATTGGCCACTGCCTCATTGTGTGGGAAAATCATGCCTGGTGCAAGAGTTTTCACAACAAGGTTAGTCTCTGTATTGTAACTTGCTACTTTCTTCTGCCTTTTCTTTGGGGTACCCCTGCAAAGGACAAGTTTACAGTTAGTACATGTTGAAAGGATCAAGATGCCCAAGAGGGGGGGTGAATTGGGCTAATTCTAAATTTTCTTGCAATAATCAAATCCTACGGATAACCCAATTAACCCCTTGTGCCTAGAAAAGTGTTTATATCAAACTAATGCACAACAACCTCGCAACCTATGTTCCAAACTTACTCTAGCAAGCAATTCTATGGATGTGAAACAAGTATTGAATTGCTCAAAGTAAATACTCAAGTAAGTGCTCAAAGTAAATAGAGAGAAAAGGAACGCGGCGATGTTTTGCCGAGGTAATCTGAGAGTCGCCACTCCCCACTAGTCCTCGTTGGAGCACCAGCAAGAAGGGTGTAGCTCCCCCTTGATCCGCGCAAGGATCAAGTGCTCTCTCTGAGTTGATTCTTCACACTCCGTCATGGCTGAATCACCCAAAACCGCCACAACTTGAGTTGGGTCACCCACAAGCTCCACGGGTGATCACCAAGCTCCCAATCACCACCAAGCCGTCTAGGTGATGGCGATCACCAAGAGTAACAAGCACGAACTCTCACTTGACCATGCGAAGCCTAATGAGAAGATGGATGCACACTTGTCTACTCTTGATTCACTAATGAGGTTTCACTCTTTGATTCTCAAATCATAAACACCTCACTAGGACCTTGCTCTTCTTGGCACTCACAAACGTGTTTCTCAATTTGTTGGAATGAGCAAAAGTAACTCCACACTTGAGTGGAGCTTCTATTTATAAGCGACTGAAAAATGAACCGTTATGAGCTTGGCATGGATGACCGGACGCTCGATCATATTGACCGGGGCGCTCGGTCGCAGTTCAACTTGCAACAACAGTTTCTAAGTGATGACCGGACGACAGAGGTCCGGTCGGCGATTGACCGACGCGTCCGGTCGATCTTGATGCTTATCAGAATCGGCCGGACGCCGGATACTCAAGGTCCGGTCACCACCGACCGGACGCGTCCGGTCACACTTTTTCAAGTCTGGACCCTTCTTTGAGTCGACCGGACGCTGCCCCAGCCCCACGTCCGGTCCACACGACCTTCCAGCGTCCGGTACTCCAGACTTGTTCTCCTCAATCAAATGAACTGACCGGACCACGTGGCTGGCGTCCGGTCAAGACCGGAGCCAGCCGTCCGGGCCAAGATTTGACCCTCCATTCACTTCCAACTCTCGATCATATGTGAATGAAGTTAGCTCCAAAGGATCTTAGGCATTCATAGGAGCTACCTAGAGCTAGTTTTAACAAGTGTACACCACACCTAACTCACTAGACTCAACTAGGTCAAGCTACCCGCTCATACCCCCCTTCATAGTACGGCCAAAGGAAAAACAAAGTCCTAAACTACTCTAAGTGTCTCTCCAACTTCAATTGACACTTAGAACTAGTTATCCTTAACCTTGTCGTCCATCCTTTGAAAACCGAAACGATTTCCATCGTAGGGGCATGACAACCTCGATTGCCCAATCGATCTCCATTACCATGACCTAACTTAATTGTCTCTACAAAACACACGTTAGTCATAGTAATCTTGTATTGACATTAATCACCGAAATCCACTTAGGGGCCTAGATGCTTTCAATCTCCCCCTTTTTGGTGATTGATGACAATACCACCTCGAGTATGTTAAAGAGTGAGGTTTTTGAAGGGCTTGGCTCATATAAGCTTTTGTCGTTAAGAACAAAAGAGTTAGGCAAGCTTATATGACCCAAGCCAACACAGTGTACTTAAAGGATATGAATTAAGCATGAGTACAAGTAACAAAGCTCATTTGCTTCGAAGTATAAACGCGGAAGCAAAAACAAATGAGCATAACACAAGTGATATGACATATAGATAATGCAAAGTAGAAATCACACATGTCAAATATCACAATCACGTAGATAGCACTATCACATATATATAATAGTATGCATGAAAGTAAACACATGAATGCATAAGTAATAGTGTATCACACAAATAGAACTCCAAATGTATATAATAGGCTAATACTAGATAACTGGCTCCCCCTAAATGTAGCTCCCCCTGAGACTACATACTCGAACACCCTCTCCCCCTTTGGCGTCAAACACCAAAACCTAGGAGTCAAACGCAGCGAGGCTTTCTAGCCACGACGAGCCGGTATTTGAAGAACGAGGGCAAGTTGAACCGGGCACCATCATCATCTCGACCTCGAGCTCAAATCGATCGACCCTCTGTGGCGGGAAGTGTCATTTGGCGGTGCGGGTCTCAGCTGGAGCTGGTGCTTTTGCGAAAGCTCGCCGGTATGTCTGCTGAGGGATCTCGACGAGGCAATGTATTTAGGGGAGCCTCGAGTAGTCATGGCGATCGGGTCATCAGACGGACCGGCAGAATGCATATGAGGCGGAGTAGGCATGCTTGGTCAACTTCGTTGAAGGATGCTCCAAGACTCTCGAGACCGACGTGGCGGTGCACGAATAGCGAGGAAGATCGCTCTGTGTGTGAGCCCGTCTCAAGTGGAGTGAATCATGGGGCTACCACGGTGAGGCTAACCACCGGGATACCTGTATAGGCGGTGAAGCAAATCGAGCCGGAGGTTGTCCCTGACTCTAGAGCCCACTGGGTTGTACTGCTGGAGTCGTCGAAGTGGTAGGAGGATGTGCAAGCCGGGCGAAGGTCGTGGCGGTGGAACCCCAATGGTCGCTACTACATGCCGCATGAATCCATGAGCCGTTGCCGCATAAGTAATCGCCGGTGCCGAAGGAGCTGCTGCTGCCTGGAACTCGTCTGACGAGCTCTGAAATCGTCTTGGTTGGCGGTTGTCTCTCTGTGCTCATTGTGTCGATCTCGCCGCATCCGCTCAAGAATAGCAATGAGAGCGGGGTCCGTCTCATGCGAGCAGTGGAGCAGAACTGGAGCTACCGGCCTCTGCATCGTGTCTGTGAGGAGGCATCTGAGGTATGGGCCGGTAGTCATCGCCGAGAGCTGCCATCATGTACTCGCCACCTCCTGATGTGCCTCTAGCTCCTCCTCCTCGGTGGTTGCAATCCTCCGATGATCGATCGATTCTTGCCGAAGCGGACTCACTGCACGTCGGGACGACGGCTAGCTAGGCTGTCTGGGTGCTGAGGAGGGTGTGTCCGATCCTCTGTGACAGGTTGTAAGCTAGGAACTCTGTGGTGGCACCAGATACTCATCCATCATACCAGGGGCTTATCAAGCACTACTCTGCGGATAAGAAACGTGATCCGAAAGCGTATAAGGAAGGCTCACACCCTTGAATCCCTCAACTAAAGTGTCCTCCATCTCCGAAAGAAGGAGGTCCCAGATATCAAATATTGTGTCTGCACGATCGGGGCATTAAGAAGCCGAGTCAAGCGAGTCGGACCCTCTCTATATCCCAACCTCGGGAAGCAAAGTCCTCCCGATAATGGCCTCTAGCACTCTCACCTGAGGAGTCAAGTCACCGGGGTTCCCGCCGACCCTCTCCAAAAGGCTCCTTGAAGCAATGTCGCACTAAATATGTAGGAGGCACCAACCCTCCATGTGGACGCCTTTGGGAGGCTCCTCGCTGTCCATAACAGACCTCATGTATCTTGACAGTCTGCTCTCCCTCGTGAGCCTCAGATCTCTCTCGACCTCGCCACTCATCACTCTGTAGTCTTTGCCTCTGAAAGCAAAGTGAATAAACATGTGATGTGGATCGATGAAGAGTGAAGCATAGAACTGACGAACCCAGGATGGTACATATATCCCCGTCCGTCCAATCAAATCTGTCAGTCCTGGCAAATATGACAAGTATGGCCGAATGCTCTCTCCAGCTGCTGCCACAATAGACTCTATCTGACAGACTCTCTGAGATCTGAACACTGCCCCACTGTTGAGATAAGCATTGTAGAAATCCTCCTGCAGTGGCGTGTAGAAACCCTCAGCTGCTCTCTCATCCCTCCTCGGGGGAAACCAAACCTCAAACTCAACAAAACGCAGCTGCTGAACCTGCCTGGCGGTAGCGGCCCTCAAGTCGAGGTGTACCACTAGAGGTGGACCCTGTGGTCTAGGTGGAGGACATGATCCCCTCCGGCCAGTGTCGGCCGTGACCTCGGTGAGATCGGTACACGGGTCCGTCCCAGAAGCGCCCGCCGGGGTGCAGCCCTATCTCCTCGGCCTCCTGGGTCTGCTGAGGCTCTGCTTGTGGGGGCTGCTGCTGTGCTAACGGACCCTCCTCAATGGAAACCCGTCGTCCTGCAAACGTGACAGTCCTAGCTGGACTACCGTGACGACGCTCAACCTCCTCAATCGCAGCTCTGAATGCTGGTGAAACTGGCTGATCTGCAATGACAACTCCGCTGCGGGCACCACCTCTCTCGGCACGCTCTGCGGCCTCTACAACAGCTGCTGCTCTCGCTGTCTCTACGTCGGGGTACTTCCGCTTCTTGGATGTCACCTGCTTGGTTGACTTGCCCTTCGATCCGGCTGGCTGGCGAGGCGGGGACCTCCGATCATCATCACCTGGGCCACCACCAACATTCTTGGTGCGAGCCATCTGAACTGACAAGATGGTGAACTGACGCTGATGAGGATCAACAGACAAACTGAACCTCTCGAGGCTTGGCCTCGATCCTTACTCGCGAGCTTGGCTCCGAGATGACTGCC
Source organism: Miscanthus lutarioriparius (assembly GCA_904845875.1). Classification (NCBI taxonomy): domain Eukaryota; kingdom Viridiplantae; phylum Streptophyta; class Magnoliopsida; order Poales; family Poaceae; genus Miscanthus; species Miscanthus lutarioriparius. The sequence goes on from CAJGYO010000012.1 coordinate 33,508,857, forward strand.
AACTGCCACAAGAACCACAACGGAACCGACTCGCTGCACGATAGAATAGATGGATATATAAATAAATACCATATTGCTAATAGATGCGGAACCCTAATAGAGAAAGCAATGTAGATGCGAAATTGAATCGAATGGCTTTCTACCTGACGATAAGCGATCCGAGAAAAGATGAGATGTCACGCGGGGGAACCACGGAGCCGGCTAGGGTTACACGGAGCAATGATGAACTGGTGGCCCTAGTATTTGTAAAATCAGTGCATTGTATTGCAAATTGATCTACTCAATTTGAAATTGAAACAAGGGGCTAGCCTTACCGAGAGGAGATGAGGCTAGGGCACACGGCAAGAGGCAGAGCAGAGGCGTGGACAGGGTGACTCCGGCGAGCTACGGCGGCGATGGCGTGGTGGCGCGCGAGGTGGCCGGCGTGATGCTGCAATGGCATGGCGAGGCAGGGGCACGGCGGCACGGGCGCAAGGTGGCCGGCGTGATGCACTGGCAAGGGAGACGCGGTGGTGCTGCGGCGGCGAGCAGTGGAGGCGGCGGCTCGAGCTAGGGTAGAAAAAGGTTGAGGACGAACAGGGTACGGCTGCGGTTAAGTAATCCCCCAAGACGCGATGAAAAAGGAAACCAAAAAGAGTCCTCGAAGCGCGCGAGATCCATCGACCGGACGCTCGGTGGTAGCGACCGACGCTACCACCTGTCATCTCCGGTCGATTCCAGAGTCCAAATCCTCTGAATCGGATCGAACGCGTCCGGTGGTCCATGACCGGACACGCGTGGTCCGGTCCAAGACAACTTGTGCACTCTTCGATCGACCGGACGCAGAATCCTTCCTGACCGGACGCACAGACGCAGCGTCCGGTCATTCCTTCGGCAGCAGTTCACCTCCTGTGAACTGACCGGACGCTGGACAGCAGCGTCCGGTGCACCTTTTCCAGCAAACCTCCAACCTTCCTTCGCGCTGCCTGTTCCCAATCAAGTCCCAACTTGAAAAAGATCCAAATAAACACCAATTGGGACTGATGTGAGTGACCTCTCTCAAACCCTTATATTTTTCAAAATATTTTGCCTTAGGCTATAATTCTTTTTAAGAAAATAGGCAACAAGAGGGCAAATGGAACAAAACGACAAAACAACATTCATGCATATGCAATACTTGTAAGTAAATCTAGTTGCTTGTCAAGTTTGATCCAAGGTTAAGCTTCTTCACACGTTTTTCGGCGGTTATCTTAACCATGTTAGACAAGCCCTATGTGCATTGCCACAAATTAAACATGTTGTATATTACAATGAATGCAAGGGACAACACAAGCTCAATTTTTAGTGAAGTTACTAAAATCAAGTACATTTAGCTCATTCCGCAATCTACAAAATGTAGCCTCATCTAGCGGTTTTGTGAAGATATCCGCTAATTAATCTTCGGATCTTACACCTTCTAGTGATATATCATTTTTAGCCACATGATCTCTTAGAAAGTGATGGCGGATATCTATATGCTTGGTGCGAGAGTGTTGAACCGGATTATTTGCAAGTTTTACCGCACTTTCATTGTCGCACAAAAGAGGTACTTTCTCTAGAACTACTCCATAGTCTAGCAAAGTTTGTTTCATGTATAATATTTGTGCGCAACAGGCACCCGCGGCAATGTATTCCGCTTCGGCGGTGGACAAAGCCATACTATTTTGTTTCTTGGAGGACCAAGACACAAGTGATCTACCAAGCAAATGGCACCCTCCTGATGTGCTTTTTCTATCAACTTTGCATCCGGCGTAATCCGAATCGGAATAGCCAATTAATTCAAATAAAGCTCCTTTGGGATACCAAAGACCAATGCTTGGCGTGTGCTTAAGATACCTAAGGATTCTTTTTACGGCAATTAAATGTGTTTCCTTAGGACTAGCTTGAAATCTAGCACACATACACACACTAAACATGATGTCGGGCCTAGATGCGGTTAAATATAACAAGCTACCAATCATAGAACGGTAGAGAGTTTGATCAACCGGGTTACCTCCCTCATCTAGGTCGAGATGTCTATTTGTAGGCATTGGTGTCTTGATTGGCTTACATTCATCCATCTTGAATCTCTTGAGAAGATCTTTTGTGTATTTCTCTTGAGAGATGAAGATGCCTTCTTTCATTTGCTTGACTTGAAAACCAAGAAAGAATGTAAGCTCACCAATCATTGACATCTCGAACTCCTTCGACATCAATTCACCAAATTCTTTGCATGAGTCTTCATTTGATGATCCAAAGATGATATCATCAACATATACTTGACAAATGAAGATATGCCCATCAAGCTTCTTGGTGAATAGTGTGGTGTCAACCTTCCCAATGGTGAAGCCCTTCTCAATGAGGAAGTCCCGAAGGCGCTCATACCAAGCTCTTGGGGCTTACTTAAGCCCATTAATGCCTTGGACAACCTATAAACATGATTAGGATATCTAGGGTATTCAAACCCGGGAGGTTGATCAACATAGACTAGTTCATTTATAAAACCATTTAAAAAAGCACTTTTCACATCCATTTGATATAGTTTCATTTCATGATGTGATGCATATGCAAGAAGGATACGGATGGCTTCTAATCTTGCAACCGGTGCAAAGGTCTCTCCAAAATCTAAACCTTCAACTTGAGAGAACCCCTTTGCAACTAGTCTTGCCTTGTTCCTCACAACAACACCTTGATCATCTTGCTTGTTGCGGAACACCCACTTTGTTCCAATGACTCTTGCACCTTTTGGTCGCTCTTCAAGATTCCAAACTTCATTGCGAGTGAAGTTGTTCAACTCTTCATGCATGGCATTGATCCAATCCGGATCTTTAAGAGCTTCTTCTACCTTGGTAGGCTCATAGCAAGAGACAAAAGAGTGATGAGCAATAAATGAAGTAAGTTTTTGAGATCGAGTCATTACACCCTTTGATGGACTCCCTATGATGAGATCTTGTGGATGATCTTGTAGGAGATGTGTGTTTCTTCTATTGACCACTTGAGGAGGAGCACTGATCGGACGCGTCCGGTCGATCTTGGATGCTTACTGTAATCGACCGGACGCTGGATACTCAAGGTCCGGTCACCACTGACCGGACGCGTCCGGTCACACTTTTTCAAGTCTGGACCCTTACTGGAGTCGACCGGACGCTGGCCCCCAGCGTCCGGTCACACGACCTTCCAGCGTCCGGTCACTCCAGACTTGTTCTCCTCAGTCAGATGAACTGACCAGACCCTGCGGCCAGCGTCCGGTCGCACCAGAGCCAGCGTCCGGTCAGTATTTGACCCTCCATTCACTTCCAACTCTCGATCATATGTGAATGAAGTTAGCTCCAAAGGATCTTAGGCATTCATAGGAGCTACCTAGAGCTAGTTTTAACAAGTGTGCGCCACACCTAACTCACTAGACTCAACTAGGTCAAGCTACCCGTTCATACCCCCCTTCATAGTACGGCCAAAGGAAAAACAAAGTCCTAAACTACTCTAAGTGTCTCTCTAACTTCAATTGACACTTAGAACTAGTTATCCTTAACCTTGTTGTCCATCCTTTGAAAACCGAAACAATTTCCATCGTAGGGGCATGACAACCTCGATTGCCCAATCGATCTCCATTACCATGACCTAACTTAATTGCCTCTGCAAAACACACGTTAGTCATAGTAATCTTGTATTGACATTAATCACCGAAATCCACTTAGGGGCCTAGATGCTTTCACATGTATTTACTTTATAGGACAAATGAAAATAAAGTACATGTTTACCTTTCAGCCTCCATTGCAGTAATGTCTTCTGGGTTCCCATTCTTGCAGGTGTACCAGTGGTGGCCTAACTCATGGCATATAGGACACTCATGCTTCTTTGACTTCTTCTTACTGCCTCCCTCAACAGCTGACTTCATCCTGTTCTTCCTCCTACCACCAGTGGACTTGAGACATGGAGGGTGTATGAAGAAGCCATGTGTTGCTTTGGGCCACATGGACTTGTCAGGAATGCATGGGATAGAGCCTCACACATAGGCATCCTTGAACTTCTGACAGAGAAGAAATCATCTACATGATCTTCTAGTCTTGCACCGGAATTGAGGTGATGTAGGCAATAGCATGCTTGCAGGGGTATTCCCCGACCCTCGCCAGACTCTCTACAGAACATGTCCTATTTCTTAAGTCCACCACAAACCTAAACCTGCACTTCCCCCTTAGCACAAATTTCTCGCAACACCTTCGTGGAGAGCTTGTGATCACTTCAATATCAAGATTGTAACTGTCATCCTTTAGCTTCTGCACAATATGGGGCAAAATCTTTCCTTCAAACTTTCTGGCCACCCTCTTCCTATGGTTCCATTTGATCAATATCTTCCGTCTCGATGGTGTCCATCAAGTCATCCAGATAAGCTTCTTCACCCCTTTATCCAGATTATTGAAAGACTCACCAAGTTGTTAGTCACATAATCAACTTTTGAGGCAATTACAAACCGGCTCCTAGTCCATAGCTTCTTGTGAGTGTCTTGAAGGTACTTCATAGCTTCGCTTTGGCGGCCCAGCCATTGCCCCGATAATGCTTATCAAACATATATGGACTCCAAGAATATGCGAAAGCCCACAAGTGCTCATCAAAAACTTTACCACTATACCTCTTCTTGAAATTTTGTACTAGATGATACATACACTCCCTATGTTCAAATTTCTCCGAAACACTTCACTAACTCCATTCATCATCGTCACAGCCACAATCAGGGAGAAAGTAAGCCTGTGGGATCGCCTATTGCTTCCTTCAACCTCCCCATGAACCATACCCAATTTTCATTGGTTTCGTAATCTATGACACCCATCACTCTTTCGGTACATCCAGTTGTGCCCATCAATCGCAGACAGAAATGCACAACCGGCTCCTAAACCTCCCATTAAAAATGTGCTATCTCTTCGCAAGATATGGTCTACAACCTCTAAGGAAGCCATCAACACAAGGTTTAAGTGCAAAAAAGAGCCTATTAAACCTTATCTTGTTATTGATGGTGTGGTGATCAATCACAACCCATGAACCAGGCCTGGTTTCCTCTATCTAGGCCTTAAATCTAAAAAGATTGTCAAAACTTTTGTCCCATGGGCCATAAATCTTATCCATGGCAAGTAGTCTACCTTTGTATACTCTTTTGTAGGGCACCACAATCTTGTGCTCATCCTTCAATCTCCTTTGTAGTTCAAGCAAGGCACCCACAAATCCCATCTTCCTTGAGCCAATCAACCACTTGATGATGAGACCAATCCCGAGTCACTCCTACACGCACTCCTTTCCTTCCAGCGCGCCTCGCACCGATGGGGAAAATGGGTTCCTCTTTATCTGCAAAACAAATATACATTCTACAATTCTTTCGCATGCATTTGCAATAAGTAATAACAAAACCAAATTACTATCAAGATTTACAAAAGTACATACACAAGACTTAATTGATTACACCATCCTTCCTTGAGTTGATGCATGGATTCTCCACGGGCAGACCATCATTCTAGGCGCAAGGCAAAGTTGCCCTATACCTTCCTGTGTCACTTGCCTCAATGTTATAATGGTACTCATGTTTCACAGAATGTGTAGCTAAAGCCAGCTTAAAGGAAGGAATGTCCGAATAAACAAAGCCTCATGACCATAGGAGGGTCCTTCTTGTTATAATCAGCATCAGGCATTTGTTCAGGTTCTTTATCTTTAATAATATCATCTAAGTCCTCTACTTCACTATCATCATCAGACAAGGATTCATCGTCAGAGTCATCACTGTCTGAACCATCACAACTTTCAGGCTGCCTTTGCTTACTGCAAACTTGACTGTGAGGTTTGGTAGGTGGGGGATGTTGGTAATGAATCAAAGTGCTGTTTTTTGACTGTTGCCTATAATAGGCCAACTAGTGAGCCTCAGATTCCTGATTGGGATTTTAGTCCCCCTGCCATCTCTGTTGAAGCCCCATTCACTCCTTCAGTCCACTGTCCTACCAGAGCAGAAGCAAGCAATGCCTCCCAGAGTGCCACCCAGAGTGAATGTGCTGAACCTGAATATCTGGCTAACCCAAACCCATCCAATGAGCATGTGGGTGTTGATGAGGAAGGGTTGTACATTGACCTTGGCCCCCAAACATTTCACGCATATCTTGGTCACTCCTTACTTCAACGTTGACCTTACTCTGATTGCAGAAATAAAACAGTCGAGCTACCTCACCGAAATCGGGTGGATACTTGTCAACAACATCACGAACCGGATCTTCGGGTTAGTAAGCTCAAAGATCCACAACTTTGTTCAAAGAAAACCACCGAGCACGCGAATTGGGAGTAACAATCCGCATTTCTAGGTGGAAGCTATTGTCTGCGTCCATCCTACAGATGAACAACAAGGAGCACGCAATCAAGGAGAACGCAAACAACGGGGAACAACACCACAATCGATCCACATTCTTCACTACCCGACCTAATCGATCCATACATTCACAACTACCCGACCTAATCGATCCATACATACCAAGGAGCATGCAATCTAGGGGGAATAACACTCACCCGGCAGCTCGCAAGTTCGGTCGCTCGCCCGCACCCTTCTTCACCTCACCGCCATACGCGGCCAATCCTCTGGATCCACGGTGAACTCCAAGCAGGACTACCCCATTCGACACCAGAAGCACGGGGGATTGATCTTCTTCTCAACCCACCGCCGCCGCTAGGGTTCCGCGTCCGCCGCCGCCGCTAGGGTTCCGCGTCCGCCACCGCCCGCCTCAGCTAGGGTTTGGGGAAGAGAACGAGAGAGAAGCGAGAGTGAGAATACGATGGCGGTCAAGTTCGGTCAACACGGCCTCTCCCTCATAGAAGGGTAAGATGGACAAATTTCCTGTCCGGTCCCACCTGTCAGGGCTTTGAAACTGTCAAAACCAAACAGAACGTGCACGGAATGGCTTGGGGGGCAAAGAAATAAAGTGTCATGGCACCTAGGTAAGTCCGAACTTTTTAGTGGCCTGTAGGAAAATGCCATCTTTTTTAATGGTACACAGGAAAAAGGCTCCAAAATGAAAGCACGAAGAACATGGAAGGAGCAACACGAATATGAGAGGCGAATCGGAGAGGGAGAAGCAGGGAGGGAGGGGGGAGAGTACATACGGGCCATCTCATCCAAAGATCGCTCGTCGGGCGGCTCCCACTCCGCGCAAGATCCGGAACCCCATCTTGGCCGAAAGCCCTCGAGGACCTTTCAACATCTCCGCTCCTCCTCTCTAAACCACGGAATCGGCCGCCTCGACCGATCTCGGGCCATTGGTCTGGTAGCTACTTTGCTCAGGTGTCTCCGCGGGCCACTTTTATATAGCGCGCTCGACGGAAGACGGAGGAGGAGGATTTGGAGGAGGAGAGGATCGGGAGGCACACGTGACGGGCGCGACGGCATTGCCGCCGGGCGATGCCGGCGCGCTTATGCGTTCTGCTGCTGCCGCGCAAGCCAAAGCTCATCAGCGCCGGGGGCCGCCATCGAGAGACAGGCGCTCGGTCAGGCCGCGAGCCCCAACGGTGCAGGGAATCCGACGAAGGACTCAAGGGACACAGCGATAGAGATGGGCAAGTGAATCTCACACTGGCCCGTGGGACCGATGCCGCGAAGATATGCCTGTGAGTAGAGCCGTGACTAGGGCCGAAAACGGTAGGGATATTTTCCCCGACCGAATTTGTTTACAGGGTAGAGATCTGTCTGTATTCGACTCCGGATATTCAACATCTGATATTGTATCCATATCTGAATACTTAAATCGTGTATTTATGATGTTGATATCTACCCGTATCTTATCCGGCATGGTTGACACTATCCGTATTTAAATCTGAATCTGGACATAAATATGAAAACAAATGTAGTATCAGTGATATCCATCCATATCCGATTCGTTTTTATCCCTGGCTGTGACTACTGCAGTGCTGCCAGTAGAGGAGGATGAATCCAACCAGGGTCCACCGGTCAGGCCGCCTGTGTGCGCGACACTTGCCAGCTGCAAGGCACAAGCCGACACAGAGGGCAAGGAAAGCTGATTGGTTGTTCACCTGTTTGACCAGCAAGCTTGCTCACCTAGGCAAGGAAATCCTTGCCAATGAAGGCAAGTCAAATCGGCTCGTCGCCTGGGCAAGGCCGCCATTGAATCGAAGTCCTCAGCCACCCAAATCAGCCTCCACTGCCACCGAATTGGCCCGTGTCACCATCGAATCAGCCTCTACCCTGCAGATCGATCTCCGATCCTTTGCCGCCGAAGTCTGAATCGGCTTCTAAAATGACATTGGTGTTACTGCTGAGGGCTAACGGTGTTAAACATAAGGTAAAAAAAACCATATTACTCCTCTGTATGTATGGTTGGATATATGTATTGTACAATAAGTATGACTATATATATATATATATGCACTGACCAGACAACATTTTTGATACACAAAACACAATGGACAACCATAACAAATATATATAGGAGCTTTAAGATAGCAATTAAGATCAACAATTCACATGAGCTTAGAATTAGAACAAGTGCATACATAGGTTCGCTACAAATGGATTTTCCATACATAAATAAGTTGGACACAAGTTTTAAAGTTCACACATACACAAACATCTAAAACTCATGCCACAACTTCATACATAAACAGTGTTAGGATATTCATATTGAGATCACAGGCTAAGCCTACTTTTACTTCTTGTGGTCATTGCAGGGCTGGCAAAGGCTATTGTTTTGCTTCTTGTGGCTATTCTTGGGCTGTCAAATGGCACAATATCAATCTTTGCACCTCCTCTAGCAACATCTTTGCTATTCGCTTTGGTCTTCATATTCTTTTTGGCATTTGCCTTCACAATTTTTTTCGCATTGACCTTCACAGGAAACTCAACAGAAAATGGTTCGGGCTGATTTGAACCACTAAAAATATGTTTTTTAGAAACACCTTCAAATATGTATGTATCAAAAGATTATCCGGTGCGAAATGCAAAAAACTTTGGGCTGATCGGGAGTTGGCCCAAATTCAAACACGTCTCATCCATACCGGGCTGGTCGTCTGGCCCAAGCTGGACCTTCACCCGTAACCACACAGCCCATGGATCAGCCGAATCAAGAAGAGCCCACGGTGACCAATTTATTCTTCCAGACAAAAAAAATCTCCTCGGCCATATCCGTCGATCAGTCGCCAAGCAGAGCAATTCGGACAGCACACGCTGCAGAACCCAATCGAGAGTCGCCGCACGCTTTGCTCCGCCGTCTCCTCCTCCGCGGAGTAATTCCGTCGAACGCCTCGCGAGCACGCGCTCTCGCACCGCCCTCGTCCTTTGTCCGATCGAATGCCGTAACGCCGCGGAAGGGCGCGCGCGGCGATGCTTGCCATGGCTTCGCTCTGCCCGTTGTCCGCCGCGCCCACTTTCCCGCGCGCTCGTCGTGCCGCAAGCTTCAGGAGCCCCGCTTCCTGGAGCGGCCTCGCCGCGACCGCGAGCAATGCCAATGTCTGCGGCTGTGGACTTCTGCCCACCGGAGGCTACGCGAGGCTGCGGTCGCGGTTAAGGAGCCCCGTGCGCGCCAAGATCGACGAGGCGGGCAAGGACACGGGCGCTGGTCTGGGCTTCCCCCCGCCCCGCCTCAGGAAGCTGCGCCTACGCCTGCGGCCGCGGCTGCGCCTCCTGTGGTGGCGACTCCGGCGGCTGTCGCCGCGGGAGCTCGCGACCGACGCCGGGGCCGGGCTGCGGCGCGCCGTCCGCCGCGTGCCCCCCGCGGCCGCGGCGCCGGTCGTCCTGGCGCTTCTCCTCGCCGCCGCGCGGCTCGCGCTGCCAAGAACGTGGCCCGGAGGTGGCCTACTCGGACCTCGTCACGGGGCTCCGCGAGGGCGCCGTGGCCGCCGTCGCGTTCGAGGAGGACTCGCGCCGTATCTACTTCAGCAAGAAAGATGGGGACGACGGCGGCGCCGACACGAGCGAGGCCGGTGAGAGCGCTGCTGTGGCGGCGCCGAAGTGGCCGTACTACGCGCGGAGGGTGCCGCACGATGAGGGCTTCCTGCTCGGGCTAATGCGGGAGGGCGGGGTGGACTACCGGTCGGCGCCGCGGCCTGCTGGGAGGCTGCTGGTGGACATGCTGAGCACGCTGCTCACGCTCTGGGTCTCGCTGGTGCCCATGATGTGGTTCATACAGCGGCAGATGTCTGGTGGGGCGGTGCTGACAAACGACGCAAACCGAGGAAGCAGATGGTGGGCTTTGACGATGTTCAGGGCGTAGATGAAGCGAAGGAGGAGCTTGTTGAGGTAGATGTGGTTTTCGCATTGCTTACTCATTGACTGTTCTTTGTGATGCTTGATGAATGTGGGAAGACAAAAACGATTAAACAAGAGACTTTTCATCTTAAATGAAAGGCAATTAGACATAGCTTTAAATAGGAACAGAGATGGAATATCCACATTTGATATAGCAGTTTAGGAAATGTCAATCAATCATACTGTATTGCCGTGGGCTTGCTTTTGTTTTGTATTTTCACAATTACTAGGAATGTATCTAATGACACTCACCTTTACCATTTAATCATGTAATGCGTACATCACAGCAGAACTATGATCCATTTATAATTGAAAATGGAAATGCCAAAGTTTGATTTTGCCTTCACTCGCTCTTGCGTTATGCATTAATCGGATAGTTTATGACTTCAAACTTCTGCAATGTCTGTTTCACATTTGTTAGACTCCTAAGAGCCTAGTTCGTCCATTATGACACAAATTTAAAGGCTTCATGCACCATTTGGATCAGTGATCACTTTGAAGTAATTTTTGTCACATCATAAGAAGAAGCAAAACTTTGTAATACGAATGTTACAATAGGATCTTTTAAGTTTCATTGAGGGGAATGAAGCCTGTTTGCTCTGTAGTTTCTAAATTTTACAATGTGCTGCAAGTAGTTCATTGATGAAAATTGCAAATGCTGGGAGCACTCTGAAAATGAACAGAGATGTGATAGCTCCTGGAAGTCTGGGACTACAGGACAGATATAAACTGTTGGATGATTAATTCGAACTTCTATCTTGCATTTATATTGGCCTAAAAAATATCCTTTAGTAAGTGACTAAGTGTTGAATGCTGCTTTTCTTCCAGTAACTAGGAATTGCGTATTTGTGTTGGTCTGAAGTTATTTATTTTTCCATTGGAAGAATTAGTTTTGTATTAGTGTTTATTCAATCTGGATGATGATCATTAAGAACTTTAGTAAAACATGGCAATTTTCCAATGTAGATAGTGAGCTGTCTGCATGGTTCACTGAACTACAAGAAGCTTGGAGCAAAATTGCCCAGGGGTGTTCTGCTTGTTGGCCCTCCTGGAACTGGGAAGACTCTGTTAGCAAGGGCAGTTGCAGGAGAGGCTGGAATTCCATTTTTCTCTGTTTCTGCTAGTGAGTTTGTTGAAGTTTTCGTTGGACGAGGTGCAGCCCGAGTCAGGGATTTGTTCAAGGAGGCCAAAGAAGCTGCCCCGTCAATCATTTTTATTGATGAACTTGATGCCGTGGGTGGAAGTCGAGGTAGAAGTTTTAATGATGAGAGGGACCAAACTCTAAACCAGGTGTGGTTTTTGGCACTCTGATGATCTTTCATATCCTGCATCTAATGACATCACTAAAAGTATATTTTCTTGATTTTCTCTATGATGAATAGCTGCTTACTGAAATGGATGGTTTTGACTCGGACATGAAAGTTATTGTCATGGCTGCTACTAACAGGCCAAAAGCACTGGATGCTGCTCTTTGTCGACCTGGCCGCTTCTCCAGAAAGGTTGTTGTTGGTAGGCCTGATGTGGAGGGCCGCAAAAAGATTCTGGCTGTTCATCTAAGGAATATTCCTTTGGAAGAGGATCGCGAAATAATTAGTGATCTGGTTGCTAGAGTAACCCCAGGATTGGTCGGTGCAGATCTAGCAAACATTGTTAATGAAGCTGCTCTACTAGCTGCGCGAAGAGGTAAGTAAGATCACTTATCTAAGGTACTGAAAGGTAGATTACATATCATTTGCTGCTCATGCATCAGATATGTGTTGATACCAATGAAATTTTTTCTAGATTCAGTGGTGCTTTGAATTACATGGTTTAAAACTTAACAATTTTTTTGTCCATGTTTGAAACCTGTTACTGGAATATTTTTCCTACTATGCTATTGGAAATTATTACTGGAGTAGTCATAATTCCACTTACTGTTCGTGTTCTACTTGTGTACTTCAAAATGAGGATTGGTTAATCTCTAATGAATGGGTTTTAAGGCAATTGTAGAATATATATTAATATGGAACTTATTGGTGTTGATCTTCCAGGTCGGAATACTGTGTCCCGGGAGGATATTACGGATGCAATCGAGAGGGAGAAATACGGGGTCAACGGGAGACAAGAAATTGATGGTTCTGAAAGGCAAGGCCTCACCAAGTTATTTCCGTGGCTACCTAAATCTGGAAATAAACCATCAAGCCCTGATGATTTCCGAGGACTGATGGGTTATCATACATTAAGCTAACTTAGCAGCTCTTGCAAGGTATGTTCAGATTTGAGCACAGCCTCACTTGTTTCTATCCCCTCAGAATAACACTGCCTCATATTCTTGATGTTCATCAAAATGTTCCTTTCAAACTCATTTAGTTGGGTTTACTTGGTCAGTTGGATCAACTCTATTCACTATTTAAAAGTACTTACTCCATTCCAAATTTTAAGTCATTTTGGCTTTTTTAGATACATAGCTTTTGCTATGTACCTAGATATATCTTATGTCTATATATAGAGTAAAAACTATGTATCTAGAAAAGCCAAAACAACTTACGATTTGGAATGGAGGGAGTACTTAAAAGATGTCATTAATGTTACTTAACAGCATTACTTTGGGAAAAAAATTGCATTTGAGAAATTGGTGTAAACTGTACTAATATTTTGCTTTCCAAAATGTACATATAGTCTGGGTTTTACTTACCTTGCCTGGTACGACTATGCCATTTGTTCAGATTTTCCCTGTGTTTGATGCTGATTCTCCAAACCTAGCTAGAGCTCTGTTGCTTGCTAGTGAGGAGCTTATATTTTGGGGTTTGTCAGGGGCACGAGGTATGGTATCAATTACCTCCTTGCCCTGGGGCCGAATGGGAGTTAATTTTGGGCCGAGGTCACCTACTTTGTGTGATAAGGGTGTGTCTGTTTAATTTGAGCACATTGGTGTGAGTGGGTGTCTTGTATGGGTTCCTTTCCCATTTTTTCTTCTTAATATAATGATGAGCAGTTCTCCTGCGTGTTCGAGAAAAAAAGATTTTCCCTAATACATCCTTTCGATGGATCAACAGAGCTTGTATATATTTCCCACCTTTCCCCCTCAGCTTCAGCTTTTTGGTCACCTGATTGGCACATGAAATCACCTAAAAATATGTAGCATGGAAGTCTAAGCACATGTAAGATCAACAACTCAAGATCTATCATGCACCTTTGAAAGGAAAAAATGTAGCAGGCAAACTCAATAACGTCTGAAACCAGGATGTTTCCAGGTCTAACCAGATCCCGACCAGTTTTGGGTCCACACTGTGTAGGCTTGGGGCTAGCTACCTAGATGATGGGGTACTGAAAAATATCTCCCACATTCCTCCCAACAACTACAGTGGAGGGTATTGATTGTTAGAACAACTCGATGACAAATCGTCCACTTTTTCATCATGTCTTGGTTTTCTTATCCTTGCTTAAGATGTGTCATGTTGTTATGTTATCCCTTACAAGATGTTACCTTTTTAGTTCTGTAAGTTTTAGGGTGATTACACCATTTGAATCGGTTGCGTGCCTTTTTGTACATGCTTCCTTTTTCTACCTGCGATTTCAGTACGCAGTACAGCTATAGAAAACCATGACCTTTTGTCTGCCTGAAATCTTATTTGGCTTTTGCTTGTGTTGTGCAGAACTGAGAAAGAATATAAACTGCAACTAAATCTGGGAAACTGTTGCCTGTAGTTTTATGTATATCAGCAAATATACATCTCGATAGTATGTAAGAAGGATGTTGCAAATTGCAACCAGTGGCTATTGGTACTTTCAGAAGAAAGCTGTTACAAACTACATGAGGACAGTTTGTGAATATAGAATTCCAAGATTTTTCCTAGCTTAAGGGCCTGTTTGGATACCTAATCAGTTTCATGCTTCGTAATTTTGTTGGAAACATCGCTCAAGTTTCGTCGCATAGCCTGCAGTGTTGATAGAATAGGCTAAAATAGCTAGCAAGCTAGTGGCGCTCCTGCTACTGTACACAGATCAGTCATTCATCTGATTCTTCCCAACTAGAAGTCTGGAAGTTCTGCTGCGAGTTGGATGTGCAACGCTGTGCAAGTTTACAAATGCAATGTCAAGTGCACATGGGAACTGAATCTGCAGCGACGTGCAAGAAATACACGGCATCATATTTTACAGTTCACACTAAGCAACATTTAATTTCTTTTCCTGTTAACTTACACTACCGCTATCCTGTATATTCATTGAATTACTGTCAAGAACAAACTCCCACTCTAGAAATTTGGGATGTGAAATCACTTAATCTTTCAACGTGTATGCACTCCCTCTGGTTAAAAATATATGCACTGCCCCTGGTTAAAAGTACTTGTCACATTTAACTCTGCAGTCTTTGATGTTGATGCACATCTTTGACCACTAATATCTTCTAGAATATATTCTTAAAATCCTTCAAGTTTGGGTTTTGCAAGTATTGTTCAATATACAAATCTACATATGTATCTTACTTGTTTCCGAACTAAATAATGTAGTATTTAAGCTTTAATCAAATTCTGTCTAAACGGTATATGTTTTTTTCACCAGAGAGACCCTGTAAATTAATTAATTTCTTCGATGCACATGTTTAAAAAAAAAATCAAACCATGGTAGTAATCTTTAGTCTGCTCATTTATGTTCCATTTCCTCTGGCGTCTGCTTGATCGTTGGCCCTTCAATAGTGATATTTTTTGGCCATAGGGACCCTCTTGCATGACTGAACGGATTCCTTAGCTTGACAGTGTGGAATCCTGAATAGTGATTTTTTTTTGCCATAGGGGGACACTAAGTCTAATCAGTCCATGATTTGATAACGTGGTGCTACAGTAAACATATGCTAATGACGGATTAATTAGACTTAATAAATTCGTCTCGCGGATTACCGAGGACTTATGTAATTTGCTTTATTATTACTATTCAAACACTAGATGTGACATCCTCATGTGACATCTGATGTAACACCATTAAACTTTAGCCCTGGATTTAAAATAAGTTGGAATCTCAAGGTGGAGGCGAGTACCCTAGTACCTCAAGACACCCCTAAAGACCGACTCCAACAACGAGGACCCAAATACAACACCTTTAGGTCATGCACGCGTGAAAGCGTGGCCACCCAAAAATTATCCTTCTCCAACAATGAAGCACGGAGAACGCAAAAATCTCCCCACCCCAGTTGAAGCCCGCGGCCTCCCTACTCCTCCCCCTTCGCCTCGCCGTCCTCCTCCAGACTTACGCCCCGCACTGCGCAAGGTCTGGCGTCTTCAGCACACACACGCTCTTCCTCCGTCGTGCGTCCGACGTGTCGCGAGCCACTTGCCCATTGCGGACCCGGCTCATCAGGTCTTGCGGGGAGAGCGCCGCATGGAGGCCCCATTGCCGCGCCGCGACCTCATCTGCAAGAGCTTCGCGGAGGCCCCGACGCCGAGCAACAACAGGCGGAGATCCGGGCCGGCGGTGAGGGCGCGGCGCGGATCTAGGGCCCCGACGCGGGCCCCTTCGTTGGCCGCCTCGCGAGCGCTACCGCGGGTGAGGCCACCAAGCTGCGAGCTCCGGCTCGAGATCCGGCGAGGCGCGGCGCCCCTTCGCGCGGACGAGCTCCGGCCGCCCTCTCCTCCCCTTGCCGGCGGCGTGGCCCTATGGTCCGCCAGAGCGGCACCTGCGACCCCCTTCCTCAACTCCGGTGTGGCTCCGGTGCGGTGACCCCGAGGTGCTGCTCTCGCCGGACCAGGCTCCGGTCGTCCCCTTCCGGTGGGCCCGACGCCTGGGTGGAGACGCAGAAGGACGAAGAGAGGACGCATGTTTGCGTTGCGTGTCGGTACCAACCCAAAATGTGTCGCTCATTTACCTAGTCTGTTGGAGGTTGTTTTGGTCGACAAAAACACTGTGAACAACTCATTTTTAGGTTTGGGTCACACGGTTGGAGTCAGTCTAAGGTGGAATCCTGAAGCAAGAGGCAGAGTACCCTGAAGCAGCAAGGCAGAGTACCCTGGTGTTCGCCTTCCTGCAGCAGGTGTCGTCCCAGATCTATGAAGCCAACATTGATTGTAATTCTGAAGCAGGAAGAGGCAGAGCTGGGCCGTGCAGCAGCAGCGGTAGCAAGCTGGCCGACACAACTATGGCCCATCACCCAGCGTGCCTGCTCCCTAACATCGCAGCCCACTCCTCGGCTGCTCGCCCGCCACTGCAGTGTTACTGTTAACGATATCATTTCCTTTACTTTTGAACGCGGGGGTTGGCTCCTGTCAGGCTATCACGCAGGACTTCTCTGTTCTATGGGCGGAGCTAGAGCAAATACGAGAGAGATACACCTTTTATTATAGGTGCAATGATATATGACATATGTGTGTAAATATGGTGAAAAATTACCTTTTTCTATTGTATTTTTAATTTTCCGTGGGTGATGCTGCACCTAGCACTTTGAATATAGCTCCGCCCATGTCTGTGAAGCATTAAAAGAATATCTATAACCGGATGATATTATGTTAAAAAAAATCCAACTCATATCTCAAACTCAACGTCCTAATCCGGGGATCGACCACTCAGAAGGATTTGTTTAACTCTACTCCAAATGTATTCAATACATCCCAACATGCATAGATTGAGAGGGGTTGAAGTAAAAAATTAGTTAATTTTTCTATCTCGGTCTTTTTCGACTCAATGCATCACAAGTCCTAAACTAAAAGGAATTTGCTGGCGCCCGGATGTCCGATGGGATAGGATTCCGTCGGACGGTACCGAACGGCCTATCAGAAATATGCCGTACTCCCACCTTATCGTTGCAGTCCTTCCTCGTCTGCCTCGTCTCGCCCCGCACACGACCCTGCCCCCGTTCGCCTCGCCTCGCCTCGCCCCGCGCCCGCTGCCCCATCCCCGTAAACCCCTCCTCTCTCTCCGCGCGAGTGGGTCCTGGGAGCCGATATGACGACGAGCACGTCCCGTCCACAGGACCCTAGGCGCGTTGCATGCCACATCCGTCAGCCCCCGGCTCACCATGCCCCTTCCCACGGCGCCTGGGCCGTACCCCAATGACTCTTTGAACATACATCTGAAACACGAAACACTTGCAACATGAAACATTTAAATGCAACACACGTCTGAAGCAGATGAAACATTTGGAACATACACTTGCAACATATTCATGAAAATATATGCAACATCCAGATAAAACACTTACAAATTGCGACCTGATTGACCTCGAAAAGCCTTCTGCTGTCAGAGAGACGCATATCCGATCCTGCGGCGATGCCGACATGACCTAATAATTGGGAAGCCATGCAAGGGCTGCAGAATCAGGACATGTACCCCTGGCAAAAAGGAAGCTTCTCCTGCTCTTCCTCAACAAGGAAAAGGGGGCGAAAGGTGGCAGAGCTTTGGCATTGCAGATTCTGAATGTCATGAACAGGAATCAACTGCATGGCTTGGCTTTGTATCATTGTATGTTCTCTGTGTGCTGCTGCTGAGACCATGTTCTTGAGGATCAAATCACAAACTCAGAAGAGGGGAAAAACATGGGAACTGATTTGTAGCTTTCACTCTTTTATTCCCAGTGCATGCATCTATGACTGCTAGATGAAGCTTACTTATCCTTCAAGACAGAATTCAATGTGCTGCAATTTGGTATGACACTATTCTGCAGTAGTTTTCAGATATGATGCAGATGACACATGACCACCAAGATTGCTTGAAGCAATTGCCTGCAAATTGTGAGCTACTGTCAAAGAGTCTTCTGGCAACAGTTGGTGAACTATATAAATGTTGTGACTTGCACGCTTCCTGATAATATATTTGAATAACTATTAACTAGTACTCCCTCCATTCCAAATTATAAGTCGTACTGTATTTTTACATAACTTTTGATACATCTAGATATACATTATATTTAGATATATAGTAAGACCTATTTATGTAGAAAAGTCAGAACGATTTCTAAATTGAAACAGAGGGAGTATTAGATACCTTCCGCCCGTGAACAAGAGTTGGGAATGGTTGGAGGAATATTGCTCAGAGGCTTGTAGCAAAATACGTGTACAAATGACAGCTACTCGTCATACATACAGGGAGGGCCAATTGAGGACAGATGTAAAGGTAACCCCTAGTTGTATTCTGCTGCGAAATTAGAAATGCAGGATGCTATATGATGATATGACATGACATGATGCTTACACCAGAGATAAGCACACCTTCATTTTTGCCATTTTCTCATGGAATCAGAAAAATCAGCTGGGAAGAGCCTAGAGATGACCATACAGCATTGCTTTGGCACAATGATGAAGAAGGCCTCGGGTTGATGGCACTGATTGGAAGCCCAGATGCCTACTTACTAGAGCCAAGTGTGTAACAACTCAGGTTATATTTTTCAAGACAAAGATAAAAGTTACATGCTGCCACGAGACGGAGTTATACGCAGACAAGTTTTTTTTCCATGTATAATTGGATGTATATATCCCCCAGAGCCAAAAGGGGGAAGAGATGAGATCGATGATATGACGGAGAATATTGTAAGAGACAAGAAGCGAAAGCAAGAACAAAGCGGTGCATTGATGAGTGACTTTCAGCTGCGAAAGACCTAGAGCTCTGAGCCGAATACTCTATGCCGTAGGCTTCTGGTTGAGTTGCTTTCCCGACAAAAAGCTCATTCCCACTCGTCTCCTGTATAACGCCATTTCAGATGCTTTTACAATGACCGTCGATCACGTACGTCCTGCATGCCACTGCCGATTGCTTGGTAATAACTAATTAAGTTCATGCATGCACTAACAACACTTTACTTGCGTTCAATAAGAGCATCTATGACTTTTGTTGTTTGCATTTTTTTCCATACTGTCCTTGCATGGTGGTAATTAGCTCATGGAGTATATTTTATTTTTGCAAGCTGTTATACTTTTTCAACTGGGGTGTATATACTCCCTCCGGTTACAAAATTTTTTATCATTTTGAATTACAGCATGTTTGAACTCCTAAACATCCATACCCCTTTGAAAAATTCAAATCAACTTCAATTTTGAA
The DNA here is from genome assembly GCA_904845875.1 of Miscanthus lutarioriparius. Classification (NCBI taxonomy): domain Eukaryota; kingdom Viridiplantae; phylum Streptophyta; class Magnoliopsida; order Poales; family Poaceae; genus Miscanthus; species Miscanthus lutarioriparius. The sequence goes on from CAJGYO010000012.1 coordinate 33,528,133, forward strand.
AAAAAAATAGTATGGCTCAGTTTCTCTTCATCAATAGTAGTTCAAGAAATTATAATTTTAATTTGCTATGTTTTGCATATGTTCTATACTACTCCATTCATTCCAAATTACAAATCGTTTTAGCTTTTCTAATTAAGTATATAGTTTTTACCATGTATCTAGATATACGTTATATCTACATACATAGAGCAAAAGTTGTGCTATGCACCTAGAAAAGATAAAATGACTTATAATTCGGAACAAATGGAGTTAGCAAATGGAGTACTAACGAATGTCAAACTAGTGTCTGCAAGTGACTGATATGTTGTCGTAAACGGCAGTTAGATGACTTGACCAGAGAGAGGGAGTAATCCCTAGTGGTACTGCATCCAACGGTATTAAACATAATTAAATTCAGTATATATACACGTAATTAAATTCTTACTGCCGTAACAAGACGTTGTCATACATACGCTCGCTCACTCTTCAATTCAGCGTACATGTGAATTCAATATTCTATATTTATTTGTGTGCATGATAAGAGAAAATGTAATGTTATATATTTGTGAATAAGGCATGAACATACATAGTCCACCTCTCTTCCCTTGACCACTCATATGTATGGTCCCAGAAGTTCTGAGTAGGTATCTCCATATCCTTTAAAAAAAAGGTATCTTCATATATCCACTGGGGAAGAAACGCCTCTCCGTTCACATGCACATATATATTGTCCGAGAAACGATAGACAAATTAAAAATTCGTACTAGTGATAAGATTTTATTTTGCAGGTGCCAGCAGTGATTTTAATATCTGTTACCACTACTACACATCCAGTTATGCAGAAAAAGATTGGCATCATACATAGTATGACAGCTTCTGAAAATTTAAAATATAAAATGAGAAATGCATGATGTATATAGGCAATGTTGAGAGCATTGTCTTCATTCATAAGAAAGTATGTTGCTATTGGTAAAATTACACGCATGAATAATATAAGTGTTGTGTGCACACGGGATATCCTTGTGAACAAATAAAAGTTGATGTCTGATTCAGCAGCCCTTCAAGTATACATATCTTGTAATTTTTCCTTTGTGAATAATAATACAGGCACATACACTCATACATGTACGCACACTCACCCTACCGCTAAGATGGAGGCCGAGTCGGTTGATCACGAGATTGACGAAGTCACTATATACGTCTCGCTATTGGCAGATACATCGTCTGCGAGCACCTGTGTCATGTCGAGCGAGGACCCGAACCTAGCTAGGTGATGAACAGGTTTCACCACAAGCAACCAACTAATAAGTTACGCTCAGTTCGCATACATATCTTATATATTTAGCTTACCGAAAACAATTAATATTTGAAATTTATAAAACACACAACTTTATAATACATCGCTATCGTTTATTGAGAGAGAGCGAGATCAATTCAAATAGCACCCATATATTACATACTACCATCATCAACTTATTATTCACTCAATTATACATGCATGCATGCACACACCCAGATCTCTTAACACCCCCCCCACCCACACACACACACACACCCCTCTTATACATATATGGCTACATTACATTATTCGCCTTCAGTCAAGCACCGAGCATCTATATATATATGACTAAGTACACACGTACGTGACGACTATATATATGTTGAGATATGCTCGAAGAAGATCAGTCGTTGATCTATATATAACTATAGCTAATTCTTGTAGACGATGATAATAAACCTCGACGTCGAGATTATATATTAACGCCAGCACGCATGCATATATACGCGGCAGCAGCCGCAGCATCAGCATCTAGACGACGAGGCGCCTCTGGTGGAAGGTGGCGATGAAGTCGGAGGCCTTCTGGTCGACGTCGCGCTCGCCGACCCACCACCCGTTGTCCTCGTCGCTGGAACGCACCTTGCGCAGCCTCGCCGGGACCTCCCAGCCGCTGTCGCTCGCCTCGTCGTCGACGGAGTAACGCCTCGACTTGCGTGAGAAGCTGAAGATGCAGAAGAACGACCTCCCTCCCATATACTAGCTAGCTTTGCTCTCTCTTCTACCTCGAGATCTTGTCTGGTAGTTATACTACACCGTACCTGTGCAATGTAATACGCTAGCTTTTTATTCAGAAGCTCTGCTTGTAGTTTAGAGAGAGAAAGAGACGGAGATATTAGCAGCTACTCTAGCTGTGCCTAGCTAGCCAGTGGTTGGAGCGTTGCTGTCTTGGGAAGCTGAGAAGAGGCCGCACCTCAATTTATAGTGTGGTCGTGGCCGGAAGAGGCCGGGGCCTGTATGTGTGCATGGAATGCGAGCGAGCGAGCTCAATGGAGCGGCGGATTAGGGTTCATCTCGATCCGGTCTAGCTTAGCTAGCCAGACAGCAGAAACAAAGGCGCCTGATCGAGGAAATCGAGCGCGGACGGCATGGATCGTATGGTCTGGTAAAGGGTCGAGATCCAACGGTGGGGATTGCTTGACACGATAAGATGCTAAAGTGCGCCTGTGGATGTTCTGTAGCGCATGATAAGCCATCTTTAAGCAAAGCGCGGTTTCGTTGCCGAGCCTCAGCTTTGCATTATTCTGAGGACGTACGGATTTGAGAGAGCGAGCGCGGTGGTCACCTTGGTGCTCAAGTTACCTCGTCATTTGCCTCCCTGCTATATAGCTATGTTTAGCCTTTCTTAGACAGAGAGACTGTCTCATATGAATATGACCTTCATCCAACTATGTCCCTGAATGCTTAATTGTTTGGTCTCCATATATATGCCAACTGTGGCCTGCCTTGCATGTCTCCAAGCTGGTTAAATGGAAATAAATGTGCATACATGCTGCCATTTGCCCATTTATTTCCGCAGCATATAGTATTGTCCAGTTGCATAGCCACCTCTTCTGGAATATAGAGTAAGTGATTGTCGATATCCACCTACGCAAGTATTGTCCAGGTTGCATATAACCAAAATCCTCTTAGGCTCTGTTTGGATGTAGATATTGGGCTGGAGGTGTTGAATTGGGTGCCAATAATACCAAAACAACCTTAGAATGGAATTAGGTTCAATACCAAATCTTTTGTTTGGTTGTACATAGAATTGGTAGCTATAATCAAGAAAGGTTATAATGCCAAATTCTGTTTGGATGTCCATGCATTGAAACGGTCGGCCGTCTCCCTCGTCCCCCCCCCCCTCAGTCCCTCCTCTCCGTCCGAGATCTCCACCAGGTCTCTCCACCAGCGAGATCTCCTCAACCCGAGCTCTCCACCGATGAGGTGTCAGCCCATGCTCTCCACCGGCGAGTCAACTTGTCCTTCCTCTTTGCTAGCGAGCTCGCCTCCGTCTCCCACATCACGCCCTTCCTCCCTGTTGTCGGCAAGGTCCGCTCTGTCATCCTTCTCTGCTGGCAAGATCTCGTCTGCCCTTCCTCTCCGTGTTGCCTCTGCTCGATCCCTCTGCTGGCGAGGTCCCTCCGTCCTCCCTCTTTACCTCTCCACATCGCCGCCGGCTGCGGGGAAGGAAGAGAAGGGGTGGTCACCGCCAACCATAGGGAAGAAGAGAAGGGGTGGTGGTCGCCGCCAGCCACGGGGAAGAAGAGTAGGGGTGCTCGCCGCCGGCCATGGGGAGGAAGAGCAGGGGTGCTTGCTGCCGACGAGGTGTCCTCAGCCCTACGGCGATGGTGGGCTGGACCCTCCGGCGGTGGGACCTTCTGTTCTCATGATTCTCTCCAATACGGAGGGATTGAACTCAGTATTGGAAGAGAGTAGAGTTAGCTGTAGCCGAATACCAAGGAAATGGGCTTCAATTCCATCTCTCGATGCCAAAGACATCCAAACAATAGAATTGGAAAAACTCGATTCCAATTCCAATGTTTAGGTCTAAATATCTACATCCAAACGGGGTGTTATATTTTAGAACGAAAGTCGTAGCTAATGCCTATATTGTATATATGTCCTAAAATATACTGTATTTTGAGTTGTCCTAAGTCAACAAACTAATCTAAATTGACCAAGTTTCTTAGAAAGAATGGATACTATTTGCGATATCAAATGAGCATTATTAGATACCATATGAAATGTATTTTTATAGTTTACCTATTTGAGGTTGTAGATGTTAATACTTTTCTATATAAATTTAATACTCAATCCATCCCAAATTGTAAGACGTTTGACTTTTTTGACACCAAGTTTGACCACTCGTCTTATTCAAAAATTTATGTAAAATATCACTTCTTTCGTCGTGGTTTGGTTTATTAATAAAAATTCTTCAAGAATGACTTAAATTTGACTATATTTACATAAATTTTTTGAATAAAACGAGTGGTCAAACTTGGGGCCAAAAAAGTTAAACGTCTTATAATTTGGGATGGAGGGAGTAAAATTAAAGGTAGTTTGACTCGGGATAAGCTCATTATATTTCAAGAAAAAGAGAGTAGGATGAGGCGAGTTAAAAAAAAGAGCTAGGCTTAGGCTGGTAAGTGAAGTTATAAGACAAAAGAGTGACTAGGCCATAAAAGTAAAGCCTAATCTCACAAAACATAGTCACTTCACCTATGCTATATGATTGTCTTGATTGGGGCTAGGTGCACACCCCTAGCCTATACACTGGCTAGGGGGTGTGCACTGAGCCCCAAGGCAATCATATGACATCCAACACAATATTCAAATTTGCTAGTTGCTAAACAACTTAAGTCCTACATTCTGAGCCGTGCATGCGTGCATGGCTAATTGGCATGCCAGTATTATAAGCTGAATGATCGATCAAGATGTGGCATGACGTTGTTTACCCAGTATAAAACATTTTATGGCTGTCATCGCATTATTAGTCTCAAAAGGCAGCAAAAGCACAATCATGAGAGATACTAGCTGCCTCCCATCACATTCCTTAGTTCCAGACCCTTTTCGTTTTAAAGGAACCACACGTTATTTGGATTTGTACGTCGTTCAACGCACATATGCATCCATGTACATATATAGGTACGCGCGTGCGTAACACACCATGGACAGAAATATATGAAGAAATATGATTTTGTATGTACGATGAAATTGATGGATGGCAGTCGAGTCGGGACTTGATGTACAACGATCGATCCTGCTTACCTATATATATACTCCTTCCGTAAAAAAAACGCAATTATGAGATTTATGTAAGTTAATTTTTTAGCTTAACTTTGACCAAAATTACAGTTAATAATATTAATATTTATATCTCCAACTAGATTTGCTAATTAATTTAATGCTACTTATTATATAAAATTTTTAGTATTTTTTATATATTTTTGATCAAATTATAATCTAAATTGTTTGATTTCTCGAAAAGTAAAAGTTGCATTATTTTGTGCTCACAGACGCAGGTAGTATATATGCAATTTCACAGGGGTCACATCAATTCATTTTCTTGTTTAGGCTTGCATATTTATTTTCTCCCTCAAAAGTAACTGACAAGCGACAAGATGTACATGCGAGAGTTGTAAAAATAATACTAATAAATAAAGCTAATGGTCTGTCGCTTTTGTTGCCTTGAGGCTTACGAAGTGGCTGGAATATGGGCAAACCTGTACCGTACATCATGCTCCCTAAGTTCCAAAATGCGTGGTCATAAACTTTCTTCTTTATCTTTTTATCAAATTTGTATAAATTATATACAGTACCAATGATTTTATTATTTAAACAATTAATTTAACATATTTGATATTGTAGATGTTTATATTTTTTAGACTGATCAACAAAGTTGGGAAAGTTTGACTAAAACTAAACGACTAACATTTTGGAACAAAGTGAATGCTACTTTAATCAAGCAGGAAACAACTACAACGATGTTCACCAAGAAAACCCGTTTTAATTAGTAAAAAAAGGTTTTGACGTGTTCAATAATGCTTACACACCAAGAAAACCCGTTTTAATTAGTAAAAAAAAGGTTTTGACGTGTTCAATAATGCTTACATGATGATGGTTTTCTAAAATTAATGACCAGAGGGTGAACCCTACCCCTAGCATTAGAAATCGCTAGGCGACAATAACAAACCACGACTAACAAACACACCCCATGTTTCAAATTATAGTTCACTTTACTTTAGTTTTGACTTAAATCAAACTTTGTTAACTTTTTAGAAAAAATATATTAACATCCATAAGTTCAAATAAGTGCACACGGAGAATTTAGTTAAATTACTTTGATGTTATAGATATTGCAAAATTAGAGAAGTTTGACTTAGGATAAAGCAAAGTGACATATAGTTTGAAATGGATGGAGTATATCTCACGTCCCAAGATTGTCTTAGCTCAATCGCCTTATCCATACGAACAAATGTGCTTCATGTGTAGCAGTAATCATACATCCTTAACCCCTAAGCAGTGAGTCCTGAAGATGAGATATGCTGCAATCTACTCTTCAACGTTCTTCTATATATCGTGTGTAATGTGTACACACAACTGGCAGATGCGCTGTTGCAATCACAAAAGGGCAGAGGCTGTTGTATTGTCTCTGTCGAGCCCTGCACCTTGTAGCCTGCGGTGAACACCTGCCTCTCCCTTGATCTGAGGCTTGCTGCGCAATCTGAATTTGCATCTCCCAGTTGGTCAAGGGTGTCTGCTGATCGATTGTTTTGCTTGGAGCCTCCAGACTTGACCAGTTGATCAAGAGGGACATATATGGGATCCAACTAAGACGAAAGGGTTAATGTCAGCATGACACGACATGCGAAATAGCGTGACATCATGACTGAAGTAATAATATATGATCAATTAAATTTCATAAGCGCAAGAAAAGTGACAGCAAAGAAGTAATTTAAAAGACCAGTCCTCTGTAGTTTTTCATCTATTTACTAGTAGTTTTTTACCCAAGTCATTAATTAATTTATAACCTAACATGAATTGCATATTGAAAAGGAAATCCGTTGCAGTGGCATTTTACTAAACTATTACAGGCTTTCAGATGGTATCTTATGAATTTTCATTCTCAAATAGGGTTAGTTGCGTTGGCTACTGAAGGGTTGATAAAATCAGTCAACAAATACAATAGCAATACGCCAACAAGCAGCAAGGTTCAATGCTGCGAGACCGAAGATTTCTCTTGGTTTTCCCTAACATACTAACATAGTAACATGAACTTGAACAAATCAATGTACAACCATCTTATTCTTCGAATCAGAGTATCAGACATAGAGATCACCAGAAGACGACTAAACAGAAAAAAAGCCTTTGTGGATGTCAAAGATACTGTATGCTAGATTCTCACATGAAGCAAAAAAAAATGACAAGAAAAAGATGATACATTCATTTTTAGGAAGAGCCATAGCAGCCATTTGTTTCTCTCAAAACCATGTGTTCTTTTAAGATTATAATTGATTGACCTAGCTACTAGGTATTATGAACAAAAAATGGTTGTAGTATTGTTTCATGGTCATTGTGGACCCACGAAAGCGATGCTCTGGCTCATTTTTTTAGACCCCTTCTCAAGGCCGTTTCAAGCCGGCTTTTGCTGTAGAGAAAATAGTTTGCCTGAGAATCAGATGCATCCGAACAGGAATTTGCTGGAGAAAGAATCTTCTATCTTAAGAAGCAATCGAAGGTATTATACTGTTGAAAGCTGAAACAACACAGTATCAAATCCTAAAGGTACTGTTCAAATTGAAATGTGAAATGACACGGTATCAAATCTCGAGGCATATAAATACAATTGAAGCAATATGGTATCAAATTCTCCCACCAATTGTGTTTCACTAAGGAGCCTACATTTGATGGCGTCATGCAATTTAGTCTTCATCTTTTTCAAATGAAATAGGACAGGATCACTCCCTATAAATTATCCCTGGGCGTTCAGTTCACAGATCCAAACAAGAAATTGCGAAGTAGTACATTGTAGTACATCTGGCGAGTTCGAGTCGATTATAACAACTTACCATCCACATATCCAACAAATCCATCAACATCAGGCTGAACAGAAGTAAAAAAAAACAACAGACAGTTGAAGAAGACAAAGTGTGCCTGAAAGAGCAGGGAGGATACATTAGTGTACAAAATACTTAGATGGTTTGTTCCAGTAGTTAATGTTTAAAGAACAAAGATGATGTTGTTTCTAACTCCTAATTTGGCTCATCTGAAGTCGTCAAAGTAGAGGAGTGTTCCAGTAATCTACTTTATATTTTAGATTATTAAACTATGCATATAGAGTTGCCACGTTTGACATTTGTCTATCTATCCTCCGCTTTATTGCAAATGCACAGATTAATATAAAGGGTGAAAACTAATGGATCTCCACTAACCCAAACCCATCAACACACCAATCCAAGTCCATCTGTACATGTACAATCATACTTGACACATTGATGTTGGAACCCGAATTTCTGATCCAGACCCAAAACAAATTATGGGATATAATATTTTTTTGTGCTCTTGGCTTCTTCCGTGCCTATGCCTTGGCCGGCGATGGTCAGTCATTAACATTTCAATTATGGGATATAATATTTTTTGTGCTTTTGGCTTCTTCCATGCCTATGCCATTGGCCGGCAACAATCATAACACTTCATTGGTAATAACGGCTGCTTATAGGTTGCCCATGAGACAAACTTGTTTTGATTATTAGAACAACCACAAGGTGCGTGAGAAGCATTCTCGTGTTCTTCTCATACACCCGTAAGCTGAAGGGAATGCATAGAGGTTTGTTTCTTTTTACCTCTCTCGTCCATGCCTTTCTACTTGATCTTTCAAGCTTTGAGCTCCTCAAAATTTATCAGCAGGATATGAAGCGTTGCTAGGATGCCTCATTGCTGGGGTGATAATTGGGGCCATTGCTATTTTCTGCCATGTCAGGAGAAGAGCCAGCAAGTTTCAACCATCAAGAAACGATATCGGTAATTTCACTAATTAATTAATTGCACATCATGCATATAGAAGTTACTGAGATGAGTTTTTTACCCACTAATAGCAATATGAATTTACTGAAGTCGCACATGTTATTTTTTTCTTGCAGAGGTCATGGTGGCATCCCTTGAGTATGAGGAGACTACCTGCAAGCCGATGTCGATCAAAGAAATATACACAGCAACTGAAAGCTTGAGTCCATCAAACATCATTGGACAGGGTATTGCAGGTACGTGTCCATAATAGCTGATTCACGGTTATGGTATCTGTACCATAAAGCAAGCAGAAAGTATATTTTTCATCCAAGAACATGAGACTTAGAAACCATAATGTTAAAGTATGTTGTTCTTTATGGTGTGCAACTTGTTCCTCTTGTGGTTCCAGGGAAGGTCTACAGAGGAGTGCTTGCAAATGGCTGGCCTATTGCAGTGAAGCACATCGTTAAGAATGAGCATGCAGAAACCTTCCTAAGGGAAGTTAAAAGCCTGTCACATGTCAGGCACCCGAATCTTGTGTCATTAAGAGGTTACTGTGACGGACAGGTGGAGTGTTTTCTTGTGTATGAGCTGTGCATCAACGGTAACCTATCAGAATGGCTATTTGGTGAGTAACAGGATACCCTAAACATTTAAAGTGATGACTAGAACTCTAGAAATCTATACATTATTGCATAATTGAAGAAAAGAATAATTTGATTCTAGGAAAAGATAAGAACCTTTCATGGATTCAGAGGCTTCAGATAGCGCTTGGAAGTGCTTGTGGCCTTTGGTTCCTGCACATATATCCCGAAGGCTGCATCGTTCACCGTGACATCAAGGTTTGTTGCATGATCTGAAAGGCTTCAGTGCATTTATAGATTCATGTTTAGTCAAACTCATACTTGCTATGACAGCCAACCAATATACTTCTTGGGGTTGATATGGAACCCAAGCTGTCAGATTTTGGACTCTCAAGGGTCATGGACTTAGGTGTGTCGCATGTAAGCTCTGAAGTCAGAGGAACGTTTGGCTATGTTGATCCAGAATACCGCCACAACCACAGGGTGAATGCTGCAGGGGATGTGTACAGCTTCGGCATGGTGCTCCTGCAACTCCTGTCAGGAAAACGAGCAATCAACATCATGAATACTGCTATGCCAATGTCACTGGACAAAATGGTAAGATCATAAGCAGTTAAAGTAAGATATTACATTCTGAGATGAATAATTGATTGAGCCAAATATGTGTAACTGTCGTTCCCAGGCTTCTACACTTATCCAAGATGGCAATGTATCGGAGTTTGCTGATCCTAGGTTGAATGGAGAGTATTCAACGGAGGCATTTGATCTCAGTTTGAAGCTTGCTCTGTTATGCACTGGCCACAAGAAGCAACGGCCATCCATGGAGCAAGTTGTATCAAGGCTTGAGAAAGCTCTTGAGATCTCCATGAGAGATGATGCAAAGCGCAACAACATTAGCATTGTCGAATCCCTTGCATAGCTACTATGTGTAATCCTTAAACCCCTTGATGTTTACATGACCATGCTTAAACATTTTTGCGCACTAAGTGAACAAAAACCAATTGAGACATTGAGTGGTGAGAAATTTACGTGAGAAAACTTTTAAGACAAACCAATAGAATTACTTCACGCCTATAACCAGAGATAGTTAAAGACCAAATCTAGGGACAGTCAGCCTGAATGGCTGTCGTTTATGCTGCTGGGCTGGCTTCTGTGGCTATGCGCTGCCCTTGGGCTCGCTGCCATAGCACCTTGGCACCTGTCCAGCAGCAGCTGCAGCTGCAGCGCTTTGTAGCACCGCCGATCAGGGCCAGTACTACAATCCAGACTTCTATTATAACACAGGCTTGGATATTTCAGCACTTTTTCTATCACAGTATACAGAGAAGTATAGCTAGAGCAGAGGAAAACCAATAAAAAGAGTCAAGCATGATACCTCTTAGAAAGACAATGATCCAGATAATGATAACGAGTTTAATGCAGCACTTGAATTCACTACGATGATCCAAGTGAATATGCTCTCTTTCAACTTACTACAAAAGGAAACACCTGTAAGTGCACAACGCGCGATAATTAGCTTGGCAGACATCATCACGTTACAGCATATACCAACTAGTACCAAATGAAAAATATGGTCATGGGTGCCTTGAATACCAATCATATGATCCACCTCCATGCGACCAATGAAAAAGATGAAATTCTTTCTCAACAGAAATCAATGTCATCCGTATAACTTTATTCCATAACAATATATGTTTCCAGAAATACAGGGCTATACATAGGTGCACTAGCAATCATCCAGGTAGTAATTAAATCTAATTACAACATAATGCAGAAACCAGACTGTTAGTAAACAGATATTCTGCACAGATTGGAAGAAAAATGCACAATAGCAACACAAATTATTGAAGTGGCAGTTCATTCAGTGCATCTGTATAATCCTTTTGATTCATCGAAAGGACGCACAAGCCATGCGGAAGAAAAAGATAAATGGCAAGAAATATTATCACTCCGAGATCAGCTTCTTCGCCTATAGCAGGTTGAGGGGGTTGCCGCAAGTATATCTGACTGGCACACCACATACAATACAGGGTGGCTATCATCAGGATGAGAAAGAAAGACTGGTTTGATTTTTCTGCTGCAGACCTTCCATGCTTCACTCTGCCAAAACAAGGAACTCATGTTTACAGAACTGCAATAAGGATTTGTAATGTTTTCCAGAAGGGAAAAGGTTTTGTAACGGATGGAGTGATGGAAACATTGAAAACTCAAGTGAGCATATGTAAGATAGGTATATATTTCTTTTTCTAGAATGCACAGGAGAACAGACTATCTTTGATACAACACTAGGCTGCTGTCTTGCAGTCTGCTAGCCAGAACACTCGAAACTATTATACAAAAATAGAACAGAAACAACCTAAAACATACAAGTTATACAACAGGCACACTAAATAAAGAAACAGAATTTCGAATGATCTGGTGCCAACACTTTACACTTCTGGGGTGATAAGGATTGCCTATTTCCATCCATTACAAATGTGGGGGAAAAAATGATACAACTGAACATACCCAGGCCTAATTGACCAAACAGCACAATCAACTCCATACCAAACAGGGTAATGAAAACCACAGACACCAAAAGTAGATGTTCTAAATTCTAGAGTTGTACATAAAAAGTTTTTCCTTTTCTATTTTAATATACTGAGGAAAACCATAACTTCTATAGAGAATCAATTAGAATTACTTGTTCTGTATACAAGGAACCGAGAATTTAAGTTGTGTTTGTAGTGGCATAGCAGTGAGGTGCCAAAATGTGCTGCACTACTTATAACAGTACGTGATATAGCTAGCTACTTGCAAGTAACCTAATCTAGTTTCTGTGTAACATTTTTTTAGTTTGTACTAGGGATAGTGCATGCAAAAAAGCTGTCACCTGTTGATGTACACAAATCCCCCCATGAGGCAAGTGCAAAGAAGTCCTACGACGAGCACTGCATCTGGATTGATAGGAGCACGGCCTTTCCACCAACCAGTGCTCAGGATCCAAGTGTACATTGTAGAATGTCCATTCTCCTGCAGCAGTATAACATGAATTCAGTTGGGGAAAATGACACATTCAATTCCAAAGTATCAAAGGGAAAGCTTCATTTGTGATCTGAACAAATGTTACTTCACATGCAGAAACATCATGCCAGTTGGATTAGGTGGATATCTCTAGAACAACTTTTTTCCAAGCTGTTAAGCACACACTGTTAAAGTTAGGACATCAATTCTAAGATATGCCTCCCCCATTCACGAGACATCCGTTGCCGACTTTCAGTTGACAAAAATTCCAAACTACTGTATGCTCACCTCAAACAAGTGATCCAAGAAAAAGTGAGAGAGCGAGCCGGCAGAGATCAGCAAGAAACACTGCCTCTTTCTTAATGGTACCTGCAACGACACCAAGATTAAACAAATCAGGCACGCAACACTAGATTGATACAGAGGCTTCTGGACTCTGAAGCTACTAAACACTATTCTGCAACAGAGGATTAAGATAATGCGGCATTTGTTAATCTAGAATGGCATTGACACCAAGTGTTGCTAGACTCTGAACGCAGCCGTACCGAATAGTAGATTAAAAAAGGGCCAAGCAAAAACTGCAAATCCAAGGCGGCGAAAGAAAGATTCATGAGGAATTGAAAATTCCGGCACCCACCCCGGAGGGGGAGTCGAGGACGCCGGCGCGAAGCAGCCGGCGGGAGAGCCAGGCGTAGGCCCAGGCGAGCGGGAGGCCGAGGAGGAGCGGGTAGTAGAAGGGGTGGTGCACGGCCATGGCGAGGTCCCCCGCGGCGGAGGCCGAAGGGAGGAAAGAGCACAGCCACTCGGCGAAGCAGCCGAGGTCCGGACCGAGGAACGCGTTCGCTGCGTAGACGGCGCAGTGGTGCGGCCCGAAGCGGCGGTCCGGGCCGGCAAGCCGAGACAGCGCCGCACCGCCCGTCAGAGCGTACAGCAGGTGCGCCCCTGGCCCCGGCATCCCGCTCCTTTGGTCGCTGATAAGCTGGCTCGGTCGCCGCCGCCGGCCGACGGAGGCGTGGCGCGCGGTGGTGTTTGTAAGTTCGTTTGGTGGGAGGAGTAGAGCGGAATCGGGAGACGAGCTTCCCTGTAGGCGACGACGACGGTGGGTTCTTGGTTTGGTTTAGGCAGCTTTTCCTTTCCGTAGTCGTCTCGTCTCACTCGCGCGGTCTCGCCTTTCGCGGTTTCCTCTTCTCCTGCTGTCACCGCGAGACGCCAATGTAACGGTTAACGGTCACGTGTTTTGACCTGGACTCAACCCTGGTCAGCATGCGTTGCAGGTTCTAGTGGTCTGGTCATAAATAGTCCTAGCTGGAACGTGGGCAGCTGTTTTTAGCTAAAATATAGCTCTAATACTAAGGTGATGACTTCTAGCTTTCTATAAGAGCTTATGTATAATAACCACTTTATGAGCCAAAGCTATACGTACATATTTGACGCTTATGTTTCCAAATTTAATACTTTTGATAACTACTAACTGCTAAAGTTTCAAAACTTTGTTAATCCAAAATGGCATTGCTAGCGTCCGAATGTTCGGACGGACGCCCGCGGCTACAATATGTTGCGCCTCTGTTTTGTGCGTCCACACGAGGGCCCACGCCGCTCGGAGTCGCCTGCCGGTGCCTGTTTTCGCGCCCACACGGGGGCTCGCGCCGCGCGCTCACGTGAGGACCGCTCGCGCCCCCTCCCGCTTCCCATGCGAATCACATGTACAACACACGATCTATTTTTGAAACATACAGGTGCAATACTTGCAACATACAAAAGAAGACGGATGAAACACTTCAAACATGCGTCTAAAACACTTGCAAAATCATGTGAAAAACACTTGAACACCATTGCAACACATACGCAACATGCAGATGAAACACTTGCAACATATATACGAATCATATGCAATATCCAGATAAACACACCGGCAACATACATCTGGAAAAAAACAGATGAAACATTGGGAACAGATTTACGACATCCCGATCTACTTTTGCAACATCCATATGAAACACTTGCAACATACCTCTGAAACAACCGAAACATACATTTGCAATCGCAGCGTTTTTCAGGCATAGCGGCGGCGAAACTGTTGCACCCGACGTGGTGGTGGGCGCGCCCACGTGATGGAGTCGTCCACGACAGGCCTACCTAGGCGCTGTGGCTTGGGGACGGCGTGCAATGAGGAAGGCCATGAGGCCGGCGCAGCAGAGGAGCTTGGCGACGAATGCCCCGTTCGCTTCGCTGAAAAAACAAGCCAAAATATTGTTCCGGTTGATTTGTTGCGAGAGAAAAACACTGTTCTGGCTGAAAAAACGAGCTGAAAAGAACAGAGCCGAAGACAATGGTGTGGCCTGTGCTTCGGCGCCGTCAATCCACTACAGTGCGATGGCTGGCAGCGGCAGCGCGTGGCCAGCACTACCGGGCTCTCCGAGCACAGCAAGGAGAGGAGATGAGGGATGTCGCGGTGGAGAGGAGCAGGGGCGCTAGCAGAGGGAGTTGCCTTCTTGCCGACTGCCGAGGAAGAGAGCGACGGGAGAAGAATCGCGTGACTGAGCGTCGACTTCTGGATGTGAGGGGGGTGCCTGGAAGAAGACCAAACATTGGCTTCTGGTTGCAGCACTGCTGGTTCGATGCTTCCGGATAGAAAGGGAACGTCCGAATGCTCTAAATAAAGCATTACCGTAATAAAAAAAACGTCAAGTATATGTGGGAGTTAGGGGGTCAAGCAGCCGTCCCAACGAACCACCAAACGGGGCCCTTGGTAACCCATACGTAACGGCTTAGCTAATCATAATTCATACCTGCTCGGATGCTCCGCATATTTTAGTCATCAAGGGGGGCAAATCATGATTCCAAGGTTCCACCATACGATACGATACTACGATAGAGTGTACAGGAGGAGCTCAAGACAGACCGCACTACTTTTTTTACAGCAAGCAGCGGTGCTTCTTACTCGATCCGTCCTAAAATATATGTCGTTTTCGTTTTTCGAAAAACAACTTCGACAAAATATATATTAAAAAATATTAATATTTATGATACATAATTAGTATTATTGAAAGATCTTTGAATCTAATTTTTTAATAAATTTATTTAGAGATACAAATGTTGCACGTATTTTTTACAAATCGAGTCAAACTTGTGGTACGAAAACCAAAAGCGACAGATATTACGTGATGGAGGGAGTATCTTATTACTACAGTTCTCCACTCGCATCACAAGCTCACTTCACTGTCACAGTGGCGGCTCCGCCTAGGAGGCGTTGCAGTCCATGGGCGTGGCAGAGGCGTTGCAGTCCATGGGCGTGGCAGAGGCGTTGCAGTCCATGGGCGTGGCAGAGGCGTTGCAGTCCATGGGCACGGCGGCGTCTTCCACCCGCTTCCGGCACCTGCGCGCCGCCTTGATCGCCAGCAGGGTGTCGCAGACGATCCACGAGAAGCTCCAGAACCGCTTCTCGCCGCGGCGGTCCGGGTGGTACGTCACGTGGTACCACGCCGACGCCACCTTCGACGTGTCATCAGGCCTACACGCCCTGAGCCACCCCCTCACCTCTGCGTGCAGGGCGTCGACGGCGGCGATGATACGGTCCTTCATCTCGAAGTAGCGCTTGTTGTCCCGCCGCAGATACACCAGCTTGTTCCGGATGTTGCCCGTCAGAATCTCGTCCTCGCCCTCCGCGTGTTAGTCGCTGAATTCTCACTCTTGGAAGTAGCAGAATTCTTACTCTCATCGAGAGAGAATGACACTAGGAGTTGGGACAATTTTCTGGTTTATTTCTCAATGCCATACCAACCTGAGGGGTTGGGGTTACATATTTATAGGCTGCTAGCCAGCCAAGCATATGCCAAGATGCTAGTCTAAGATGCTAATATGTTGTCCTAGCTAAGATGCTGTCCTCTAGTCTAAGATATTGTCCTCTAGTCTAAGATGCTGTCCTAAAAACAGAAAAACAGTCACAAGGACCATGTGAGCAGCACAGCCCTACAAAGACCAGCCACACATGAGACTTATCCATCATTCTCCCCCTAAGTCTTGTGCGTCATCTTGTGGGAGAGTTGAACCATCCCGGTCTGGAGGAGCGGAGCTCAAGGAACTTGATCCTCCCAATGGGCTTGGTGAGCGGGTCCATGGTTGGTCCTTTGTGTTGATGTAGCTCGCCTTGATGCTCCCTTCCTCCAAACAGCCTCGGATGAAGTGGTACCTCACCCGGATGTGCTTGCTGCATTAAGTGGAACACGGGTTCTTTGCCAGGGCAGGCGGACTTGCTGTCCACCACGAGCTCCACCGCTCTAGTGTCTCTGCCGAGGAGATCACCAAGCGATCGAAGCGAGCAGGCGCTGAGTCGAAGCGGTGGAGGCCGCTATGTACTCGGCCTCGCACCGGACAGAGCCACCACTGGCTGCTTGACCGATCGCCATTAACGAGACACTTGCCGAGGAAGAAGAGGATCCTGCTCGTGCTCTTGCTGGTGTCGATGTCGCCGGCGTGGTCGCTGTCGCTGTACCCGACGAAGTGTGCCACCCTAGGGCACCTCGGGTAGTAGAGGCCGTGGTCGAGAGTCCCATAGCGTGGCGGATGATCCTCTTCACAGCTGGCGGTGCTCCGTCGTCGGTCGCCGCATGAACCGACTAACGTGGCCGACGGAGAATGCCAAGTCCGGGCGTGTGTGGGCGAGGTAGCGAAGGCTCCCCACAAGACGCCGGTACTGCGTAGCGTCCACCTCCTCCGTCGTGCTGTCGCGGCTCAGCTTCAGCCTCTCCTCCATCGGAGTGAGAGCTGGGTTGCAGTCGGTGAGCCCACCTAGCTCAACGACGCGGCGCTTGGCGTGGCGGTGCAGTCAAGCGTGATCCCGAGTCATCCTGGTGCACCTCGATTCCCGGTGTAGAAGGAGAGAGGCCCAGTCACTCATCTGGAAGGTGGCCTTCATCTCTTCCTTGAATGCCGCCACCTCCGCATCCTTGGTGCCGGTGATCACCAAGTCGTCGACGTAGACACCCACCAGCAGAGCATTACCTCCACTGCCCCGTCGGTAGATGGCCGTCTCGTGCGGGCTTTGCTCGAAGCCCATCCCCTTTAGCGTGGAATCCAACTTGGCATTCCACGCCCTCGGTGCCTGACGCAAGCCATAGAGGGCCTTGCGCAGGCGGAGCACCTTGCCCTCCTTGCCGGGGATCGCAAATCCCGACGGCTGATGCACGTAGACCTCCTCCTTCAAGTCGCCATTAAGGAACGCCGACTTGACGTCCATGTGATGAACACGCCAGCCCTCTTGGGCAACTAGCGCAAGGAGGAGTCGCACGGACTCCATCCGTGCCATGGGAGCAAAGGCGTCGTCGAAGTCGACCCCCTCCTGCTGCACGAAACCTCGTGCCACCAAGCGAGTCTTGTGCTTAACGATGGCACCGGCTTCATCCCTCTTCAGCTTGTACACCCACTTAAGGGTGATCACGCGGTGACCACGAGGAAGGTCAGCAAGCTCCCAGGTGCGGTTCTTCTCAACCGCATCCATCTCCAACTGCATCGCGGAGTGCCATGCCGTGTGTCTCTCGGCCTCTGCATACGACCGAGGCTCGTCGTCGTCACACGCAAGGTGCAACTGCGCCTCCAGGTCGTGAGACACCGGTCCCAGCACCGGCTGGTCACCGAGAAGGTTCTCCATCGTACGGTACCGCAATGGCTCGCCGTCGTGGTACGCGTCGATGCGCTCCTCGTCGTGAGAGAGCGGAGTAGCGAGCTCAACCGGGCTGTGCTCGACACGAGCTGGAGTAGACGTGCCCGGAGAGGTGCCTGTCGATGCTGGACTGCGTGGTGTTGCCGGCTGTGGTGGAGCCGGCGAAGAACTCATCGTAGCCGAGGTCCTGGCTGGAGAGTGTGGTGTTGCCGGCTGTGGTGGAGCCGACAAAGAACTCATCGCAGCTGAGGTCCTGGCTGGAGAGTGTGGTGCTGTCGGAGTAGCAGGCGCCGGGGTCGGTGGAGGCTCGGGGACTGGGGTAGACGCGCTCGCCGAAGAAGAGCTGCCTACTCCCCCAGCTCCCTCGAAGTGGACGTACTCGACAGTGAGGTCGTCGTACGTCGGAGCCGAGCCATCGTCCACCGCCTTGTCCCACGCCCATCCTCGGCCTTCGTCGAATACAACGTCGCGCGCCGTGCGCACACGCTGTGTTTTCGGGTCGAGGATGCGGTAGGCCTTTGAGCCCTCCGCGTAGCCGATGAACACTCCCAGAGTGCTCCTGTCGTCGAGCTTGCTGATATGGCCAAGCTCCTTGGCGAACACGAGGCAGCCGAAGACCCGCAGGTGGGAGACTGCCGGCTTGCGCCCATGCCAAGCCTCGTACGGCGTCCTGCCATCGAGCGCCTTGGTAGGCGAGCAGTTGAGGATGTAGACGGCCGTCACCACCGCCTCTCCCTAGAAGACAGTCGGCATCCCCCTCTGCTTGAGGAGGGCCCGAGCCATCCCCACAATCGTCTGGTTGCGCCGCTCGACGACGCCGTTCTGCTGCAGGCTGTACGGCGTGGAGTAGTGGCGCTGAATGCCCTCGTCGTTGCGATGATCTGCGAATTCGATCGCCGTGAATTCGCCGCCGTTGTCGGTCTGCGCAGCACGCGTAGCTTGCGGCCGCACTCACTCCTCGCAGCGAACTGCGCGCGTCTGATGGCGTCCGCAGCCTCTCCCTTGCTGCCGAGGACCATCACCCACATGTAGCGGGAGAGGTCGTCGATGAGCAGCAGGAAGTAGCGTCGTCCTCCCGGTGTGGCCGGTGTCACCGGGCCACACAAGTCCCCGTGCACAAGCTCGAGCCTCTCCTTGGCTCGAAAGCTAGCCCGCTGTGGAAAGGGGAGTCGCCTCTGCTTCGTCAACACGCAGACGTCGCAGAGCTGCTCCACATGGTCGAGGCACGGCAGGCCTCGCACCATCTCCGTGGCACTGAGCCGCTTCAGGGCCTCAAAGTGAAGGTGCCCGAAACGCTCGTGCCACTGCCACGCCTCGTCGTCCCGACGAGCAGCGAGACAGAGGGGTTGTGCCACACGCATGTTAAGGGCGTAGAGTCGATTTGCGCTTGGATACCTTGGCAAGAAGGCGGCGACGACGATCCCAAATCCTCATGACTCCGTCCTCAACCACCACGCTTGAACCCTTCTCATCCAAATTGTCCCAAGGCGATGATGGAGTTCCTCAGCGCTGGGATGTAGTAGACTCCGATGGCGATGCATGCTCACCGAACACGGTGGTGAAGATGACGAGCCAACGCCCTTGATCTCCACGCCGGAGGTATCCCCAAACTTGACGGAGCCTCGGGACGCTAGAGTCAAGCTCGGTGAAGAACTCCCGTCGACCGGTCATGTGATGGGTGGCGCCGGTGTCGAGGCACCACCGTCGATCTTGTCGTTCTTGGAGCCATCACCGAGGAGGCGTGTGCTTTTGGCTCGTCAAGGTGGAGGAGAGCTGCTGCGGCGGTGCATTGGAGGTAGCTTCGATCTTGGCATGTGCCATGAACGAGCCAGCTCCTCCTCCTCACTTTGTCGCGGCGTGGCTGGCAGCGCGTCGTGGTATCGGCGATCCTTGGCCCAATGGCCAAGCTGGCGCGATTATGGCGACGTCGTCTCATGCCGGCTTGTGCCTGCCGACGGCACCGCCCTAGGCGCCTCCGCGGGCATCACCCTCGACACGTCCTCGCGCCTCGTCCTGGGCGTCTCTGCGCGCCTTGCGCGGCTTGCCACGCTTGTGGCCACCTGTCGCGGAAGAAGGCTCCCCCTTCCTCCGGTCACCTTGGCTGGCAAGCCACTGCTCCCGAGTGAGAAGGAGCTTCCCGCCAGTGGTGATGGGCCCCGAGAGGGACTGTGGCTCATCGCTGTCGACGACCTTGAGGCGACCTATCGCCTCCTCGATCGACATCGTGGAGAGATCTAGCAGAGACTCGATCGAGCGAGCCATCTGCTTGTACTTCTCGGGAACGCAGCGGAAGAGCTTTTCGACAGCTCTCTCCTCGCCGTAGGTGTCGTCGCCGAACTGCACCATCTTCTGCAATAGAGTGTTGAGACGGAGAGCAAAGTCATCAACGTCCTCACCTGGCTTGAAGGCCAGGTTCTCCCACTCCTTGCGAAGTGCCTGTAGTGTGGACTTGCGGCGCGATCGCTGCCGATCGTCTTGCAATGCGATGGCGTCCCAAAGCCTCCTTGACGATCCACTTGATGGTAAGCGAGAATCGCATCTCGGGTGGGATCAGAGTGATGAGAGCATCCAGCGCCCGTCGATCTAGGTCGTGGTCGGCGTCGCCGTCTGCGGACCGCCTCCCACATGTGCCGCACTGAGCTTTACCCTCATCACCGCAGCCCACTCGACATAGTTGGTCTTGGTGAGGGTAGGCCACCTTTGCCGGGACCGACGTCCCCGACAACGACACAGGAGCCCGTGGTAACCACGGTACCGATCCGGGGAGAGAGAGCCACGCTGCCTGTGAAGGCCGCGCTCTCCATCGACCCGTCCGCCACCGCCGCCGTGCGCGCCTCCTCCAGGAGCGCCACCGGCGCGTCCACGCCTGTCTGGGCTGCCGCCGCGCTTGTGGGCGTGCGCAGCTGCCCCAGGAGCGCCACCGCCGTGCGCGCCTCCTCCAGGAGCGCCGCCAGCCGTCCGCGCTGTCTGGCTGCCGCCTCCGCTTTCGTGGCGCGGCGCGGCTGCCTACGCCGCCAGCGCTTTCATGCTGCCTCTCTCTCTCTAGCAGCTCGAGGTCCGTGTCGGCGGTGTCGTCAGCGGAAATGGAGCTGCCGATGCTGCCGCGCAGAGCCTCAACCTCCGCTGCAGCCGCCTGACGCATTCATTCATCGTCGTCATTTATCGCCTCCGCTCTGCTGCTGCCCGCTCTCGCCATTGCCGGCCTCGGCGCCCTTGCCGCTTCTACTGCTGCGGTCTTTGCCGCCGCTTCATCTCGCATTCCTCTGCTGCGGCAAGTTCGGCCTCTGCCGACGCCAAGCGTGCTTTCGAGGCGACCGAAGGCCGAGATCGCCTGCGGACATGACGCGCTACTGGGGGCTGCTGCGTGGGGGGAGAGGGCTGCCTGAGGAGGCTAACTTGCTCGTCTGGCGAATGGGGAGGGGTGAGCAGGCCCGGCGGGGCTGTTCTTTGCTCGCACTGGGGGCTGTTAATGGTGGGGAAGGAGATGAGCGAGGAGATGCTCAAAGCTACTGAGATAGTACGGCTCGATACAGGTTGTTAGTCGCTGAATTCTCACTTTTGAAAGTAAATTCTCTTACTCTCATCGAGAGAGGATGACATTAGGAGTTGGGATAATTTTTCGTTTATTTCTCAATGCCATACCAACTTTGGGGTTGAGGTTACATATTTATAAATTTGGTAGCCAGCCAAGCATATGCCAAAATACTAGTCTAAGATGCTAATATGCTGTCCTAGCTAAGATGTTGTCCTCTAGTCTAAGATGATGTCCTCTAAGATGTTGTCCTCTAGTCTAAGATCTTGTCCTAAAAATGCAGAAAAAACAGCCACAAGGACCATATGATCAAACTGACCCTATAAAAACCGAGGCACACGAGACTTATCCATCACCATGAGTAGGTCATCGTGGTGCCCACTTTGTCAACAGACGCCTCATCTTGCTCTCTGGTGTCCGTGAACTTGTCGAAACCGACGACCTCGAGTCCGGGTCATACACGCAGCTTCGGTGGGGCCATAGGCGGGGGTGCTTCTGCGTTCTCCTCGTGGCACAGTGGCTGCACGTGTAGAGCTTGCCAAGGACGCCGCTGGAGACGTACATTGGCCTCTCCCGTCGTTCCATGAAGTCCGGGAACACCCGGGCCTCGGCCCCAGGCATCTCGGTGGAGCTCCCCTGTCTTAGCAAAGTCGACCGCCATGGAGTGCAGGCGCCCCAATTTGAAAACACTCGGGGCTGCGAGCTTTCAAATGGATTACTGATCTGCGTGGATCAAGTGGGCGATGGAGATAACACCGAGGGCATCATTTATCATGTAACCCATTTAAGTGCTTACGAATTTCACTGCAAGCATTTGCATGCAGATGTTCATTTGTAACATTTTGCTCAAGCGAAAATAACCATGCAAGATGGCGAAATCTGCAGGGCATTTCTTTGAATGTTCACGGTGAGCATAATGCACATACCATCTTAATACCATCTTGATGGACTAAAATGTGGTCTTAACAATGAGTTCTATATGCTCATTATTGCCCTATCAAGACTTTTGTTTCATGAGGTTAATCCTAAATGCATACACACATTTTAGAAACATGCAAGGTTCCTTAGCTCCGTACATATCATTATCATTAAAATGCCTTAATCCATCGTCTCGGGGAAAGATCGCTTATAAACCGATATTTTATGACTATAGAAATCCGATTAACGAATAAGAAGAACAACAAATCAACCATAGTATATACATATAATCCGAGAAAAATGAGCGAATGAAAGACACTCAGGGGTATGGAGTGTACCTCGAGTGTAACAACATGGTCCATTATCGTGGCCTCGTTGCGATGTAGTCCATAGGTGCATCAACCTTCTCCGGAATCGGTTTGTCATCCCAAGTAATAAAGAAGAGGTCGCCATCCAAATCGCCACCCGAGCATTCATTTGGATGAGGCCTAATTAATTTGAAGATTACAAGTAAGGATAGTGCAAGCATTGACAACATTAATCCAAATGGTTAATTGTAAACTACAAAATCAACATAATATGGATAACATTGCTAGCGAGAGATGGAATCTGATGTCTTAGTTCGAGAGACAATTTGCTTCACGACCATGGACGAGAGAAATTGAACTCCACATTCTAAAGATAAGTCATTTTTCACGAAATAGCAAACATACCTTTCCCTCTCTCGAGGAAATACAACACAATCAATAAGACCCCTAGCATCCAATGCGAGGGTCATATCTGACTTCAAGTACTCGACATCACCGGGATGGAGACATGGGTTTTTGTGATTGCAACTTTTCCAACAATTACAATTTGTTTTGCCATCATCATTGCAAAAGAATGGTATTCACCGTACTTATACGGTCCTTGCGATTCTTTGTAATTCTGATGTAAACTTGGCCATAGTCTAATTTGCGGGTTTCATCCAAACAACCAATAAGAACACGGCCTTTACGGACATGAATCTTACACCTAGTTCTTATGTTTGGTCACCCTATTAGCCCGATGGGCTTTAAGCAATGATTTCAAGTCGTCCGATTAATCGCGATTAATCGCGATTAATCGTCCTAATCGGTCCCGGGTGCTCGATTAGGGACCTCGACCCGATTAGCTCGATTAGGGGCACGGTCGTCCGACTAATAAATCGCCTAATCGCGATTAGTCGTCCGATTAGGGGTGGGGCGACTAGTTTTGGCTGTTTTTTTACTGCGCTTGTCTTCGAAAGGCCAGAGCGCGCAACGCAGCTGCTGCGTGGCTGCTGCCTGTGATCACTGATATGCGTGGCGTGGGAGGGATAAGGGTTTTGGTGGTAGCGACAAAATTTCACGGAAATGCTGACCACCGCCGACCTGTGCTTTCGCGACTTCATGATCGCGCCCGCCCTCTTCTCGCCGGTGGTGGCGCCCTGCGACTTGCTCCTGCCGCGGCCCTCTGCTCCGGCGGTCCCGCCGCCCTCTGCTCCCAGTGGCCACCCGCCACCCCTCATCTGCTCCCGCAGCGGCGTATCTGCGCCCGATCCGCTTTCGCCCTACCTCTCCCGCGGTGGTGGCCATCTACACTCTCTGCGCCCGCCCTCCCTCTGTTCCTCAGGTGCACAGTCGCTCAGCCCTCTGCTCAGTGTACTGCTCCCGCCGCCTACCATCTCCTCCGCCGCCCTCTGCTCCGGCAATTGGCCGGCCCTCTGTGATCTATTCCCGCCGCCATTTGCCTCCCCCCTGCCGTTCAGTCCTTCCCTCATCCCCGCTCCTCTGCCTCTCATCTCTACTCCTCTGATTTGGATGCTTCATGTTCTCTCGGGGTCAGGGGCTCGAGTTAGAGCTGCATTCCTCTGATTTGAAGGCTGAAGGTGCCGCCCTCTGCTTTCGTTGGTGATGAGCTGCTCTGACGATCAGTATGTCCATTTTCCCTCCCCATCTGCTCTCTCGACCTACATGGTCATCCTCTCTGGCTCTGCTAGTAATGCTTTGCTAACTATCGACCTTGTGCTTGTATGCAACCGTGGAGCGACGACGTGCAAACGTGGAAGTGATAATGCCGATGATGCGACCTTGATGGAGGTGTTCTACATTCATCATCTGGGTCAGTCAGTAATTGCCATGGCTTCCTCGGCTAGTCCGGATGTTGCAACACTAGTTGAGAGGGCTATTGCAAAGCTACCTCCGTGAGCTTCTTTGCCCAAGTCTGTTGACACCAAGAGGAAGGCAAAATCACAAGATCCGGGATGGAAGTATGGGTGGTGGCGATGATGCTTGAAGAAGGATTTTGTGCAAAGGCATATTTTGCAAAAAAGATTGTCCCTCGGAATAAAAAGATTCAAGCGACACCTTGCTTCGGGGTATGGAGATGCAGTTGGATGTCCTAGTGCTCCGAAGTAGTTAAGAAGGAGATGGTGATTACACGAAAAAGAACTCAAGAACTATTCTAGCTTTGAATCCTACATTAGGTGAAGATGAAGAGCAACAAGATGATGCTACTTTCTTTGCAGAAGAACCGGAATTTGCAGAACCAAGCTCTGGAACAAAAGTCAAGCAAAAGAAGAGGATTGCTCAGTCGCCATCTCTTCTTTCATTTATCCTTCTTTGCACCAAACCCAACCACTCAAAAATGTCCAGATCGTTGAGCCTCAATGCTTTGCAAGTCACCGGAAGAAGTAGTTGAAGAGAGGCACAGATCCAAGCATAGTCAACCTACACTTGAGCATTGCACAAAGAAAAGTAAGGAGGCCAAAGTAGTTGTTGATGATCATGTTGCAGATTTCTTCTATGAGAATCGCATTCCATTGAAAGTCATTAATTCTAGAAGTTTGGGAAGTTTTGATTGAGTCAATTGGACAATACGTTACAGGTACCGCTCACCATCATATCATGATATAAGGGTACCACTTGCTTGAAAAGGCTGTGAATAGGACATCGAGTTGAGGAAGAAGCATGAGGAGGCTTGGAAGGAATATGGCTGCACCATAATGTCCGATGGGTGGATGACACAAGCCATCGCCATCTCATCAATTTCCTTGCTAACATCCAAGCAGGACTTTCTTTCTAGGGTCTGTTGATGCTTCAAGTGAGATAGCAAATGGACCATTGTTGGCTGATTTGTTGGAGAAGCAAATAGATAAGGTTGGGAAGGAACATGTGGTAGTGGATTGTTATCGCGACAATGGAGCCAACTTCAAAGGCTGCAGGGAGGCTTTTAATGGAGAGGATCCCACATCTATTTTGGACACCATGTGCTGCCCATTGCTTGGATTTGTTATTAGAGGACATTGGGAAGATCAAGGAATTCAACACTTGCATCAACATGGCAAAGAAGGTGTGTAGGTTCATGTACAAGCATGGGAGGATTCTAGATCTCATGCGAGATAAGATTGGAGGAGATCTTGTGAGGCCATTATAACTCGCTTTGCCACTTCATTTCTCACATTGGCAAGCATGCATAAGAACAAGACTGGATTGAGGAATTTAGTGGTTAGTGAGGAATGGCAAGCTACCAATTTCTCTAGCACTACTGAGAAGGCGGCAAGTTGAGAACATTATCCTTTCAATGCCATTTTGGAATAAAGTGGAATTATGCATAAGAGCTACACAAACCACTTCTTGTTGCTCTTAGGATTGCAGATGGAGATGAGACACCTGCGGCTCTCGAGATTATGGCAGCCATGGATCATGCAAAGGCTGCAATCAAGGATTCTTTGAAAGACAAACCAAATTTACTCAAAGAGGTACTAGAATATTTTGACAAGAGATGGGAAAACCAAATGGAGCGGCGGTTGTATGGAGCAGCCCTATACTTGAATCCAAGCAAGTACTTTGCCATAAGGGAAAAAGATAGGAGACAAGCCACAAAGCTGAGAATTATGTTTAATCAAGTTATGTGGAAGATGGTGAGTGATGATGAGGACCAAAACAAGATAAGCAAGCAAGCGGATGACTATGAGAGGTCTGAAGGCCAATCCTTCTCAAAGCCGGGAGCAATAAGAGACAGAGATAGAAAAAATCCTAGTAAGTTCTCCAATCTGAAATTTTGTATAATTATTTCCTTACCTTTTCCGAAAGATATCAGCAATGAACTAATAATGGATTTCTATACTTTGGAATGGACTTTGCAGTTCTTTGGTGGGGTGCATATGGTGGCCTGACATATGAACTTCAATGTTTAGCAAAAATGATTGTTAGCCTTTGTTGTTCTCGCATCCGGATGCGGCGTAATTGGAGTGAATTTTCTCTTTGTAAGTGCTATACTACTGACTATTGTTGTGCTAAGTAATTGAGTATGGTATCTAATTCTGCAATCTTTTGTGTAGATCCATACAAAAAGAGAAACCGTTAGAGCACAAAAGGTTAAATAAGTTGGTATATGTCATTTACAACCGCAAGATGGAAAACAGATTTAAAAACATTAGAGAGCTGGGTTCCAAAGGAAAGCGATCAAATCCACTCTTGCTTGATGAATTTCATTAGGAAAATGAATGGGTCAATGACAATTGTGAACCAGTTCATGAAGGTGCTGCCAATGCTATTACTTGGGCTAATGTGGATGATGCTATTGGTGCAACTCGGGTCTAGAGGGCCGTAACTTGCCTAGGGCTGCTGCTCTTTCAGATCTTGCTATTCCCTTACTTGTGAGGCGTACTTATGCTAGGAAGCGTCCAAGGAACACAAAGGGCTCAAGATCTTGATGAAATAGATGATGAAGAACAAGATCAGCAAGTAGAATCTGATTCAAAGAACACCTATGGATGAGGACGAAGAATCTGCACCACCACCAACAGCAATCTGCAGATGGACATGGAGGCTTCCATTTCAATGATGATTTGCTTTATTAGATGGCTACTAGTTGCCTACTTTTGTTGGACTATTGTGTGTTGATGTTTGCGACTTTGTGTTGAACACTTTTGCTTATCTGTACTAAACTAATTTGCTTATCTCTGTACTAAACTAATTTGGTTATGTAATATGCTTGCCCGTGTGGCTGCCATGGTCTGCTAAATGCTAGATATTTGCTCTTTACAATGATCTTTGCTATTGATATGTGTCAATAACTCAAGATCAAGACTACATTAGTGTTGCTAATTATGGTGTTCTTTGGTATTGCGGGCTTCCGACAACAAGTCGACAAAGGAATGGAGTTTGGGACAATTGGACAGTGAAGAAAAGGCAAGAAAACAACTCCCACAAGTAAGTCACTTGCTAAACACTAATGTAGTCTTGATGCTTGCTATATTGTGTACACTATATAGTACATATAGGTATATATATAGTATGTATATGTCCTGATGCATAGGACGATTATATGGACGACCAGGGTCGACTAGGCTCGACTAATCGGCCTGGTCGACGACTAATCACGATTAGTCGCCTGGTCGATCCTATAGCGACTAGGTTCGACTAGACGACCTGAAAACATTGGCTTTAAGAATCATTAACAGGTAAGGCTCTGAACTTGGTTCATAGCCTTGCAGCAGAATCTCAGCTGCCGTCTTGGTATCAGCACCACCAATTTTCCCTAGGACAGACAAAGCGGCTTCTTTGTTTGTTAGCATTCCATCTGATTCGTGCATGTCATCCTGTTGCATCGATTCAAATACTTCATCCTTTATCCCCAATGTCGAAAGAAGAGAGATAATTTCACGGTTCACGTAACATGGCTGAGACTTGCTCCAATTTGTAATGTTCAGCATAGTGCTCTTCGATTCAAACTTCTTCATACTAGGTCGTAGAGAAAGATTGAAAAAGGAAGTAGGGTCAACAGCGACGACTCCTTTATAGCCCCCATACCTTATTTGAAAAGCAGAGGGAAGGTGAGCAGGGTCTAATCCAATTAACTTGGCAACATTTCTGGCAAATCTAGTAGAAATCTTCCCGATACCATCAGAAAATATATATTTAGTGCCATCAGTTGTGACTTCAATATCTGGAATTACTTCTACATCATATGATGTGACTTCTAATGTTTGCCTGGAGGAGCTAAACAGTTGGCCCATTCTAGCTGCACACTTGGAGACTGAACGGATATCTTCGAAGTGGCCCATCCACCTCCTTATACTCTCAGCAGTCAAAAAATTATTTGAAGCAAACATCCAAACAGAATTACCACGAAGTTGACTTGCTGAAAAGGCCAAAAATTCATATTTTTTGGGGCCAATGCAAAATCCTTCCTTTAGAATGGAGAGAATACGATGATACAGGGCAGTTTTCAAGGGTGTAGAAAAGAAACCTTGTTCAGTTCTAGCTGACAATGCATTGGGAGAAAGCTTGCTCCAATCTTCATCAACAAAAGTAACTCGAGCAAAGTCAGAAGCATACTGAGAGTGGTACTTAACCACGTAATTTGAAACTTCTTCCTCAGGTCCCAAGCAGTATATTTTTTATGGTGTGATGTGAATTCTGTAACACCTCATCAATTTTCCACCCTCCTTGTTGGACAACAAGGCTTTCTTGCTCATACTCATGCTATGAGCCTCATGTCTGATAAATTGCAAAGGTTCATAGCAGGTAGATTTTAATTTGCTCATTTTCTCAAATATTCTCCTTAAAGTATCGATTGACAGCTCTTCAAGGACTTTAAACAGATCAGCATTAACATGCCTGGCAACTAGCTTCCCCATGTGAACAAGAGAGTTCAGACGAAAAAGAACTTCATAAGGCACGGAAAAGCCATTTGGGCAGTCAACAAGAGGAACCACATTGGAGGAGGAGCCAAATGCATCCATCGAAGAAATGGCCAATTCCCCTAATTCTCCTGAGAAGGGTAAACTTTCAAGAATTTCTGATACTGGTACACCTTTGCTCAGTTTCAGGACAAGAGTGGAACACTCGCCGAAAGAGTTATTAGGTGTAAAATCTAGTGCTCTGACCCATGCAAATTTGGCGTCCTCCTTGCATGCATGAAAGCGGTCATCTGTAAACCTTGATTTAACTGTAGACCCAGAAATTGCAGTGTATATTCTTGGTGCATAAGCCAGCTGAAGCAAGGATAATATTAATTTTATCAGAAGAGTAGCTTCAGATTAATTAAAAAAGATGCCCAGAGAATATTGCAGCTGAAACAAATTGATAGTCGAAGAACTATGACAAGCATTAAATCCATATCATTGCAGATAATATGTAATTATGTATTCAACAGGGCAGCTTAATATTAACAGGAAAAATTGATAGAATAGCATTTGTAAAATCTACTTCAATGTATTAAGTAAATAAATCTTAAACAGCTTACACTCCCAATAAAATATATGATGAAAAAGACATGCTTCAAATAACATGCAGAGGAAACTCGATTATGCTTGCATAAATATGAAGTTAATTGATCAGTTTCAAAGTAAAAGATCTTATCCCTTATGAGGATTACATTTATTGTGCATATCTCAACTCTCAAGTCGTTGAGTAATTACTCAAAATGGAAAATGGCTAGATTATGCAGTAAATGAATCATATGAAAACCTAGAGTGTGATTGTTTTGAATGCTGCTACACAACATATGCGATAGCGGACATAGAGAACTCAAGCAGGCCATCGAAGATTGCAAAATATCCTTCTGTGCAGCACTAGAGGAAGAAGAAAGCTCCATGTACAGGCTGCAGCCCACTTGGGTATGCTCCCATTCTGCTGGTTTGTTAGGCCAGAATAGAGGTCCAATTATATGCTGATGTGGAGGAGATGATCGCTCAACTGTCAAAAGAGTTCTTCTGCAAGGCTGCTTTTTGCTGGACATTTGGTGTAGTTCTTTTCATTTCCTGAGTTCTGATGACAGTAGTCGAGGTTCTTTCAGTCATAGTTGCTTAAGAAGGTTTGTTCAGAGGTGTTCCGTCCGGAGAGAAGTCAAAGTCGAGTAGAATTATCGAAGGCTTGTATTTTGTAATAAGCTGGTAAGTGGTAACCCCAGTAAAACTCCTTTTAAGTTTTCAATAAAGCTGGGCCAATGGTCTTTGGCCTGAAAATATATCTGTAGATTTACTTGTTGACTTGCATCTCTACCCATATTGAGCTATTCTATCACAAATTCACAATCACTGGGTGAATCTCCCATATTGAGCTATTCTATCACAATCACTGGGTGAATCTCCTGGGCCCTGGCTACTGACCGAAAATGAGGGTTCATGATAATGCATATCAATCAGATATCTGTGTGTCGACTATTAATTCGAAACAGGCACACTTCAATTCATATAAGAGCGCATCAAGGTTTTGGAACTTTGTGCATCGAAACGAATAGCACGGTCTAAGCAGCTCACCTGCAGCAAGATGGCGCCCGTCCCATCAAGGTGGCACCCAAAGCACTCCCTGATGTCCTCAAAGAGAACCTCAAGCTTGTAGCTCCGGGAATCCTGCTTCAGGTAGAGGTCCACACGCCGCTTCCCCGGGATGACCTCGGCCCGCACGCCGTCCCAGGAGTAGGCCACCTCCAGCTCTCGCTCGGCGACACGGTTGCCTAGAATGAGGCTCGCGTCGGCGGCGCGGAGGGAGAGGTCGGGCGCGCGGGGCAGGAGGTCGGCGTGGGCGGCGGAGACGGAGAGGCAGGAGCCGAGGAAAGGGGGCAGGCGGCCCGAGGAGGCGAGGTCGATGGCGTGGGTAGCAGCGGAGGCGGAATCGAACTGGACGGAGCCGTGGCCGCGGCTGAGCCAACCGCGGTGGGCGGCGGCGATCTCGCAGGCGAAGGCCGCGCCGGCGGTGGTGACGGCGGAGTCAAAGAAGGCGAGCAGCTCGGCGGCGATGGGCGAGGCCGGGATGTTGGATACCCGCACCGTGGCCGTGGAGCCCGGCGCGGGAGCCGCCGTCGACATAGTGGCGGGGGAACGTTGAGCCGGAGGGCCGGGATCCTGGCGATGTCACGGCCCGGGGGGGGCGGGGGGGCGCGGGTTTGTGCCGGCGACTAGCGGCGCATCTCTCCCTACGGCCGGCGACGCATCTCCCAGCGCTCGGCGGTGACGTTCCTCCTGAAATTCACGGCTCCACGTCGATCTCTAGAAATCACATTGGCGGCTGTCTCACCCACACCGCCGCCTCCTCGCTCCTCCACCGCCGTCGCTATCGCCATCCGTCTCTGCAGGTCGGTCCTCCTCCACCTGCATCTCCTTCCCCAACCGTAGTTTCTCGATACGCTAGAGTTTGACCCAGATTTCCATTGTTTCTTGTAGATCTTGGAGGTACCGGTCCGTGAGCCAAGACACTGCTTCTGCTCCCATTGTCCCGTCCGGCAGCAACACGATGCCGCGGAGATACAGGTTAGTTCTCCGCCTGCTACTGATTCGTTGCATTCTGTTTCAGTGGTCGGTCATGGATTCATGGTGGTTTGATGTGCTGCTGTAGGTTTCTGTGTTGTAGCTTCATGTGCAGTGTAGGAGATGGTCAATTTGTTTGTAGATGTAGTACTGTCTTGTTATGCAATCAGTGTTGGATCTGAAGCCTCTCAAGAGGCAGCTTGAAGAGTGTGAGATGATTTGACTTGGTTATGAGCAGGGCGAATGATTTTTTTAGCTTAGCTGTGCTATTCTCTGAATATTGTAGTCTTGGTTTGTTCAGCTGGTGTGCTAGCCTGCTAGATGGTGACTAGAGGTAGATTTCAGATTTTACTTTTTGATCGGAGGTGACTAACTGACAGAGTACGACTTGGCTTAATACAATGCTCGCTTCAATAAGAGTACACACGTCAATCTCCACTCTGAATTGAGTGAATTTCCACTGCCTTAATCATCAGTTCTTGATGATTTTGTTGACATGTATCAGATTATCTTTACCTTTCGAAACCAGAGTTCAAGCTCTGCCATATTATTGGGCCACGTCACTTGCTAGTCTGCTAAACGTCAGATCAGCTCTCCGTGCAAGATTAACCGTCTGATACATACTGAGAGCGGGGCTACTAGTTTGGCGGCGCGGTCGACGAAGCGTGGATGGGCGGATACCCTCTTTGTGCAAGCAAGCGGCGAGCGGCATGTTGGAATTAGTGGGAGAAACCACCTAGGCATTGGGTACACCGTACACAAATGCAGAATCATCCCACGCTTAAAGCATGTTCTTGTCTTCAAGACGTCCATTGAACTTGGATTAGCCAGCTGAGTGCTTGGGTGGAAATTTAAAGGGACGTCCACCAACTTCTCGACGAAATGCTAAGGCGTCTGGTCCATGGACCGCTATGGAAGAGACCCGGCATTCCATCGCTGAAGGTTTGGTTTTATCTGTTACGTTCGGTCTCTCGGCAGCTCCGTCAGATCCTTGTTATCTTTTCTGTTTCTTTGTTCTCGCTATTAGAGTTCAATTATTTACGCATTTTGTGACGAGGTCTGTTTGGGGTAAAGAAATCTGCTTATCGCATGCAGTTGATCTCGGTGTAGAATAGTGTCATAGTGATCGATCCCATACAGCTTGTCCTCTGCTATTTATTATTTGTAGTAGTAACTTATTTTATATTTTTATTTCTACTATATCCGACACATTGCTTTCTTGTTGTCTCGCTATGGCATTCCAGTTTTTCTTTTTTTTTTAAGTCTCCATTCGGTTTTTCATAATAGTGATTCAGTTTTTTAACTTGTTGGCCATCGTGGTTGTTTGTATGTAGCCTTAATAACAAGTGAATTACTGAAAACAAAAATGCATATTTATTTACCCTCATTTAGTTATTGAATAGATATTTAACTTAATCTAGAAAGACAAGTATACAACTTGCTCTTGCATACTCATTTGGTTTGGTCCTCACGATTATTTTGGTTGATGTATTTGGATGAAGACAAGTAGCATTGAGCATGAAGCTAGTTGTGTATTTCATTTATCTTAGTCGACTGATAGATAGCCATAGACATCATGAGAACAATCTCCTTTTACCTATATGTATTTTGGCCATATACAAGTGCGGTTTCGAGAGCAGACGTGTCATGAGAGATCACCATTTTCATTAATTTTGTGTTCTGCAGATGTCTTAGTGGAAGCGAAAGCATGATTTGAAATAAGTGGTAACTTTGGATAGTACTTGGCTAGATGCCGGAAGACATTGGATGTAAGGATGGTCAATTTAGAGATGATTGTAGTATATGATTATGACTTCCCCATTTTCTATTGGATGTAAGGATGTAGAACAATCTGTATGAATGCTACTAGTAGTTGGTCAGATGTCAGATAATACTTTTGTGTTTATTAGATTTGGTTTAAGGTCCGAGATATGTCTGTATTTGTATGGTGAGAGACTTGTACCTGAGATTTTTCATGATTTTGTGGCTATGACATTGATATGTAGTGACTATTTATATTATTCACCTCTTTTTATTTTTCTTGATTTTTGGTGATTTTCCTGATTTTTTAAGACATGGTTTTTCAATTATTTGTACTGAAGTTGTCCAAAATAGCTGAAAAAGGTAAAAGCACGGTTCTCTTCCCCGGAAAAAGTCTGCCAAAGAACGGCAGGGCAGCTTCCCCGTACGTGGATGTCTTCCCAGAGGTGACGAGGGGAATGGACGATCCAAAAAAAATTCTCCCTCGGGGCTACAGTCCCTGGCTTTATTTCCCCGTACTGCCAAAGTTGCCCAAAGAGGGTTTGTAACCAGGGGCGAAAGGGCCACTGTTTCCTTCGAATTTTATCATGGGAAATCGAATGCGGGACTTTTGTTTTCTGGATTTTACATTTTTTCTTATATGCATAAAAACAAACTTGTTCATGTGGAATTCTGATACTATGAAATTTTGCATTGCATTCCAAAGGAGCATAAGATCTTATTTCCTCCGAACAAAATACTTCCTCTATCCAAAAGTGAGTGATTTTAGCTACAGTGCTAAGTCAAACCATTCTCAATTTTAACTATTTTCTTACAGAAATAGACTAATGTTTAAGTATCATTATATTTATCATGAAATATATTTTCATAGTATACAATACATATTTGAAATCATAATTGTTTATACTATTTTCTGTAAACTTAATCAAACTTAAAATAATTTGACTTTAGTGGATCTAGAATTACATCTTTTATTTATGTTTTTGCAATGAGAATTACACCTTTTTAGAATGAAGGAAATACCTATTTTAGAACAGTAATAAGGTATTTCATTGTTAGACTATATGAACAGAGAGACAATGACCAATCATAAGCTAGAACAAGTCATCATTGTCCGAATGGAACAATGTGCGTATATACATGTTATAGAGGATGTAGTACATGTTAATATTCCTTCCATGT
Organism: Miscanthus lutarioriparius; assembly: GCA_904845875.1. Taxonomy (NCBI): domain Eukaryota; kingdom Viridiplantae; phylum Streptophyta; class Magnoliopsida; order Poales; family Poaceae; genus Miscanthus; species Miscanthus lutarioriparius. Next base: position 33,562,831 of record CAJGYO010000012.1, read on the forward strand.
GATGGAGGATTGTTCTATATGTCAAACTTGAGATTAACTGGTTCATTGAAAAGCTAGATTTACATAATCAACAGGGATGGGAGTTAGACATACAAGTGTCGTTGCAGGTGCCAATCACAACAGCAAATCTCAGCGCGCCAAGGCCCAAGATAAATGTCGATCGAGGTTAGGTGTCATCTTTCACCCATGAATGCATTTAGAACCCAAAATTATGCCCAGTGATAGCCTCCACTTGGCAAGCGACATGAAAAAACAACAACTAGGCATATGTGAAGTCCAATAAACCCCAACCGTATATGCTCTATGTCGCTCCACTCCTATAGGATAATGCAACTAGACACGCCACACTAGTCGCGGCCAATGACTTACTTGTGACTTGCGTCACCACACCGAATAGTTCTAGCACCGACTGTCAGTATAACACCCTAAGTTCGTATTTTACAATGTTAAGAATTTTCTATACTTAATTAATTACCAAGAAGACCTAAGTAATACGAGGAAAATACATTTTACAAATGTTGTTGCTTACTAATAATAATGAAGACCCACCCTGGTGGTGCTCGATAATGGTGACTTGGTAGTATACAGGACAAAGGGTGGAGGTGGAGAGGGTTAGGCCTTGGGTAAGTGGCAAGCGGGTGGCTGGACTTGTGCAAGGTCGAGGTCATTTGAGAGGTGCACGTTGCACAAACTAATGCATATTTTTAATTTGACTAGAGCAAACACCTTCTATCAAAGTCGTGCCTTGAGCACGAGACTCACCCTAGTCTATCCCTAACTCTGCACCATACTGAAATTGGCATGTCCTGATCTCTGTTAGCAACGGTGGCTACTCCTGCTGCATCGGCGGTGCGACTAGAACTAAGGCCCCGTTTAGATCAAAATTTTTTTGGATTTTGGCAACTGTAGCACTTTCGTTTGTATTTGACAATTAGTGTCTAATTATGGACTAATTAGATTTAAAAGTTTCGTCTCACGATTTCTCATCTAACTGTGCAATTAGTTTTTTTTTCGTCTACATTTAGTACTCAATGCATGTGCCGCAAGATTCGATGTGATGAGTACTGTGTAAAAAATTTTGGCAACTAAACAGGCCCTAACAACTCACCCTCGATTCCCCAACCGGCAACTTTCCTTTACAAAATTATTGTTGTACCACCATAGCCAATTCCCCTAGTACTAGGCTACAACCACAACCTACCCCTCTCGTCTGGCCTGTTCGCTTGGCTTATCTTTCGTACTTTTTTCAGCGAAGGAACAGTGTTTTCCTCTCATAACAAATTAGCGAATAGTACTTTTTAGTCTTGCTTTTCAGCAAAGCGAACATGGCCCCACCATGATCAGGGCATGGCAATTTTAATATAGTTCAATTTTCTTTATGTACAAATCATATGATGCCAATCGAGAACAGAGATCAGGGCATGCCGATTTTAACCAGCTGCCGAACAAGCTGAATATAGTTCAATTTACCCAAACACATATCACCTGCAGCACATGCAGCGTGAGATTCCTGTAAAGAAAATGTAGAGCTCGGGACGGGATACTGAAAGCTGCGCAGGCGGTGGAGAATATGGATGGAATTCTTGATCTGGCAAATTGCCTGCTGGTCAGTGATTGCTTGGTTCGCCACTTATCGTTGACCAACGTGTCAGGAGCAGCGTCAAGAGAAGGCAGTAGCACCCTAATCTTTACCTGCCGCGCGCGGGTGCCTCCTCGGAGTGCGCCTTGTCGTCCCAGCTGCGCAACGGCGGCGGCCTTGCCCGTGCGGTGGCTCATCGGCCACCTGCGTGTGTGCGCGTGTTGGCACGCATGTTGGACTGCTGGTACTGCGGTCGTGCGCGCTCTCCCCTGCGCGTCGCGGCCGGCATGGTGGCTCGGCTCGGGCGCGTTGGTGTGCGCGCCCCAGTTGTGTTGTGATGCACTGATGCTGGTCCGCGGTACGCCCACCAGCGTGCCAGTGGCGAGTCCGTTACTACATCCTGCGTGACTGCGTCTGCGCGGCCTTGTCGGCGGTGGCCGTGCTCTGCGCGCGTTCTTTCCTAGCGTTCTGCGTTCGGCGGTGTCCTCTTCCTCCCATCGAGTATAGCAATCAGTTCTTCAACAATCCAGAGTGCCTAGAGATATGGTCTCCGTCCCAAGGTCCGAACTCTGAAGCGGCGGGCGCTGTATCGAGTGCGCAATGGACACGGATAGCTTTATTGACTCGGAGGACTAGTGTGCAACGACACGTCATCGGATGCACGATGCGGCCGCAGCAACATCAGCCTGAGACAAGGACACGGCCCGCGGTAGCTAGGTAGCAAATAGGCCAGCATGGACACCACACCACACCAGCGACGTGCGCTAGAGCACTAGTAGTAAACTGGATTATTGGACCATCTCCATCTAGTTCTTGAGGAGGTAGTCGTCGAGGTCGTGGAACGTCTTGGTGGCGGTCTCCTTGATGACGTCCGGGTCGGGCACCTGGTCGTTGGCCTTGTCGAACTCCATGGTCCAGTTGACGACGGCGCCGGCGCCGGCCTCGGCCTCGCCCTCCGGCGCCGCCTTGGCCGGGGCCACCTGCAGCGTGATCTTGAAGTTCTTGTAGAAGTCCACCAGCTCGCCGTCCACCACGCTGTACGACACCACCTTGTTCTCGTCGTCCGCCACCTCCAGCTTCTCCTTGGCGAACGTCAGCATCGGCACCGCTGCAACACATGCACAGCAAACATCCGATATATCCGTGGTCGTCGTCGTTAGCGGTCCCAGTCCCAGCGCTAGCAGACAAGGCGATGGTTACGTACCCCCGGTGTACTTGAGGAGGCGGACGGTGCCGGCGGACTTGCCGTCGCCCTCGACGATCTCGATGCTCTTGTACTGCTCGGGGAAGATCTTGGGGAACAGCTCCGTGGAGTCGCGCAGCGCCGCCCACAGCTTGTCCGCCGGGGACTTGACCTCCACCACCAGCTCAACCTTGGACGCCATTGCCTCTACCAACCTAGCTTCGTGCCACGAGCTTTGTAGTGTAGGTGACTACTGACTAGGTAGTGATGTGGCTGTGGTCTGGGCGATGGTGAGACCAAGAAGGCCCAGACCTCATATATATACAGAGCCAGGGACCAGCTCAGATCGCGACTGCTCTTTCTTCAGAGGAGAGCAGCCGCGCTGCTACTGATGCCGGCCATTCAAGGTTCTCCTGCACGATCCAACCACCTTGATCAGGCTCGAATTCAATTGCGTCCGTCGGTGCAGATCCGTCCGATTGATGACGGTAGCGTGCCTGCACCGTGTGCCCGTGGAATTTGAGGGCTCGCCGTCGCCGGTCGCCGCACAGGGTGGGGTAATGGGAGGGGATTCTTTGATCTGAAAAATTAGATGAGGCCAGGCCAAGCCGGACCGAAATACCGCGGTCTGGTTGGCAGTTGGCAGCAGGAGGGAGGTCCGGTTCCGGCCGAAACAATAATGAGCGTACGTCGAGGTGCAGGCGACAATGGCAAAATGTACTACTAGTAGTCTACGGCCTTATTTAGTTGGCGAAATTTTTTGAAAAATAGTATTGTAGCATTTTCGTTGTTATTTGGTAATTAGTGTCTAATCATAGTCTAATTAGGCTTAAAAGATTCGTCTCGTGAATTTCGTCTAAACTGTGTAATTAGTTTTATTTTTTATTTATATTTAATGCTTCATGCATACGTCCAAAGATTCGATGTGACGAAAAATCTTAAAAAATTTTATAAAATTTTGGAAACTAAACAGCGTACTAGTGTACGACTCTGAACCGAGTGCCGAATGGAGAGTTAAGAGAGGTTTGGTCCGTTTGGACGGGAGTATGGGACAGTGGGTGCCACCACCCAACTGCAATAGCGAGCGGTTCAGGCCTTCAGGGCCTGAGTTACTTGTGCGGCCGCAAAAGGTTGTTGATGCAGGCTCATCATCTTGTTTTTTTAATAAAGACACTCATAAGAGGGTCACATCTAATATATCTCAAAGAAAAAAATAAAGGCCAGTAAAAAACGATGGACTATAAGACACAAAACGATATCTTAAAAAATGAGCGTGGCTAGCGCCCAGACGTTCGAACGGACACACGTCCTGACGCCTCGCTCCGACTCGCATGCGCACCCTGCCCTCGACGCTGCGCCCGCCGCTCCTCGCATCCGGACGGCCGCGCAGCCTGCCCAAGCGCTGCGCCCCGCTCCTTCCCCTGGACCCTTCCCTCTCCGCGTGGGCAGGACTCGGGATCTGGCCCCAGCTCGCGGGGTCCCCGTCCGCCGGCCTCAAGCTTGTCGCGCACCATCCCTCGTCGCCTAGGTCGTGCGCCATCACTCACCGTGACCCATGAAACACTTGCAACATGAAACACTTGTATGCAACAAACGTCTGTCACAGATGATACATTCATATGCTAATCATCACATATGTGTGAAACATATGCAACATACTGATAAAACATTTACAACATGTGTGAAACATATGCAACATCTAAATAAAAATATATGCAACATGTGTGTGAAACATATGCAACATCTAGATAAAACACTTGCAACATATGTGCAAAACATATGCAACATCCATATAAAACACTTGTTGCAACATACGTCTGAAACAGATGAAATATTTTGAACAAACGCTTGCAACATACCTTTGACAACACTTGCAAATATATGCAATACGTACAACATCCCGATACTTTTGCAACGTCCATATGTAACAATTGCAACATACCTCTGAAACACTTGAAACATACATTTACAACGTAGCAGAGGGGAAGCCCGGGGCCGGTCGATTCTAGTCGTTGGGGGTAGGGTCTGGCGGTGAACGCTGGAGCGTGAGCACCACTAGCACTAGCACCAGCGGCGCGCGCGTCACCACCACCATCACCGACCTTGCCTCGGCCGGGCGAGCGGCGCGCGCTACGGGAGGGAGCGGGCGGCGCGACACATGGCCGAAGCGAGGAACAAGGTGCGGGTGGCGCGCGACAGGCGGGAGAGAGGAATGAGGAGTGAGCGGCGTAGGTAGGGCGTGCGACAGGCGGAGCAAGCGAGCTACACAGGGTGGGCCCACGGTAGGAGAAGGCTACAGCAGTGAGCAGAGTGAGGCGCGCCACTGGTCAAGCATTACCGTAAAAAATATAAGAGCACGTCAACCAAATCAATCATCCTTGCAGGCTTGCAGTCTTGGTGTTCATATGAGATCGGTGACATAAATTTGTCAACATCATGGCCAACTCTCTTGTGAAAAAAAAATCATCGCCAACTCTAGCGGAGTAGCGATACGTAACACAGAGGTCAGTCACACATATAGTTGACGGTTATCCACGTAAGCCGGTTTTTATAAAAAAAAGTCGCCGCTCGAATTCCCGGTTTCCCCATTTCGGCATCCGCATCTCCCATGGCGGCGTCGCCCGCCCTCCTCTCGCTGACTCCCGCCGTCTCCAGGCACCCCCACCTCCTCTTCTCTCCTTGCCCCCCGCCGCGCCACGTCCGCCTCGCCCCTCTAGCCGCCACCCCCTCCTCCCCGGGCGGAACCGGCCCTGGTGGCCCCGGCGTCTTCCTGTCGCCGCGCGCTCTCTCGCAGCTCGACGAGCTCGCGGCCTTCCGCTACGAGCACTCCTTCCCGCACGGCCTCCTCACCGTGCGCGTCCTCAGGCGCGGGCCCGACGACGACGCCGTGGCCGAGGCGCTCGTCCGCCTCCTCGCCTCCTCCTTCTCCGAGACCGTGCGGTGGGCCCCGGCGCATCGGTACGCGCAGCTCCTCACGTTCGTCATCCGCAGGTACCTCCACGACCGCCGCGGGCTCGCGCCGCACTCCGCGGTGCTCGTGGGGTTCTACCGCCCGCCGACGCCGACGACGACGGCGCCGCAACGGAGGGCGACCGGGATGATGAGGGCGGCGAAGGGAGGTGAAGATGAAGGGAGATGGCGTGCACCGCGGAGGTGTCGTTTGACGCGGTGGGCGCGCCCGGGGCCCCGCCCACGCCCACTCCGCCGCTCGACTTCCCTACATCTGCAACATGACTGTGAAAACGCCACTGAGAAGGTAATGGGTATGCTCTGGGTCGAGCAACCACTTTGACTATTTCTTGTGGAAAACAAGTTTGATGCAAGAGTTGATTGCAAAATAGCAAATGTTGCATCCTTGTAAGTTGTAAGATGTAGTGGGAAGAATCCTTTATTCATTATATTATGTTTAAAATATGTCGATTGTAATGCTTCAAATTTGCCTTGCTTTTGAACTAACAGGAGAGGAATTGGAAAGCAACTTCTTAAGGCATGCGAGGATCTGATTTTCAAGATGAATGCCAGAAGACGTGTGTATCTTCATTGTAGAATAATTGACCAAGTCCCATTCCACATGTACAGGAAAGCTGGATATATTATTGTCCAGACTGACAGTATTTTGGTCTGGCTGAGCCTTCAAAAGCGGAAGTACTTGATGAGCAAGGAATTACCCCAAGCTTCTGTTGTCAGTGAAACTTCAACAAAAAACTTCGATGATAATATTTGACTGACAGGTACACATAAGGTTGATTTTTTGTGTATAAAGGGGTTCTGTAATTCTGTTTACCACACATTTCCACTATTGTATAGCTTGTGATGAAATCAACTGCCATTCATAATTGTTAATTGGCCATCGCAAGATGTTTTAAAAATGAGTTGATAGTGCTTTTAACCCATAAGGCCAGTAATCAGAAATGGATTCTGCTTCCACATGCAACTCATTAATTGGATGTTTATGATTTAACTTATGTTGCTGTTTTATGTGTGAATTGGATGAATTTTCTGTTGATTCTGTTGTATGTGAATTGAATCTAATATCATTCAAATTTGAACCAAAATGTATAGAAAATTACATCAAATTGTGTTGGGGCCCGCTTATTAATGTCGGCTGCTGGATAAAAATGATGGTACAAAACTGAATTTAGACTGTCGGTCAAATAGAACTGTTGATGCAAATGGCATTTATACCGTTGGAGTTATGCGACAACCAACAACGGAAATGAACTTTGTATTGCTAGAGTTCTATGAGAACCCACGTCCCACAATACATATAAGGATGGTACTGGTAGTTTTTTATCTCTCTAGAACCTGTGGTGCAAATGTGTTTCCAGAGTCGACTAGGGAACCAGCGGTAATATAGGCCATTTCTACCTACGGTTGCGTACCATCGATTGTAAATCTGCCAGTGAGACCATCCAAATAGGTTGCCCTTGTGGCCTTGTGTTCATCCAAGCAACGAATATTGTCATGCAGTGCAAGTATCTAACATGGTTTGCATTTGCCGCATCCTTCCAATTGCAGACCTAATCAGGATAATAGTGTGGTGTTGATGTTAACATAGGAAACCTTTTGGGACCTTGAATTAGGAAAACCTTAAACTAATTTGACCAGCCAATGCATCTTTTCATTGTTTTTGCATCATTGATTTTGCAAGTCTTACTCATATTTCTTAAGCACAGAAAGTAATAGCTCATTCCACATATCTATTGGTCCTGGCAAACACCAATGGGAACAGTCACTATAACCCCTCATCCACTTGTTATTCCAATGGATCCCTGGATGTGCATCAGGTCTCATGGACATAGCTTTGGTTATATCTAAAATCTCTATATTCATCCGTCTCCTGTGTCTGTTTTTTAGTTCTGTGCTCTGCTTCTTCCTCAACCTGCACATTTCTTATTGCCCATTCTACTGTTCTTGTCATTGCTTCTCCTCCTCCCACCGGTTCAGTTCTATTGCAATATTCTCCAGTATTTCAGAAGCCATTTTCAAAATGTGCTGGTGTTGCTGTTCTTACTAATGTTAACTGCAATCCACATTCTTGGAGTGTTGCTCAAGTTATTGAGGGCATTCCTAAGTGCCCTCTGAATAGCTGTAGTGACATCGAAGCTTGTGATGTTATCCTCTGAGCAGTATATGCATCCAGTGAGTTTCCCACCTTCATAGAGATAATTTTTCCTGAAGAACCATCGAACTTGATATGACTAAGATATTGATCTCAGGCAAGTTTGCAGCTAATCTTGCATCAAGTTTGTCCAGGTGTATGTAATGCATTTCAACTACTGTGCCATTGATCTCTCTTTCTGATGCTTCTACTAGAAATTTGGTCCACAGTGCCATGAGTGTAAAATTGTGGGATCTAAAGTGCCAAGGGACAAATTTATCTTTAGTGTCACTATAAACTTTGGTTGGAGTTTCCACCTGCAACATTTTGTAGGGTTTGTGTCAGGTTATCATGTCACAATTTCACACCAACAGGAGAAAAAGTTTATTAGAGGTGCAAAGTTAAATAAAGTAGAATTGCAATGATAACTCATTTCATATTTTCATATTTAGAAAAGGTCCAAATTACTCCCCTAAGTTTGGCCTATGTCTAGATAACCCCTTAGACTAATATTTGGTTCAATTTACTCCCCAACTATTTCATTAGGTCCAATTTACTCTTTAACAAGATTTTTTTCTCCACGTACAATTTGGCTTTTGAATTTCAATTTTTGTGAGGTTATAAGCGGACATCATAATTTGTGTTAAAAATACACTATGGATTTTTCATTGTTATGTTTCATACAGTTTTTATTTATTATGTTAATTTATTATTAGATGTCCTAACCTATCAAAATAATGATGTATATTTTAACATAAATTATGATGTCAGCTATTATTTAACTCACAAAAATTGAAATTATCAGATATAGAAGAACTGATAATCACTGTTCTATTGCTGTAAGGTAAGCTAGCTTATTATTGTTCCTAGCCTGATTCCATGACACCATGGAAGTTAAGCCTTGAGCCACTTTGGCCTACAGCCTCTAGATCACTCGACCATATGAATCTGGCTATGTAAAGATCAGACAACATTAGGATATCACCTAATTGACATGATATAACTGAATATTAATCCAAATTGACTTGTGCTCATATCCTTAGTGATGCAAAGAAATTCAGCATGGGAAACTTTCTAGAACACTGGGTCTACTCTATACTATGCCAATCATCACTGGTGATTAAGGGTATATCGCTACATGTCATTAGTATCTCACAGAGCTAAAACACAGGTTGCTCACCTGAGACAGTAAGCAAAGTAGTGATTTGTCGGGTACCATTTTTAGGGTACCCAAAGAAGGGGAACACACGGGCCCCAGCGGTCAAAAATCGAGCAGACGGTCGGAGGATATGACCGTGGCCGCCTCAAACCCTGGGGGTAGATTCCGCTCGCCCGACCCACAGGCGGCGCGGCCACGTCCGTCAAACCCCTAAAGAGCGGGCCACGTCTCGCCCGACCCCTCGGGAGGCGGGCAGCGCCTCGCCCCCAAGGAGGAGGGAGTCCGCTCCGCCCTACCGAGGGACGCCTTGACGATCGCCCTTGGGCGAGGGTGCGAATCCCACAGAGGCCCGCGCCTCCTTTACTACCACGAACATAAAAGCTCGAGACCAGAGTCAAACTTCTGACACCGGATAGGAGTGGGCACGCCTCGACACGACCTGCAACCACGACAAGCCATTCCGGGGGCCCACGCCGCTCACAGGCGCCAACAACGCATCGGCGAAACGGGTGTCATGACCATTGAGAGACCCGAGCATGGCGCCAAAGAAGCAACAGACCCACGACGTGGAGCCGTCTCCATCGCCATCGACATCGCAACGTGGAGACGTCTCCATCAACATCTACAATGCCAGGGCACCCCTACTAAAGGGGGAAGACGGCGCGGCACCCAGGAAGGGTTCTCTCGGTTTTCTCTCTCTCTCTCTCTCATGTACGTATGGCCCTCCCTTGGCCTATAAAATGGAGGACCGGGCATCCTGCCGAAGGAGGATTTTTTCCGGCCCCATTAGGGGATCCTTTTTTCGACCAACGAAAGGTACTTCAACTCCACTTCACGTTCACCAGAGACCTGGGAACTCATCCCTCTCTCGACCGTTTGTAACCCCTACTACAGACCCAATTGCACTGGACGTAGGGACATTCAGCCCGAACTAGTATACATCTTCGTGTCCTCTTTGCACACCATCCAAGCCTAAACGCGCAATAATAGAAATTTACTAGCCGGTGATTTCGAACACCGACATGATTCCATCTGGTTCTGTCCAATTGAATCTGCAGCGAACGCCAGTGTCTTCCCTCGGACAATATTCAAAAACAGCTGAGGTTCAAACCTTACCATGTCACAACCATGTGGCATCCACTTCCAGTTAACATAATCCATTTGCTTCCCGTACTTCCCACAGTTTCTTGACTCTGGCATTGTAGGGCATGTTATGTTCGTGTAAAGTGGACCTCTGAAATCTCTGACCCATGTGCTGTTGAAAGGATTGCAGGCTTTGTCTTCATGACCTATAGAAAAGATCAAAATCCTATGATATTTCTTGGGTACAGCTCTTTTGAAACTATTAGGAAATGTTAGCGGTCGCCAATCTTTGTTTACTGATAAGTGACTGTTGAATTGTATCGAGATGCATTCAAATTTTCGGAGGCAAAGGGTCTCTTTTTCTTTGTTTATTTTTGTTTTTACTTATGTTTTTATAAGGTTTTGAAATGTTCTTTTTGGCACTCTCCTCATTTTCATTAACTAATCTGGCATGCAGACCATTATAAGATCCACTATATACAGATTATCCGAAAGCTGAAGAGGTCATTTGAATATGCAGAGACAGGTGGGTTTGATACGCTTTTCAAATCGCAGGCTTGCTAAACTTGCTGACTACGCTTTTGATGGAAACCAAACTTGACTTGCTTTAGAGCATCGATCTTATCCTATGCTGCAGGCTGCAGCTAATTTTATATTCGAAATGGAAAAAAAGAACCGGTATATTTCGGGAAAAAAGGAAGTCTCACTTGGAGCTCAAGTACTCTAGAAATCTGGCTAGCTAAGAATGTAACACTTGTAGCAATGATGCATGATGAAAGAGCAGATAAATTTATGCTAGTTAGTAGAGGCGTACCAGTCTTCATCTCCAGAGGAGAGATATTAGTTGGCATAGGAGAGCGGTAAAAAGCCGCAGGATGATGTGTAGGAAGAAGAAGGATGAATAACACTGTGGTGACCATCACTGCTAGTGCTACTGTTCTTCCACCAGGAAATACATGGGTAGGTCTTCTGGTGTGGTTTCGGCCATGGAGATCCGGAAGGTGCTACGCTTTCCTTAGCCATGGCCATGGGTAAGGCGGCCCTAAGCTAATGGTAAAGAAGCCACCATCTTCATCATATAAATTCTATAGCTTGCTGGAGCCATTGATGACTCTAGACAGATGTGCATTTCTTCATTTGTTTTCTTTGTTCGTGATAAAGAAGTCATTGCAAGTTTGCTGGGACTGGGCGCCATTGATGCCCCTGGAGCTCCAAGTTCCATGAGGGCAAGCAATGCTTGCATAGACAAATGTGCATTTTCTTCATTATTTTCTTTTTTCGTGGTATTGTTGGTCCTTTTTTTTTTCTCCTAGGAATCAAGGGAGCGGGGTGCTTCACCAAGTTCAATGGTTATGATGGTAAACGGTGGGTCACTACGAATCGTTAATCAAAGTATGTGACGTTTTATAGTCATGTTATGCCTTCATGTTTTCAATCTGAATTTTCTCAGCAACAGTGAAATCAGTCAGACGCTGTCTCAGCTGGAGTTTCTCTAAGTCAAAGCTGAGAGTACATCGGAGTGTAGAGTAGACAGATTTTACACTAATTGCTTTCGACGAAACTATGGCGTGCTCTATGTTCTGTTGTGAATTGTGACGCTTATTTCTTGAAGTTGAAGGTACTAACATTTATTTCTTGAATGTTGCCATGCTTTCCCGAACTACAAAGTTTCAAACGTGGCTCTCTGTTTCTGAATAGGATCGAATTTTTTTCATGCATATGGTAGCATGCTACTCTCCGTCCTAAAATAAATGCATATCTCACTTATCGAGAAGTCACTCTTTTAAAGTTTGACTAAGTATAAAGAAAATAATATTAAAATTCGTATTTATAAATAACTTTACTGTGAACGTATATTCCATAGCCAAACTCATTACATATCATAAATATTAGTATATTCATATATTCACCGGCAAATATCTCTTGAGAATATACAAACCGCATTGGCCCATAACACTAAATTAAAAAATATGGGCCCATAAGCAAAACCGGCCCAACTCACGCGTTCTCTCGCTGTACTCGCTCTGGATGACGACGCACGCGCGAAACAGCACAAACGACAGGCTCAACTGACACTGGGCCCGTCTCTGGCCCCTAAGATTCCCTCCTTCCACAGGCCCACTGGGCTGACGGGCTGTGGTGTGGGGTACTGTACCCGTTTGCGCTTTGCCCTGGCCGGATCCGACAAGGCCTAGCGACGCGTGAGTGCGTGACGCCTCCCCACAGGAATGCGTCGTAGGCAGCTCGTACTCCGTGGCAGTGGCAGTGGCAGGCACGGGCAGCTCGCCCACACCACACGACGCAGCAGGGCAGGGCAGCGCACGCCCGCACATGCTCCCGGCCCTCGGTGGAACGCAGCTCAGCGCCTGCAGCCCTGCACAGCCCCACGCCCCACCCCTGCTCCCGCCCCGCCCTTGCGTCGAGCACAACACCGCGCCACCGTGCGTGTGCAGAGATCCTGCGCGGTGCACAGGTTGAACCGTCCGAACTACTACTGGTACACCTTGCATTCGATGTCCCAAACAGGTCTAGCATCAACGTTAAGGGCAGGCACAATGGGGAGAGGCAGCAGGCAGGCGCCGCAACGAATTGAAGCCGCCGCCGCCGCCGCCGTCGCTCGCGCGCAGCCATGGGAGAAATGGGTTCCTGCAATTTGTGTAGAAAATATCAGTCGTGAGAGAAGTTTTGCTGGGTCTTTGTTTTAGAGTATAATAAATTCTTTTCATGACACTGCAGCTCTACGTAATCACTAATCAGTGATACAATTGTGGCGCCTTGTCAGACGGACAAAACCCATTTACTCCGCTTAACAGATGCCGAGTATGGCGATTGGGCGAGGCAGCGCAGAGCCGTAAAGTGCAGTGCAGGCCACCTGCTCACTCCGCTCTGGGCGGCCTGGGCGCGGCGCGCGCGCTGCCCCGGCGCCAACCTGGCGCATTGACCGCGCCCAGGATCGCACACAAAACTAAACGCGCTCATCAGACATTCAGATCAGACCATCGCTCCCCAGACTACAGCGGCAGCGCCAGCACACTTCTTCACCCACAGGCCACAGGCACAGCTTCACTCTGGCTATTTAACCCTGGCCAGCTTTCGCCTTCGCCAGTTCACCACACAAGAAGAGGAGGCCCCAGCCTCTCCACAGCTCTCGAGAAACCTCCATCCAGTCCAGAGTCCAGAGGCACCACACCAATGACTCCCAGCAAGCTCGCGGTGGTCATCGCCTTGGTAGCGTCTCTCCTCCTCCTCCTCACCAACAGCAACACCAAGGTAATCAATCATGCATGCGTCCGTGGTGAAATCGATTAGTAGTCCATTCTTGTCCTCCCGCCGCCTGATTTCTCTCTGAAACTGAAACCCTCTGGGCTTGGGCGCTTGGCCTGTTCGACTTCGACCAGGCTGCTCCGGGCGGCTACCCGCCGGCTCCTCCGCTCGGCCCTCCGCCGCACCAGATCGTCGACCCCGCCAAAGGTCAGCCTCTGTTCTGTGTCATGATCTTTGTTTGCTCTCTCGCGTCGCCTGACCCTCTGCAAAAATTTTCCTCGGTGCTGCGGCGGCCGGCGGGGCGGATGCAGACTGCGGGGGCGCGTGCGACGTGCGGTGCGGCGCGCAGTCGCGCAAGAACCGGTGCACCCGGGCGTGCCTCAAGTGCTGCAGCGTCTGCCGCTGCGTGCCGGCGGGCACGGCCGGCAACCAGCAGACGTGCGGCAAGTGCTACACCGACTGGACCACGCACGGCAACAGGACCAAGTGCCCGTGACTCCGGCTTGGGGGTGGCAGCGTCAGCGTGTTCCCCGGCCGAAAGCAGCCTGAGTGAGTTCATGGGCGCACCACTGGCGCCACGTTTTGTATGATCCGACCCGTCGTCGTAGATGTAGGCTGTAGCTACCTAGCTAGGTCCTGGTCGATGTGCTATGCTGTTTGTTTGTTGGTAGTACGTACTCCTAATCTTTGTGACGATGATGTGTTGATGGGCTTGCGGTGACTCTGTTCTTGTGTAAAAATCCGTAGCAGTAAAATCCATCTGGGGTGGATCAATGTACCAAATTTCTACAGTGTTTTGCTTGCCAATGTTTACCTTATTAGCTGCCGGTTGGGTTGTTCATTTGTTCAATGTCAAAGAATGTAACTCCGTATAACAGCCGGATTAGCATTCTACTTACAACCATGGATCGCAAAGGGGTTAAAAGTAAATAAATTTGTCCTTCCTGGCAGTAAGACATGTTTCGCATGCTCATGAAACGCCATAATGTACAGCAGGGTCGCCAGGACGATGATTGTTTAACGAGCTTTTTACCGGTACGGACTTAGGAAAAAAATGCTCGTATGACTTTTTCTTTTAACTTAACCGTATGGCCCTGAAACGAAATTTTCTTTGTTACAGCTTTCCGTCCGTGTTTTTTACTTGACGGTGTTAAATCAAGAGTAAAATAACCATTTTACCCCTGGCGAAATAATGAGGTGTAGAGTTTTATTTGCCTCTTGTGCATTTAGAAAAATAAAATACAGTTTCAAAGAGTCCTGCAAATTTGATCCTCCATGAATTTGGGCTAATGCTCCATGTATTGAAATTATAGGGAATCAAGATACAAATACATTGTGATCTGAAGTCATGTTGAACTGAACTTTTATTCATATCAAAAAAATCAGTAAATACAATCTTGTTAAAAAACATCATTATTCTCAAATCCAATACAAGATCATGAAATTGACTCTAATCAAACACATCACCACCAAACCAATTAACAAATCATACTAGCAAATCAGAAAATCGAAAATAAATGGATACAAGCAGGGAGAAGAACAAGTGTCGAGGAGCTAACACCGCAAAGAACGCATCGCAATAAGGGGGTGTTCTGATCCAGTGGCTAAAGTTTAGGAGGTGTCACATGAGGGTATCGCATGGGGTGTTCGGATACTAATAAAAAATAAATTACAGAATCCGTCAGTAATCCACGAGACGAATTTATTAAGCCTAATTAATATGTCATCAGCACATGTTTACTGTAGCACCACATTGTCAAATCATAGACTAATTAGGCTTAAAAAAACCGTCTCGTAAAATAGTCTCAATCTATGCATTTAGTTTCGTAAATAGTCTATATTTAATACTCCATGCATATGTCCAAAAATTCGATGGGACGGCGACTAAAGTTTAGGAGGTGGAACCAAACACCACTAAGCCTGCGGGTTGCCGCTGATGCAAGCTCACCCCGCCTTGCTACTCCGATTAGGACGCGCGGTCACACTTGCGATCCACGCAGGGCCTCCCCTGCTGCACAGTACACAGGCTCACCGCCACTGGCTAGGCTCGCCATCCCGACGAGGCCCCTGATACGGCCTCATCCCTGGACGAACTCGCTCCTGCTGCAGCCAATCGATTTTGTAGCCTCCATGGATGCGCTTACCGCCGCCGCCGTTCTAGGGGCGAGACGAGTTCGAGCGACCGGAGACCGTAGAGTTAGGCTCGATATCTATCGCTGGAGGTGGCGGACGCGCTGGGCTGGCCACCGCAGGGGCCGCCTGGTGCGGCGTCGCGGGATGGGCTAGCCGCGCCGGGCTGCTCGTGCTCGCTGGAGATGCTGGCCGCGTTGGGCTGCCTACGGGGGAGGCCGCCTACTGTCGAGCCGCGTTGCCGACTGGAGGTTGCGGCCGCGCGCCGCCCACCAGCCGGGGCTGCGTGCGCTCCACCAGCCGAGCGGCGGCGCCTGCCCCACGGCGACCAACACTAGGAGTAGGTGAAAGGTCCTAATGGCTAGAGGGGGGGGGGGTGAATAGCCTAATAAAAATTTCTACAACAACACTTAACAAAAGAGTTAGACAATTATGACGCGAAGCAAGTGTTGCGCTAGCCTACTCAAAATACAAGTCACCTACCACAATTCTAGTTTAAGGAGAATCTATTCACACAATAGCTATGACACTACCCTATGTTAGTGTGCTCTCAAAGGCTAACTAAAGAGCCACACCAACCAACCAAACAAGCTCTCACAACTAGCTACACTAAAGAGCTTGACAACTAGTTTGCGGTAATGTAAAGAGAGTGATCAAGAAAGTTATACCGCCGTGTAGATGAATGAGCCAATCAATCACAAGAATGAATAACAACGAAGACCAATCACCTCGGAATCAAATGATGAACACAATGATTTTTTACCGAGGTTCACTTGCTTGCCGGCAAGCTACTCCTCGTTGTGGCGATTCACTCACTTGGAGGTTCACGCGCTAATTGGCATCACACGCCAAACCCTCGATAGGGTGCCGCACAACCAACACAAGATGAGGATCACACAAGCCACGAGCAATCCACTAGAGTACCTTTTGGCTCTCCACCAGGGAAAGGTCAAGAACCCCTTACAATCACTACGATCGGAGCCGGAGACAATCACCACCCTCCGCTCGACGATCCTCGCTGTTCCAAGCCATCTAGGTGGCGGCAACCACCAAGAGTAACAAGTGAACCCCGCAGCGAAACACGAACACCAATTGCCTCTAGATGCAAACACTCAAGCAATGCACTTGGATTCTCTCCCAATCTCACAAAGATGATGAATCAATGATGGAGATGAGTGGGAGGGCTTTGGCTAAGCTCGCAAGGTTGCTATGGCAATGGAAATGGCCAAGAGAGTGAGCTTGAGCCGGCCATGGGGCTTAAATAGAGGCCCCCATGAAATAGAGCCGTTGTACCCCTTCACTGGGCTGAACACGGGGTGACCGGACGCTCCGGTCCGATCGACCGGACGCTGGCCCTCAGTGTCCGGTCATGTGATACACACCACGTGTCCCCACTTCAAATACAATTCGTCAGATTTCAACGGTCATCTTGTTGACCGGACACTATGCACAAACTGACCGGACTCTAAGCCACCAGCGTCCGGTCATTTCCTGTAAGGTTCCAAACACGAATTTTCACGACCGGACGCGTCCGGTCATGCACTACTGGACTCACCCAGTGTCTAGTCACTCATCGTCTCCTCTGTACGCCTCACATCAGCGTATGTCAGCACTGACCGGACACACCCTGCCAGCGTCCGATCGTAGAGCGACCCAGCGTCCGATCGATTGACCGATGCCAGCGTCTTCGCTGTTACACCTGACCAGACGCGCCGGTGCAACCGAGGCCAGCGTCTGGTCACTTCCAGTGACCTCCGTCTTTTCTGTCTAGGGCACCGGTGGAGTTTCTTACCCTTGCACCCAAACTTCACTACCCTTGATCAAATGTGCCAACCACCAAGTGTGTCACCTTGTGCACATGTGTTAGCATATTTTCACAAACAACTCCACTAGATCCTAAATGTATATGCAATGAGTTAGAGCATCTAGTGGCACTTTGATAACCGCATTTCGATACGAGTTTCACCCCTCTTAATAGTACGACTATCGATCCTAAATGTGATCACACTCACTAAGTGTCTTGATCACCAAAATAAAATGGCTCCTACAATTTATACCTTTGTCTTGAGCCTTTTGTTTTTCTCTTTCTTCTTTCCAAGTCCGAGCACTTGATCATCACCATGGCATCACCATCATCATGTTATGATCTTCATTTGCTTCACCACTTGGAGTGTGCTACCTATATCATGATCACTTGATAAACTATGTTAGCACTTAGGGTTTCATCAATTCACCAAAACCAAACTAGAGCTTTCAGTAGGCCGGGGACGAGGTGGATCCGGCGGATCCGGGGCCGGAGAGCCCGGTGAATCGATCGGACGCCACGTGGAGCTGAGTCCGGTGGATGGACCTGAGCGTCTGGTCAACGCTTTGACCGTGCAGTTGACTAGCTTCGCGACCGTTGAAGATCGACGCTTGAAATCTGAATAGGGACACGTGGCGCCCATCTGCAGGCTTGGCTCGTAGCGACCGGACGCTAGGGCTATGTCCGGTCAACCCGACCCGTGCGTCCGGTCGCCCTAAGACAGGCACATTGTTGAGCCTAACGGCTATATTCTTTGGGGACGCTTATAAATAGTTGGTGGCCGGCTCTTGGGGAACTCTCTTGGCATTTTTTATCATCTTGACATCCTCTTGAGCTGAGCATACTCCATCCCACTCATCTCTCTTGCTTGATTACTAATGCAAAGTGAGATTGAGTGATTCCAAGTGCATTTGCTTGAGTGATTGCATCTAGTGGCACTTGAAGATCGTTTGAGCTATGGTATTCTTGTTACTCTTGGTGGTTGCCGCCATCTAGACGGCTTGGTGCAGAGGAAGAGTTGTGGCAAGAGTTGGTGATTGTTCTTGGCCATCTCCCCGTGATTTGTGAGGGGTTCTTGTGCCTTCTCCGGCGGAGCACCAAAGGCAACTCTAGTGGATTGCGCATGTTATTGAGTTACCTCACTTGTGGGTAGGTTCTTGCGGTGTCCATGGTTTGGACAAGGTTCGTGCTACACCTCTTAACCGCTGAACCACCAAGTGTTGGTCGACACAACGGGGACGTAGCGTGCCGGCAAGCACATGAACCTCGGGAGAAAAATACTTGTGTCTCTTGCCATTTGGTATTCTCCCGGTGTATTGATTGGTTATCATCTTGGTGATTGGTTCATCCCCTACGCGGCGGTATAATAATCTTGACCTCTCATTTTCTTTTCTACAAAGTAGAGTATTTTGCTCTCTTGTGTAAACTGTTAGTGTAGTTTTTCTTGCTAGCCTTGTTCACCTAGAGTAGCAAGCAGTGACATAGCTAATTGTGTGCCTAGATATTATAGTGACTAGAATTGATTGGGTAGGTGGCTTGCAACTGAAAGTGCATTTGCCCCCTATGTGGGTTTTGGTGTATTAATGACATCCAAATTAGGGACTAATATGATCTTAATGAGAAATGTTGCAGCTATTAGTCCCATGAAAGATTTTAAGAGTTGATAAAGATGAAATGGTATCCCTCAATTTGTCAAGATGAAAAAGGCGTTGAACTCAAAGCAGAGCTTCAAAGTTTATCCTTTTTGCTTTTGAGTTTAGGAATGTCGTACTATAAAGAGGGATGCAAAATTAGTTGGTCTAAGGAAGATAGAGTGCTCAAGCATAAGAAAAAAAATCTAAAAAGGGTCAATCTAGCACTGCATGAACACATAGAGTATCTTTTCAGGTTTGGTGGTGTCGGAAGTCCCGACGTGTGTCGGGAGTCCCGACGGTCGGGAGTTCCGGTACCTTCCACTTACTGGCTTCTGACTCCCTTGTTGGAAGTCCCGACGTATGTTGGGAGTCCCGACCCTCTGCCTGCTGACTGGTCCACAACCCCCTCGTCGGAAGTCCCGATGTTTGTCGGGAGTTCCGACATTGACTTGTCCATAGTGTCTACGAACTAGGTACGAACATCATTTTTTCTTTAACATCGGAAGTCCCGAGATCTGCGTCGGGACTCCCGACGTAGATCTGACAGCTTGGTTTTACACTTGGAGTATAAATAGCACTAGCTTCACTTCCAACCGTTACGGACTCATTCATTACTCACCAACCTTCGTCCACAACAGTGTTCTAGCATTCAAGAGCTCCCTCTTCTCTCCCCTTTGCTCCTAACCTCGATTCCCCACGGATTTAAGTGATAGGAGAGTGGATTGAGTGAGAAAATCATCTTCGCAAGCTTGAGCACTTGATTTCTTCATCAAGCCGGTTGGATTTGCCTCTATTACTCTTAGGTTCTTGGAACCCTAGCCGGCTAGGCATCGCCCAAGAGATTTCATTTTGTGGAAGAACCTTGGAAAGTTTGTATTACCCTTGATTTCTTAGTGGAAAGCTCAAGTGACCTTTGTGGTTGCTTTGAGAGAGGAAAGGTGGAAGAGACTCTAACCTTTGTGGTCACCTCAACAACGAGGACGTAGGAGCTCCTTAGTGGGGTTGCCAAACCTCAGGATAAATCCTTTTGTCCCTTGTGCTTGTTGTTGTTGAAGTACTTGCTCGATATTATTTGTATGTATTTGTCTCTCTCTCTCTCTCTCTCTCTCTTTTAACCTCTCTCTTAGGCACTTGGAGCTTGATCTACCATTTGGAGGTATCTCTACATCAAGGAAGTGGTCTAACATCTTTACCTTACCACTAGAAAGTGGGGTTGTAAGTTATTGACCTCACAAAGTTCATTTGAGCACTTGTAGTTCTTTCCCCGTAGGCGTCGGGACTGCTGACAGTTTGCGTCGGAAATTCTGACGACGTCAGGAGTTCCGACCCAAACTGTCGAGACTTCCGACAGTTGCTGACAAGTGACTTTGAGGTTTGTGTAGAAATTTTTAGATGCGCCTATTCACCCCCCTCTAGGCATTGTTTAAATGCTTTCAATTGGTATCAGAGCAAGGTTTTCTCATAGCTCTTCACGCATGAGAAGAAACAATGTCGAAGACTGACAAGACACAAGAGTTGGCTAAAGAAATAGCCAAAGAGTTGATGGCAGCTCAAGCAAAGCTTTTTAAAGATGAAATGAAGAAAATGCAAGATGAGATGAGCAAGTTGAAAGAAGAGTTGAGCAAGAAGGTTGATGATGCTATAAGTAGCAAGAAAGTTGAAGAAGCAACTAGTAGCAAAAATGACAACCACCAAGACGGTGCAAGTGATGTTGGAGCCGGAGAGCATTGTCAACCAAAAGGAATATACTCTACCATGAACTTCGATTATTCACAACTCATCAAAGCCTCACATCATCATACTCCTTCCGTCGTATCAGAGCAAGGTTTTCTCATAGCTCTTCACCGCATGAGAAGAAACAATGTCGAAGATTGACAAGACACAAGAGTTGGCTAAAGAAATAGCCAAAGAGTTGATGGCAGCTCAAGCAAAGCTTTTTAAAGATGAAATGAAGAAAATGCAAGATGAGATGAGCAAGTTGAAAGAAGAGTTGAGCAAGAAGGTTGATGATGCTATAAGTAGCAAGAAAGTTGAAGAAGCAACTAGTAGCAAAAATGACAACCACCAAGACGGTGCAAGTGATGTTGGAGCCGGAGAGCATGGTCAACCAAAAGGAATATACTCTACCATGAACTTCGATTATTCACAACTCATCAAAGCCTCACATCATCATACTCCTTCCGTCAACCTTGGTAAGCCACCTCACTTTGATGGAACAAGATATCCCGATTGGGCTTACAAAATGAAGATGCACCTCATTGCCGCAAATCTTTGGGAAGTGGTTGATGTTGGTGTGATATTTCCTACTGAAGAAAGAGAGATTACTCTAGAAGAGGCACATAACTTCCGTCAAAATGCACAAGCTGTTGCCATGCTCGTTTCAAGTCTGGCTCTGGATGAGTTCAACAAAGTAAATGGAAGAGAAATTGCTAAGGACATTTGGGAAATCTTGAGAACATCATTTGAAGGAGACAAGAGTGTGAGAAAAGGCAACATCGAGTTACTTTATGGTGAATTGGAGAGATTTGTGTTCTTAGAAGGTGAATCAACTCAAGCAATGTTCGATAGGATGATGTCTTTAGTCAACCACATAAGATCTATTAGAAGCACCGAATGGGATGACAACAAGGTTGCTAGAAAGATTTTGAGAACATATAGAGCAAAGAACAACATGCTAGCATTCGTGATCACGGAGAGACCCGACTATGATTATATGACACCTCAAGAAGTTCTCGCAAAGCTCAAGCATCATGAGTGTCTTGATCAAGATGCAATCAATGCTCATAGTCAAAATCCTAGTGCAATGGGATACAACAAGAATGCAGCCCTACAAGCAACTCATGTTCATGATGGCAATGGGTGTTGTCAAGAGAAGAAGAAGAAAGTAAAGGATGATTCCTCAAGTGAAGAAGAAGATTCTGATACGAAGGTTGCTTTTGTGATTAGGAATCTTAGAAAATTTATGAAGAAGAAGAGCAACTGCAATACTTATGGTGATGGAAGGAGGAAGTACAAGAAGAGATTTTGCTATAGGTGTGGCAAAATCGGTCATTTCATTGCCGATTATCCCGAAGAGAACAAGGACAAGAACAACAAGAATAATGATAAGAAGAACAAAAGCAAGAAGAAAGGTGAAGCTCATCTTGGTGAAGAATTGGAGTCCAATGATGATAGTGACTCAAGTGATGATGAGAAGAAGAAGAAGAAAGGAGCCGCAAACATTGCTATCCATCACTACTCATCACCAACCATGGTCCTCCCCGACTCCGCTTCACCACCTAAGCTCTTCTCCAACTTGGATTCATCACCGAGGCTCTTCTCCAACCTCATTGACAACGAATACTACACTCCAACTTGCCTCATGTCTAAGGGGGAGGAGGTACAATCCTCATCAAATTCCTCTTTTGAAGAGTATGATAGTTGTGATGAGAACATAGAACAACTTGAAGCAATCATAATAAAGAAATTTGGTAAAAAGGCTTACACTAAAATAAAAACACTAATGAAGAAATTAGAGAAGAGGGATAGAAGCTTGGAAATGCAAGGGGACATAATCAATCAAGAGAGAGAAAAGAACCTTGCACTTGAAGCATCTATCGCTGAGGAAAAGTCAAAGGTTGAAAAGTTAACCGTTGAATTGTCTTTAGTCAATGACTCAATTGGGAAATTGACTAAGGAACATTCTTCGATTGATGATCAAATAGCTAGCCTCAAGCATGAGAAAAGTATTGCTCAAGAAAGCCTCACACGCTTGGAAGAAAAATACCAAAATCTTGAGCAAAACTATAGCGCTCTTTGGGCTAGCACTTCAACTTCTCCTAAGGCAACCGAAGACTCTAATGTCTCCACTAGCAATGGTTGTAAAATATGCTATAAAATTGATATAAATGCATATGCTACTAACCTTGTTGAGCTAGAAAAGAGAGACAAGGAGATCAATAGGTTGAAGATGGAATTGAAGAATGGGTGCAAGTGTCAAGAGCGATCCAACAAAACCATATACAAGGCATTTAGTCACCCATCTATCAAGGAAGGCCTTGGCTACAATAGGTATGATAGGAATGCCAATGGAATGAACATGATCAATGGTGTACCTTGTGTGAAGTTCAACAAGGGTGTTGCCCTTGATGAGCTTATATGCAAAGCAAACAACAAGGTTTACATTCCCAAGATCCAATCCACAAGCAACAAGACAATCAAGACAAAGCAATCTGAGTTCCCCAAGCCACAAGCACCACTTCCACGGTGCTATGCTAGTGACTACATGTGTTGTTGGGACAAGGATGGTAAGATTATAGTCAAGTATATTGGTGCCCAAAAGAGAAAGGAGATAATGAGGAGTGTTTGGGTACCAAAGTTTTATGTGACTAACCCCCTAGGACCCAAATCTCTTTGGATACCTAAAATACAAGCTTGATTTGTCTTTGTAGGAATACTCCTCCGGTGGAACAAGTTGGGTGGTGGACAGTGGATGCACCAATCATATGATCGGAGAGAAGAACATGTTCACATAATTTCAACCTAGTAATGATGAAAGTGGAAACATTGTGTTTGGTGACAATGGAAAAGGAGAAGTCCTTGGGTTGGGTAAAATTGCTATCTCAAATGACAACTCTATTTTCAATGTTTTACTTGTGAATTCATTGAGATACAATTTGTTGTCCGTTTCGCAACTTTGTGAAATGGGTTACAATTGTCTCTTTACGAATAAGGGTGTGGAAGTCTATAGAAGGGAGGATTCCTCTATTGCATTTATGGGTCATTTAAAAGGAAAACTCTATCTAGTTGATTTCACATCAAATAGAGTTAATTCCGAGACTTGTTTAATGGCAAAATCTAGCATGTGTTGGCTATGGCATCACCGGCTTGCTCATGTTGGGATGAGAAACTTGGTCAAACTTCAAAAAGGTGAACACATCCTTGGAGTAACAAATGTTTTTTTAGAGAAAGATAGGATATGTAGCGCATGCCAAGCGGGAAAGCAAGTTGGAGCTAAACAACCCGTCAAGAACATAGTATCAA
Source organism: Miscanthus lutarioriparius (assembly GCA_904845875.1). Classification (NCBI taxonomy): domain Eukaryota; kingdom Viridiplantae; phylum Streptophyta; class Magnoliopsida; order Poales; family Poaceae; genus Miscanthus; species Miscanthus lutarioriparius. Next base: position 33,586,790 of record CAJGYO010000012.1, read on the forward strand.
CCGAAAGGCCATTAGAATTGCTACACATGGACTTATTTGGATCCATCGCTTACATAAGCATTGGTGGTAACAAATATGGTTTCGTAATTGTTGATGACTATTCTCGTTTCACTTGGGTATTCTTTTTGAGTGATAAGAGTGAAGTCCAAGGCATCTTCAAGAAGTTTGCAAGAAGAGCCCAAAATGAGTTTGATGTTAAGATCAAAAGAGTTAGGAGTGATAATAGGACGGAGTTCAAGAACACCAACATTGAAGAGTTCCTTGATGAGGAAGGAATCAAGCATGAGTTTTTGGTTCCATATACTCCACAACAAAATGGTGTTGTGGAGAGGAAGAACCGGACACTCATAGAAGCCGCAAGAGCAATGTTGGATGAATACAAGACTCCAGTCAACTATTGGGCGAAAGCGGTTCACATGGCAAGTCATGCTATCAACCGCCTCTATCTTCACAAGATGAGAGACAAGACCACCTATGAACTTCTAATCGATAAAAAACCCAAGGTGCACTACTTTAGAGTTTTTAGATCTAAATGTTTCATACTTAACAAGAAATCCAAAAGCTCGAAGTTTGCACCAAAGGTTGATGAAGGTTTCATGCTTGGTTATGCTACTAATGAACATGGATATCGTGTTTTCAATAAGACCACCGGTTTGGTTGAAATCGCGGTAGACATGACTTTTGATGAAACCGACAGCTCTCAAAAAGGGCAAGTCAATATTGAGATTGCAGGTAAAGAAGAAGCCCCACATCAAGCTATTAAGAAGCTTGCCATTGGTGAGATAAAGCCCATCGAAGATGAAGATGAAAACCATGGTGTACATGTTGATCATGATCCTACCATCCATCATGTTTCATCCAATGAACATGGTGAAGTTTCCGCACCAAGAATCAATCAGGATGTAAGATCAAATGGTGCACAAGGTTACTCTCATGAAGATGGTGTTAACAATGTGCAAGCTCAACCTCAACTCAACAATGAGGAAAGAAGTGAAGACAACCCCCCACAAGCTCATGGTTGTGATCCTCAAATTGATCATGACCATGATAATGACGATGATGGACCCATCCAAAGATCGACTCAAGTGCCTCACCCAAGAGTTCATCAATCCATTCAACGGGATCATCCTGTTGATAACATATTGGGGAGCATTCGACGAGGAGTAACTACACATTCCCGTTTAGCAAGTTTTTATGAACATTACTCGTTTGTCTCTCCTTTGGAACCTCGCAAGGTAGAAGATGCACTTGAAGATGAAGATTGGATGATTGCCATGCAAGAGGAGTTGAACAACTTCACTCGGAATGAAGTCTGGTCCTTGGTGGAAAGGCCCAAGCAAAATGTGATAGGAACCAAGTGGGTCTTCCGTAACAAGCAAGACGAGCATGGCATGGTGACAAGAAAAAAGGCAAGGTTGGTGGCTCAAGGATTCACTCAAATTGAAGGCTTGGATTTTGGGGAGACCTATGCACCGGTGGCAAGGCTAGAATCCATTCGTATTCTTCTAGCCTATGTCGCTCACTATGATTTCAAGCTATATCAAATGGACATGAAGAGTGCATTTCTCAATGGCCCCCTATCCGAGTTGGTGTATGTAGAGCAACCACCAGAATCTGAAGACCCCAAGTATCCCAACCATGTCTACAAGCTCGACAAGGCGCTTTATGGGCTCAAACAAGCCCCTAGAGCTTGGTATGATTGCTTAAAGGACTTCCTACTCAAACAAGGATTTGAGATAGGGAAGGCCGATCCCACTTTATTTACTCACAAAGTCAATAATGACATCTTTGTTTGCCAAATATATGTCGATGACATAATATTTGGTAGTACTAATATGGCCTTTTGTGAGGAATTTAGTAGGATCACGACAAATAGGTTCGAGATGTCCATGAAGGGAGAGTTGAAGTTCTTCCTTGGATTTCAAATCAACCAACTCAAGGATGGCACGTTCATAAGTCAAACCAAGTACACTAATGACATGTTGAAGAAGTTTGACATGGACAAGGCCAAGCCCATCAAGACACCCATGCCAACCAATGGGCATCTTGATCTCGATCAAGGAGGAAAAGACATCGATCAAAAGGTATATCATTCCATGATTGGATCCCTCCTTTACCTTTGTGCATCTAGGCCCAATATTATGCTTAGTGTATGCATGTGTGCAAGATTTCAAGCTAATCCGAAAGAAATGACATTTGATGGTTGTTCAGAGAATCTTTCGGTATTTAGTATACACTCCTAGTCTTGGGTTATGGTATCCTAAGGGTTCCACTTTTGAATTACTTGGCTATTCCGATTCGGATTATGCCGGTTATAAAGTAAATCGCAAGAGTACTACCAGGACTTGTCAATTTATTGGCCGGTCATTGGTGTCTTGGAGCTCTAAGAAGCAAAATTCTGTTGCTTTGTCCACCGCCGAAGCCGAGTATGTGGCGTTCGGTGCTTGCTGTGCCCAACTACTTTGGATGAAGCAAACCCTCAAAGACTTTGGTTGTGAGCTAACCAAGATTCCCCTTTTGTGCGACAATGAGAGTGCCATTAAGTTGGCAAACAATCCCATTAACCACTCTCGAACAAAGCACATAGACATTCGGCATCACTTTTTGAGAGACCATGAAGCCAAAGGAGATATCGCACTTCAACATGTGAGCACCGACAAACAACTAGCCAATATCTTCACAAAGCCCCTAGATGAGTCAAGATTTTGTGCTTTGAGGAGTGAGCTAAATATCATTGATTCTCGTAACGTGGTTTGATGTCTTGCACATACTATGTTTGATCTAGATAGGAGAAAAGAATTAAAAAAATTATTGTGTGACACTTTTCAAATCTATTTTGTAGTTTTCGTGAGTGACTATTGCTTTGAGACGGTTGAATAAAATCTAGTCACCTATGAAAACACTTGTGTCATCATATTTTTGCCCCACATGATGTAGTGAGTACAAGGTTGGAAGTTTGTTCAATCTTTTACGTCGAAAGTCCCGATGTTCATCAGAACTCCCGACGGGCGGAAGTCCAAGCGTCTTCGCTGGAACTCCCGGCACCCACGCCGGAAGTCCCGGCGCCCTTACCGGAACTCCCGACGTGGATCTGGGCCATCTATTAGTGTTTCTTATTTACCCCGGCCCGGACCTTGTTTCTTTTACCGCCCGCAGCCACCCCTGCGCCCCCCGCATCCTCTCCGTGCCGTCTCCACCCTCCTCACACCGCACCGCCCCCCCCCCCCCCCACACTCTCCTCCTCCTCCCTCTCCCCTTGCCCACCCCAGCCCCCCGCCTCTCGGCCATCCTCGTCGTCCTTGCCGCCGGAGGTCCCGACTTCACCTCTGGCTTCTTCCTCCTGGGACTCCCGTCGACCGCCCCTTCTCTATCTCTTCGGGTGCCCCGCCGTCGTCGTGTCCTGCTGGCGTGGTAGATTTGTTCGCAGACATCGCTCTTGCTCTGGATTTCGCGCTTCTCCATTTTCTTCCCTTGCTCAAGGTACTAGTCATGGTTCCCGTACCCTAGTTCTCCAATGTACCTTGATTTTTGCATCTTTTCTCCGTATACTTCTCCTCCTCTAGCTTCCTAGTGTGGATGTATGTCTTGCTGTGGTGTATCGTCACTGGATTCGTGACCTCCCGCGTCGGAAGTCTTGGTGACCACGTCGGAAGTCCCGACCGTTGGGACTTTCGGCTCCGGCCGGGACTCCCGACCCCAAGGTCACCCATCCAGTGGTGCTACTCTATGTTGAGACGTTTGTTCCACTTTCTCTTTCTTGGTTCTTAGTTTTGCGTCGTTATTTCTCGCAGCCATGGATCACAGTCCTTCGCGCCACCGAGAGAAGAGGTCCAAGATGAACTAAGATCATGCTGCCGCTCCCCGATCGACTAGCCGCACCAAGGCAGCCTGTCCCCATGATGGTCCTAGAGGTTCTCGGGTTCATTCTGCTACCCGTGCTCATGCTGGTCAAGCCATGTCGTCTGCTGCTCCTCCGCCTCCTGCCCTGGCTGTTGTTGGTCATGATTTGGTTGTGGATGCTGACGAAGAAGCTCTTGAGCATGCTGGTCGGACTATCGCCATCCCTGTTGTGCCGTCACCGCATAGGGGTCCGCAAAATGTCATCCATCCGCTTGTACCCTTCGTCGGTCCTCTACCCTCTGTGCAGGAACCCCAGCTTGCTCCCATCAATGGCGGTTGGGCCCCTCCTCGTCCTGTTGACTATCGGCACAACGTCCGTGAGATTCGTTCGCAGCGAAGCCGGAACTTCTATGATGAGGATGAGAAGGATCTTTGCCTTGAGTATCGCTTCTGGCATCCTTTTCACTATGATTATTATGATTCCATCCTCCATACTAAATATCTCAAGAAGATGGAGCCTCCAGTTGTGCAGATGAAGTACATTAGTGTTTTCACTCTTAGTCAGTTTGAGGAGCCTGAGCTGCAACAGATGGTTAAAGATCTGCGTTCTATGGGACTCATTCACTTGATGGAATTTAGGATGCATTGGAACAATGAGATCATTATGCAGTTTTATGCTTCCTACCATCATGAGAAGGATAGGACTGGAGCTATTGACATCATCCACTAGACCATGGAGGGCAAGCATTACAAGGTGGACTTTGTCACTTTCTCTCGCCTACTTGGTTTCAATGGTACTGACCGTCGTAGTATTGAGCTTATTGAGTATGAAGATGTTGACATGGAGGAGTACCAGCACATGTACCTTGAGGGTCATCCTGCAGATGGTAAGACCGTATACTTAAAGCGTTACTTCTATGTCCTGAACAACATCCTGCGGCAGATTTTATATCCAAAGGTTGGTGATTCCACCTTCCGTCGTGATGACTCCCAAAAGGTGCTTGAAAGATTTGGTGATGAATTTAAGAAGTTCTCCATTAGCCGCTACATTTGGAACATGATTCATGACACTACTGAGGATCCAGTAAAGAGCCTTCCTTATGCTCCCTACATCATGCATATTATTGAGCAAGTGTCTGGCATCTGGTTTCCCACCGACTCCCAGCACCAGCTTCTCAAGATTGCCAACAAGATTTCTGTTACTGCTGCCCGGGAGTTGAAGAGGGCAGCCGCTGAAGCCAAAGGCAAGGGCAAAGGTGCCTCAAGTTCTCGTTCTCGTCGTGGTGCCTCTCCACCTCCTGCTGCTCCTTCTCGCTCCGCCAGTGCCAAGCCTCTCTCTTCCTCCTCCTCTAGTAAGAGCAAGAAGCCCAGCAAGTTCAAGTTTCTCATGAACTACATGTTTGGACAGTGTTGCGCGCTAGTGCTTAGAGGGAGCATGACATGCAAGAGAGGCTTTACCGTATGGAGCAGCGGGCTGGTATTGTGTCTTCTCCTCCACCGCCGTTTGTGCCTCCCCGTGACCCTATGGTGCTTTATGATGAGGCTTGTGCGGCATTTGTGGATGAGGCTTCTTCTTGTCGTCGTGGGAAGAGCCCAGCCCCTACTGGGGATGAGGATTACATCCAGGAAGATGCCGACAATGATGATGGAGATGATGGCGTCGATGGTAGTGACAATGACTACGACGATGAGTAGTTTGTTTATCTCCTGCGGCCTACCCCTTTTGGCACTTGTTGACAAAGGGGGAGTGTTAGGCTTTGATCTTCATGTAATAACTTAGTTTGTAGTTGGGGTAGTTATATGTCTTGAAATCTTTTTAACCTGTGTGAACTATGTCGTGTGGTGGCACTATATGATGGACAACTATATATATTTGTATGTGATGGATGATTGTAGGACAAGTTATGATTATCTACTTAATGTATTAGCTATTGTGCTTGTTTTATGATGTCTTGTGATGATGAATGTTCTATTTTGGATGGTCATGTGTTGCTTCAAGTTCCATCTTGAGTTCTTGGCCATCATATCCTCTTCTATTTATTGAGTGAATAAAACATGTCATATTGCATCTCTTTTCACATATATATAGTGGTTCACACACATGTGTTGCACCCCACGGATTGCAAAATTTAGGGGGAGCTTTTGTCTTGATGTATGCAATTCATGTTTAGATGATTTTAATTGAAATTCAAATTCACACATAAATCAAGGGGGAGCTCTTCAAAAATTTTGGGGTTCAAAAGCTTTAAATTCTTTCAATTCTAAAAGCCTAAGTTGGTTGTCATCAATTACCAAAAAGGGAGAGATTGAAAGTGCATTTGCCCCCTATGTGAGTTTTGGTGTATTAATGACATTCAAATTATGGACTAATATGATCTTAATGAGAAATATTGCAGCTATTAGTCCCATGAAAGATTTAAATAGTTGATAAAGATGAAATGGTATCCCTCAATTTGTCAAGATGAAAAAGGCGTTGAACTCAAAGCGAAGCTTCAAAGTTTATCCTTTTTGCTTTTGAGTTTAGAAATGTTGTACTATAAAGAGGGATGCAAAATTAGTTGGTCTGAGGAAGATAGAGTGCTCAAACATAAGAAAAAAATCTAAAAAGGGTCAATCTAGCACTGCACGAACACATAGAGTATCTTTTCAGGTTTGGTGGTGTCGGAAGTCCCGACGTGTGTCGGGAGTCCCGACGGTCGGGAGTTCCGGTACCTTCCACTTACTGGCATCTGACTCCCTTGTTAGAAGTCCCGACGTGCGTCGGGAGTCCCGACGGTCAGAAGTCCCGACGTATGTTGGGAGTCCCGACCCTCTGCCTGCTGACTGGTCCACAACCCCCTCGTTGAAAGTCCCGATGTTTGTCGGGAGTTCCGACATTGACTTGTCTGTAGTGTCTACGAACTAGGTACGAACAACATTTTTTCTTTAACATCGGAAGTCCCGAGATCTGCGTCGGGACTCCCGACGTAGATCTGGCAGCTTGGTTTTACACTTGGAGTATAAATAGCACTAGCTTCACTTCCAACCGTTACGGACTCATTCATTACTCACCAACCTTCGTCCACAATAGTGTTCTAGCATTCAAGAGCTCCCTCTTCTCTCCCCTTTGCTTCTAACCTCGATTCCCCACGGATTTAAGTGATAGGAGAGTGGATTGAGTGAGAAAATCATCTTCGCAAGCTTGAGCACTTGATTTCTTCGTCAAGCCGGTTGGATTTGCCTCTATTACTCTTGGGTTCTTGGAACCCTAGCCGGCTAGGCATCGCCCAAGAGATTTCATTTTGTGGAAGAACCTTGGAAAGTTTGTATTACCCTTGATTTCTTAGTGGAAAGCACAAGTGACCTTTGTGGTTGCTTTTTGAGAGGAAAGGAGGTGGAAGAGACTCTAACCTTTGTGGTCACCTCAACAACGAGGACGTAGGAGCTCCTTAGTGGGGTTGCCAAACCTCGGGATAAATCCTTTTGTCCCTTGTGCTTGTTGTTGTTGAAGTACTTGCTCGATATTATTTGTATGTATTTGTCTCTCTCTCTGTCTCTTTTAACCTCTCTCTTAGGCACTTGGAGCTTGATCTACCATTTGGAGGTATCTCTACATCAAGGAAGTGGTCTAACATCTTTACCTTACCACTAGGAAGTGGGGTTGTAAGTTATTGACCTCACAAAGTTCATTTGAGCACTTGTAGTTCTTTCCCCGTAGGCGTCGGGACTGCTGACAGTTTGCGTCGGAACTTCTGATGACGTCAGGAGTTCCGACCCAAACTGTCGAGACTTCCGACAGTTGCTGACAAGTGACTTTGAGGTTTGTGTAGAAATTTTTAGATGTGCCTATTCACCCCCCTCTAGGCATTGTTTAAATGCTTTCAATTGGTATCAGAGCAAGGTTTTCTCATAGCTCTTCACCGCGTGAGAAGAAACAATGTCGAAGACTGACAAGACACAAGAGTTGGCTAAAGAAATAGCCAAAGAGTTGATGGCAGCTCAAGCAAAGCTTTTTAAAGATGAAATGAAGAAAATGTAAGATGAGATGAGCAAGTTGAAAGAAGAGTTGAGCAAGAAGGTTGATGATGCTATAAGTAGCAAGAAAGTTGAAGAAGCAACTAGTAGCAAAAATGACAACCACCAAGATGGTGCAAGTGATGTTGGAGCCGGAGAGCATGGTCAACCAAAAGGAATATACTCTACCATGAACTTCGATTATTCACAACTCATCAAAGCCTCACATCATCATACTCCTTCCATCAACTTTGGTAAGCCACCTCACTTTGATGGAACAAGATATCCCGATTGGGCTTACAAAATGAAGATGCACCTCATTGCCGCAAATCTTTGGGAAGTGGTTGATGTTGGTGTGATATTTCCTACTGAAGAAAGAGAGATTACTCTAGAAGAGGCACATAACTTCCATCAAAATGCACAAGCTGTTTGATAGGATGAAGTCTTTAGTCAACCACATAAGATCTATTGGAAGCACCGAATGGGATGACAATAAGGTTGCTAGAAAGATTTTGAGAACATATAGAGCAAAGAACAACATTGTGGCAGAACCTCCTAAGAAATCGGGCCCATGTGCACCTATCGATGTCTCAACAGACCTCAGATAACGTACACAAGTTCCCAACAACTTAACAGGTCTGTCGGGTGTCCTCGGGAAACCCGAATCATCCATGAATCTTTTCCAAACAGGATCCCAATCACAGCCATTGCAGATTACAACAGTTTTCAATATACATACCAGAGATTATAAAGCGGAAGACTTAAGTTTTAATATTACAAACCAGTTGTTTCAAACTTACAAAACCATAAGTGTCATACAACCATAGTAGCAGGATAATATTACATTAACATTATTTATTTCACACAAACTAGTGCCTTGTCCAAAGGCCATTCATCATTCCTCATCGTCATCGACTTCAAACACTGACATGCAGCAGGGACCAAAACAAGCCTGCGCATGCGACTCACCTGCAACAAGGGTTAACAAACCCTGAGTACAAAAGTACTCAACAAGACTGACCCGACGAAAAAGGGGGAAGGTCTTAGGGATGCAGGTGTTGGGTCAAGGTAAGGATGTAGAAAGATTCAAAAGTTCTTTGCCAAAAGCTTACTATTCTTGATCCTAGTTTCAAGTTTTACCCCTAAGTACTTTAGTTCAATATCTCAAACTAAGTGTTCATATCCCATGTTCCAATCCTTCTCATTCCATTCTTTTTCTCATGTTTTATTAATTCACCAGTCCTGCATTGCTTCTATAATGAATCGAGTCTCCATATCCGCGGAGCACCGGCAATTCAAATTGATTCAAGTCCCAGCTGGAGATTCCTTATCACACGACATATGTAAAACTTAATCTTGCATATATCAACCTCGCTACCGGATCCTCCCGTACTAAGCCGTCTCCACGCCACCCGAGAGCACAGCACGCCTCAAATCCGGCCACATTCAAGCCACGAGGGTACACGCTACTCCCGCCATCTCAGCACTCCCAGTGCGTGGGCATTCGTCTTAGTATCGGATTAGCCGAAGTAGGCTTACCGGAGTATGTGACCAGTACTACAAAGTGTCTCGTTCAGAAAATCCACAATGAGTGGCCTTTAAGCGACATAGTCGGCAACATTACCCAACATTCAAGATAAGCCACCCGACTAGTCTCTAGTTCATTCTATCTTCTTTCTTTCTTTCTTTCTTTGGCCAGTATGCCATCTTTGATTGTATCGAAACTTTTACTTTGAAAGCCTACCATAAAGCATACTAAGCATTCTACGGCTTTGTAAATGAAATCATCTTCAAGGATGGTAAACAATTAACAAGGTAGGCAATGCATCAAGTAGGTAACATTTGAATTAATCAACTTAATGCAATAGGTAACATAGGTGATAAACTTTTCAAAGTAAACAAGGTAATGGTTTAATGCATAAACCGGGGCTTGCCTTCGTTGACGATCTCAGGTTCCGGATTAGTGCCACAATTATCAAATCCCGTGACAACCGGGGATTCTTCCAGGACTTGCTCAACTAGAATCGTTTCACTCTCGGGTTCTACACGAAATGATAACATATGCTTTAACATGATGATAATGTAAACATGATGCTTTCACGGTACATGAAATGTAACAACACCCCGAATACGATTTTCCTTCACGGTACAGTTGCAAGCCAACAAAACCAACTTGCAATTCTACCGGCAAGAACCACACATGTGACTTGACCAAACTGATCCTGAAACCCTACTAGTCACACAACATGACCCAAACAAAAATTAAACCCTAACCCTAACAATTAGGGTTGCTTTTATTCAATTTTTAATTAATTTGAAATAAGCCCAAAAATAAACTTGTTCCAAATAACCTCAAAATTTTATGTAAGCTTTCTCATAACAAATTAGTGTACCAAAATAAATTTCATATTTTTTGGAGCTATACAGTGACCTACAAAAATTATGAAAATTGCATTTATCAATTAATTGACTGAATTTTTGAACATTAAAAATTTATTCAAATTTCAAGTTTCATATTTTTCCTAAATAGAATTCATCACAGAGAGATCACACAAAAATTTTCATAATTTTTGGAGCTCTAAACAAATCTACACAAAAATAACAAAAACATACACTATTCATCCATTTCTGAAAATAGAAAAATTCAATTTGAACTATACAGTCGCTGACATATGGGACCCACTTGTCATCCCTAACCTCTGGCTTTGACCGCGACGACGACGGCGCTGACCGACGCGAACTCGTCGCCGGTGAGCCCAACAGCGACGCCCATAGCACCAAAACGTTCACAACGACTAGACGCATCGATCTGTGGCACTACGGAGGTTGATTACGACATGGAACAAGGTTGACACCGGCCATGGCGGACGCGGTGGCACGGCGGCGTTACATCGGTGAAACAAAGCCAGTAGAGATCAAACAAAAGACTTAGAAAGGATCAGCAGCTCACCCCGAATGTGTTGAAGCGAAGAACGAGACCGGAGGAGCTACGGTAACGCGTGTCGACGGTGACAGCGGTCACGGTGGAGCAAACTTCGTCGACGACAGAGTTTCGGTGACTACAGTGAACAAAACGACCAAGCAAGAATGGATTAAGCATCACAGCGTCGAGACGAAGCTGTAGAGACCACAAGCAAGGGCAACAGCTCACCGGACGATGCTGGCCACGGTGAATCGGAGTTTCGGTCGAGGTCGCCGGCCGCGAGGAAGAAGAATCGCTAGCGGCGGTTCTCGGTGGACTCAGACAACCTCAGTTGGTGGGATGGGCTCGGAAGGAAGAGATGGAGTTGGAACACTGCTTTGTCGAAGCTGGTTTAGACTGAGGAAGCGAGGAGAGCTCGCCGGAGCTGAGGCGGCGGCGTCAGGAAAAACAGAGGGAAAGAAAGAAAAATGAACGGCGACGTCTGGGCTTTATAGCTCGGCCAGGAGCACGCGGACTCGACACACAGCGAGCTGCTCGTGCCAGCGTGAAGCCGAGGGCGGTCGTAGACGCGCCTAGAAGACCGGAGAAAGAACGTCGGCGGTGGGGCGGTGGTCGGCTACTGTTCCGAGAAATTATAGAATTGCCACTGAGTTCATTTTGCAAATTACTCCCAAATTTTCTAAAGAAGTTGAAAATCTCCAAAAATGAAAGTTGCTCAACTTTTAAAACTCTACAACTTTGCTTCAATGAACATTTTCAAATTATGCCTCCATTTTGAAATTTGAATTTAGGGTGCATTTGAGTATTTGAATCATTTCAAAATTACTCCAAATTTTATATGTAAACTTGAAAAACTTTGAATACCAAAGTTGATCCACATAAAATAATCTTGAACTTTGATTTTTGCCTCAACCTCAAATTCCACATGGATTTTGAATTAGTAAAAAGGGGCAAAAAGGACTTTTATAATTTGAATTTGAATTCAAATTTGATTTGTCTTTCTTTTACTTTAACTTTGATTTTTGACCAGTAACATGGCCCATTAGGGTTATTTGAGTCAAATGACACATGGCCTCACATGATCACATGAAATTTGACCCTTGTGGTCATGATCTTTATTTAGGGTTTTGAAACACATCACATGAAATAACAACATTATGAAATAAAGCTTATTTAGTGAATGCATTCAAAATTTTCTACTCCATGAATGCTTTGCAATACATATGATGACATGTCAAATTTTAGTGCTAGGTCAAAACACCAGAGGTGTTACAAACATGCTAGCATCCGTGATCATGGAGAGACACGACTATGATTATATGACAACTCAAGAAGTTCTCGCAAAGCTCAAGCATCATGAGTGTCTTGATCAAGATGCAATCAATGCTCATAGTCAAAATCCTAGTGCAATGGGATACAACAAGAATGCAGCCCTACAAGCAACTCATGTTCATGATGGCAATGGGTGTTGTCAAGAGAAGAAGAAGAAAGTAAAGGATGATTCCTCAAGTGAAGAAGAAGATTCTGATACGGAGGTTGCTTTTGTGATTAGGAATCTTAGAAAATTTATGAAGAAGAAGAGCAACCGCAATACTTATGGTGATGGAAGGAGGAAGTACAAGAAGAGATTTTGCTATAGGTGTGGCAAAATCGGTCATTTCATTGCCGATTGTCCCGAAGAGAACAAGGACAAGAACAACAAGAATAATGATAAGAAGAACAAAAGCAAGAAGAAAGGTGAAGCTCATCTTGGTGAAGAATGGGAGTCCAATGATGATAGTGACTCAAGTGATGATGAGAAGAAGAAGAAGAAAGGAGCCACAAACATCGCTATCCATCACTACTCATCACTAACCATGGTCCTCCCTGACTCCGCTTCACCACCTAAGCTCTTCCCCAACTTGGATTCATCACCGAGGCTCTTCTCCAACCTCATTGACAATGAATACTACACTCCAACTTGCCTCATGTCTAAGGGGGAGGAGGTACAATCCTCATCAAATTCCTCTTTTGAAGAGTATGATAGTTGTGATGAGAACATAGAACAACTTGAAGCAATCATAATAAAGAAATTTGGTAAAAAGGCTTACACTAAAATAAAAACACCAATGAAGAAATTAGAGAAGAGGGATAGAAGCTTGGAAATGCAAGGGGACATAATCAATCAAGAGAGAGAAAAGAACCTTGCACTTGAAGCATCTATCGCTGAGGAAAAGTCAAAGGTTGAAAAGTTAACCGTTGAATTGTCTTTAGTCAATGACTCAATTGGAAAATTGACTAAGGAACATTCTTCGATTGATGATCAAATAGCTAGCCTCAAGCATGAGAAAAGTATTGCTCAAGAAAGCCTCACACGCTTGGAAGAAAAATACCAAAATCTTGAGCAAAACTATAGCGCTCTTTGGGCTAGCACTTCAACTTCTCCTAAGGCAACCGAAGACTCTAATGTCTCCACTAGCAATGGTTGTAAAATATGCTATAAAATTGATGTAAATGCATATGCTACTAACCTTGTTGAGCTAGAAAAGAGAGACAAGGAGATCAATAGGTTGAAGATGGAATTGAAGAATGGGTGCAAATGTCAAGAGCGATCCAACAAAACCATATACAAAGCATTTAGGCACCCATCTATCAAGGAAGGCCTTGGCTATAATAGGTATGATGGGAATGCCAATGGAATGAACATGATCAATGGTGTACCTTGTGTGAAGTTCAACAAGGGTGTTGCCGTTGATGAGCTTATATGCAAAGCAAACAACAAGGTTTACATTCCCAAGATCCAATCCACAAGCAACAAGACAATCAAGACAAAGCAATCCGAGTTCTCCAAGCCACAAGCACCACTTCCACGGTGCTATGCTAGTGACTACATGTGTTGTTGGGACAAGGATGGCAAGATTGTAGTCAAATATATTGGTGCCCAAAAGAGAAAGGAGATAATGAGGAGTGTTTGGGTGCCAAAGTTTTATGTGACTAACCCACTAGGACCCAAATCTCTTTGGGTACCTAAAACACAAGCTTGATTTGTCTTTGTAGGAATACTCCTCCGGTGGAACAAGTTGGGTGGTGGATAGTGGATGCTCCAATCGTATGACCGGAGAGAAGAACGTGTTCACATCATTTCAACCTAGTAATGATGAAAGTGGAAACATTGTGTTTGGTGACAATGGAAAAGGAGAAGTCCTTGGGTTGGGTAAAATTGCTATCTCAAATGACAACTCTATTTTCAATGTTTTACTTGTGAATTCGTTGAGATACAATTTGTTGCCCGTTTCGCAACTTTGTGAGATGGGTTACAATTGTCTCTTTACGAATAAGGGTGTGGAAGTCTATAGAAGGGAGGATTCCTCTATTGCATTTACGGGTCATTTAAAAGGAAAACTCTATCTAGTTGATTTCACATCAAATAGAGTTAATTCCGAGACTTGTTTAATGGCAAAATCTAGCATGTGTTGGCTATGGCATCGCCGGCTTGCTCATGTTGGGATGAGAAACTTGGTCAAACTTCAAAAAGGTGAACACATCCTTGGAGTAACAAATGTTTCTTTAGAGAAAGATAGGATATGTAGCGCATGCCAAGCGGGAAAGCAAGTTGGAGCTAAACATCCGTCAAGAACATAGTATCAACCGAAAGGCCATTAGAATTGCTACACATGGACTTATTTGGATCCATCGCTTACATAAGCATTGGTGGTAACAAATATGGTTTCGTAATTGTTGATGACTATTCTCGTTTCACTTGGGTATTCTTTTTGAGTGATAAGAGTGAAGTCCAAGGCATCTTCAAGAAGTTTGCAAGAAGAGCCCAAAATGAGTTTGATGTCAAGATCAAAAGAGTTAGGAGTGACAATAGGACGGAGTTCAAGAACACCAACATTGAAGAGTTCCTTGATGAGGAAGGAATCAAGCATGAGTTTTTGGTTCCATATACTCTACAACAAAATGGTGTTGTGGAGAGGAAGAACCGGACACTCATAAAAGCCGCAAGAGCAATGTTGGATGAATACAAGACTCCAGTCAACTATTGGGCGGAAGCGGTTCACATGGTATGTCATGCTATCAACCGCCTCTATCTTCACAAGATGAGAGATAAGACCACCTATGAACTTCTAACCGGTAAAAAACCCAAGGTGCACTACTTTAGAGTTTTTAGATCTAAATGTTTCATACTTAACAAGAAATCCAAAAGCTCGAAGTTTGCACCAAAGGTTGATGAAGGTTTCATGCTTGGTTATGCTACTAATGAACATGGATATCATGTTTTCAATAAGACCACCGGTTTGGTTGAAATCGCGGTAGACATGACTTTTGATGAAACCGACAGCTCTCAAAAAGGGCATGTCAATATTGAGATTGCAGGTAAAGAAGAAGCTCCACATCAAGCTATTAAGAAGCTTGCCATTGGTGAGATAAAGCCCATCGAAGATGATGATGAAAACCATGGTGTACATGTTGATCATGATCCTACCATCCATCATGTTTCATCCAATGAACATGGTGAAGTTTCCGCACCAAGAATCAATCAGGA
The DNA here is from genome assembly GCA_904845875.1 of Miscanthus lutarioriparius. Classification (NCBI taxonomy): domain Eukaryota; kingdom Viridiplantae; phylum Streptophyta; class Magnoliopsida; order Poales; family Poaceae; genus Miscanthus; species Miscanthus lutarioriparius. The sequence continues at coordinate 33,602,074 of CAJGYO010000012.1, forward strand.
TGTAAGATCAAATGGCGCACAAGGTTACTCTCATGAAGATGGTGTTAACAATGTGCAAGCTCAACCTCAACTCAACAATGAGGAAAGAAGTGAAGACAACCCCCCACAAGCTCATGGTTGTGATCCTCAAATTGATCATGACCATGATAATGATGATGATGGACCCATCCAAAGATCGACTCAAGTGCCTCACCCAAGAGTTCATCAATCCATTCAACGGGATCATCCTGTTGATAACATATTGGGGAGCATTCGATGAGGAGTAACTACACGTTCCCATTTAGCAAGTTTTTATGAACATTACCCGTTTGTCTCTCCTTTGGAACCTCGCAAGGTAGAAGATGAAGATTGGATGATTGCCATGCAAGAGGAGTTGAACAACTTCACTCGGAATGAAGTCTGGTCCTTGATGGAAAGGCCCAAGCAAAATGTGATAGGAACCAAGTGGGTCTTCCGTAACAAGCAAGACGAGCATGGCGTGGTGATAAGAAACAAGGCAAGGTTGGTGGAGATCTATGCACCGGTGGCAATGCTAGAATCCATTCGTATTCTTCTAGCCTATGCCGCTCACCATGATTTCAAGCTATATCAAATGGACGTGAAGAGTGCATTTCTCAATGGCCCCCTATCCGAGTTGGTGTATGTAGAGCAACCACCAGAATCTGAAGACCCCAAGTATCCCAACCATGTCTACAAGCTCGACAAGGCGCTCTATGGGCTCAAACAAGCCCCTAGAGCTTGGTATGATTGCTTAAAGGACTTCCTACTCAAACAAGGATTTGAGATAGGGAAGGCCGATCCCACTTTATTTACTCGCAAAGTCAATAATGACATCTTTGTTTGCCAAATATATGTCGATGACATAATATTTGGTAGTATTAATATAGCCTTTTGTGAGGAATTTAGTAGGATCACGACAAATAGGTTCGAGATGTCCATGATGGGAGAGTTGAAGTTCTTCCTTGGATTTCAAATCAACCAACTCAAGGATGGCACGTTCATAAGTCAAACCAAGTACACTAATGACATGTTGAAGAAGTTTGGCATGGACAAGGCCAAGCCCATCAAGACACCCATGCCAACCAATGGGCATCTTGATCTCGATCAAGGAGGAAAAGACATCGATCAAAAGGTATATCGTTCCATGATTGGATCCCTCCTTTACCTTTGTGCATCTAGGCCCGATATTATGCTTAGTGTATGCATGTGTGCAAGATTTCAAGCTAATCCAAAAGAATGTCATTTGATGGCTATTAAGAGAATCTTTCGGTATTTAGTATACACTCCTAGTCTTGGTTTGTGGTATCCTAAGGGTTCCACTTTTGAGTTACTTGGCTATTCCGATTCGGATTATGCTGGTTATAAAGTAAATCGCAAGAGTACTACCAGGACTTGTCAATTTATTGGCCGGTCATTGGTGTCTTGGAGCTCTAAGAAGCAAAATTCTGTTGCTTTATCCACCGCCGAAGCCGAGTATGTGGCGGCCGGTGCTTGCTGTGCCCAACTACTTTGGATGAAGCAAACCCTCAAAAACTTTGGTTGTGAGCTAACCAAGATTCCCCTTTTGTGCGACAATGAGAGTGCCATTAAGTTGGCAAACAATCCCATTAACCACTCTCGAACAAAGCACATAGACATTCGGCATCACTTTTTGAGAGACCATGAAGCCAAAGGAGATATCGCACTTCAACATGTGAGCACCGACAAACAACTAGCCAATATCTTCACAAAGCCCCTAGATGAGTCAAGATTTTGTGCTTTGAGGAGTGAGCTAAATATCATTGATTCTCGTAACGTGGTTTGATGTCTTGCACATACTATGTTTGATCTAGATAGGAGAAAAGAATTAAAAAAATTATTGTGTGACACTTTTCAAATCTATTTTGTAGTTTTCGTGAGTGACTATTGCTTTGAGACGGTTGAATAAAATCTAGTCACCTATGAAAACACTTGTGTCATCATATTTTTGCCCCACATGATGTAGTGAGTACAAGGTTGGAAGTTTGTTCAATCTTTTGCGTCGGAAGTCCCGATGTTCGTCGGAACTCCCGACGTGCGGAAGTCCAGGCGTCTTCGCCAGAACTCCCGGCACCCACGCCGGAAGTCCCGGCGCCCTCGTTGGAACTCCCGACGTGGATCTGGGCCATCTATTAATGTTTCTTATTTACCCCGGCTCGGACCTCGTTTCTTTTACTGCCCGCCGCATCCTCTCCGCGCCGTCTCCGTCGCCACAGCCGCCCCTACCCCCTGCCCCCCACACTCTCCCTCCCTCCCTCCCCTCTCCCGCAGCCGCCCCCACGCCCCCGCACTCCGGCCATCCTCGTCGTCCTCGTCGCCGGAGGTCCCGATGCCACCTCCGACTTCTTCCTCCCGGGACTCCCATCGACCGCCCCTTCCCTATCTCTCCGGGTGCCCCGCCGTCGCCGTGTCCTGTTGGCGTGGTAGATTTGTTCACAGACGTCGCTCTTGCTCTGGATTTCGCGCTTCTCCATTTTCTTCCCTTGCTCAAGGTACTAGTCATGGTTCCCATACCCTAGTTCTCCAATGTACCTTGATTTTTGCATCTTTTCTCCGTATACTTCTCCTCCTCTAGCTTCCTAGTGTGGATGTATGTCTTGCTGTTGTGTATCGTCACTGGATTCGTGACCTCCCGCGTCGGAAGTCTCGGTGACCACGTCGGAAGTCCCGACCGTCGGGACTTCTGGCTCCGGCCGGGACTCCCGACCCTAAGGTCACCCATCCAGTGGTGCTACTCTATGTTGAGACGTTTGTTCCACTTTCTCTTTCTTGGTTCTTAGTTTTGCGTCGTTGTTTCTCGCAGCCATGGATCACAGTCCTTCGCGCCACCGAGAGAAGAGGTCCAAGACGAACTAAGATCGTGCTGCCGCTCCCCGCTCGACTAGCCGCACCAAGGCAGCCTATCCCCATGATGGTCCTAGAGGTTCTCGTGTTCGTTCTGCTGCCCGTGCTCGTGCTGGTCAAGCCACATCATCTGCTGCTCCTCCGCCTCCTGCCCCGGCTATTGTTGGTCATGATTCGGTTGTGGATGCCGACGAAGAAGCTCTTGAGCATGCTGGTCGGACTATCGCCATCCCTGTTGTGCCATCACCGCATAGGGGTCCGCAAAATGTCATCCATCCGCTTGTACCCTTCGTCGATCCTCTACCCTCTGTGCAGGAACCCCAGCTTGCTCCCAACAATGGCGGTTGGGCCCCTCCTCGTCCTGTTGATTATCGGCACAATGTCCGTGAGATTCATTCGCAGCGAAGCCGGAACTTCTATGATGAGGATGAGAAGGATCTTCACCTTGAGTATCGCTTCTGGCATCCTTTTCACTATGATTATTATGATTCCATCCTCCATACTAAATATCTCAAGAAGATGGAGCCTCCAGTTGTGCAGATGAAGTACATTAGTGTTTTCACTCTTAGTCAGTTTGAGGAGCCTGAGCTACAACAGATGGTTAAAGATCTGCGTTCTATGGGACTCATTCACTTGATGGAATTTAGGAAGCATTGGAACAATGAGATCATTATGCAGTTTTATGCTTCCTACCATCATGAGAAGGACAGGACTGGAGCTATTGACATCATCCACTGGACCACGGAGGGCAAGCATTACAAGGTGGACTTTGTCACTTTCTCTCGCCTACTTGGTTTCAATGGTACTGACCGTCGTAGTATTGAGCTTATTGAGTATGAAGATGTTGACATGGAGGAGTACCAGCACATGTACCTTGAGGGTCATCCTGCATATGGTAAGACCGTATACTTAAAACCTTACTTCTATGTCCTGAACAACATCCTGCGGCAGATTTTATATCCAAAGGTTGGTGATTCCACCTTCCTTCGTGATGACTCCCAAAAGGTGCTTGAAAGATTTGGTGATGAATTTAAGAAGTTCTCCATTAGCCGCTACATTTGGAACATGATTCATGACACTACTGAGGATCCAGTAAAGAGCCTTCCTTATGCTCCCTACATCATGCATATTATTGAGCAAGTGTCCGGCATCTGGTTTCCCACTGACTCCCAGCACCAGCTTCTCAAGATTGCCAACAAGATTTCTGTTACTGCTGCCCGGGAGTTGAAGAGGGCAGCCGCTGAAGCCAAAGGCAAGGGCAAAGGTGCCTCAAGTTCTCGTTCTCGTCATGGTGCCTCTCCACCTCCTGCTGCTCCTTCTCGCTCCGCCAGTGCCGAGCCTCTCTCTTCCTCCTCCTCTGGTAAGAGCAAGAAGCCCAGCAAGTTCAAGTTTCTCATGAACTACATGTTTGGACAGTGTTGCGCTAGTGCTCAGAGGGAGCATGACATGCAAGAGAGGCTTTACCGTATGGAGCAGTGGGCTGGTATTGTGTCTTCTCCTCCGCCGCCGTTTGTGCCTCCCCGTGACCCTATGGTGCTTTATGATGAGGCTTGTGCGGCATTTGCGGATGAGGCTTCTTCTTGTCGTCGTGGCAAGAGCCCGGCCCCTACTGGGGATGAGGATTACATCCAGGAAGATGCCGACAATGATGATGGAGATGATGGCGCCGATGGTAGTGACGATGACTACGACGATGAGTAGTTTGTTTATCTCCTGCGGCCTACCCCTTTTGGCACTTGTTGACAAAGGGGGAGTGTTAGGCTTTGATCTTCATGTAATAACTTAGTTTGTAGTTGGGTAGTTATATGTCTTGAAATCTTTTTAACCTGTGTGAACTATGTCGTGTGGTGGCACTATATAATGGACAACTATATATATTTGTATGTGATGGATGATTGTAGGCAAGTTATGATTATCTACTTAATGTATTAGCTATTGTGCTTGTCTTATGATGTCTTGTGATGATGAATGTTCTATTTTGGATGGTCATGTGTTGCTTCAAGTTCCATCTTGAGTTCTTGGCCATCATATCCTCTTCTATTTATTGAGTGAATAAAACATGTCATATTGCATCTCTTTTCACGTATATATAGTGGTTCACACACATGTGTTGCACCCCACGGATTGCAAAATTTAGGGGGAGCTTTTGTCTTGATGTATGCAATTCATGTTTAGATGATTTTAATTGAAATTCAAATTCACGCATAAATCAAGGGGGAGCTCTTCAAAAATTTTGGGGTTCAAAAGCTTTAAATTCTTTCAATTCTAAAAGCCTAAGTTGGTTGTCATCAATTACCAAAAAGGGAGAGATTGAAAGTGCATTTGCCCCCTATGTGAGTTTTGGTGTATTAATGACATTCAAATTAGGGACTAATATGATCTTAATGAGAAATATTGCAGCTATTAGTCCCATGAAAGATTTAAAGAGTTCATAAAGATGAAATGGTATCCCTCAATTTGTCAAGATGAAAAAGGCGTTGAACTCAAAGCGGAGCTTCAAAGTTTATCCTTTTTGCTTTTGAGTTTAGGAATGCCGTACTATAAAGAGGGATGCAAAATTAGTTGGTCTGAGGAAGATAGAGTGCTCAAGCATAAGAAAAAAAATCTAAAAAGGGTCAATTTAGCACTGCACGAACACATAGAGTATCTTTTCAGGTTTGGTGGTGTCGGAAGTCCCGACGGTCGGGAGTTCCGGCACCTTCCACTGACTGGCTTCTGACTCCCTTGTCGGAAGTCCCAACGTGCATCGGGAGTCCCGACGATCGGAAGTCCCGACGTACGTCGAGAGTCCCAACCCTCTGCCTGCTGACCAGTCCACAACCCCCTCGTCGGAAGCCCCGACGTGTGTCGAAAGTCCCGACGTTTGTCGGGAGTTCCGACATTGACTTGTCCGTAGTGTCTACGAACTAGGTACGAACATTATTTTTTCTTTAACGTTGGAAGTCCCGAGATCTGCGTCGGGACTCCCGACGTAGATCTGGTAGCTTGGTTTTACACTTGGAGTATAAATAGCACTAGCTTCACTTCCAACCATTACGGACTCATTCATTACTCACCAACCTTCGTCCACAACAGTGTTCTAGCATTCAAGAGCTCCCTCTTCTCTCCCCTTTGCTCCTAACCTCGATTCCCCACGGATTTAAGTGACAGGAGAGTGGATTGAGCGAGAAAATCATCTTCGCAAGCTTGAGCACTTGATTTCTTCGTCAAGCCGGTTGGATTTGCCTCTATTACTCTTGGGTTCTTGGAACCCTAGCCGGCTAGGCATCGCCCAAGAGCTTTCATTTTGTGGAAGAACCTTGGAAAGTTTGTATTACCCTTGATTTCTTAGTGGAAAGCTCAAGTGACCTTTGTGGTTGCTTTGAGAGAGGAAAGGAGGTGGAAGAGACTCTAACCTTTGTGGTCACCTCAACAACGAGGACGTAGGAGCTCCTTAGTCGGGTTGCCAAACCTCGGGATAAATCCTTTTGTCCCTTGTGCTTGTTGTTGAAGTACTTGCTCGATATTATTTGTATGTATTTCTCTCTCTCTCTCTCTTAACCTCTCTCTTAGGCACTTGGAGCTTGATCTACCATTTGGAGGTATCTCTACATCAAGGAAGTGGTCTAACATCTTCACCTTACCACTAGGAAGTGGGGTTGTAAGTTATTGACCTCACAAAGTTCATTTGAGCACTTTGTAGTTCTTTCCCCGTAGGCGTCGGGACTGCTGACAGTTTGCGCCGAAACTTCTGATGACGTCAGGAGTTCCGACCCAAACTGTCGAGACTTCCGACAGTTGCTGACAAGTGACTTTGAGGTTTGTGTAGAAATTTTTAGATACGCCTATTCACCCCTCTCTAGGCATTATTTAAATCCTTTCAACAACCCTTGTAGAGTTAGGGCAAACCTTGCATTTCGCCATTTGTCTTACTAATCAAGTTACTCTAGTGTTTTGTAGAATTTTAATAGGCTATTCACCCCCTTCTAGCCATAGTAGGACCTTTCACCCGACGGCGGCGGCGGCGCCCTCCCCATTGTTTTTTCTCCCTCGGAGCAGAAGGGGGTAATTTAGACATTTCGCACATCTACCGGTGGCCAAACTAACATAATACCCTCACAAACAGAAGGCCATATAAAGAAGGAAATTTCGGTTTGGGGCCATACACGTAAGTTCAAGAAAAAAATGTCATATAAGAAAGATATATTTTTTCGAGGGCCATATAGGTAAAAAGCTTTTGTTTAATGACCCACCCCTGCAAAGTGCAAATGCAGAAGCCAGTCTGGCATGGCAACTGAGATTACGATATTTCATAAAAAAATGAGATTACGATAAGCTTAGTTGATCTTTGCATGCAAGAGCAAGACGGTGAAAGAAAAATACTAACGGGCGACGGCGACCAACTCAGGCAGAGGCGAGGCCGAGGGCTAGCTCGGGCGGTCCGTCTTCGCAGTGGCGAACGGCGGGACGCAGGTTCGATCCCTGAGATCGACTGCGTTTCCTCATCGGGATTTATTTCTACGGGATTTATTCCCAAAAAATAAAATTTGCAGGTATCCTCAGGTGCCTATGGACCACGATGGGAGGTGACGCGCCCGTCGCTAGCGGAGCTAGAATCTTCGTGAATTTCTTGTATACGTGTGTTGGTATAGGTTTTAGGTCTAGCGTACGCTCTAGGGGAATGTGTTGATGTGCGCTGGGGTGTAGTGTGCGTTGTGTTTGAGCGTACGTTCAAATACTGCAACTTGTACGAATAAAAAAAACTCAGGCAGAGGCAAATGCCATGCCAAGTTGTCAAGTCCATCTGTTCTCCAACAACGTACTAGTAGCCTCTGTCGCATGTTCCTGTCGTGTTGCTCGGGCCGCACATATGCATATGCATGTCCATGGGCCATGGCGGTACCAGTAAAAATCAGGAATGGGTTGAATGGAACGAACGCTCATGAAACATGTCGCTGGTCACCACGCCTGCGTGGCTGCATCATACTAGCACTTGCAGCGCCACCAACCTCCACCGAGCTTGTTATAGTCAAAAAAAAAAAACTCCACCGAGCTTTGTCGTTGCCGTGCGCCGCACCCGTACAGCATGGAGAGTTGGAGACCAGATGAACCTTAGCGGCTTATTATATGCTTATCTGCCAGATTGCCAGCTTGGAGCCGTAAGCAATGAATAATAACTGCATCGACGCCAATATTAGCTTTCAGTTGGTGTGGTGTGGGTTGCATTCGAATCGGTGTCACGCAGGTCACACACACGTCGACCACACGGGGGCCGGTACCAAGGTGGCAAGGAGGAGTCGCGAGAGTCGATGGACTCCGCAGTGGTCAGTGGTCACCAGTCAGCACCGGCGAAGGATGGTCGAGGGAAACAGACAGAAACAGTGATGAAGGAGATGGATCGATCCTCAAGTTGAAAGCCCATATCCGGTCCATATGAATTGGTGGCCTGCCCACGTCGCGGGCTCTCGTCTGCCGGTCCGCGGCCCGTCCCTGCGCTCACGCTAGTATAGGAGTAAGCCCACCTGCGCGCTGCAGCATCTCTCCCAAAAGGTCCAGCAACGGCCGCACAGCTGCCCGCGACGAGACGACGCGGAACGGGTCATACGCGCATGGAGCCATGGGTTCTTGGGTTGGGTCGCGGAGTTTTTTGCCTGGCCGTGTCGCTCCGGAAATCCCAGCCCAGAAGCACGAGCCAGTAGGCCACTCGTTAAGGCCCCGTTTGGCCGGGCTCCCGCGGGATCCGGCTCCGGCACTGTAGCACCCTGTCGGCCTCCCACGAGCCGACACGCCGGAGCTGGTGAAGCTCGAATTTCTGGCTCCGGCTGCTGCGGCGGCGTGTGTGAGAGGGGGAGAAAGGAGAGAGAAAAACGGCTTTGATGAACAGTGAAATACGTATGGATGAACAGTGATTTCGGCGCAGGAGCCGGAGCCAGCCAAACGGTGTATGTACGTATACAGGCAAGGCATTTTGTCTGCACATGTGTCATGTGTGATGTATACTCACGTACGCGCGGCCCGGGGTCGGTCAGCTGGTCCCCTGAGCAGAGCAATTCATTTCCCGTCCTCGGTCAGCTCGGAACTTTTGTCATCACCTGTATTTGTATGCGTATGCATATCAGCCAGCTAGCGTCTGCCTATCCTATCCTTCCTGTGGCTGGGCGCCTGGGCCTGGGCGCGCCTTGGCCGACCTTACATCGTCGTGAGCTGTATCACTGTGTGCGCACCACCAGCTGGCTGCGTCACCAGGGCCTTGTTTAGTTGGCCGAATTCGGCGTCGCCGGATTTACTATAGCGCACTGTAGCATTTCGTTTGTATTCGGTAATAATTGTCCAATTATTGACTAATTAGGCTCAAAACGTTCGTCACGCAAAGTACAATCTAACTGTGCAATTAGTTTTTGATTTTATCTACATTTAGTACTCCATGCATGTGCCACAGGTTTGATGTGACGAGAAATCTTCTTTTTGCATAGTATCAAAGTTGGGAGTTGAGAGCAACTAAACAAGCTCCAGCTGTCGAAAGACCTGGACCGCCCGTTGCGCGGTTGTGCCAGGGCCTGGGTCTGGGTCCGGCCCTCGTTCGTCGTCCTAGTCCATGTTGCCATGCATCTTGACGGTCGTGCATGTGAACCCTGAACGCTAAGGGCGTCCCCAATAGTTCCAAAATACTGGCTATCAAGGAGAGATATCAAATAGCTAGCGACTCTCAAATAGTTAGACTAGCACGATTTTCCAAAAACACCTCTGTCACAGCTCACGTAACTTTACACTACAGTGTTCATTTTTTATTATTTCTATGCCATGTCTAGCTAACTATTTGCAAATTACCGTTACGGACGCCCTAGCAAGCGTGCGCGCAAAGGATTTCCCTCCCGAACTCCGACGCAAGCGTCGCTGTCCCCTCTTGTGTTTTCCCGCGGCGCCCCTGTTCATGCCATGCCAAGTGCGGCAGGGGTGCAACCGTGCATGGCTCTACGAAAGTCGAAAGGGAAAGACGACGCACAAACGCTATTGGATACCCAGCTGTGCGCTAGCAGGACCGGAGAGGGACGGACGAGGACGGCGGAGATGGATGTTTCTGGGCTTCCCGCCGGCGAGAAAAAGTGCGCGCGAGACGCTAGCGAGCGACCGGGACAGCTGGGGGTATCCGCAACGCCGACCCAACACGCACGCAGTGCGCTCGCCGTATCCGCGGACCGGGTGGCGGTACCGTCTCGCCGGATGCGCCGTATGGGTGGTGGCCGTTGGCTGGTTTCCACATTTCTGAGATTTTCTCCACAGGGCAGTAGGCGTTGCCGCTGCTGCTGGGCTTTTCCTTTTGCTGGAACCGGTGCACTGCACCAATGGAACCTAAGGACCAACTTGTCCGTGCTCTTGACGGTTTAGTCCCCTATAAAGTACTGCCAATGTACCATGACAGTAAGCATAACCGCAGCTATCGCAACGGCACGCAAAGAATGCTGCTTTGGACGGGAGCTCTCTAGATGGAAATGGAACCGCCACGGCTTTCAGTGGGTGCGCAGTGCGCTCTCGTCGTGCATGTGCTGGGGCTCCTACGCGTGCGCCCGGCCGGCTCGGATGCCTATGGCTCCAGGCCAAAATTTGTTGCGCGCCCTGTGGCCACGAGACGGTTGGTACCTGTCTGTGTCGCCTGGTCCTCACCACGATTCGCCATAAACCGAGAAAGGGCCAGCCATATGGAATGACAACGGAATTTGGTTCTGCACTACAAGAAAAGTTCAGTGCTGCTGGCCCTTGTTTCTCCTGGGAACCGATCTTTTTTCGACTCAGCGACAGGACTCAAAATCACAACTGATGCCATGAGTGGATTTTTAATCCGGCACTAGGGACCATTGCACCAAACCCAGTACAGTATATCTAGTAATCTACCGCAGCTGGCAGCCAGAGAAAACAAATGTAAAAACGCACAACATCCGTCCGTCGTCCAGCTCCTGCCGCCTCGAGCTTCCAAACAACCACCGCGTTCCGCTTCCGCACCGCACTCCTTAAACCCCGCAATCAATTCACTCCAACACTAATCCCCCACCCCACCTCCCCTTCTCTCTCCACCACCTTTCCCCACCCCCCGTCTTTCTCTCCCCTCCCAAATCGAGCCAGCCAGGGGCACGCACCACCATCATCTCACCGCCGCCGTCGCCTTTACTCTCTCACACTACCAAGCTAGCTTTCGCCCATGGGCGCGCCGCTGCTCCGCCGCCGCCTCCTGCTGTCTCTCGCGCTCCTCGCCGCCTGCTGCGCGGGTGCGTCGGTGGCGGCGGCGCCCAGGCTGTCGCCCAACTACTACCGCCACAGCTGCCCGCGCGTGGAGCGGATCGTGTCGGACGTCATCGCGGCCAAACAGCGCGCCAACCCGTCGACGGCGGCGGGCACGCTGCGGCTCTTCTTCCACGACTGCTTCGTCAACGGCTGCGACGCCTCCGTGCTCATCTCCCCGCTCTCCTCCGACACCGCCCCGGAACGCGCCGCGGAGATCAACCTCTCCCTGCCCGGGGACGCCTTCGACGCCGTGGGCCGCGCCAAGGCGGCGCTGGAGGCCGCCTGCCCCGGCGTGGTCTCCTGCGCCGACGTCCTGGCGCTGGCGGCGCGGGACCTCGTGGCTATCCTGGGCGGGCCACGGTTCCCCGTCGCGCTGGGCCGCCGTGACTCCGCCCGCTCCGACGCGCGCGACGTGGACGGCAACCTGCCCCGCACCAACATGTCGGCGCGCGCCATGGTGCGGCTCTTCGCGGGGAAGGGACTCACGGCCCGGGAGATGGTGGCGCTGGCCGGCGCCCACACCGTGGGATTCTCCCACTGCGCCGAGTTCGCGCACCGCATCTACGGCTACCGGGGCGCCGCCGGGCACGACCCGCGGCTCAACCCGGAGTTCGCGCGCGCGCTGCAGCGCTCCTGCGCGGGATACCGGACCGACCCCACCGTCTCCATCTTCAACGACATCGTCACGCCACGGGACTTCGACGAGGCCTACTACAAGAACCTGCCCCACGGGCTGGGCCTGCTCGCCTCCGACGCCGCCATCTGGGAGTACCCGCCCACCCGGGTGTTCGCGCAGCGGTACGCCGCCAACCGCACCGCCTTCTTCGAGGACTTCGCCGCCGCCATGCAGAGGCTCGGCGCCGTCGGCGTCAAGACCGGGCGCCAGGGCGTCGTCAGGCGCCGCTGCGACGCGCTCGACTGAGTAGGCGTTCGTCGACGGCGTTGCTTGGTGTGGCATTGGGTCGATCGGTGCTTGTAAGGGTTCCAATTCGATAGCTTAGGATTCGATGACGGGAGAGGAGGGGCTCTTCTTTCTTTGTACTTGAAAACTGAGGGCAAGCTAATTCTGAATTGCGTACCAATGGGGTTACATTTTTACAGAGGCTTGGCAACCATGGGTGAAATCTCCCAGATCATGAGACTGACCAGCGATGCTTGTTCGTCGTGAACCTGCCGCACGCACCGTCGGTGTTCTTGGCGTGGCGCCATCATCTCGTTGTCGTTTACTCGTTTCAGGTGCGGCCGTTGCATCCTGTCGTCGTCCATGACTACATGAGAACGTCCACATCTGACAGTAGCACGTCCCCTTTGTTACTGCACGATTACTAGCGCAAGAAATTAACAGTTCGCTGCAGACGAAGTAGGAGTATCTCAAGCCGCGCCGAAGGATCCAAGCAGCAACGGACGTCCTCCGGTGCACCTGCAGCCATTTGTGTCGGCACACGGAGCCGAAGGGCGGCATTGGCTGCTGCCTTTTTGTGTGGGTGCTCGTGATCGGTTCTGGATGCTGCCAATGGGCCAATGGGACGCCCGACGCCCCCCATTAAAACCGACCAACCTGGCCGACCCGTTGCTCTACCACGAGGCCACGACGGCTGCTGTCCACCGCGAACAGCAAGTCCGACTGCTCGAGCCCTGCTAGGCAAAGCCTTCGACTGATTTGAATAAAGGGCCCTCATGGGCAGGCGACTGCATCTGCATTCGAGTCGGCAGTCGGGAAATGACGCTGGCCCGGACACAAGGTTCTGCATCCACGCCACGATCTATCAACTCCGAGCCGTTGTACGATGATTAGATTAGCCAGAAGCATAAGAGAGCCACTGGTATGGGTGATGGGTCCTGCTCATCCGCTACTCGTACGGATTATTAACCACCAGCTAGTTCCATGGGGATGACCGGATGATGTCTTGTAACACGACAGGCAAGCATGGGTACTAATCACTAATCAGTCAACATAGGTGTGCACAACACATGAGACAGGAGGGAGGAGAGATGACAAAACGGCATCACACTAGGCTCATGGCTTCATCGTTAGGGCGTGTTTGGTTCTGCCATAATTTGCCACAGCTCTCGCGCCTAAGCTTAGGCGTCCGTTTGATTCGTTGCCGAGCTTACGGCGTGTCGCAACGCAGCCATAGCGCGTTAGTTCATTTTACTTGCCACTGACTGCCAAAAGTCTGGCGCACAAAAAACTCGTCGTAATTTTGGCACAACCACGGCCGTGGCGTGCCACGCACAGGCGTACGCTAAACACGTCCTAGGTATTACTCCCTCTAGTACATAAAATGATGCAATTCTCGCATTTCGAGGAGTGAACTTTATCTAAAGTTATATAAAAGTACTAACATTTAAGATAAAAATACCATTAGATTAGTTATAGAATATATCATTATAATAAATTTATTTAGAGATATAACGCTAATACTGTAAGGATCCCAGCTAAGCCTAGAGTGGGGCATGAATAGGCCTTGAAAAATCTTCAACACAAACTCAACACAGCAAGTTAGCAACTGTCGGTAGTACCGACGTCTGTCGGTGGTATTGATGTCAAGCGTCCGTAGTACCAACACCTACAGGAGAGCTACAAAATTAGAGATAAAAGAGCTTCAAAATCATATCTAAGTTTTACCCCACTTTCTGAGATGTAGATGAAGGTGGTGTGGTACTCCCTTGCCCTTGGAGCACCAGTAGTTCGGGGCCAAAACCTAAGAAATAGTTGGAGGGAGAGAGAGACAACGAAGAACAAATAATCACAACAACAAAAAACACGCGGAACACAAGGATTTATCCCGAGGTTCGGTTGCCCCACTAAGGAGCACCTACGTCCCTATTGTTGAGGTGACCACTAAGGTTGGAGTTTCTTTCACCTTCTTACCTCTCTCAAGGAACCACAAAGGTCAACTTGAGTTCTTCACTTAAAAAAAGGGTGATACAAACTTACCAAGATTCTCTCACAGATCGGGAGCTCTTGGGCAACGCCTAGATGGCTAGGGGTAAAGCCCCAAGAGTAACAAACGCAAATCCAGCCGGCTTATCGAAGAAATCAAGTGCTCAAGCTTTGAATCGATGTTTCTCTCACCAAATCGCTTCTCTCAACTCAAACTCTTGCAAGATTTGAAGCTAGGAGCAAAGGGGAGAGAAGAGAGGAGCTTTTGGGAGCGAGGCGCTTTGGTCAGAGAGGTGTTCGAGTGGAATGAGTGGAGTCATGGACCACTCCGTTTCGATACCTAGGCATTCCAATGCATCACAAAAGACTTAGTAATGCGGGAGAAATTTGAAAAAAGATTGAGTGGCTGGAAAGATAAATTGCTGTCATATGGAGGCCGCCTAGTTTTAATAAATTCTGTGCTAAGCAGTCTACTAATATTTATGTTATCCTTCTTGGAGATTCTGAAAGCGATACTACATAAACTGGACTGTTATACATCTAGGTTTTTCTGGCAAGGGGATAATCATAAAAAGAAGTACATACTAGCTAAATATAGTATTATATGCAGACTGAAAGAACGAAGAGGTCTGGGTATACTAGATCTAGATAGCCAGAACAAATGTTTACTTAGTAAAAGGCTATACAACTTAATTAATGAGGATGGGGCATGGCAACAAGTCTTAAGAAACAAATACCTCAGCAACAAATCAATTACTCACGTGTATAAAAAGCCTAGCGATTCACAATTTTGGACAGGTCTAATGAATGTCAAAAATCAATAAGTTTTGGAAATTTTAGATTACAAGATGGAAAACACGTTAGATTCTGGGAAGATAAGTGATTAGGCATGTCTAGTTTAAAAGAGCAATATCCAAATCTATATAATATAGTGAGAAGGAAAAATGCTATGGTTGCTGATATCATGAGTTTTGTACCTTTTAACATTTCATTTCGAAGATCTTTAGTGGGCCAAAACTTGGTTTCTTGGCATAATTTGGTTTTACCACTTGTAAATGTACATTTAGATGATCATCCGGATACATTCATATGGTCTCTTCATCAGAATGGACGATTTTCTATAGCATCAATGTATAATGCTATGTCGAATTCAGATTTTATTTCATATAAAAGATACTTATAAAATTAAGATATCTTTAAAGGTGAAAGTTTTTCTTTGGTTTTTGTACAAAGGGGTCACGCTTACCAAAGATAACTTAATTAAGAGAAATTGGCATGGAAATGAGAAATATTATTATTTAAATAACCTTGAGACTATACAACATTTATTTTTTGATTGTGTTCTTGCTAAGTTCATTTGGAGAGTGGTACAATTAACTTTTGGCCTAAGATCTCCTATAAGTGTGACGCAATTGTTTGGAGCATAGCTTGATAATACCATGTCAAGTAAAAAACTCTTAGTACTAGTAGGGGCAGGCGTCATATGATATTGTTTTTGATAACATACCCGCCTCGTCTTTTATGTAGGTTATCTATAGGGGAAGCATTAAATCATGACATGGTCACTGTTCCAAAAGGAGGAGGAGTGCAGCTTGTTGCGTAATGCATGCCATCTACTGGAAACTTCGACAATGGAGATCTTCGCCAGATATGAATGGAGGTTTAGCAATAGATTAAGTCTGTGATGAATTTCTTTTGCTTTATCTCAGCAGTTTTGTTTAGCTGGTGGATGTGAGTGCTATGTGGGTGACGGAGTCTATCCCATACACTGGTAGAGAACCGAGCTTTACTCCCGGTGGGGAACCCCCTCTAGTCCCGGTTCTCCACCCGGGAGCAAGCATCCGGGACTAAAAGGGTTCTTTAGTCCCGGGTCAGGAACCGGGACTAAAGGAGGACCTTTAGTCCCGATGGGTAACATCAACCGGGACTAAAGGTGTCTTCTGACATGCCACGATGGTCGGCACCTTTAGTCCCGGTTGGTAATACGAACCGGGACTAAAGGTTTTTTTCTTTTTTCTTTTCTTTTCATTTTTTTGTTTTCGAAGTCGTATTGTACGCTGCTAATTATACATTTATACGCGCGTATAGTATGTTTCGGTTCAAGCACAATGAACATATTAAATCACACAATTCAAGCATATAATATATATATATATATATATATATGCATGCATGCATCATATATATATTTACATGCATGCATGCATATGTGTATTTTACATTATATTATTTCATGTGCATATATTACAAAAAGATTGCATTACAGTTGTTGTGATATAACAAGTTTTCTCTCATCCTCTAGCTTGGCTTCTATGGCAGTGTTGGGTTGAAGTAGAACTCGCCCTTGGAATCGATGACCTGCTCATTAAAAATCCGGCTATAGACTCTTGAATTGCTTTGATTTGGTCTTGCCATATGACCTTTTCCTCCAACCATCGAGTCTACAGGTTTGAATTAAAGGAAAAAATAAATTAATATATGTACATATATTTATATAAAGACATAATAACACAATCAATAATAATAATTAAATGAATATATAGTGTATTTTTAACGTACTTTGAGTCTCTCTGTAGGAGTTCTTTGGGAGATCACCTTGATAAACTTGCAAACATAGTAACCACAGTAGTTGTTCCCCTGTTCTCGCCTCGAGACACCACTTTACGAGAAAAAGATTTGTCATCCAATCTGTGATCCGTGAAAGCTATATGTTTAATTAATAAAGATGATGCGATTCAGGGGACTTACTTTCAAAGGGATTACATTCAAAGTGGCGCTTTGCATTTTTCCATGTGTTGTTTCTCAATAAAGGTTTTCCAAACACCGCCTAATAAAAAAAAATTTGCCACGCCATCGATATAGTTAATCATCATGTTTGTGTGTATATATAGTTGCTAGAGATCCCGAAATTACCTCTCGGATAATATCTATCATATCTTGGTAGTCTTGTTGTGGTTTTCATCGAGTCATAGATTATCAAGTGACTTTTCACCGGATCGATGTCCATCAATATCCAAAGGATTGCTGCATGTGTTTATAGGATATAACGCATAACACTCATTAATTAACTAGAATCAACATATGAGCCATTAAGGATGATCGATATTATTAACACTCACTTGAAGTTATAGGGAAAGAGTATATCCTTCTTGTGGCGTTGGTTCACTAAGAAGTTCATGAGGTTACTCTCTGACTCAGACTTCCAATTAGTCTTTGGAGTAATTGGGTCTTTGAATATTATATGGGGATCAACAAAACCAATTTCATTGTAGCCTTCCTTTCTGAGCTTTGTCATTGTAAATCTACATATATATAGTACTTGTTAGGATAATTTATATGCATATACACACATATGATGAGTTTAATAATAGATCGAAAGAATTATTACTTACAGGCAATAGCAGCTAATGATAACTTTGTCCAGAGAGGTTAGGTGGCATAGTTGATGAAATTCTGCAAAGTCAACATACATAACATCATCGCCATAGAACCAATGTTCGTCTCTAATTCTGACACCAACGCAGAAGTCTCCACCGGTAGACGCCTGCATGTACCACTTGTTTAGCAGGTACATTTGCGTCCCCAGATCAGATAATGCTTGAGGGTTGTATAGACTCTAGCCTAGTACAAATTTTTTCTTCCAAATATCAACCTCCGCCGCACTCTCAATGTTTCCATCACCAAACATCTGGTAAAGGTCGAGACCAGTCTCATCAATAAATTCACCAAGGTGATCCAAATCGACATCCGGAGGTATGTTTGCCTGATGCATTAATCCTAAATTCGAACTATATTCATTACCAATAACTAGCGGGGAACTGATTGGTGCGCTTGTTGTTCGAGTTGGGCAACTCCTTTCCTCGCCTTTTTTTTTTCATGTCGCCAATTGACTTGGTGAGAGTGCGGTCATAGTCCGATAACGTTGATTTGGACGGCTTACGAGATTCCCATTGTTGTTGCTTTGGTAAGAAGCCACCCTTTTCTTAGAATATCTGGAGCTACTAATAAGTACGGTTTCTCCGGGTTTCTCCTTGCTTCTTGATTCTTTTTAAGTTTGTCATAGAATCTAGACATATCTTTTTATATGCATCAGCCTCCTTCTTTCTTCTCTTCGAGATATTATTTTGGGAATAGCCCTTGGTTTTACGGTGGCTTTCTTTGCAAAAGGGACCGGTTCTTCGCTTGAGGGGTCTGGCCTCTTGCTAGGCTTCTTGGTAGGCGGGGGCGGGGAGGCGTTGGAGACCTCCTTGGAGGTGTTGGCAGCGGCGTTGGAGACCTCCTTAGAGGTGGCGGCTGCGGTGTTGGAGACCTCCTTAGAGATGGTGTGGATGCAGCCTCGCCTTCCAACACAATGTCATCGTACAGAGCACTATGATGATCTGGCGATTGAACAATTGGATTTAGGTTGGGGGAGGATCTGCTACAAAAAAAGGAATGACATATTATTATGAGCAGATTGTTAATTATTTAAGCCAATACAAATTAATGATGTAGTGTTTTCATCCGCATGTACCTATGGTGAGGTAGTTCAGGAGGAGGTGGAGCCGACATCCCTGGAATGATAATGTAGCGCTTGCACCATAGAATGAATGTCTTCTCCGCTTCTCCTAGAGTCTTCTCGCCATCACCTCCAGGAATGTCAAGAGGCAAATCACTAAAACCTTTTTCAGTTTTATCTACCGAGATGGTAGCATATCCTTCTTGGATTATATTCCCATGAATCCTTGGTGTCTTGGTTCGATCGATAGGATTAACAAGACCGATAGCCAC
Organism: Miscanthus lutarioriparius; assembly: GCA_904845875.1. NCBI lineage: Eukaryota > Viridiplantae > Streptophyta > Magnoliopsida > Poales > Poaceae > Miscanthus > Miscanthus lutarioriparius. The sequence continues at coordinate 33,620,849 of CAJGYO010000012.1, forward strand.
CTTGATTGTGGAATTCCCCTTCGGAATGTGTAGCTCACACGTGGTACAAGGTTCAGTGACGTCATCCATAGGGAAGCGCAGTCCTGTGTCCCCTTGATTTGGTATCTCCATGGAAGCGCAGCTGCTTTTCAACTGAACAGATTGGCTAATGTTGATTCCTGGCTCTGATGCCTGCTTGCTTGCACTCACTGCTATTCGCACTTGCCTTCTGATTTCCTCCCGCATTCTCGCTTCAAGGTTTTTTTTCGCTCTCAGTGCTTCACGCACCGCCTCTCCAACCTCTGGAGCCGCTGTGCCTCTTCTTCCTTCTTTCTCTCATGGCTTCAGAGGAAGGTCATCCCCGAGGGAATCCATGCTCCCACGAGACACTTCCTTTGCCTCTAGTTCGCCACCATGTTCAATAGTCCCGATGGCGTATGTCACTCATCCTTCTCTCTCATGGGCCTGAACGCACCACTAGCGCAAGAGCTCTCTGAGCATAAAACAATCTTTTCGCTGCTTCTTGCGCCTTGCGCCATAAACGCACTTCCTCGCTCTCGTCCAAAGTTTCCCCATGAGCGAAAAACCAATTCTTTGCACGCTCTCCCCACTCGAGTGATTCGGTGTGATACCCTTGGCAAGAAGGTCTCGCTTCCATTTTGTTCCACTTCTTAATGGCGCGGTGGGTAGCCACTTGATCCTAAGTTATGGTGGTATGTCTTCTGTTGGGCATTACGTTGGTTCTTTATCACCCAACTCGCACCCTCTTCCGATGTCTTGTACTTGTACAAACTCATCCCAATAGGGCCTCTCGCTTTGAGATCGGGCCCGGACAAGAAAATTTGGTGCTATGTTCTTCTTGACATACGTCGTATAGGTGTTTCTTCCAAGTCTAAAACTGGGTGACCATCTTCTTCATTGCCCAATCCCTAACTCGCTCCTTCAATTCATCACCATCTATTATATCATCATAACCATCTGTTTGGAGCGTGAAATGTACCAAGACATCTTTCCAAATTAACGTCTTGTCACGATCGGAGACAAAACTGATATGAGGAGCATTGGTCTTCTTCTTCCATTCACGGGTACTGATCGGGAGCCGGTCTCGTACAAGGTAACTACAAGTGGTGCACGATTTCGTTTTATTTGGCCCCCGGTTCGCTTTGATCCACATTGAACTCCGAGATGATGAAGCGGCCCTCCAATGGCTTTTTGGGACCTCGAACATTTTACTCTTCGTTGTAGTTGTTGATGTGTCGATCCAGAGGGCTACAAAACATAAACATTATTTTTAATGTCATGAGCACACATAAGACATATGATAATTATATAGCTAATAATAAAAATATATACTTGGCCAATATGTTGTTGCTCATTTTGTTCAAGAGCTAATCTCGACTCCGTCATCTCGCATCCTCTTGCACGTTATTTTTAGCACCATCATCGCCGGTAACTTGAGTGCCAAGTTGATCAAATTCATCATCAACTCCTCATCCATGTTTCTCGGTCGGCCATCTAGCTTCAAAAAACAAAACTAATATATAGTACGTCAAATCTTTGCTTACATGCGTAAAAATCTACTTAACAATATGCATTATTAAATCTTGCCCTCGGTCATAGAGCGCAATTAAGCCACACTAGGCTTAATCGCGCGTCGATGACTAGGGCGAACCACGCGTCGGTGACATCAACAACGCGTTTGCCCTAGTCACCGATATTAATTACCGGTGTGATTATTTAGCGTTAACGATAACGATAATACGAATGTTGATCGACTAGGCCGCGAGAGAGGGCGGTGTGACAAGAGTGGCGGTGCTCCACTCTGCCAGATATATGTTTGTACACATGGGTGAACGAGGCGGCGGTGCTCCGCCAGTATACATAGAAACACATGGGCGAACGAGGGCGGCGGTGCTCGCGACATATATATACATGCATATGAATGCAAATGACGATATAACGCGTGTCGTAGCGGTGGCCGCAGTCTTGGCGACGACGACGCGTGAGGCGGTAGGCGGGCGTGTCGATTGCATGATGTTGTTATATATCCTATGTACCATGTGAACCATGTAGTCATTCATCATATATCTTAAACTAAACATAGTCACTTTATTAACTACAATATATCTTATGTCGACACGTAATACGAATGTTGATCGACTAGGCCGCGAGAGAGGGCGGTGTGACGAGAGTGGCGGTGCTCAACTCGCCAGCCAGATATATGTTTGTACACATGGGTGAACGAGGGCGGCGGTGTTCACCGTATACATAGAAACGCATAGGTGAACGAGGGCGGCGGTGCTTCGCGACGTATATATACATGCATATGAATACAAATGACGTATATATACGTGTCGGCGCGGTGGCCGATGTGCTGACGACGACGACGTGAGGTAGGCCGGTGTGCTGACGACGATGACGTGAGGCGGGCCGGGGCGGTGTCGTCGGTGCGTGATGTCGTGATGTTGCAAGTTTCAGCTAGCTACGTCTACCACTGCTTCGAACAAGACCTCGGCATCCACCAGGGCTACGCCACACTGCCGGAACGCATTGTCCACGACGGCCGAGCCTTAGAGCTCCACCGGAAGGCATCGCGAGATTTGCCACCGTGTGACTTCTGGAGACAACAAGGGCCGTCGGAGTAGGTTCTGTGCGTACAGGTACCACATCCACTTGGACGGCAAGGCTGTTGACTTGCACGTGGCGTGCTTCAAGGAAATGATTCACCGCAGCCATGGCATGCCGTTGCCCCCAATTAAGACGCCATTGTTGAAACTGACAACCATGGCATGCCCCCAAGACGAGCAGCTGATGGCTCCTCCGCTATGGACGACAAGTAGCAAAAGACCCCAACCATGCATGGGCCCTCACTGACGCCGTTTCACCATGCACGACGAAAGCCGAGAGAACTCTCACCTCGGGCGGGCGCGGTGGAGGGCCACGGGCGTGCGCGGTGGAGGCCGGGCCGCACGAGGTCGTCGGCGTGAGGTCGTCGGCGATGGAGGGCCGCACGAGGCGAGGCGCGGGCTCCGGTGTCACGGGGGCGGGCTGATGCGCAGGGGAAGACGAATCGGCGGCGGTGTTCGACGAGGAAGAGGAGGAGGGGATCGATCTGCGCCTGGCACTGGCGGTTATATACCTAGGAGATTTACTCCCGGTGCCAGCCACCAGCCGGGAGTAAAGGTCCTTTACTTCCGGTTGGTAATACGCACCGGGAGTAAAGGACCTTTACTCCCGGTGCATGTGTTACCAATCGAGTAAGATACCTTTTCTCCCAGCTTGGTAACACGCACCGGGAGTAAGTAAGGGTTTTTGGCGAACCATGAGCTGACCCACCTTTACTCCCGGTGGGCTTCCCACCCGGGAGTAAAGGTGGCTTGCGCTTCGTTTCCTACTGCTTTTAAGCAATAGTCTTGTTAAATACAATAGAAATGCAATAGTTTTTGTTAAATACATAGTAAATTAAATAAAAGGCATAAAATTATTTTGTTAAAAATATGGATTTTCTTTTTCTTTATTACACATAGGAAAAATCTATAACCTAACTTTTTATTTTTTGTTACAATTATAAAACATAATGTAACTAATATTTATTATTTCGTTAATGCAAAAATGTAGTGTTTAATTAAAATTATTAAAACTATTGGTTTTGGACAGGAAATTTGTTTTCACATCATTTTAACGTTAATATTTTAATTTTTCATCACTCAATATCCTAATTTACCTTTTGAGAGAGAAATCCCATCAAATCAAACATTGATTTAATTTGAAACATGACATAATAAACATCTGAATTCACAATTATTACATAATATCTCAAACACACACTACATTAAATCACTATATCATCAAGTGGGCACAAAGCAGTTGAATTTCTTCTTTACGTATGTCCCTTGGTTATGATCGCCTTAACCATGGAGTGTCCTCATCATTTACCAAGATGCTAGGGTCTTTGTTCACTTTGAATGGCGGAATTCGGTCATCCTTTTCATAATCTTCCGACATGTCCGACTTGTCCTCAATTCCCACGATGACTCTTTTCCCTCGAAAGAACTATGTGGCGCTTTGGCTCTTTGGTTGAGTCATTATCGTTTTTTCCTCTTTTTGGTTTGGTAGACATATCATTGACATAGAACACCGATTCACATCCTTGGCAAGGACGAATGGTTCGCCTTTGTACCCAATATTACTAAGGTCTCATCGTTGTCATTCCATACTCGTTGTTCATCGTTACCCCGCCTCCGGTCACCTTGACCCATTAGCAGCTTGAACAATGGGATCTTCAAAGTAGGTGCATATTCTAGTTCCCATATTTCATCTATCGTCCATAATATGTCTCGCTTATTCCCATTCGGGTCTGTGGGCATCTATGCGGACACCACTTGCTTTTGGTTGGTACTCCTTTTATCTTGGGCTACGTGTAGAATATGTTCCCATTTATCTCGTACTTTTGTATGTGACGATATGCCATGATGGTTGCATAGCCAATAAATACAGATTGCTCATGGATGCTCTCATCACCTTGACATTTTTTTCGCAACCAACCTCTGAAAGTTTCCATGTGCTTACGCCAGAATCCAAGCTTCAGCCTTCCCTAGAAACTCGGATCGTAAGAGATCCTTGTGTGTCTCAATATACGGATCTACCAAAGAGGAGTTCAGAGAACTGTGTAGTGCGCTTTATTGAAATAATCATCATCCGTACCAATATATGTTTTCCTCCCTAGTGTCCCCTTTCCGCTTAGTCTCCCATCATGTCTCGATTCAGGAACACCAATCGAGTCAAGGTCGGGAATAAAGTCAACACAGAACTCAATGACCTCTTTTGTTTCATAGCCCTTGGCGATGCTTCCTTCTGGGCGAGCACGGTTGTGAACATATTTCTTCAGACTCCCATGAATCTCTAAGGGGGAACATGTTGTGTAGGAACACAGGACCGAGTGAAAATCTCCTTGACTAGGTGAACTAGGAGGTGTGTCATAATATTAAAGAAGGAAGGAGGGAACACCAACTCAAAGCTGATGAGACATTGAACCACATCATTCTGTAGTTTAGCTAGATCAGTTGGATCAATTGCCTTCGAGAAATTGCATTGAGGAATGCACATAGCTTCACGGTGGCTAGACGTACATTTGGAGGTAGAATTCTCTTAATGCAATCGGAAGTAATTAAATCATGAGAACGTGATACTATGGGACTTTAAGTTACGAAATTTCTTCTCTCGCAACATTTATAATACCCTTTATATTCAAGGAGAATCCAGATGGTACCTTGATGTTGTTTAAGCATTCAAACATGATTTCCTTCTCCTCTTTGCTTAGAGTGTAGCTAGCGGGGACGTAAGTAATGGTGTCCATCATCTGCCTTCTCTGGATGCAGGTTGTCTCTTTCTCTCAAACAACGCAGTCCTGTCGTGCTTCAAATGTGTCCTTAGGCTTTCCATACACACCCATAAAGCCTAGCAGTTCACACAAAGATTCTTCGTCAGTGCATCACGTCGATCGAAAGCTACGGACCTCTAGGACTTGCCAATAGGGTAGGTCCCAAAATATGGACTTCTTCTTCCACATGGGTGCGTGACCATTAGCGCTATTCGTAATAAAAGTTGGCATCCATGTCCTTTTCCAAAGACGACTTTCACATCATTGACCATATCGAGTACATCCTCACCGGTTCGGTTATGCGAGGCTTGGTCGTGGTCTCCGCCTTCCCTTTAAAATGCTTGCCTTTTTTTTCTTACGGGGTGATTTGCGGGAAGAAATCGACGATGGCCAAGGTACACGACCTTTCGACATTTTTTCAAGAATACACCTCTAATATCACCAAAGCAAAGGTGTGCATGCATTATATCCCTTATTTGACTCGTCTGAAAAGATTACTTAGAGCAGCCAATTATTGATTGTTACGAACAACAATGCTCGCAGATCAAAGTGTTCTGTTGTACTCATCCCACACACGTACACCTTCTTTATTCCACAAAATGAGAAGTTTGTCAATAAGTGGTCTCGTGTACACATCGATGTCATTGCCAGGTTGCTTCGGGCCTTGGATGAGCACAAGCATCATAATGAACTTCCGCTTCATGCATAACTAAGGAGGAATGTTGTAGATACTTAGAGTAACAGGCCAAGTGCTATGACTACTGTTCTGCTCTCCAAAAGGATTGATACCATCTGTACTTAAAGCAAACCTTAAGTTTCTTGCGTCATTTGCAAACTCGAATTTCTCTGTCGATTGCTCTCCACCGGGACCCATCAAAGGGGTGTCTCAACATATTATCTACCTTACGGTCTTCTTTGTGCCATCTCAACAATTTTGCATGTTCTTTGTTTCTGAACAGACGTTTCAAGCGTGGTATTATAGGAGCATACCACATAACCTTGGCAGGGATTTTCTTCCGCGGACGTTCGCCCTCAACATCACCAGGGTCATCTCACCGATCTTATATCATGATGCATGGTATACTGGGCATGCATCCAATTTCTCGTACTCTTTTTGCCACGCATGCAGGATGCGATCATTAGGACATGCATGTATCTTCTCTATTTCTAGCCCCATAGGATGTATAACTTGTTTTGCTTCAGAGGTAGTGGCGGGCAATTCATTGTCCTTCTAAGCATCTTCTTTTGAATTTTAGTAACTCTCCAAATCTCTTGTCGATACACCATTCTTTTGCCTTCTATTGCAGCAATTTAGTGTGGTTCCCAACTTTTTCTCGCCTCGCATCACAAGTTGGGTACAACAATTTCTTGTGATCTTCTAGCATCCGCTCGAACTTGATCTTCTCCTTTTCACTTTCACATTCTCTTTGTGCGTCCGACGAATGACCGAGAAAGATCATCACCGGCTCATCTTCCGCGGCTACCTCTTCTTTAGCTTCTCCCATTGCAAAGAATATTGAAGCACGCACCATCGGGAATAATATCATTGTCGTCCCGTTGTTCTTCTTCACCTTCTTCCATTACAACACCGGTTTCTCCGTGCTTTGTCCAACAAATATAGTTTGGCATGAAATCCGACTTGAACAAGTGTGAATGAAGAGTCCTTGAGCAAGGATATTCCACCGTATTCTTACATATGGCACATGGGCAAGACATGAAACCATCACGCTTTGTTTGCCTCGGCCAAGACGTAACAAAGAATGCACGCCAATGAACTCTTGGGAGCGGCGATCAGCATTATACATCCAATGATGGCTCATCTGCAATACATGACATAAATACCATATTAAAACCTAGATCATAATTAATTATTTATACAACATGCGTGCCACCACAAAAGATACAAATTTATGAAAGCATCGCTACAATGTAGACAATCCCTACTACCACTAAAAGAACTAAAGCTAAAATACATTTCAAAGTAGCACTAGGATTTCACGACCAATCTCAACTAAAATGATGTATCCCCGATTGTGCAACATCTTTGGGCTTCTTCACCGGATCACCGCCTCATTAGTCAGCCAGATCTCGCTTGTTGTGCAAGATATTTTGCACGAGTTCAACATACTCTTCCTCCCAAAGAGAAGCCCCAACATCGCCCACCGCCATCCCACTGAAATTAAAACAAAAATTAGAATTTTAATCACAACCATCATGAAAATAGGTATAAACTAACCATAATCATTAAATACGATAAAATAACTCACATTGCGATCCGGACACTTGTAGAAGATACGATCCTTGTTGGGACCCTCCTTCTTCACTCGGTACTCCATCACAATCTTCGCCTCATCACGACACTTGCCGCATGGAATGAGAGGGAGGCCCGCCTAAGTCGCTTTGGAAACCCATGAGAGGCCGAGGACCCGAAGCGATTGCCATCTACTCTCTATACTCATTTTTAATACACTATAAATTTCTCCTTTTATAAACAAATAAAATTAAGAAACTATAAAATTATCTAGATCTCTATACTTATTTTTTAATACATTATAGCTCAAAAACATATTTTAATAAATAATCATCCGTACTAGTTGACCTTGCTTACATGATCATCTCGGCGAGCATTTCTCCACCGGACGGCACCGAACTTGGTCAAGGAAAAGCTCCGATTCTACGAGGAAGGGAACACGGTCTTCCACGACCGTTGTCGCTCTCCCTCGTAGACTCAAAGCTCCTCCTTGATATCCGTTACCGCTCGGTAGAGAACATGCTCGCCGAGATGAACACGGTCCGCAAGTTCAACTAGTACGGATTTTCTATAATTTTCTAACTATTTTCTAAGTTTATATTTATATATACTACGTTTAGGTACGGTGATTGACAGACTACTGCGACGATATCGAGACATGTGAATAAATAATCATCCGTACTAGTTGACCTTACTTACGTGATCATCTCGGCGAGCATTTCTCCACCGGACGGCACCGTACTTGGTCAAGGAAGAGCTCCGATTCTACGAGGAAGGGAACACGGTCTTCCACGACCGTTGTCGCTCTCCTCGTAGAATCAAAGCTCCTCCTTGACGTCCGTTATCGCTTCGGCGAGAGAACATGCTCGTCGAGATGAACACGGTCCGCAAGTTCAACTAGTACGGATTTTCTATAATTTTCTAACTATTTTCTAAGTTTATATTTATATATACTTTAACCTTCTTTCATGTAAATATGCAAGCTTGAAGTGATTTTGAGATCAAATTGCTTACAAATGAAAAAACCACAATAAAGAACCATATATATATAGTGAACAAAATGACATAAGACAATGGTGAAAAATGAGAGTATGAGATTGATAACCTTTACAACTAAAGAATCGACGGAGGAATCGAAGAAATCGACGGAGGAATCGAAGAATGGATGGAGGAACAATGGAGGGAGGAAGGAAGCAAGAACACTAGTGCAGTGAGCTTCAAAATGTGCTGAGCTCGGGCTCGGAGAGGAAGAAGGAGACGGCCGATAAATAAAGGGAGGACATTTAGTCCTGGTTGGTGGCTTCAACCAGGACTAAAGGTAACTTTCCAACCCCGGGCGCAGCCACGGCCCGGGAGTAGACCTTTACTCCCGGTTGGAGCCACCAACCGGGAGTAAAAGTATACCTTTAGCCCCGGTGGAACCACCAACCGGGACTAAAGGTATTTCTAGTCCCGGGGGCAAAAAATTCCGGGACTAGAGCCCATTTTGACCGAGGATCAAAGGTCTATTCTCTACTAGTGATAGTAAAACTAGAAACGCGGACGCGGCTTTGCCGCGTCTTCCCTTTCGATTAGTCCAGTGACAATAAGAATATAGGTGTAGTGACGAGAAACTTAGCATTTTTTTTCATTTTATGTTTTTTATGTATTTTTGAGACTTTATCATCATGAAGGTATAATTTTATTTACCCCTAAAAAGCATAGGTAAAAGTTTATATGAAAAATTTCTTACTAAAACATGCCATATTATGGATGCACTGCATAGTTATACTCGTGAGGATTTCAGATCAACTTCGTATCTTGATGAGTTGGTAGGAGCTACACTTATTCGTCCCATGATCAAGAATGGCTAGGATCTTTTTTTAAAAAAAAAGATAAGGGCCGGCAGCAATACTACTATACTATTATGGAAAAGAAAGAAATACAAGCAAAGCAGTACGGAGTACTACGCAAAGCTGTATTTTTTGTAATAATTTATAAAATACTTATTATAGCTACCAAATCCTCTTCTTTTTTTTGTAGGCAACCTTTGAACTAAAAACCACATATTTGAGTACACAAAGAAAATCTTATTTATTCTCCAACCAACGTACGTATCAACATGTTGATGTGAATATGTGATGCGCTTTCTCGTATTTAGCATTTTCTTCAACCTCGAAATGTCTATAGAAAGGGAAAAAAAGAAAAGACGTGGAAAGTTAGAGAAAGAGCAAGAATTGGCACTCCCAGGGAGTGACTTCTGCTGGGCCAGCCTAGCGGTGAGGAGTGAATGGCACTCTCAAGGAGTAACGGGCCAGGCCCAATTCGCGTCGCGCAGCCGCGGCCGCACAGCAGAGTGCGCAGTGAAACAGTCGAGTTCGGAGGCATTAGCAGTTTTAGGCCATGTTTAGTTCCCCATATTCTTGAATTTGGCACTATGCAAAAAGAAGATTCCTCGTCATATCAAATTTACGGTACATGCATAGAGTATTAAATGTAGACAAAATCAAAAACTAATTGTACAGTTTGATTGTACTTTGCGAGACGAACGTTTTGAGCCTAATTAGTCAATGTTTAGATAATTATTACCAAATACAAACGAAATTACTACAGTGTTCACCGTCACATCAAACACTGTACAAACACCGATTCGGCAGCGAACTAAACGCGGCCTTAGCACCGCCTCGCTGCTCTAGCTCAGTTGCAGTCTAGGGAGAACCATAAAAGGAGGGCCAGGGCAGCCATGAGAAATCACGCAGCTGCGCGTTGCTCTGCGCGTTGCACACAGAGCGAACTATTCTTTCGCAGACTGTGGGTTGATTTTGAAATAATCTGAGATGTTTTTTGAAAAATATACTGAGAGGGTCTTTGAAGTGTGGTTTTAGAAAAACAGAATGGTTTTTTAGCAAAATGACCGCGGCTCACTTGATCTTGGCCTTCCGCTCGCCCGATCGAACGGCTTAGAAAAGCACGCGACGTGGCAGGCTGGTTGGCCAGCTTTTGGAGACAGGATTGATATGTAAAAGATGTAATAATTTACGGTCACAAGCATGGTCACAAGCATCTCACAATGTTGAGACTAGGATATTTTTCATTTGCTTGATCTCACGATGCTAAGACTGGGATATTTTTTACTTGCTTGATGAAATAAATTTCCCTTTATCTAGAATGTTCACATGCATAAATAAAATTAACAATTAGCTTATCAACTGATTAGCAAGGTTTTACTTTTAAAAGTTGTCAAATCCATACTGTACTAGAAAACTGTAGCGCGGCGTTGCCGCGCTTCTCCACTATATATTCTCTGTTCATTCGTGTTTTTTTTACCATTATCCAGTGGAATTTGAGAATATTAAATATATGGTTTTACCAAGAATAATATGGTAATATTAATACATGTAAGGTTCACCTTATCTAATATGTTTGCTTATGTCTATTTGTTAATGCTATTTAGAGGACCCTAGTGATTTTGAGTCAAGAGTTATACTTCCTCATGTCGAGTGGGTGAAGGTAAAGTAAAATTTGTGGTGTTTTGCGTTGACATATTAATATTTGGAGGTAACTTATTTTTATTCGATGTTATATGGTTATTTTGTTCTTGTTGTTCATCTAAATGACATCATGATGGAAATGATGAATTGCAAAAGGTCTATTGACATTTTGAGCATAGCCGATTATAGCATAGAGGCAAAGGAAACCTTTTTTTTGGGTGGGTGAGTGGAAACTATCAATCGTTATCTTTGAATCGTATTAACTAATCGGTAATATTACTATATCAGTTTGATCATTTTTTGGTTAGTTGTATTTTTTTGTTGAGCTTTTTTTTTTTTGCATTGTCATATAAGTTTTTTACGAGTGAAACTTTTAGCCAGTGTGGAATCAACAGGATCAATTCCATGCTTAATAGCAATAAAATAAGAATAAATACACAAAATATTTTGAAAAGGTAATTAAAACATTACTGACGCATAGAGCTTATTTTTATGATTCCTCCTGCGCAGAAACCATCTAAATCAGAGCTACCGATAAAAAGATATTTGTTTTTCAAGTCTAAGCTTTATTCAAATTAAAAAAATTTGTATTAAATAATTGTATTAAACTACTTTTAAAAATGTTGTTGTAAAAAATTGGTTTATCGATTATGATGTCACCCCAAACATATCGTATACGCGTAGTACTTACCCTGTCTTTCTACTTTGTAGCATCTTTAATTTTTCACTTTCGGTTCCAGCGAGCAAGTAAACTACTGCTACATGCAGATTTCTAATTAATTGAAAAACTGTCATCACACACATGAGCAAATAGAGTGACCCAGCAGCACATCTGCCATCACTGTCTCTGTCAGTGCTACTGTCATGGAAGTAGACCTGGAATTAAGATCTCCCCCCGACTGAGTAAACCAGGAAGATTGGTCCACCGTGAACCATGTCCACCGAGGTTTGTTGGTGGTATGTGTCTATTTGTAATGTATTGCTAGATTTATTTTGGTAAAGGGAAACGGCCGTATTTCGTAGGCATGCCATCAGGTGACGTCATCAACAAGCTAATAAGCAACAAGTCAGACAATGCTCCCGGCCGGTGGTTGCTCTGCGCCGGGCTTGCGCGGCTGAGTGCTCGCGCGTGCGGGTGCGGGCTCCGGTGAGTGGCGCAGTGAGGCCCGCGATCCTGCCTCGGCAGTGTCTGGGGCTGGCCGTCGCCGGAGCTGCCGGCAGTGGCTCAAGTGCGGCGCCATGGGCGTGATTTGGGAGAGCTCGATTTCGAAGTCCACGCGTATGCGCAACGGTGCGAGCGAGCGGGCGTGGCCGCAGCCGTCCGGCGACCCCGGGTCGGCGGCCCCGGCCACCCTTGCGCGGTTGGGTGTGCGAGCTGCGGGGGCTGCGGACGTGGCGCCCCCGTCCACCCCGGAGCGGCATCAGGGGCCTGCGCTGGCGGCGCCGCGGGAGCGCACGGGCGTGGCGGTCCCGGCTGGCCTGGCGCAGGGGGGAGGCGGGGTACGGGCGCGGCGGCTCCGGCCGCAGGCAGCGCGCGGAGGCAGCAGCGTTTTGGGCCTCCCGCTGCGCCGCCACGTCGGGAGAGAGGGAGTGAGAGGAAGGGGCGCGAGGGCGGCAACAGCAGCGGGGGCAGGCGGCGCGAGGCCGTGGCGAGCTCGGGGCGAGGACGTTGGATTTGGGCCGGAGGAAGGGGCGGTGCCGGAGGAGGAGAGGCCGCGCCGCTGCGGGAGGAGAAGGTTCGTAAGCTGAGAGGAGACCTAGATCGAGGGTTGATTTCGGTAAAGTTCAAGGGCTTTTAAAAAAAACCCTAAGAGGATGTCTAAATTGCAGGTTGATTCGACTAAAGCTCGAGGTTTTTTCGATCGAACGGCTTTGAAAAGCACGCGACGTGGCACGCTGGCTGGCCAGCTTTTGGAGGCAGGATTCATATAAGAAGATTCTCAACTGGCTTGTTACAATAGTTTGAAATATATTAAAAAACAGGTATTGTGTTGAAGTAAGTAACGCAACAATTGAAGAAAGAAGTTTGTCAGTTACCTTGCCTCATCTGTTTCAGGTTCGTACTGCACATTTTTCAAAAAAAAAAAGAGAAAAATATATGGTTAGAAAGGAGACGAGCCGACTGCTGCAAAAAATTGGAGTCAAGTGGTGACGATAATTTCTTTTACCATTAGTCATCTCCGCCTTCTCATTTTCTAGGCAATGCTTTGAACCGAAGTTTCAATATAGTCATCCAGAGTAGTTCAGTGTCCTAGCAACAAGTTCCTAGATTGATTGGTTGTTGTGAATTGTGATGCTAGTTGGCTCCCAGTTCTTGATAATTTATTTTGGTACTAATAAATGGCCAGTGAAAAAAATTGTATAGTTTGTACATATTACCTTTCAGTCAATAATATCGACTACGATCAGTGTCATCGGCATGTATTAACTGTCACTCCTGACTTCTGTAAAATTCACATGTGTCCCGTTGTTCTAATTTCAAGCACCTGCATTAAAATTAAAAAAAAATGAATGCATGATTGATGAATGCCTGAGTTATGTATTGGTACTCACTTTTTGGGTCTGTTTATATAAAAGAAAAATAATTAGAAGGAAAAAAAAGGTATAAAAGCATCTCAAGAGTTCCCTAAATATTTATTCTAAAAAGTCTATGTTTGTCAACTCCTAAAAGGGTTTTAGAAGAAAAAAAGAAGTTAATCTCCAATAGTTCCTTAGAGCATCTCCAAGAGTTCCCTAAATATTTCTCCTAAAAAATTTATGTTTGCCAACTCCTAACAAGGTTTTATGAGAAAAAAAGAAGTTTATCTTCAATAGTTCCTAATATTTGACTTCTAAAAAATCAAATACCGATCCCATGTGACGTTTTTTTCTACAGTCTTCTATTTTTCTACGTGAACCTCTTCGTCGCCGCGCGTATCCACGCCGCCGCCGCCGCCTGCATCCGCCGGAGCTGCATGTCCCTGGAGCGGGACGAGCGCTCCACTTCCTTACGCCACGCCCTGATCACGGTGGCGCTGACGACGACGATGAGCACAAACGCGACCACTGTTGGGAGGAGGATGGCAATGAGGGTGCTGTTTGAGGACGAATTGCTCGATGGTCTCGATAGCTGCGAGCTCTGGACCTTGATGTAGCCGAGCTTGTCGGAGGCTTTAGTGGAGTCGGCATTCATCAAGGAACCGAGCTGGTGCTGCACCAAGTAGCAAGACAACGCCGAGTCGTCGTAGAAGTAACCGAGTCAAGAGCAGTTGCTGGTACACAGAGTCTGGCATGAGGAAACGTTGTCGCCGGACACGGTCGGCGGCGCCAGCTTGTTAGCGAAGTACTCGACGCCATTGCCAAGGCTGAGGTATGAGACCGGCAAGCTGTTATTGCCACCGCCACCAGTGCCGCCGCAGGAGGAGACGGACAGCGGGGCGGAGGCGTCAGACGGCGCGCAATCACTGTCGCGCGACGCCGCGAACGAGGGTGGGCACGTGCAGCCCTTGGGCGTGCAGAGCCCGAGCGCGCCACAGGAGAGGGGCAGAGCGCATCCGTCGCTCGGCGCCACGAACCCGCCGTCCATCGGGAAGAAGGTGGGAAGGTGGGAAAGGCGTGGGAAGAAGGACTCCGCGGGAACGGCGTCTCCGCGCGTGGCTTCGTCCGCGTAAAGTTACATGAAAGGGGGAGGAATTTCCCAAGTCCTAAAAGATTAGGAGTAAATATTATGAATTATTGGAAATAATTTTTCCCCATCTTTCTAAAAAACAAGGATTAGGAGAATGTTTAGGGAACTCTTGGAGATGCTCTAATGTCCTTGCATGTTTTTTTAAGGTCCTATGTTCTCTTTGACTTTCATGGTTTGAATATATTTGTGTGTGATTGAGATGTATATATATGACAGCAATCACAGTTTAAACAATCTTGGTCTGCAATCTGCATATATATAGGATTAGAAATAGGGATGCTTTATTTCAGGTTAAACTATTAAATAATTTATACCAAGATTTATTGTTCACTACAAAACAACCCACGAACATGTATTTTGGTTGCTTATTTTCACAACTATCATTGTAATAAGTGAGAATAGTAGGTAGAAAATAGTAGACTACACACGGTTATTTAGGCAAGAATGTCCTATGGTTTATTTTATGGAATTAGCACCAGTCACAGAGATCCTTGTCTATTCCTAACCAGTATATACTTGGTGCATAAAACACATAGCCAGCATAAGCACAAATGTGGTGCCACGGCTTGATAAACTCATACTCAGATGTTGCGCTATTTGTCTTTGTGGGCCACGAACATTGGTTTCTTGAGGGGCTATGCCTAATTTGAGAAATTTCATGACGTGGTGGAGCAATACAGTAATGATGCATTATATATTTTTCACTAATATTCCTCAATGTATATTTTCTAATTCATCAATAATTCAACACATGGGATACTTTATTTCTGGTTTTGGGTAGAGAAAGATAATTTGAGAGGATTCTCACATATGGTTCTCCATGTGCCATCTCTGAACTTTTATTTTGCCTTTGCATGGGGCTGTGACTGTGACTGGCCATCATCGGCATTCGATCTACAAGGAATTACATCCATTGATGGTGCTGGCATCCTCTCTAGAGCTGCAGACCGTGGTATATGCAACCATAACGCATATAGGTCTAGGTGGCTTGGATCAGCAAGGTGGTCAGGTGTGAGTGTGTGACTGCTGTTCCACCAGAGCTTCAAGTTCCAGTGTTGCTGGATGAGGAACAGGAGAATGTCCCTCGGCGCAGTAATCGCGCGAGCAAGCCCAACTCTCGTTGGACCGGAGGGGAATGGTCCAGTTAAGCAGCCCAGCCCAGAAGATAGATCGTGGTGTGCGTTTCTCGGGTCCATGGACTTCCTTTCTTCCCCGGCTCTATTTTCTCCGATCTGAGTACTAGAAAGCAACTCGCAGCGTTGCCGCGCGGCTACATGGAGTGCTGCTATTGTGAAACCAGTTTGAATAAAGTTCAATAATATGCCTAAGGTGTCTGATCGATTTTAAATAAGCTCTAGTAAAGGGTCTGTTTGATTCGCCTAGTAGCTACTAAATTTAGTAGCTTTTAGTCACTTTAGTAACTTTTTAACCAAACGTTATGACTAAAAGCTACTAAAAGAACTTTAGTCCTCTCTAGCAACTCTGGAGTTACTAAAAGCGACTAAATCGTTTAGTAGCTACTAAAATTTAGTAGCTCGAACCAAACACACCCTAAATAAGTTCCATATAAACATAAAAGCTGCATCCATGATGCATCTGAAAGAATGTATTCTTTAATAACAAACATTGACAATACCACCTGATATTGATCGGTGCCTTTTTTATACTCTATTATTTATTAAATGGATGTATTTTTGAGTTAAGATATATTCAGTGTTTTCAATCTTAGAGGTCTAGATTTCTTATGCGAGCTCAAGAGCAAGCCGATGATCTGCCTACCCTTGAATGCATCAACAACAACGATCTTGCCACCCTTCTCCTTGAGAACATGTTAAAAGAAAACAAGGATTGTGACTCTGAGGATCAAGTACCATATATTTCACATCCCAAAACGCGATGATAACAGATTATGCTCATTATTTTAAAAAAAATGAGAAACTACTGATCGACAGCAAGAAGCTAAACAATTATTTCATATTGAAAATCACAGTATTGTTTGGTACAGGGGATGAGGTGGGACAAGATCGGTTGATCCCACATAGAAACCCAGCAACAATAGCAATAGCTCCACTTGGTTTATCTGTATCCTGAAATAGGAATACAAACAATATATATAAGCAAATTATGAATACTTTGTATTGAGACATATTCATAATATATGCAATGAGTCATAAAGCAAATTATTGAGGTGTATAGGTAGTAATGTTTAACTAATATAAATAGAGTTGTATTGTAAATAAAGTTAATCATGTGTGCCTTTCATAAAATAAATAGTGGTATTCATAATGTCCTGTGTTGATATACTGCTTAAAACTGAACTGTAACTCTATTCAACTAATCTGATTTCTTTACAACTATTCATTCTCTCTATTCATCATTAGACACCTTAGAGATCACTTTTTGTTCTTGGTATGGACTGCAGTAAACTGAAGTTGGTAGATTCAAAATGTAAAGAGAGGTTAAATGAGAATAAGACACACTGGTATGAGATCACATGACACTGATATAATCGGTGTACCTGTATTGACCAATCATTTTATGGCTTGCCATGGGTAGTGCAATCTGCAATGAGACCAAGCATCAATATATGGAGCAACACTGAACGTGAGTTGCGCTGCATAATTAGCTTGCCCCTTTGCTAACTCAGCGTTGCCCTGCATGGCGCCGGGGCATAGCGCACATTAGCACAAAACTGATAAACAAACTGTGCTAGAAACAATTAGGCTATGGAAACTATGGAAACTTTATTAAATAGAAGTAGTATCAAAATTCTAAATTGGGATACCGGGAATGAAATCCATTTTGAATCTACCAACTTCAGTAGAATCAGCAAACTGAAATGCACAGAACAACATCTGAATCTCAACGCATTTTGCCACTACCCTGCTGAAAGAACCGAGGATGCCGCTTGGGGGTAGGCGTTTTTAAAAGTTCAACCCTTTAAAATGCGGAAACGATTAGAATAAGAATTTCCAATGTCTCGAAAATTCTAAATTAGAGAAATAAACCCCTCACGAGAGGAACACAAAGTATACAAGGTAATTAGAAAGTATCTAGGAGCTATAACCCTGCAACACAAAGTTAGAGCAACGAACAAATAAAGTTGGCTCAGTCCTCCAATACCAGACTCCGGTATACACGGGTTCTGTAGGTTGAGCCCAAACTTGCTATTTTTTATTCTGAACTTCAATCCAACTTGCAAGTGCCTGCTATAGATAATGAGACACATAGAGAACCTGCAGGCAAGCTCGAATACCACAAGTGAATCACAAATATCAAATGAAAGCGAATTGAGACACGATATTTGTTTTACCGAAGTTCAGACTCCGTCGAGTCCTACTCTCCATTGAGGGGGTTGCGAGTGACCGAAAGAAGGTCGGCTCTAGAGGACCACGAAGGTCACTCTAGCCAGAGTCTTTTCCAACTCATTTTTCTCCTTACACTAGTTGATCCCTTCCCTTACGGCGGTGGAATCAAACCGTTACAAACTTTTCGAGGCACACCACAATCTCTTGGGTGCTCTCCAGCAATGCCTATCCGTCTAGGACCGAAGAGTCCAAGAGTAACAATACAAATCACGAGATCGATAAATATGCACAAGTGCTCAAGGATGGTTTGCTCTCAATTTGAATCTCACTCAACCCACAAGATGGATTTTGCAATATGGATCAATCACTCACTAAGAGAGGGTTGGACAGTGTTCTCAAGGCTCAAAAACGTGTATAGAAGTCAGCAGAATCAGCAACCTCCAAAGGTGGAGGCTTGGGGGTATTTATAGACCTCACTCAAAAACTAGCCGTTTTTTAGCCGTTGGAATACCAGACACATCCGGTATCAATACCGGACACGTTCGGCATTGCCTGCACACTACCAACGGTCACTAAGTCAGTGGCACGTGTGAGGCGTTGAAACTCCCGACGATTCCCAGAACTCCCGACGTTAGTTGGAACTTCCGACGTACCAAACCGTGAACACAAAAAGGGTTGCCACGAACAGGCCAATACCGGACACGTCCGATATCGTACCACGTCCGGTATTTGGACCTGCAGCACAGCAAGTTAGCACTTGGCTCTCTCTTTCACTCAAACCTCACATGGATTAGCTTGAGCACTTATGAATAATTATCTATCAACATGATGCATCCCTCTTAATAGTACGGCATACCTATTAACTCAAGATCAAATGAAATTAGAAGTTGAATCACTTGAGTTGATCTCCTTTGAATCACATGCCATAACTTTCAATCTTCATCAAGTGAGGGTGTCATCATGTCAATCTTGATTTTCTCCTTGAGCATAGCCATCTTGAGCATGTAACTTGTGAAAGGGATCGTGATGCCTAAGAGGGGGGCTGAATTAGGTAACTTAAAACTCTAACTCTAAACTATGACTTCTTTTTCTAATCTTAGCAAAACCTATGCAAAAGATAAACTATCTAA
Source organism: Miscanthus lutarioriparius (assembly GCA_904845875.1). Lineage (NCBI taxonomy): Eukaryota > Viridiplantae > Streptophyta > Magnoliopsida > Poales > Poaceae > Miscanthus > Miscanthus lutarioriparius. Next base: position 33,640,034 of record CAJGYO010000012.1, read on the forward strand.
ATGTGCAACTATGGTTTTGTTAGTGTGTTGCTATCTCTACCGCAAAAGGAGTTATGCAAACAATGTAAATGTGGAAGCTAAAGAGTAAGGTAGAGATATGCAAACTCTCATCGATGACTATGGTATTTTTACTGAGGTATCGAGAAGCGCGCAAGCTTCCCCCTAGTCCTCGTTGGAGGCCCTCGTAAGGAATCCCTCGCAAGGGCCAAGCTCCCAGTCGGGTAACTCCGTGGATAGCCCCGGACCTCCCCCACGCGCAACTGGGTCTCCGGTGTGCCTTCCGGCAAGCCTCTCACGGACCGCTCCCCGCCGTCTTCACTATTAAGCTTCTAGCCGAAACACCGCGGGCCTTCTTCCCTCCAGTACACGGTGGCGGCCACACCACAAACGCGGTTGGTGTGATCTCGTAAGACTACTAGCCCCTCCGATGTACAACAATAGTGCGCGCAAGCACCGAGTGGTAAGAGGTATGCAAACCTCACTAAACACTAGGCCTAAACCTAGAGCAAGCGCATAAGCGGTGGTCTAATCAACCTAAGCACTTCACAAAGCACCTACACTAATCACCTAATGAATCACTAAGCACTATGCAAGTAGAGAACACTAAAATGATGTATTAACACCCTTGTTATGTTTCCTCAGCTCCACTCTACTAAAATGGCCGGTTGGGGGGTCTATTTATAAGCCCCACTGAGAAAGTAGCCGTTGGGGACGAAACCTAGCTTTTCTACTACTGACCGAACGCTGATCATGTCCTGACCGGACGGGTTCGGTCGTTCTGACCGTTGGAGCGCGCGCGTTGATCGGACTCGGCTCAGAGTCCGGTCATCATCGATCGGACGTGTTCGGTCGTGCTGTTGCCGCTCTGGAATCTCTCTGGACTTGATCTGACGCTGCACTTCATGCGTCCGGTTGTCCAGTCTGCTGCGTCTGGTCACGCTAAAAACACTGCCGTGACGATGAACAGTGTCATCGGTGCATCCGGTCACTGCTTCGCTCAGTGTCCGGTCACAACTACCGACACCTGCTGTTGCCTAGCACATGATTGGACACGTCCGGTCACTTATAGGGCCGCGTCCGGTCACCTCTGCCATGCTTGTTTCTTCGCGATCTTGCGTCCAGCTTGGTTCCAATCTTCGTGCTTGGACTTTGCTTGACCTTGTATGTCTTCTATGCATCTTCGCATGTCTTTCTTGAGGTGTTGATCATCGGATCATCACGTCGCCTTCGTCCAAGTCACGTTTTACATCCTATTGAACTACAAAATAATTACTTACAAATCTATTAGTCCAATTTTGGTTGTGTTGGTCATCAAACACCAAAATTCAAAGTAAATGGGCCTAGGGTCCATTTTCCTTATAATCTCCCTCTTTTTGTGATTGATGACAACACGACCAAAACAAGCAAATAATAAAATTTTTGGAATTTAAAAACTATTTACTTGCTAGGATGCAATGCAAAGGGCAAGGTTATATGATGCTAAAAGATACCATATGTAAATATCTTTGGAAACTTATCTTGCCCTTACAAATGTCTCCATATGGCATTATGGATTTAAGCCCCTTCGTAACTCCATAATCCACTGTCCTCCCTTTCTCGGACCATTACCACTTGTAAATTATTATGATTAGGCTTGCTTTTGATCCTACAAATTCTCCCCCTTTGGAATCAAACACCGAAAAGGAAGACATTAGTAACACAAGGGAGGGTCAAACTTTGTGATCCTTTGTATGTGGAGTGGAATAGGTCACAAAATTTGACTCTCACGTTACATAGACTAAGCTCCCCCTAAATATATGCATACATATTATGGAGAATGTAGTTTATGCATAATTGGCAAATTAATGCTCAAGGGAGTTTAATCTATATAATGCATGGAGAAAGCATATAAATTCCAAAGTAAAATCAACATGATGATATCGGTTTAGAAATACCCCATGTAAAAACCAATTTGATTTACACCATTTGCAATAGGTGGTGGATATTTGAAGTATGATGCTTAACTCCGGGGACTCCATTTTCCTTGCAATGTGACTACTACACACATGATAAGCTTGAAAAGGTGTTAGTCTCAAAGCATCCAACTTGTAGAGTAACCTCCCCCTAAATTTGTGCACACAAGTAAGGAATACTCGTAGGAGACATGCGTATTGATTTTAGAATAAAAAATACCACTTGAAAGATGACATCACATGAATGTGAGAATCATTTTTGAAAGTAATATTCGGGAGAAATTATCTACAATTTGGACTTTGGCACATATTAGATGAATAATTGTAAAACAAGCTATGTGCCATGCTCCTAAATAATTTAAGCCATGTAGGTTTGCTCCAAGGGTTAAGAGTGAAACCGAGCAAGCCTACAATAAGATATACCTAGTGTATGCAAGACAAAATATATAAGCATGCAAATGCAAACCTAGGCATGAAAAGGAACTAGATGCTAATTGAGATTGCAAGAAATTAAATCTAGTTACCTAACATGGGGAGGGGAATTTGGGTCCATAGTATTCACTAACTCACTTGGCAATTACCTTGTCCATAATGATGCACCCCATGAAATGCACCCATACTTTGCCAAGTCTCTAAATTCCCCGAAGTCCATCGGACTTCTCACTTCCCTTTCGGGATCCAAACCTTCTTGGTGCTCTTCATGTTGGAAATGATCTCCTTTGGCATCCAAATGTGTTTGGCCCCATTGTTGGCTTGCTTGTTCACCTTGATGGCCACCACTTTGTTATTTTTCTTCTTCTACAAGAGATAAGGTGTGGAGGCCTTTTTGTCCACCTTGTTGGTGTAGGTGTTGGAGAGCTTGCTTGTATCCTTTTTGTTTTTCTCTTTCTTCTTAGCTCCTCCCCCATTCTTCACCTTGCACTCATAGGACTTGTGGCCTTCCTTGTGGCATACGTAGCAAATCATGGTTTGTCCTTCATCAAGCTTCTTCACTCCCTTGACAGTGTTATCTTGATGAAGTTGGGCTTGCTCCGTTTTGCCTTTCACTTGAGTCAAGTCCTTGGTGAGGCGAGTCACTTCTTGATTGAGTTGCTCATTCTCCTTTGCGACCTCTTGTGTGCATGTTTCTACAATAATTTTCTCAACACAAACTTGGTTGCACAAGGTTGAGTCTAAACATAAATCATTACAAGAAGTAGAGGCATCTTTTTTAGGCATGTCAAAAATAGAACCTTCCTTTTTAGGTGCCTCGACGGAGGTAGTACCGATGGCTTCAAGATTAGCAACTTTATTAGTTAGCTCATCACAATGTTTGCACATAGTTTCCATTTTAGCAAGCAAACTTTAATAAGCATCTTGTGAGCTAACTAACTTTTTCTTTCATTTTTCTTTACAAGTTGCTCATCATTGATTGTGCAATTATTTGTGTTTGCACTAGTCTCAAGTTGCTCAATTTTAGTAGATAGCTCCATATTAAGATTGGCAAAGGTTTCATATTGTTCAAGCAAAGTAGCATAAGCTTTGTCGGTGCAGAAAGTGACCAACATATAAATATTTGTAGTTTTGCCGTACGTTGTGATCGTATGTGGCCTAGCATCCAATGACACGGGGTTTGCTGTGGGGTTACAAACGAGAGGGACTAAGATGGGGGGTGCAAGAGGTCCGGTCGGACTCTGGACCGAAGGGCCGAGAAAGACGGGAGCTCCTACGTGCGCTAAGTATTTGAGCGTGTGCTCTGATGGAATCGTTCGAATCATACGTTGTTTGACTCTGTGAATCGATCATCCTGGTGGTCCAATCGTCCCCCTTTTGGAGAGAGCGCATCCCCTTTTATAGATGAAGGGGATGGCCTTACAATAGAGAGTGTTAGAGAAAAGTGTGTGTGTGTGCTACCTAGTCTTGTTGCCCATGCCGTTGGGTACAAGGCGGTTTGTCGGCGCCCATAACACTGTTGGTGTTTGGATGCATGTGGTTGGTTCCACCGTCTTCTTCTGGTATGGCAGATGTCGGCACCTACCATACTGTAGGATAAATGTAGGCGCCCACAACATTGTTCATGTTCTAACATGTCTGGAAGGTTGCGGTGCATCATTCTGACAAGGCCTGACAATACTGTACTGCAGGTGCGCAGGGTACGACCCTTGATATTGTGGTTGACTGGAGCTGTAACACCCCGGTGTTATGCCTACATTTAGGCACTGCTAATCATACATATCATGCATCATCAAGCATCCTAATCATACATGCCTAATCATGTAAATAACAATTGAAACACTACTTCGAAACATTTGAAACATGTTGTGAAACCTGAATGTGCATACTTTTGTTAGGCTTGTTTTGCCCTGATTTTGCTTGCTAGGTTAGTAAAACATGTTTGGCTACTATTGTAAATCATCTAGCAATGTTTAGTTCAATTTTTGGAGCAACATTTGTATTCAAATTAATTCAAAATTTGGCTTCAAAAATAAATTCCCAAAAATTAGGGTTTTGAGTTAAACGTGGACTTTGACCTTGCAATTCAAAATCTAGAAAGAATTTGGCTGTGGTCATAAAAGCAAAGTTGTAGAAAATTAAATTCTAAGCAACTTTCATTTTTGGTACATTTTCAAAAGATGTCATTTTCTTGCTCAAAATAATATTTGAAAGATGGCATTTAAAAATTCCTTGAAAATACAAATGAAAAAGGCTTTTTCCTCCTTCATGGCCACGCCTCACTTCAGCCACGGCCGAAGCCGCCCAATGAAGCCCCCAGCCTGCCTCGCCTCGCCTCGGCCCAGGCCAGTAGCGTTGGCTCCTTCTTCAGCATTGCCCTTTCGTTGCTTGCCACACCCCGACCGTCGAGCTTGCCCACAGCGTGGCGCGCCCTCCCGTCGGCGGCGGCGACACACATTCCACAGCGCGCAACAACTCTAGCACTCACTGGCCATGACTTGAATCCCCACGCGCCACCGCATTCCAGCGCTCCTCACTTCTCCTCTCACACACCATCGCCATATCACAGCGCCGCGCTTGCCGGAGCTTCGCTCGCCCGGCCACCTCATTCGCCGGTGACCACTCCGTCTCGCCTCTGACTCCGCCGTCACCCCTCGCACCCGTGCTCTCGCTACTTTGCCGTGGTAAGCATCCCGTCCTTGGGAATTGCTTTCGCGAACACGGCCGAAGCTTCGGCTGGTGAGCTCCGCTCCCATGGACTCCCCCTTTCCGCTCCTCTTCCTACCTTTATTTCGCACAAGACAAGCACCGCGGGCGACGTTGAGTCTCCCGGCGCCTCCTTTCACTCATGCTTGTGGCGGAGATGCTCCACCGGCGACGACCAGCGTCGCCGCTCCGCCATTACTGTCCGCCAAGCCTTTTCCCCTGCACCGCCGTCCCTCCCTATTCACCTCTATCCGACGCGGTTTGTCTTGGGAAGCACGTTGGTGCTCTCCGTTTCACCGAGGACCTCGCCGCCGTCGGCGAGCTGGCCGGTCAGCGCCGCCCCTGTCTCGGTCTGACCGACGGTGTGGGGCCGTTGACCGTGGGGGCCCCCTTCGTCGTCAGCGCTTGGATCGGATCTGGTGCACAAAGACCGGGTGCACCAACCGTTTTGTCACTGATTTCTTTAAAAGAGTTTAAGAAATGATTTTTCAGATTTCTGTGAAATGCTTTGGAAAATGGTTGTATGCTCAAATTTGCTCCAAATTTATTGAAACAAATTTTGCTAGGTTCCTTATCAGCAGATCTACTTGGGAAAATTATTGCATGTCATTTTTGAGATACTTTGCTGTAGAATTTTATTTAATCATGTATATTGCTGATAACTTGAAAAATGTGTAGAAAAATCTATTGGCTTCAGAAAAATATGATTCTAAGTTTGTTAATCTTCTTATGTAATGTACTTCCTAGGAAAAATATGTTTCATGCATGAGCTGTGGGAAAATTTTGAGGTGTAGTTCAAGTACCTTTAATGGCTAATTTTTGTTATTTTTGTTAGAGAGCAAACTTTGTATAAAACATGCATGTGATAAATTTTGTACAGTCATTGTATGCTATGAAGAACCTAGGAAAAATACTAACTCTGTTGTTTGACACTTTTCACAGTTCAAAGTATTTTTATGTTCATAATCCTGCCATGCCTTGTCATTTTTGTGTAGACTATTTTACTTATCCAAACGCCATGAAAATTTTATGGTAGTCTACTTAGAGTAGTACTATGCTACTGTAATTTTCTTATATTTTTATAAGCACCAGAAATATAGGTTGCTGTTGTAGCCCTAGTTTAAAATGAAATAAAATAATCCTCTTTAATGCAAGTTAGTTAATAATGTTAGCTTTGGTGTATCTTTGAAGCATTTAATAAGATGTGTTGACTTAACCTATTAGTAGTAGAAGAGAATGCAGTAGATGACATGTGCTTGTAGTATATTTTCTTGGTTGATGTTGACTACCTTGCATTCAAACATATCCATTGTATTCATCTCATCCGATGCACCGATTGCATAAGCACTTACGCATTGCATCATACAGGATCGCAAACCGAGAACCCGGTCGTCATACCCGAGGAGCCCGAGGAGCGATTCGAGTGCGGCCGCAGAAGTGCCGGTAAGCCGAAGCGAGGAGGACGTTGAGGAACTTTCGGAGTGCCCCGATCACCGTCAAAGCTCCTTGAGAGAGAGCAAGCCCTGAGCATTTTTTCTCCGGTTTGCAATGATTTAATTAAATGCTTTACTTTAATTGATGCATTACGTTCAGGAGTTGTTTGCAACCGTTGCTGCATTATACCTTGTTTACCTTTGTTATACTATATCCTTGTTACCCTGGTATCCGCAGTCGAGTCAATGCTTAGCTGGCTTAGACCGGTAGAAGTCGGGTGATTTCCTGTCACCTGCGAGCTATAGGTGGTTACCTGGATCTGCTTGGATGACTATGAAGTCATGGTATAACTAAGTGTTAAATGAAGTTGAGACCGGACGGAGACTTGCAGAGTTTTGGGCTGTAGTGTTTCCGTCTGTGTCGATTAAGGACCGACCGTTGTTGGGCCTCGAGTCATGTTGAACACATGCCTTACATTTAGCTGGCCGGATAAAGTACCTTCCGACCGTGAAGTCTGCGAGATTTTTGGGCGAGTAGATTGCCCATGGCGCCTCGTGTTGGAAAGCAGTGTGGTAGGACACGGGGCGGGATGATAAGACCAAAGTGCGATCGGTCGGCCCCGGTACATGTGGTTCTGGCAAACTCGAGATACCGGAAAGTTGACTCGGTGATCAATATCTCACTTTAGCGGGTGAGTGAGGTTTGTGTAAGGAATAAATCACCGGGTTAGGAATCGATTCGAATCGCCATCGCTCCCGGATAGTGAGCACTTGACTTGAGTTACTTCATCGTAGTAAATGTTTATGGAACACTTGGGCGCTTATAGTGAATATGACAAGATGGAAGTTGTTTAATGATCGGTGGTTATCATTATCTCGCTTAATCATATGTGTGCTCTAGTATATGTGCAAATCTAGTCGACGGAGTTAATAATAATTAACTTGACAATAATGCTTTTAGAAGGGTTCTTGAAATGCTAAAAATGCTTCTTTTGCAAATGAGTCAGCTACCCTACTATAAAGCCCTTCATAATCCTTGGTGTCATTTATTTTCGGTTATGTCGGGTAAGTCTAGCTGAGTACCTTCTCGTACTCTCGGGGTTTTATTCCCACTTGTTGCGAGATGGGCGGATGTATTACGACTCTTTGTATCAACCACACAGATCCTGCGATGGGTGATGCTTAGGACTATGGGCATGGTCATTCCTTACGTCTCGTCTAATGCTTTTGTTGGAGATGATCATTCGCTGGCACTATATTTGAACTCCGCGTGAGTGTGTGTGTGGTTTGAACAAATGGCTTCCGCTACTTTTATTCGAACTAGTTTTGTAATAACTATGTTTAAACTCTGATGTATCTGAGATTGCGAACTTTTATGTAATATGTGATGGTGACCGCTAAACTTATTACGATCTTGGCTGGAATGGAAGTTGGTTTGAAATCCTTCGTGATTTCACGGACTACCGGGTTATATGGGCTTAAGTTTGCTCAATCGTCTGCTCTGGCGGATGATTTTCTTACTTAATTTTGTATAATTGGTCGGTTCTGTTACAGGAGCACCCTGCCTTGCTATGTCCGTTTCCTAGGTCTTTACCGAGCGGGCGTCCTAGATCGGTTGTTCCCCAGTCGGCTCCGGCCTTTCGGCCGGAGAAGAGCTGTAAGCGGAGGTTCGATGTACTCCCAGTTGGAGAAGCGAGTCAGAGTCGGAGGCGAGCATCATCCCTTCTCGGCTAGGCCTTCCGGTTGGAGAGGCGGGCCAAAGTCGGAGGCGAGCTTGCCAGGCCTTCCAGTTGGAGCGGTGGGCCAGAGTCGGAGGCGAGCTAGCCAGGCCTTCCAGTCAGAGAGGTGGGCCAGAGTCAGAGGTGAGCTGGCTAGGCCTTCTAGTCAGAGAGGCAGGCTAGAGTTGGAGGTGAGCATCATCCCTTCTCGGCCAGGCCTTCCGGTCGGAGAGGCGGTCCGGAGTCAGAGGCGACGGAAGCGAGCGCCGTTTCCTCCTTGGTCAGGCCTTCCTGTTGGAGAGGTGGGCCGGAGTCGGAAGTGAGCGCCACTTTTCTTTAGCTAGGCCTTTCGGTCAGAGACTGGATCGTCCTTTTGGCCTGTCGTTAGGTTTTTGGGCTAGCCCAGGAGTTGCGCGTCATTCGCAACGTCGTCTGCTAGGCCGCGCTTTTGCTGGGAAGTAGGTCCATGAGAGACCCCCGGGTTTATGAACCCGACAGGAGCCCCCGAGCCCTCGGACGATTCAAGTAGAATCATTTGGGGGATTTTTCATCTTGACGGTGGGTGCGCGCGAGCGCACCCACGAGTGTAGCCCCCAAGCCCCGGGCGATTCGGGTAGAATCGTCTGGGTTTTTTTTTGTTTCGCCAGTGGGGGAATTTTTTGTTTTGACAGCAGGTGCGTGCGAGCGCACCCACGGGTGTTGCCCCAGAGCCTGCGTCTGACTGGTGAGTTAATTGGAGGCTGAGCATTGGTACTCTTTTCCTAGGGCTATAGACTGTCGTTCGAGGTGTTCGCCCATGTTTGTCCCACCCGCGACCTACGCGGTCGGTTGATTTCCTGAGTCAGTGTCGGGTGACCTGAGCCCCTAAGCCTCATTGAGCTCGGTAGGGGTCGTCTAGTTCAGTGCGTTACCTCATCCGTGGTTTCCACAACCGGATGGGCTGAGCTAACATCGCTTGCCTCGATGGCTCGAGTGACGCGCTCGGTGAGCTCACTAACGGGCACGTTCGAGTGGAATCCAGGTCCATCGTTCATGAAGGGGTTGGCATAGCCCTCATGTGGCATTACACTGTGCCTTAACCCATGTCCCAACAGATGCCTGGGTCATTCTAGAGACTGACCTAGGTGGCCCGCTGGCCTCCCCTCGATGGAGATTCTGTGGGCATGGCTCGAGGTTAGGATCAAACGAGAAGATTGAGATGACCCTGTCTACTTCGGGGTAGATTGGGCGAGGGCCACTGGGGCTCATCTGCATTTTTCCCCTGGCTCTGTTTGACATGAGGTGGCCTCGAGCCCTTCGTGGGCCAGTCTTCGAACCACGGTCGGTCATTGCTCATGTTGAATGAGGCAACTACCGCTTCGTGATGCAACACGGAGCGTTGTGATGCATTTAACTGCATATGCGATGCTTTGGATGTATGGGATGAATGAATGCGTGCATGGATGAATGTGTGAATGCATGTATGAGAATGGATGAATGAATGTTTATGTATTCAGAAAATAAAATAAAGTAAGAGGGATTGGTAGAGTTACCTCGATGACTCGAGTGATAGGCTTGAGGAGTTTTTATCGGATATGTCCGAATGGGATCCACACTCGTCGTTCATGACGGAGTCAGCGTGGCCCATATGGGGCATCCCTTTGCTCCTTACCTATCCCTCAATGTTCGCATGAGCTGTCCGATCAACTCAGGAAGCCCGTTGGTCTCTCTTTAGCGGAGATCCTGTTGTTGGGCCCTTCCAAGTCTTGCCTGGGAAGGCAGAGAGCCACCTATGCACAGTTGTGCCTTGTTTCCCATGTCTAGTGTGCGGTAGTGGTGGGCCATGCCCAGGCCACATCCCGTCTAACCAGGCGCCATCTCGTCGGGCGGGGCGCATCCTATCGGTCTGGACGCGTCCCGTCGCATCCCATCCGCATTGAATGAGGGTTTTTCGCCCCAATCCTTCACCTTTCCCCAACTGCTGCGCCTCCTCTTTAAATAGGGGAAGGGGAGGTCTTCCATCCTATTCCTTCGTCTTTTCCCCATCTGCCGCCTCTCCTCCTTCTTTCTTCTCGCTAAGAGCGTTCGTGTGCCGCGGCGGTTCCTAGGAAAAAAGGGGAGAGCATTGGAGAGGAGAAACTCACAGATCCATTTGTGAATCCAGAGCGCAATATCGAGCTGGAGGTCATCTTGTGTGCGCGAGTCGGTGCTGGCCGCCTTTGTCGAGAAGGGGGTGCTGCTGCCGAAGGAGGTGGTGCATTAGAGGGCTCCTACGGGGGAGGATTTCCCATGACCTCGGGCCGGCGAGGTTGTCTCCTTCCTCTGCTTCCATGAGCGTGGGTTAGGATACCCCACACTGGTTCCTATGCGGGCTCCTTAATGAGTGGGGCCTGGAGCTGCAGCACCTCAACCCAACTGGGGTGTTGCACGTCATCGGCTTCGTCACCGTCTGTGAGGCCTTCCTCGCGATGGAGCCGCACATGGACTTCTTCCAGTGGATTTTCTCTGGGCGAGCCTTGTCGGAGGGGAAGCCACTCAGGATCGCGCTGGTGGGGGGCTTCGCGCTACAGAAGAAGCCAAGTGCGTCAGGCGCCTACCCCGCATACACCCCCTATGACTCTAATCGGGGGTAGCATGGGGAGTGGTTTTACATCAGGAACCCGACGGAGACACCATTCCCACCGTTCACCGGAAGGAGGCCGGAGAGGCAAGATAGCTAGTCATGGGGGCCCGCCGGTCGGCAAAACAAGCTGGAGGTAGTTGGGGCGGAGCTCTAGAAGCTGGTGCAGTAGGGCCTTGACGGGCTACGGGTGTTCCACACCTTCTTCCACCATCGGGTCGTCCCGCTGGCGGAGAGGACGCGGCTGATGTGGAAGTACACCGGCTCGACGGACCTCAACCACGCATCGTCGAAGGATGAAATCTAGAGCTGACTCGACCGGGTGCTGCAGCTGAGGGCCAAAGAGACCCTCGAAGGGAAGCCCGGACCTCTTCATGCTTCGAAGCTGTCCAACCTGGTACATTCTCCTCTCCTTATTTCGTGTCCCTTTCGATCCTGCTCTTCGGTAATCTTGACTTTGAGTCATCCATTTCTTAGGGACTCGAACGTTACAAGTCTTGGATGCATCTTCCAAAGGGGCCAAAGGGCGTGGCTCGGCAAGCCACCCTGAAGGAGGCGACGGACGCCAAGAAGAAGAAGAGACCTGAGAAGGCTCAGACGAAGCACGGAAGGGAGATGGAGATCACCCGGTGGGTCCGGGCAGGCAAAAGTAGGAGCAATGTGGAGGTGGAGCTTGAGTCAGAGGATCCCATGGAGACGGGTGACGACGTGATCTACTCCAAAAATAAGGAAGGCTGGGAGGTCGCTACTTCGGTGGAGCGTCGTGAGCCTACGACAGCGTCCACCGGTGGCGGGCAGGAGGCAGAGAGACGCGACGACGTTCTCGCACCAAGGAAGCTTGCCACAAGCTCGGACGCCATCGGCGAGTCGGAGGCGAAGCGGACGCGGTCGTCGCGCCCTTTGGAGGCATCATCGGCCTTGTCCCCACCTGCTCCGGGCTCGACGGGGCAGGCCAGGCAGTCAGAGGAGCGGGCTCGCACCCACGCATCATCGTGGTCGGCATCGGCACACGACCCACAACGGGGGGATGCCCTGCCAGCTACTTCGGTCGACACGCCGCGAGCTGACGGTCGCGACAACACGTGGGCCGAGCGAGAGCCGGCTGGGTCGACTCCCCCCTCGGTCGAAGTGAGGGGTCATGGCTCGCGACCTACGAGCGGCCCTCGTCCAGCGGGCCCATTGCCAGCAGGTATGGCTTCAGAGCCCTGCCACTTGCGTCCTGGTATGTTTTCTTTGTTTCTTTTCTCGATCTCAAAGTTGAGTTTTTGGAGTGCGACTGACCTGTATTTTTTCGACAGTGGCCAGATACTACCGGGTTTGAGCATCGCCCTGCCTCCCATGCAAGAGGAGTGGAGGCCCACTTTGTAGCACGTCGCAATGAGCGGCGGCGAGAGCAGGGTGGCAGCGGTGCGTCCTTCCCCTTCAGAGCTGGTGCCATCCCGGCCGGTTGCAAGTTTGGCGGCAGTGGCAGCAGAGGTGATGGCGACGATCCCGGTGCCAACAGTGGAGGTCAGGTCAGAGGTGACCCTCGCGATTCCTCCTGCACCAGTAGCGGTGGAAGAGAGGGGGGAGACCGAGCTCCTCGCCTCGCCTGGCGGAGGGACGCATGGCTCGCCCTCTTGGTCGGCGCTGTCGGCGTCGGGAGGCGACGCGGTCAGGCCAGAGGCAGAGCATTCGGTGGCGGGCAGCGGGGTTGAGGAGGCAGAGATACCCTGCCCTGATGAAGTAGGCACTAGGGTGGAGCCACCGGCCATTCAGCCATCGCAGGAGCTGGTGGTGGTCTGGTCAGTGGCCAGGCCTTCCAGCGGGTTGGGGGCGACCACCGACCTGGTGTGGCCCTACCCCAGCGACCCGAGGAAGGTGCGGTTCATCCTTCGGGATGAGCAGGAGGTGCGGCTTTAGGATGTACTTGGGGGAAGAGGACTCGCCATGGAGTCCGATGTCGCCCAAACTAGGGTGAAGCTGGAGGAGGTCCTAGAGTGGGTCAAGGTCATCTAGCAGGCAGTCACGGTTGACCTACCTCGGGTCGTAGAGGTAAGTTTTCTACATTTGTCCTTGGCTCCTTGGTCTTCCACCGGTTTTCTTAGCATGCCTGCCTCTTGCTTTGTAGGGCTTGGAGGAGATGTCGAGCTGCAAGTCCCATTTCCTCCAGGAGGAGCATGCTCGGGAGGTCGCGATGTCATGGTGGGTCACCGAGCTCGAGCGTGAGCTGGAGTCCGCCCGCCCTGAGTCTCAAGACCGAGCTGCTCACGGCAGAGTGGGCGATCACCGCTGAGCGGGGACTTGAGGCGGTGAAGGTTCGCCAGGCGGAGACTGAGACAATGCTCTAGAAGTCCCTAGCAGAGACTAAGGCGGCGCTCTAGAGTTCCCTAGAGGCCCTGGAGTCAGAGCGGAAGGCCTGGTCGGAAGTCAACCAAGAAGTGCTCGCGCTCTAGGGCCGAGTGCTTGGGACGGAGGAGTTGAATGCCCGGTTGCGCGAGCATGTGACTCAGTAGGAGGAGGGACTCTCCATCCTTGAGAACACCCCCCTTGGTATGTACCTATTCTACTTTTGATGTCTTGGTTTTTTCCTTTAGCTTGCTTTTGAGCTTGTCATCCTTCTTCCAGAGCTGGGCGGAAAGGTTCGTTCTCTGGAGCAGGACCTAGAGACGCCCAAGGCGACGATCAGTTAGAGCATGGATGTGCTGGCCAAGTCCCTTGAAGAGCAACATGCTCTCGAGGGGGAGCTTGATCAGATCCACAACATCGCCCAGGTCATCGCCACGGAAGTGTTCGGGTCGGCGTCGAGTACCAGCACGCCCGCTATCCGACTAGCGGAGGTCCTGGACGAGGTTCGGGCGCTCATCACCGACAGGATGTTCTATAGGACATGGGGGTGCTGACTTCAGTGGCGACGCACCATCCAGACCTAGACTTTGCCACCATCTGCATTGGGTACGCCGATGGCTGGAGCCCGGACGCCATCCATGTGCTCGGGGAGAGCTTTCTACCATGCGCACAGATGGTGGCAGAGCAAGTCTCCGCACAATGGGTGATGGAGGCTCACCATGCGAACATGGCTGAAGGCGCGTGCTAGGAGGACGTCGCCCAACCTGTAGATGGAGTGGAGCCCGGGTCGGAAGCGAACGTCGCCCCACCTCCGACCGAGCCAAACGTTGTCCAGCCGAAGAGTGAGCAGCCCCTATCTTCGCCGGTCGCATCGACAGCTGATGCTGCCGGGCAGCCACAATAGCATGTAAAGTAGAAACAAGCAATATGTGTAAGGGATAAGTTCATGGGGGAGTCCCCATGTAAATGTTTTTGTGTATCTATGAATACAACAACTTTGTTTTTGTAATGAATCACTTCATTCGGGCCTGTTTGTTCCTTGTTTTTACCCTAGCATAGCCCTGTTTTTATTCTTTCTTTTTCGCACTTGCCCGTTCGTCTCGTAGGCTGTAACCTTAAGAGCCTTTCTTTTTCCCATGAGGCTTAGTTGCTCGTAACCGTAGGTAGTGGCGGGTGCGATCGGTTGGAATGTTTAAAGCAAAGTTACGTAAGGTAATTTAAAGGAACGGGCGACCCTTTCGTTTGGGTAAAAAAGCATTTACCATATGATAGTAAAAAAGAGAGGTGGTATCACACCCCCGTGGAGCCCCCGAGCGACCCAAGCCGAAAGTGTTCGGGCCAGGGTGCTTTGTAGGAGCAAACGCTGAATGAAAGAAAGCGGTAAAGACAGAATTTTAGGAAAAGAAACGACGTAACTGTTCGATGTTCCAAGTGTTGGTGAGAACATCACCGTTGTCGTCCTTCAGTCAGTAGGCGCCTGTCGGATAACTTTGGTCACCGTATAGGGTCCTTTCCAAGGCGAAGAGAGTTTGTGCTTCTCCTTGTTTGATTGGGTCCTTCGAAGCACGAGATCACCGATCTTGAGGATCCTTCCTCTGATTTTCCTCTCATGGTACTTGTGGAGAGTCTGCTAATAGCGAGCGGAGCATATGACGATCGTCTCGCGGGCCTCCTCGAGCAGGTCGACTGCGTCTTGTTGAGCCTCTGCGACTCAGTCATGGTCGAAGGCCTTTACTCTTGGGGCGCCGTGGTTGAGGTCGGAGGGCAGCACCGCTTTAGCTCCGTAGGCCAGGAAGAAGGGTGTGAACCCTGTGGATCGGTTTGGAGTCATTCTCAGGCTCTAGAGGATCGCTGGGACCTCTACAACCCATCGTCCAACATACTTGTTGAGTCGGTCGAAGATGCATGGCTTAAGTCCTTGGAGGACCATGCCATTGGCACGTTCGACCTGACCATTAGTACGTGGATGTCCGACCGAGGCCCAGTCGATCCTGATGCCGTATCCATCACTGAAGTCCAGAAACTTCTTTCTAATGAAGTTAGTTCTATGGTCAGTGATGACACAGTTAGAAACACCGAACCGGTAGATGATGTCGAGGAAGAACTTGACCGCCTCTTCCGAGCAGATGTTGGTGATGGGCTTGGCCTCTATCCACTTGGTGAATTTGTCGACTGCTACGAGCAGGTGAGTGAAGCCGCCCAGGCCCTTTTTGAGGGGTCCTACCATGTTGAGGCCCCAGACCACGAACGGCCAGGTGATGGGGATGGTTTGAAGCTCCTGTGCCGGCAAGTGCGTTTGCTGAGCGTAGAACTGGCATCCCTCACACCTATAGACGACCTCCTCTGCATCTCATAGCATGGTGGGCTAGTAAAAACCTTGGCAAAAGGCTTTTCTGACTAGCAACCTTGGGGCCACGTGATGTCCGTAGATTCCGGCATGGACCTCGAGGAGGAGCTGTTTCCCTTGGTCGCCGGGGACGCACTTTATGAGTACTCCCGATGGACTTCGTTTGTAGAGTTCATTACCGATCGCGACGAATGTCTTGGCGCATCGAGCGATCCATCGTGCTTCAGTCCTTTTGGGTGGTAGAACCTCCTCGAGGAGGTAGGCGAGTAGCGGCATTCGCCAGTCGGCTTGATTGAGTGCCACCACGGCGACATTGACGGGCGACGTCATCACAGAGGTACTGGGGTCAGAGCCCCTGAGCACCGGGTTGGCATCGGGGTGTGTCTGGATCAGACCTTCCAGGATGTGGGCAGACAGTTCGTGAAGGTCATTGACGAAGACCCTGTCCAGAGACGAAACCTGCCTGACCGCCAATTTTATGATAAAATCGGCAGCATCGTTGTCCTTTCGGGGGACCTGGGGTGGGGGTACGGCCCCCAGTATCCACAAGACAAGACATGGGCCACACCATCAGAGGTGACCTAGCCCGCAAGATTAAGGCATGCACGACGTTGCTCGGCGTGCACCGCAAGCTATTGTATAGTACCAAATAGGATACTTTCCTTGTAACCCTACCCCTCCAGAGTATATAAGGAGAGGTAGGGGTCCCCTAGTGGGCAAGATTGATACATCTCAATGCAATACATCAGAACACAGGATGTAGGTATTACGTCATACTAACGGTCGAACCTGTCTAAATCTTGTGTCTTGGTGCTTGTATTACCATCTCGCTCCTGATCTCGCTCACCTCTACGACAAATCTACCATTGTAGGATACCCCTCGGTGGACTGCTGAGCATCTTTTGTCGACAGTTGGCGCGCTAGGTAGGGGTGTGCGCTTGATCCATGGCAGGCCAGATGGGATCTCAAAATCGACGCTGCTCGTAGTGACCTGACTTCCTGCGGTGGCGTGCTTCAGTTGCCTAATAGATCGGAATCACCGACGATGTGTGGGCACTCGATGGCTGATGTGCCACATCTTTGAGCCGATGCCCCCATCCACAAGCTGTACCAAGATTTAATCCACATGCAAGCAAACAAGGAAGGAGGCGCTCGCTTACATCTACAAGACTTGACGTCAGCAAGCAAGATGGATGTACGATCTACATGCAAGAGGGCACTAGGCAAGCCAAACCACTTGCAAGTATATGCATCATGTATAGACTTGACGAGCTTGCTACCTATCGATATCTTCATGCCCCGAAGACTACTACAACCATGCAAGAGGACAATCACGTCTACAAGCAGATCGATCGACAGCTCACTCCGATTGAGTCTAGACCCTCCCACTCCGCCAGTGCCGACTCCAACTTCGCTCGTCGTGTTAAGCTATCAAACGAACCAAGCCGTTAAGTGAGTTGTCTGCATCGCTGACCAGATAACGCCGTATGCCGTCGACCAAACGTTCTATCTAAAGCTAAGTCACGCTTTAATATTCTTCTAAATATTCTCCAATCTCCGTATATCGCCATAATGTTTCTCCGAGCTGTTTTCTCCATATTTGCTCTCCAAATGATTTTCCGAACCCCCGAACAGTCTTGTTGATGCTCGGACGCCTCCAGAGATGGCCCTGTCTCTGGCTCCTCCCTACATGTGCACGAGCGTCTTCCCTCTGCGTTATGCGTGGTCGGCAGCGGCTCCTTAGCGATGCTTGTTCCTCCTACATGTGCACGGGCTCCGCGCTCAACGTTATGGACTATGGGCTAGCTAGGGCTGGAGACTCAGCTACACACTAACTGGCCAGGTGGTTTTATATTAAATATAAATACATCTTTGCTCCAATTGATCGCCGAGCTACATATGCTATTTTTTCTCCGGAGTTCATATATCTTTACATCATGTACTACCCGTTCTACATGTTTGTATTGCAGGATCATCGTCCAGGTGGTCGGACCACTGGTGCATGGACTTCTCCACCAATCAACTGGTTGGACCACTTGGTTCATGGACTCCGTCATCGACCAGTTGATCGGACTGTTCGTCGGTCTCTTCTACTCAATGCTCACTTCGCCGCCGACCAGTTGACCAGACTGTTCGTCGCTTGTGCTTCATCGCTAGCTATGTCGGTTACTCCTCGGCCCTTGGTTTCTTCGTGCTCGAGGACTAAGTGGGCACACTTCACCCCACTTCACCTTGCGAACATCACCAGCTATGCCGGGAACTCCTCACTGCTCGGACGTCGCCAGCTGCGCCGATGACTCCTCGGCGCTCGGACATCGCTAGCTACACCGGGGACTCCTCAGTGCTCGGACATCGCCAGCGACGCTGGGGACTCCTCGCTGCTCGGACATCGCCAGCGATGTCGGGGACTCTCGCTCCTCGACGCTCAGACATCGCCAGCGACACCGGGGACTCCTCGCTCCTCGACGCTCGGACATCGCCAGCGACGTCGGGGACTCTCGCTCCTTGGTGCTCGGACATCACTAGCGACGCTGGGGACTCCTCGCTCTTCGGTGCTCGGACATCGCCAGCTGTGCCAGGAACTCCTCGGTGCTCAGACATCGCCGCCTACACCGGGGACTCCTCGGTGCTCGGACGTCGCCAGCTGCACCGGGAACTCCTCGGTGCTCGGGCATCGCCTCCTACGCCGGGGACTCCTCGGTGCTCGGACATCGCCTTCTACGCCAGGGACTCCTCGGTGCTCGGACATCGCCAGCTATGCCGGGAATTCCTCGCTGCTCGGACGACGCCAGCTACGCCGAGGACTCCTCAGTGCTCGAACATCGCCCTTGGTGGTCGGATCTTGCTCCGTCTCATCGGTGTGCTATCAACCTGCTCCATGCTGTTCGGATCAGGGTGCTGATCTTGGGCAACACATCTGGGGTCTTGATACACGCATATCAGATGATGTCGGCAAGCTTTTAGACTTCTTTTTCTTTGACCCTACTATAAGATTCATTCTTCATCTTCTAGCAGGCTCGGGGACTAAGTGGCCACACTTCACCTTGCGGTGAATGTGCGCTTTTCTTATCTCGAGGCTATGCCCGGGGACTGGCTGCCTGCTCGGCTAGTCTTCTACTTTCTGACCCTAGCACCACGTGACTATGTCACCTACTGTCAGGCTCGGGGACTAGCTGTGGGGGTACGGCCCCTGGTATCCACAAGACAAGACATGGGCCGCACCATCAGAGGTGGCCCAGCCCACAAGATCAAGGCGTGCATGGCGCTGCTCGGCGTGCACCGCAAGCTATTGTATAGTCCAAATAGGATATTTTCCTTGTAACCCTACCCCTCCAGAGTATATAAGGAGAGGTAGGGGTCCCCTAGTGGGCAAGATCGATACATCTCAATGCAATACATCAGAACACAGGATGTAGGTATTACATCATACTGACGGTCGAACCTGTCTAAATCTTGTGTCTTGGTGCTTGTATTACCATCTCGCTCCTGATCTCGCTCACCTCTATGACAAATCTACCATCGTGGGATACCCCTCGGTGGACTGCCGAGCATCTTTTGTCGACACCTAGTGTAGCTCGATCCCCTAGAATTTGTCCTCTAGTTTGTACACCTCTTGGCAGTACGCTGCCATGAGGGGGCTTTTGCAGGAGGACTCCTTCATGACCTGGTCAATGACCAACTCCGAGTCACCACGAACATAGAGTCGCATAGCGCCGAGCTCGATGGCGATGTGCAGCCCGTTGATAAGGGCCTCTTATTCCGCGGCATTGTTTGAGGCCAAAAAGTGGAGGTGGATTGCATAGTAGAGCCTACTCCCGTCCAAGGAGATTAGAACCACTCTAGCCCCTGAGTCGGGTGCCATCATAGACCCTTCGTTGTACATCATCCAATACTCGTGGGTGAAGTCTGGGATCAGGAGCTGGACCTCCATCCATTCGGCGACAAAGTCTGCGAGAGCCAGAGACTTGAAAGCGGTACGGGGGATATACCTGATGTCATGGCCCATTAGCTCGAGTGCCCACTTGGAGTTTTATCCCATGGCATCGCAGTTGCAGACGATGTCTCCGAGAGCGTATGAAGTGACGACCGAGACTTCATGGTCGGTGAAGTAGTGCAGGAGCTTTCGGGTTGACATCAGCACGGCGTATAGGAGTTTTTGCACCTGGGGGTACCGGACCTTGGGGTCAGTGAGTACCTCCCTGATGAAGTATACGGGTCGTTGGACCTTAAGGTGGTGTCCTGGCTCCTCCCTTTTGACGACTAGGGCGGTGCTCACCATGTGGTTGCTTGCCGCGACGTAGAGGAGGAGGGGTTCTCCCTGTCCGGGAGCGATGAGGATCGGGGCCGATGTCAGTGATGTTTTGAGGCTTTCTAGAACCTGTTGTGCTTCCTCAGTCCAGACGAAAGTGTCTGTCTTTTTGAGAAGCTTGTAGAGAGGCATCCCTCGTTCGTCGAGCTGGGAGATGAATCGGCTCAGGGTGGCCAGACAGCCGGTGAGCCTCTGTAAGACCTTGACATTACGTATAGGGCCCATGTTGGAGATGGCCATGATTTTCTCGGGGTTGGACTTGATGCCACGTTCGGACACGATGTATCCAAGCAGCTTCCCCTTCGGAACCCCAAAAATACATTTTTTGGGATTCAATTTGATGTTGAACCTTCGAAAGTTCATGAACGTCGCGGCCAAGTTTGCGATCAGGTCGCAAGCTTGAGCCATTTTGACCACTATGTCATCAACATAGATGGCGATTGTTGGTTTTGGCCGCTCGACTTGATCAGGCTGATCGATCGGGTCGATTTGATCAGTGAAGCATTGCTGCATGCAACGTTGATAGGTGGCGCCAGCGTTCTTCAGACCAAAAGGCATGGTTACATAATAGTACGAACCATACAGAGTGATGAACGAAGTCACGAGCTGGTCGGACTCTTTCATCGTGATCTGGTGATAGCCTGAGTAGGCATCCAGAAAGGAGAGGATTGCACATCCTGAGGTGGAGTCGACTATCTGGTCTATGTATGGTAAAGGAAAATGGTCCTTCAGACACGCTTTGTTGAGGCCAGTATAATCAACGCACATTCTCCATTTCCCAGTCTTCTTTTTGACAAGAACAGGATTGGCAAGCCAGTCGGAGTGGTATACCTCTTTGATGAATTCGGCTGCCAGGAGTTTGGTGACCTCCTCGCCTATGGCCCTGCTCCTCTCGTTGTCGAAGGGACGCAGGCGTTGCTTGGCGGGCTTCGAGCCCGGGACGAGACATAGTGCGTGCTCGGTGACCTCCTGTGGTATGCCTGGCATGTCAGAAGGTTTCCATGAAAAGACATCACAATTGGCGCGTAGAAAGTCAGCGAGCTCGCATTCCTATTTGGCCAGGAGCTGGGTCCCAATCCACACCATCTTGGTAGGGTTAGTGGGGTCGATCCCCACCACCTTAGTTTCCTCGAGTGGGTAGAAGGCAGTCGAGAAGGTTGGCTTGTTGCAGTCCGAGACTGCTGGGTTTAATAACTCCCTGAGCCGCGGGAACTCAGAAGAGTTGATGACAGTAGTGGCAAGCTCGTAATGCTCGCGGTCGTACGTGTAGGCGTGCGAAAAGGTGCTACCCACAGTGATGACGCCGTTCGGTCCCGGTATCTTCAACTTCAGGTAGGTGTAGTTGAGGACTGCCATGAACTTGGCGTAGCATGGCCACCCCAAGATGGCGTGGTAAGACCCCGGGAGGTCCACCACCTCGAAGGTAAGCACCTCCGAGCGAAAGTTGGCTCGGTCGCCAAATATGACGGGCAGGTCGATCTGCCCGAGCAGGTACGCCTGCGCTCCTAGGATCACGCCGTGGAAGGGAGAACTCACCGGACGGAGCTCCGACCGGGGGATGCACATGGCGTTGAGGGTGTCAACGTAGAGGATGTTGAGGCTGCTGCCTCCGTCCATCGGCACCTTGGTGAGGCGCTTCTTGCGGACGATGGGATCGATGACGAGCGGGTAGCGGCCAGGTCTGGCGATGTGGGATGGATGCTCCCTCTGATCAAAAGTGATCGAAGATTCTAACCAACGAAGAAAGGAGGGGACGGCTGTCTCGGCGATGCATGCCTCTCGGTAGTGCACTTTGTGCTGGCGCTTGGAGTAGATAGCATCGGATCCCTCAAAGATCATGATGCATTCCTCGGGGTCGAGAAAGCTATCCCCATCCTTGCCCGCCATGCCTCCTTTCTTGGCCACCGCCTCCTTGCCCTTTCCTTCTTTTGGCTCACCAGCCTGTCTCAGGAAGCGCTTGAGGAGCTCGTAGTCCTTGTAGAGGTGTTTGACGGGGTAAGCATGGTTGGTGCATGGGCTATCCATGAGCTTATCGAAGTGGTCAGGTTGGCTCTGCTGGGGCTACTTGATGAGGACATCGCCACGCTGGACACACCGATGCCATGGTCTTCCCCAAGTTGCAATTCGTCCCCAACCCTAGGTCGAGTCTTAGATTATAAACATAGCCGCCGCCGCTGCTACACAATTGGGTTTTGTTTAGAGTTTAGTTTTCCATCGAGAAACTGAATCGTTCATTGTAACTGTGGTGACAAATCCTTTTACAGTCATCCAGGGCCCCCGTTCTTGATCTCCTCCACTGTGTCGATTAGTCCTTTGGAACCAAGTTCTTGAATCCTCTATTGATATTCGCGTCATTCATATTTGCAATTTCAGATTGCGTGTTTTACCTTCTTGCTTGTGCTCTTCGATTCGCTTGTAGGAAAAGCCTTCTTGGTGAGGTCAATCATGTTGTGCTTGGTTGATAACCAACGGAGCAGTGGTGTAATGGTTGCAGGGTTCGAATCGCGTTTGATTTGAAGCCGGATCGCCAACGTCGAGATCTCCACAAATCGAACTTACCGGCTACCTCTCGGAAGATCGGGCATGTACTCATCACTACTTGCCCGCGCGATCAGCTACAGCGACCAACGCGGAGGGGCCCTCGTCTTGATCCTCACGCTTGGCCTTGCCCTTGTCCTAACCTCCGTTGAAGACAGCTCTGACCGCCTCCTCGCTGGAGGCGTGGTTCGTAGCGACGTCGAGCAGGTCACGGGTGGTCTGAGGCTTTAGGCAGCCAAGCTTGTGGATTAGGGACTCACAGGTTGTCCCAGAGAGGAATGCGCTGATGATGTCCACGTCGACGACATCAGGAAGGGAGTTGCACCGCTTCGAGAACCTATGGATGTAATCCCGCAGGGACTCATTCGGCTCCTAGTGGTAGCTCTTGAGGTCCCAGGTGTTCCCAGGGCGGACATACGTCCCCTAGAAATTCTCGATGAAGATCCTCTTGAGGTCCGCCCAGTCGCAGATGCTATCTTGCGGGAGGAATTCGAGCCATGCTCTAACATGTTCCCCCATGAAGATGGGGAGATACTAAATGATGAAGTGGTCATCATCCACTCCTCCGGCTCGGTAGGCGAGCCGAAAGTCTTTAAGCCATATACCGGGGTTCGTCTCCCTAGTATACTTGGTGCTGTTGGTAGGCGGTCCAAAGTGCTGTGGGAACGATGCTCTCTGGACACGTCGGCCAAAGGCCCATGGTCCCGAGCCATCCGGGCTAGGACTCCGGTCATCGGGTCGACGACCGCGCCTGGGGTGCGTCTCACCGGTCCCCTCGATGGTCTGATCGGAGCCTGTGCTGCTTGCTCTCACCGCCGCTCGGTGGACGTCATCGTCATACTAGGCCTGATGCCGATTGTTGATGACACTGTAAGCATCTCGCTTTGGCCTGAGGCATTCGCGCACAGGCGGTTGGTGTGGAGCAGTCGCTAGGTCAGGTTGTGGCGTAGCTGTGGCCTCCTGTTCCACACCCGGTGGCTGTAGAGGCGAGCGGATGTAGCGATGCGTCTGGTGCATGCCCACTCCCCTGGTGGGAGAGAGGCTATGAGTCGGTGTCGTGACATGAAGCTCTCCGCTTGTTGAATGGCGGCGGTCTCCACTAGCGCCCGAAAGTTCTGGTGGACTGCCTGCTCCCGTGGGTCGACAGGCTCGGGAAGGCTGCGCAGAAGCATCACCGCCGTGGTGATGTTCTGACCAGCCCGAGCGAACTATGGGGGATCATTCCCCCATCGATGATGTTGCGCTGAACCTGGCGGGCGCAACCCCTGGCGCCGCTCACCGGGTTACGCGCACGGGGCGCATCGTGGTGTGCCGAGTGCGCCGGCGCAGCTGGCGGTTGCTTCTGTAGCCTTTGTTGTAGCTCCTCGACGTGCTCCTAGGCACACGCGAGGGCATCCACACGAGGGTCCGAAGGGGTGTCGGTTTGAAGAGACTCCACCACCACCGACGGCTGTCCCGGAGCGTCCGCCATAGCGCACTCGTGGGACAGAGGGTGGCTAGGTGCCACGACGTCGCCGATGCTGGAGCCGTCGCTCTCAACATCATCATCCATGAGGTCATGAAAAGAGGCAGGAGCATAGTCCGCCATCCCTATGAATTCGGATATTAGAGGGGGCGGCGCCAGTCTCTTTTGGAGTCCCCGTGCATACGCATCTGCGGGGGACGCGAGGCCATAGGGGAACCGGTCGCACGATGATCGCGGCAGGGACAACAGGGTCCCTTTGGAGAATCAACGGAAAATAGTAAATAGCGAGTAACTAACAGTATGTACGTTACTCACAGTGGGGTTTGAGCCTAGCATAGGCTCAGAGCGGAGCGCAGGTGCCTTGTCGTTGAGGTCGTTGGGAGTTCCGGAGCCAACGAAAGGCGCCCCTCCGATGGGAGGCGGAACAAGTGCCTTCTTGCGAAGGTGAAGCATGCCAAGCTGGTCGGCGATGAAGTCCATGCTTCCGAAGAGGAAGGCCTAGGATGGCTCGAAGATGGGAGGAACCCATACCCCAACTGGTGGGAGCATGGGAAACTCCAGCGAGCCGAAGCGAGTCATATCGCTTGAGACCGCCATGCCAAAGACGACGGAAAGGTGGGCCATCCGATGACCAAAGTCATGAACGTACGGCGTCTATCCCCAAGGATGGAGCCAACTGTCGGTGCAGAAAGTGACCAACACATAAATATTTGTAGTTTTGCCATACGTTGTGATCGGATGTGGCCTAGCACTCAATGACACAGGGTTTATATCGGTTTAGGCAACATGCCCTACGTCTAGTTTGAGTCGGTCGGTGACTTTATTCCTAAGCCCAGGTGCTCGAAGTTTGTTGTGGAGTTACAAATGAGAGGGAGTAAGATGGGGGTGCAAGAGGTCCGATCGGACTCTGGACCGAAGGGCCGAGTGAGACGGGAGATCCTACGTGCGCTAAGTATTTGAGCGTGTGCTCTATTGGAATCTTTCGAATCATAGGTTGTTCGACTCTGTGAATCGATCGTCCTGGTGGTCGAATGGTCCCCCTTTTGGAGAGAGCGCATCCCCTTTTATAGATGAAGGGGATGGCCTTACAAGAGAGAGTGTGAGAGAAAAGTGTGTGTGTGTGCTACCTAGTCTTGTTGCCCACGCCGTTGGGTACAAGGCGGTTTGTCGGTGCCCATAACATTGTTGGTGTTTGGATGCATGTGGTTGGTTCCACCATCTTCTTCTGGTATGGCAGATGTCGGTGCCTACCATACTGTAGGATAAATGTCAGCGCCCACAACATTGTTTATGTTCTGACATGTCTGGAAGGTTGCGGTGCATCCTTCTGACATGGCCTGACAGTACTGTCCTGCAGGTGCACAGGGTATGGCCCTTGATATTACGGTTGACTGGAGCGCCCTGCCTTACTTGCTCTATCCATTTCCCGGGTCTTTACCGAGCGAGCGTCCCCGATCGGTTGTTCCCCAGTCAGCTCTGGCCTTCCGGTCGGAGAAGAGCTGTAAGCGGAGGTTCGATGTACTCCTGGTCAGAGAAGCGAGTCAGAGTCAGAGGCGAGCGTCATCCCTTCTTGGCCAGGCCTTCCGGTCGGACAGGCAGGCCAGAGTCAGAGGCGAGCTAGCCAGGCCTTCTAGTCGGAGGCGAGCTAGCCAGGCCTTCTAGTCGAAGAGGCAGGCCGGAGTCAGAGGCGAGCGTCATCCCTTCTCGGCCAGGCCTTCTGGTCGGAGAGGCGGTCCAGAGTTGGAGGTGACGGAACCGAGTGTTGTTTCCTCCTTGGCCAGGGCCTTCCGGTCGGAGAGGTGGGCTAGAGTCAGAAGTGAGCGCCGCTCTTCTTTGGCCAGGCCTTTCGGTCAGAGACTGGATCGTCCTTCTGGCCTATCGTTAGGTTTTTGGGCCGACCCAGGAGTTGCGCGTTGTTCACAACATCGTCTGCTGGGTCGAGCTTTTGCTAGAAAGCAAGTCCATGAGGGACCCTGGGTTTATGAACCCGACAAGCTTGTTGTGAGCTATCTAGTTTTTTTTTAAATTTTCAAGCTTCTTTTGTTGACTAGTGCAAACTTTAGCAAAGTTAAGATTTTCTTGCACAATTTTATCATAAGAAGGTAGCTCATCATCACTATCATTGTCACTATCACTAGGGATAGGCTTTTTGTTACCTCGTGCCATAAGGCACACACGTGAGGTGCTTGATGATGAGTGCTTGTGCCCTCACCTTTTGTGATGGTCTTCTTCTTCACTTGAAGAATCATCCCATGACCTTATTGATGTGAGGGCTTTGTCCTTGCACGCTTTCTTCTTTGTCTTGGGTGTGGGCTTGTTTAGACAAACTTCCACAAAGTGCCCCAACTCTCCGCATCTATAGCATCCTCTCTTTCTTTACTCATTTCTTTGATTGGTGAAGATGAAATCTTGAATTTAGATGAGCACACCCTTGATATTGAGCCTTTGGATCATCTTCTCCACCTTGTTGATAAGTTTGATTGATTCTTTATCAAGGTCGGAGGTGGAGGAGGAAGATTGATCATCATCACTTGAATCTTTATCATCATCATCCTCATCTTCTTCTTCATCTTCACTTGAGGAGCTTGAGCTTCAGCTTGTCTCAACTTGCTTGCCCTTCATCTTCTTTTTCTCACTACAAACGAGAGCTTTGTCTTTGCTTGATGACGAGGCTTCTTCTTGACCCATCTTCCATGACATTTCAAATGCCACTATCTTGCCAATGACAATGGCCGGGGTCATGGTGCTCAAGTCCTCCATGTTGTGAAGGATGGTGATGATGCTTACATATTTCTTTTGTGGTAGCACGGAGATGATCTTCCTCATGATGTCCGCATCATCTAGCTTCGTTAATCCTATTGAATGGAGCTCATTGATAATTAGATTCAAACATGAATACATATCACGAATAAGCTCATCATCATCCATTTTAAAAGAATCATAATTTTGTTTAGCTAGACAATGTTTTTGCTCACGGATATTAGTTGTGCCGTCATGGAGCTCTTGGAGTTTCAATCAAATTTCATGTGCCATATTTAAAGTGAACACTTGGTTTAACACATCCATGCTAAAAGATTCAAACAAGCAATTTTTAGCTCTAGCATTGAAATGAATTTCTTTTTCTTCACTCTTTGTGGGTTTATCAGGATTCTTAATGGGTTTCATCCCGTCACGAGTGACTCTCCAAACACCCAAATCTACCGCATCAAGGTGACAAGCCATTCTAGCTTTATAGTAGGGGAAGTTAGTGCTGTCAAAGTACGGAGGCCTAGAGATATCCATCCCAACCACTCTAAATAGCGTCGGCTCAACGACGGTGAAGTCAAAGGTCCAAATTGAGCCAACTGGCTCCGATATCAATTGAAAGGGACAATGACGTCTAAGAGGATGGGTGAATTAGGTAACTTAAAACTCTAACTCTAAACTATGGCCTCTTTTTCTAATCTTAGCAAAACCTATGCAAAAGATAAACTATCTAAATATGCAACTATAGTTTTGCTAGTATGTTGCTATCTCTATCGTAAAAGGAGTTATGCAAACAATGTAAATGCGGAAGCTAAAGAGTAAGGTAGAGATATGCAAACTCCCATCGACGACTCTGGTATTTTTTCTGAGGTATCGAGAAGCGCGCAAGCTTCCCCTAGTCCTCATTGGAGCCCCTCGTAAGGGCCAAGCTCTCGATCGGGTAACTCCGTGGATAGCCTCGGGCCTTCCCCACGCGCAAGTGGGTCTCCAGTGTGCCTTTCGGCAAGCCTCTCCCGGACCGCTCCACACCGTCTTCACTATCAAGCTTCCGACCGAAACGCCGCGGGCCTTGTTCCCTCCGATACATGGTGGCGGCCACACCACAAACACGGTTGGTGTGATCTCGCAAGATTACAAGCCCCTTCGATGTACAACAATGATGCGCTCAAGCACCGAGTGGTAAGAGGTATGCAAACCTCACTAAACACTAGGCCTAAACCTAGAGCAAGCGCATAAGCGGTGGTCTAATCAACCTAAGCACTTCGCAAAGCACCTACGCTAATCACCTAATGAATCACTAAACACTATGCAAGTAGAGATCACTAAAATGATGTATTAACACCCTTGGTATGTTTTCTTAGCTCCACTCTATTGAAATGGCCGGTTGGGGGTCTATTTATAAGCCCCACTGAGAAAGTAGTCGTTGGGGACAAAACCTAGCTTTTCTGCTACTGACCGGACGCTGATCATGTCCTGACCAGACACGTCCAGTCGTCCCGACCGTTGGAGCGCGCGCGTTGATCGAACTCGGCTCAGAGTCCGGTCATCATCGACCGGATGCGTCCGGTCGCGCTGGCGCTGCTCTAGAACCTCTCTGGACTCGATCGGACACTGCACTTCGTGCGTCCGGTCGTCTAGTCTGCTGCGTCCGGTCACACTGAAAACACTACCATGACGATGAACAGTGTCACCGGTGCGTCCGGTCACTGCTTCGCTCAGCGTTCGGTCACAGCTGCCGACGCCTGCTGTTGCCTGGCACCTGATCGGACGCGTCCGGTCACTCATAGGGCCGCATCTGGTCATCTCTGCCGGGCTCGTTTCTTCGCGATCTTGCGTCCGACTTGGTTTCAATCTTCGTGCTTGGACTTTGCTTGACCTTGTATATCTTCTATGCATCTTCACATGTCTTTCTTAGGTGTTGATCATCGGATCATCACGTCGTCTTCGTCCAAGTCTCATTTTGCATCCTATTGAACTACAAAATAATTACTTGCAAATCCATTAATCTAATTTTGATTGTGTTGGTCATCAAACACCAAAATTCAAAGTAAATGGGCCTAGGGTTCATTTTCCTTACGACTTGATTCCATTAACAAAAGTGAGTTAACTCCAAATGTATCAAGTCACTTCCACAATTCATCCAATGTGTTTGATCCTCCGTTTCAATGTGACCATCGAGGTTTGATTGGTACCTCAACTAAATGCAAGTACTTCCTTCTTCACCCTAGCTAGGTTCCTTGGTTGCCAAGCCATCGCTTGCTCTTCACCCTTGCTTAGTACCTTAAAGCCTTTCCTTGCTATCTTCACAATCTCAAGTCATCAAATCACACTTGGTGTTGAATCATTTATTAAGATCATTTGTATAATTGTCTTTCAATATAACAAGCTCTAAAAGGTGAGACCAATCTATATGTAATCCCTTATGTCTCATTAATTATTTTTCAACGTGCTTGTTTTCATATGAGTCATCGAAATCCCATAATGAATAAGCCTGGTATGAGTTACATTTACATTGTTGTGTTGTGTTTGAACTAGATTGTTTATACAACAACACATCATTTTTTGCTTTCATTAAATACCTGTGAGATAACCTATTTTCTGTTAAACTCTTAGCAAACGGGTTAAACCTTTAATCACGTTGTCATTCAATTATTTAAAACCCACTAAAAGGCTCGATGTACTTTTACGTGAGCCTGCTATCCTCCGTACAGTGGAAATCGATTAAGCAACACCAAAGGCATAAAAGACAGATCGAAGCAAATGAAGTACCTGGGGAAAAGAAAAAGGACTTTTTCCAATCACTCTTCAGGATCGCATGCAATCGGAGGCATGTGGTCCATGGAGGAGGGCACTATGTAAACGCCTCGCTCTCCTGTGCGTCTCTTGCCAGTGGAGCACGCCGTTGAGTTGAGGTGCTTGAGCCACTCCATCTTGCTGTCATCCTACTCCGAGGATGAGTCCGGTCGCCCTGCCAACGTGGCCTCTCCAGTCGGCCTTTTGTTGCCCTCAACTATAACGCCAAAGAAAGGTGGAGAATCGAGGGATTGCGGTGCTTGAGACATGGCTCGGCGAGCTTTCCACCGACGTCGCCACTCTCGAGGCCTTGTAGCACGGGGTGCTGCTGTCGGCCCTACTCCAGGGCGATGCTGAGGCGCGCATAGGGGGCGGCGTCGACCGAGCGCTGCCGCGCCGGTGGAGACGCCGTGCGCCGAGAGCCCACCGAGCTCGCGCCGGCGGAGTCGTGTGCACCCGGGGCCCGGCCGCGCACGCAACGTGGAGCCGGCCGTGCACGAGCCGAGGCCACCTCGTCGCCGCGCCAGTGGCTGAGGGCGCCTCGCCCTGCCACGGCCGAGGGCCAGGGCCACCACGCCGCCATGCCAGGGGGTAGGTCTGCCCCGCCATGTCCGGGGGCCAGGGCCACGTCGCCCTACTGCGCCCCGCCATGGCTGCCTCGCCGCCGACCCACTGTGTGGCCTCCGCACCGCATCCCCGCCGTGAGAGAGGTTTCTCGAAAGAGAGAGAGGAGGGGATGTCAGTACTCAGAACAAGGACTAGAGAGTAATTCAGCTTATGTCTTAGCTGAAATTGCGGCCCTGGATGACTTAGTTAACTCTGTAATAGGCCATGCCATCTCTTGGTTTTTATATACAGGGATGCTGCTGCAATGTATTTGAATAGTATCAATTGACTGAACCAGCCTTGTATGATGCTGTTTGAAGATAGAAGAATGTGATATATTCATAAATTTTTTTATACAGGTTCACAATAGAAACGTTGGCCTTGTATGATGCTGTTTGAATGGTCACTTCCAAGAACCATCCATCTTCAAGCACAAACACCATTGCACACAATTGCAAGCAAATTCATTTAGACACATCAAAACATAACCAAACTAGTCAAATATGAACAAATTAAGAAAAACTACTAACCTTCCGATCTAGGCACCTATAAAAAGTATGACCTCGGTTATCATTCTTGTTTGTTTTTACCTCAAACTCAAGCACCCTGTGCCGACCGCACTTTATGCAGGATGATAGCAGATCCGGTCTCTTCTGCCACTAATTCTGTGACACGGACGAGCTAGAAGACGCCGAGCCTAGCTCCATGCCTACTGTGCCGCGGACGAGCTGGACGGGGAGGGGAGCACGACAACGGTAGATCTTCTCGTTGACAGGGAGGGCAAGCGCAACAGCGGCAGGATGGGACAACTGACGATGTACAAGAGAATTGCGGTTGGTGATTGAGGGGATTTGAATAGACCTTTTCTGAGTCCATGCTAACATGCCACATCATCAGCGGGTTGCGGGTTCTAACCCGTTTGAATAGGTAATAAGATCCAAACAGTGTTTAGATATCTAACTATGTGATTTGTGAGTTTAGGCATAGAAATGACACAGCAAATCAAGTTTGAGGACCGTCAGTGAACTTTACTCTTACAATTTTGTTTCATGTTCTTGTCAATTTTTCACTTAACATGCCCATCCTAAATTATATAGTATTTTTGTCCCGCTTTCCACTTATGCATTCCTAAAGTCTCTTTCTTTTTCTTTCACCTTTTGATGAATTTGTAAGATTTTAATTTATTTTTAGTTTTCGGTATTGCTCAACCGGGGATAGTTGTCTGTGCATGCACCAGGCTCGTACGTACGAATAGCTACACTTTTTAGTTACCATTTTCAAAACAGAAATGCTATACAACACACATGTGTTTTAGCAAAAAAAAACACATGGATTTTTTTATCTCTCTCCCTCTCTCTTTCTCACCGGTTCCTGTAGTAATCGCGTCGATCGTATAGTCTCTAGAGTTTAGACGACGCAAGTGCAATAGGGGCCGCCAGCCAACAACCTATGACCGCGTGACAGCTCAGCTGAAGGCCACATCATCGATCGGTTCGGCTGTGCAGTTGTGTACGTTGCGCGTGCGAGATCCCCGGTGGCTTTGCCACATGTGTACCCCGTCCTCCTGCTATTCGGAGATCACACTGTACTATGGATCTCCAGTGAAATGATGTCGCGACAGCGCTGTGAATGGATCAGCGTACAGGAGTAGTAGGTAGTAGTAGTATGGCGGCGGCGGCAGTGACGGCGGCGGATCTGTGATTTGTCCTTCCATAGAAAAAATTGTTATATGTGATCTGTGGTATGTGATCTATGATCTGTGGAGGCTGGAGACTGGAGGCAGAAGAATGGTGGAGGCTGTTGGATCTTAATCCTATGGTGTAAAAAAATTCATGTGTTGAAACTACATAAAACGCATAGTTGTATAGTAGACAGACTCCTTCCAAAAATGCTGCTTTTAGAAGGGGCAAGCTGAAAAATCTTCACAGTTCTTGACTTTAGCCCCTTTGGCACGGCTCATCTAAAACGGCTTCACCGGTGAAGCCAGAAAAACTAGTTTTTTCCGGCTTCTGGTTCATTTTAACCCCGGCTTACAAAACGACTTCATGCTACGATGCCTCAATTTACGCAAAATAGATGAAGCCGAAGCCGACATAAGCCGTGCCAAAAGGCCCTTCTTGTATGCGTCGTCCCTGGCTGCGCCCCTCACGTCGGCACTCCTACTCGGGGTGCTCCAGGCAGTCAGGGCGGGCAGATCGGCGGCGCGCTCTCGGCGACGGCATAAGTTTCCGTGATCTCTCTCTCTGGGCTCTTTCTCGGACGGCGGGGGAAAAATGTTCCGGTCAGCGAGAGGGAGGTGGAGCATGGGACGACGGACCGGAAGGGGATGGCGAGGCGGAATGGGTTCCGGTCAGCGAGGGAGGTGGAACACGGGCTGGAAGATTGGGTGTACGCGAACTGGCAGCAGGCATGTCGTATAATGGTAGAGGCCGACGGCGGCGAAGTACTGCAGGCTTGCAGCTTGGGGCGGCTCAAAGCTTGCACCTTGCAGCTTGGGGTGGCCGCCGAACCGGCGGCAGTCGGCGGTGTGGTGGTGCGGCAAGGCTGCGGCGGATGTAGGCGGGAGGTTGAGGCCGACGGCAGCGAAGTGCTGAGAGGCTCAAGCTTGCAGCTTGAGGTGGCCGCCGAACCGGCGACAGGCGGCTCAAAGCTTGCACCTCGCAGCTTGGGGTGGCCGCCGAACCGGCGGCAGTCGGCGGCGTGGTGGTGCGGCGAGGCCGCGGCGGATGTAGGCGGGAAGTTGCGGCCGACGGCAGCGAAATGCTGAGAGGCTCAAGCTTGCAGCTTGAGGTGGCCGCCGAACCGGCGGCAGGCGGCCCCAAGGTCGCTCATGCTCCTGCATCTGCTCATTGAGCGCCATGACACCTTCTCTGTGTTGTCCGTTGATGATCAAATCGTCTTCATAGACACCTACCAAAAGGAGAGAATCGGTGGTGCCACGCTTGTAGACAGTGTGTTCCAGAGGATTGTGCTTGAAGCCAAGTTACAACAGTTCTTGATCAAGATGAGCGTTCCAAGGCTATATCATTGAGATTTTCTTTGTTATTAAATTATAAACTTTGCCATTGATCTTGTTCTTCAATATTAGATTCATCCATCATTATAAT
Organism: Miscanthus lutarioriparius; assembly: GCA_904845875.1. Lineage (NCBI taxonomy): Eukaryota > Viridiplantae > Streptophyta > Magnoliopsida > Poales > Poaceae > Miscanthus > Miscanthus lutarioriparius. The sequence continues at coordinate 33,673,112 of CAJGYO010000012.1, forward strand.
TATCATTGAAAACAACACTACTAGAAATAAAAAGAACTTAAACAAAACCCTTTTGTGATGGAATAAATTGATATGCTAGTTTTCATCTTTTTTTCTTTTCTCAGCACTAGACAATTGTTTCTTAGCTAGCATCGCTAAATTTCCAACACCTAAATTGGTATTGCATACGACTATCATGAGAAACTGCAATCTACCACTTACTAGCTAGTTCTATGCTCTACAAATAACTCATCGAATCACAAGGGAGAAAATTCCTTCTTTGACACCGAGAATTACTTATGTTCATCTTTGCTAGGATGGCTGGGCGGTTGTTGGCGAGGATGGCTGCAGGAGGACAACGTAGGATTTACGCGCCTGAGCAGACCGGATTCAGAGTAAGACCCAACGAATTGCAATCTTACTCTAGCACTTCCATTTTATTTGTATATATTATGTTGTGATATCGTTTAGTTTCCAATTATTTCATATACTTTCAATCTCATTCATATATTTTCCCTTTGCATTTCGACATGTGTTTATAGATGGATATGACTATCACTTCCTGCAAATAAATTTATAGATGGATGATTTACATATAATATTTTTTACTCCCGCGGATCTTTGTTAAATGACATTTTGGTTAGTACAATTTTGGCTTAGCTAGCACTACCTTAAAAATATTGGAGTTAGTATTACTTTGCAGAATCGAAATGCTCATTTGCTTTCATCCACCTAGTATATATGGCCTACATTAACAATGAGAAACTAAGTAATTTGGAAGCATATATAGAAACTGTCTTTTAAAATATATAATGTAGATAATATACCTACAAATTTAGAGGCTATTTTAGGTTAGTTTATATTAATAGCTAATGTTTGTAGTTTATACGTAAGTTTAGAGGTTATTTATATTATTCTTTATAAGGATATATGCGGGTTTTAGGTTTGGGCGGTTACCTTTTCATGATTGCGGGGTAGGTAGGATTAAGATTTTGCAAATATATATATATATATAGTACTGGGTGTTTGGTTTGAGCGACTAAAAGGGACTAAAAGATTTAATCCCTTTTAGTCAGGGTATTTGGCTTCAAAGCGACTAAAAGATGAGGTTTAGTCCATTTTAGCAATATTTTGGTGACTAGTTGACTAAAGCCCACTTACTCTTATTTAGTCATAGTGTTTGGGTGAAAAATGACTAAATGAGACTAGATTTAGCCAAAGTTCAAGAAGGCGCTAGACGGTTTCTAGACGATAACCCCGGCCTAGAGCGTAGGGGAGCCTACGCTAGCCTAGGCATTTCAAGATGTTTTTCTAGGCGATGGCTAATACATGCATAAATACTTAAAAGAAAAGAAAAAATAGGAGTCCAGTGGTCATGGAATAGGGAGAAAGAGAAGAAAGGCCCATTTAACGGCCCAACTATCCCACGTTCCAGCCTCTCCCGCATCTCTCTGTTGCTCTCGCTCGCATCTCTCTCGCGCCCACCTCTGCTGTCAGCCACATCTCTCTCTCCACCGCCACCACCTGCCTCCTCTCCTCTCTCTCTCTCTCTCTCTCTCTCTCTCTCTCTCTCTCTCTCTCTCCCATCCCTATCTCTATCTGCTGCTGCAGTGTCCGTTCCTCTCCCTCTCCCGCAGCTCTCTCTCGGTCCGAGCCTACCGCTGCAGGTTCCTCTCCCTCTCCCGCATCTCTGTTCGCGCCCGGCGTCCGACTCCGCCCGAGGCTGCTCCTCCCCCACCGGCGACCTCAGCCCGCCTAGGGGTCCGCCTACCCCTATAGGCCAGGCGGAACCCCCTCGCCTAGTGATTAGTCGCGCCTAGGCGGCCGCCTAGCGTCGCCTTTTTGAATCGTGGATTTAGCTGACTAAACTTTAAACTTTAGGAGAGGCTAATCAAATAGACCCTAAGTATTGTTTTACAAACTAGAACAATTTGTTATTATTGCTAACGATGATTATATCCCATTGAATTTAGGACCAAATGTTCATATTTTCTTTTCTTTTTTAAAAAAAAAAAATAGGATTTATTTCTATTAGCGTGCGCAGTGAGGATTTGTATTTCCAATTAATAGTATTATATTGCCTCAATTTACTCATCATCTATCATGCTATATATGTTTTTAGGGACAGCGCCCTATACCATCTCGCACGTTTCGCATTCAAAGCAGGGATGCGGGCCGGGTTATTGCAACTTGATGGAGAGCCGGTGTCGTAGAGCCACGGAGATTTCATCTAAGCTGATAGGTCCTCATGGCATTCCAGTGACCCTCCTAATCAACCCGCGGAGCGGTCACAGTTACCATGTAATCAACGTGATCGACGACTGGAAAGCCGGTTATGCCGTTGATGTTATGATAAGAGACGTCGATGCATGCATCGTAGCATTTCGTCGGCAACTTTTAGTTGAGGGCAAATGGTATCCTGGTACATGGTACAGATATACAGACGTGATTGATCTGCCAAAGGAAATAGAAGATAATGCAGTCGATTTGGGTTTCAAGTCTTCACATGGTGACAGGTCAGTTGCACTATTCTGTGTTGCATTAGCCAACTAATTGTGTGCGTTTCTTAGTTGCTTACATGGTGACCTATCTGCATGCAGCGATGCGGATCCGGTGAGGGTTGCCGTGCTAGTGGAGCAGCACGGGGCGAACGAGACGGAGGCCCCTTCCGGGACCTTGGGGTCCGGATCTGGCGTCGGGGCCGCCGTCTGGCGTCCTTGTGGCTGTCGTGGACATGCCTCCTTGCACATCTGGGAGTCCACTTCGGCACGCCGTCGGCGTGGTCCCCTGGGCGACAGCCGGAGTTCGCTGCTCGTCGGCCAGGAAGCACCTTGGCACAGTGCCCCCCCCCTCCCCCGACCCACGGTGTCGACTAACGTGCTTGGTGTCTACCCTGCCCGGCTTCTTGCTCCGGGCCAGCGGCGGTGGCGCAGTCTGCGTCATTTTCCTTCCTGAAGGCGTCGTTGAAGCCTGTCTGCACCGTTCGGGTCATTGGGAGAGGCTCCGGGATGAAAAAGCTCTGTTCATCCTATGGATGAAAATCCTTCCTGTGCTTCTTCGAACATTGTTGGCATCCGTGGATGTCATCCCCTTCTTGAAGGCATCGTTTGGGGCACTCTAGCTACCACAACTCTCTTAACCGCGCGTCGATCGTCGGTGTTGCTGCCTGCTCTGCTGTGCCTATCCGTGCTTCGTCTCTTTCTTCGCATTGGTTTGTCCTTCGGTGTTTGTTGTTGCCGCTGTCGTTCGGTTCTTTGGCGGATGCTTTGCCGCTGTTGCTGCTTGGGTGGATGCTTGGCCACCTCGTCGCTTAGGTCTCCACGCTCAGTCAGCTGCAGAGCGTGTGATGGCCCTCATTACGGATGCTTTGCCGTAATGGTCCTTTTCTGGTGGATGCTTGACCGCCGTGGTCGTTTCTTGTGCGGATGCTTTGCCGCTGTTGTCGTGTCGGCTCCCTTGGCTTTCTTGGTGGATACTGGCTATCGTGGCTACACTACACCTTAGGCTACCAATATGTTTTTGTCTTCCTATGATAGGCTCAGTCTGTAAAGGGTTTGCTGGCGGAGGCCCCCCCTCTCCATGTTTTCTTGCTGTATCGTTTGTGCTCGTGGGATTGCGCTGATAATTCTGGGATTATCGGTAAGTCCTTTGTTGTTTGGTTTGGTGTTATCTACTTCCTCTTAATGAAATACATGCTACATGGCACGTTCGAGAAAAACAAAACCCGGAGGCATCTATATTATGCATGACATGTTTGAAGTACTATCTGGGTTTGAAGTGGGCGTGACAAAAAAGGAAGACTGCTTGATCCAACTGATAACCAGAGAGTGAAGGAAGCATTACTGAAGGCTATAGTGATTTTTGGTGAGGCATTTCGATTCCGTTCGATATACCTTGCTGTGCGAGCCAGAATTCAGGATGACGAGGATTCATCTGAGCTTGATGGTAGTCTATGGATTCTGCTGCACGACTGGGGCCTATTTTCGTCTGAGCTGCTACCCCCCAGTGCAACCAGGCCGTTGCCAGCGTTGCATACTGCTGCCCCAGCTCCTTTTCACAACATTAGAGTGAGGAGACCAGGCTCACATGAATTGAGGGCACTTAACACATTAGATGACGTGGTTGGAGCTTTGGGCGAGATGATGCTTGTAAAGGCAATTCCCAATCTGATAGCGACTTTTGAGGAGAGAACTCAACTGAATAAGATAATGATGAAGAGGAACGCTGAACCAGTTGCAGAGCCTGGATTTCAGCATCCTGAGCTCCTCCCTCAACCTGATTCGGAGTGAAGTCTGCTGCTCCTTCCCACTATCACTATCAGCGGAGCTGTCTATGTTAGCATCTTCTTCAGTAGAGCGTGGATTTCAGCCTTCCTTACTGGCAAGAATCATGTCCAAATTTTCCTCGGACGATTACTGTACTGATCCTGTTACTGGTGCCCTGTTCGGCTACTTCTGAAGTTTTGCTTCCAGTAAATTGTTGTTGCTTCTAGAAATATTATCAGTAGAGCTGTTCTCTATCAGTAGGCCTGGATTTCAGCCTTCCTTACTAGAAAGAATCACTTCAAATTCTCCTCTGACGATTACTGTACTGATCCTGTTACTGGTGCCCTGTTCGTCTACTTCTGAAGTTTTGCTTCCAGTAAATTGTTGTTGGCTTCTAGAAATATTACCAGTAGAGCTGTTCTCTATCAGTAGGCCTAGATTTCAGCCTTCCTTAATGGCAGGAATCATTTCAAATTCTCCTCTGACGATTACTGTACTGATCCTGTTGCTATAGATTTTTTTTTTTAGAAACTTCAGACACAATTAAAGAACAATTGTTTCTGGGATACAAACGCCTTGCAGCGGTCTGAGCAGCAACACATGTCAGCCTATACTAGCATAAATATTACTCCTTGCTAAATTATGTGCATGTGTGTTATGTCGGCGATTCTCATGAATGAACCGTATCTCTTCAAATAAGGTTTCCTGCGCCTTGATCTCCTGGACTATTTGTCGATAAGCTCCCTGTCTGGTGGATTGCAGTGGGGAGTCTGGTCGCCGCTGGCACTGCAAATGCTGCCGAGCTATGGGATCCCTTGGCCTTGGTGAGGAAAATATTATGTGCTTTCCTTACACACGAACAAAAAAAAGTGCCTAAGTGCTTTCAAAATTAGTTCCCTTTCACCTTTTCAGCGTGCCTTATGGAACGGTGTTACCCATGCCTAGTTTTTTTTTTCATGAAGGCCCATTCCTAGTTGATGTGTCAGGTTGTGGTTACAGCATGGGTAATTCTGCCAATTAGAATTATTTACCGCAGCAACTGTAGCATGTATCTAAAGATTATAGTAACGACCAAACACATACTGATGTGATGCAGCCAACTCGTAGTTCTTATTTCTTTCTTCTTGCTTCTCTTTGCAGAATATGAATAAGATTGTCAATATCTTAGACTGTCAATACAATTGTTAATTGATATCTCGTTAATTCCTGCAAACGGCCTGTTTCTCATCAGCACGGATCGTCAGGACTCGTCTTGGCTGACCTTGGCATTTGAGATTGGTTTGGGGGTTTGCTGTTTTCACCTGGGCAGCAGGCTAATGAGGCTGTCCAAGATCAGTTGTCCGCTCTTAGTTTCTCTAGGTCTGTTTTCTTTTTCTATGTTACTGCCCATATCTCTTTATGTTTTACTAACCTTTACCTTTGGTTCTCCAGCTTGGCAGTTATTTTTGGTGCTGGACTTGTAACTAGTTTATCTCCTTGTACACTCAGTGTTCTACCGTTAACTCTAGGATATATAGGTAAGTATATTGCTTTATTTGAGATGATCGTTGGAATGCCCAGAATTGATCATCATTGATTACTCTGATTCAGTGCTTTCTTCATAAAACATCTAGGTGCATTTGGCTCAGGGAAAGGCCGATCTGAGGTAATTTAAGATGAGTGGAAAATTGTACTTCTTTATGCCATGGAAAAACTTGAAGTATTGCTATTTATCTGTTAGGATATGCATTACCACAAAGTTATCTTCACTGAAGGACTCACTTGACTAATTAAGGCTGTTAATAATGTTGAAAACTTGATAGTTCTAGCTGGGAACTTCCCTTGATACATGCATTGACTTTGCTTTTCTGTCTATTATTAGGTTGTTGGGAATTCAATTGCATTTTCATTAGGACTAGCAACAACCTTAGCTATTCTTGGTGTTGCTGATTCTTTTGCTGGAAAGGCTTATGGTCAGGTAGGACAAGGGCTCCCAGCGGCTGCTTCTGGTTTGGCCATCATCATGGGATTGAATCTTCTGGAGGTAAATCACATGAAACGAAAATTACATATATAGACTGGAACATGCCAAACAGAATTTCCTCCTACCTTATTTCCTTAAGTTACGAGCTGATTTAATCCCTGTATTTCTTGGTTTCTCATTATAAATACTCCTGTAGAAGTACAAACCAATTTTTGTGATAGTTCGTTCTTATGAAAATTGTATTCCTGCTTGCTCCTGTAAAAGTACATGTAACTACATTATCAAATGTTCTGCCCCAAGTTTTTTATTTTCTGTCCTTAACAGGTACTTGAATTGCAACTTCCCTCATTTTTCAGCGATTTTGACCCTCGAGCTGCTGCAGCTAACCTCCCTTCAGGTGATACGTCCTCACATCATCTTTATTTTCCTTATTAAAATACTAATCTCTATATCACTATGATTCTCTTTGTTCATGAATATATTTTTTAACTTATGTTGCATTATTGCCAGGTGTACAAGCATACCTTGCTGGTCTTACATTTGCATTGGCAGCATCACCTTGCAGCACACCTGTTCTTGCTACCCTTCTGGGATATGTTGCCACTTCAAGAGTATGATAAATTGCCTCAGTAGTCAATAATTTATTACAATTGTTTAAAATCCAACACATTAAGAACATTTTATTGGAGTTTTATCATGAGATTTAGATTAATCAGGAATTAATAATTATATTCTATCCTGAAGTACTTTATTTTAGATGATATGCTCTCCTAGCTTATGTTTTTTTTCTAAGATGATGACGATGTCCTGTCACCACAACTTTAAGCTTCTTGTTTTAGGACCCTATTGGAGGAAGCTTATTGTTGACATACACAACGGGCTATGTTGCACCTCTTCTTATTGCAGCTTCTTTTACTGGAGCATTGCAGGTAAGAATGTTGTCTTTTATTAATTAATTTATTTATTTTCTTGAGAACTTCATGGTGGGTGTTCAAACCGAGTTGAAATTTATTAAACAATATTGGAATTTTGAATTTCTCAAAAAAGAATATAGTAATAGCACAAGATCAATTGATCAAAGTAGTTTATTCTACCTTTGTGCCACTAATTATTATGTTTGTCTTCTGTAGAGTTTGTTGTCATTCAGAAGATACTCGGCATGGATAAACCCAATCAGGTATCTACTTGTTCTTGAAATCTGAGTGTTTTTCTGCAAATTAACTGGTTAGATCTTGTTCCAATTATCCTTTTGAATTTTTTGCTTATAGTCAAGGTTTTAAAATTGAAAGACATATGTCAAGCTTTGATTTAACTTTCTGATTATACACTCCCATGAACATGTACATCAAATTGTGCAGCTTAGAAAGATTTGTAGCTCTTGGACTTTAGGTACATAGATTGGCTGCCAAAAGGAAAAAAAAAACATAAAAGGGCACATATGTTACTATTGTAGTTTTTTATACAACATATGTCAATGTCTTTGCAAACTAACTACTGAACTCGCCTATTTGTCAAAATTTTGTTGTCTGAAGTTGAGATCATTATCAAATATCAATTGGTCCTTAAAATATTATATTTCCTTCTATAGAGATTTGTCTTGATCTAACATACTCTCATTTTCCTGTCAGTGGCGCATTTCTACTTGGTGGAGGTGTTTATACTCTACTGGACAGGGTGTTTCCAGCAACATCAATGGCAATGTAGACCATTATTGGACAAGAATTGGTAGGCAACAGTCTGTCTGTCATGCGATAAATTCAGACGCGAACAAAGTTTAGTCGGTTCTCTCTGCATTGTATAGGCATGCAGAGCATTCCGGGACAAGCAAAACATCTTGACCTCAGTACAGTAGTCTGCATCATTGTACGGGCCTCGATAATTGGGGCCTGGGGGTCTACGGTCTACCCTACTAAAATGTATTTCTGGATAGATTGAAAGAGTATGGAATCCATATCAATACCAGAACAGAAAAATACGACTACGCAAGTAGTCGTTGGGATTTTGACTTATGATTCCAACCACCGCATAACCTGTGCTATGCTTTCTGTAGGGTATAGTAGTACCTAATAGTTTTGTTAGCTAAACAATCCCACGTGATAGGGTAATCAAATAAATGGTTTTGGGACAGCAAAAAGAGCAGATGTTTTACAGAATCAGTTTGATAGGTCTCCACTGTCAACTTCGTTCCTATTGTCATCTTTTGTGCACAAACATTGCCGAAGCAAAACAGTGCAGGTGATCATACACACCAAGAAACCATGGGGGCCTTGAACCTGCTGTTTGCTGTCATCTTTTTTTCTTGACAGACAGGCTCGAGCGTGCCTATTGTCGCTTTCAACTTCTTGCCAACTGTAAATTTGTGACGACTTGGGTCATTACCACTATAAATAATAACCCTGGCCTATGATTTATCACCCAACAGATACAAGACTTGTCGAATAATAAACCATAACAAAGTTGGCAACGGAGAATAGCTAGAAGGTACTAATAATTATTACAATACCATTCTACACACTTAAGTCATTAAAGAAGTGCCATAAGTTTGCGCATTATTATAAGCTCGACATATAGAGATCCAAACTAGATTACTAAGTGAGCGACAAGGATATATCGTCACTGACATACATAACTGAACTAAGGGGATCATTTATTCATCCCATCCATCATAGGAGGTGGCATCAACCCGACTAGCTTCTTCATAGTCATCCCAATTTGCATAGGCATAGCCATCATCTAGAGACCCTTGTGCACATTCTTGAGGATCTTCTGAAGAGGGAGAGTTAACAAGAGTGAGTACAACGTACTCAACAAGCATATAAATATCAATGCAATGCAATATGGTCATCTCAAAATGATCAATAATATATCATCTTGCTGTTCAAATAACATCTGTAGAAAAAGTCAGTTTAGTTTAAAAACAACACTACTATCACTTGTATCTTGAGAAAGAGCCACCCATAGGTTCTCGTAGCCTCTGATCCAAGAGACATGACATGAATTCATGATTTTACCCTGCGCAGGTTTGTATCACTTTAGCCATAATTACCTTGACCAATTTTTCATCGCACTTCCTTTGGTGCGACTCATGGTCAAGATACCGAACTTTCCCCATTTTGTATAATTATACACCCACATCTATCCACGTGCACTAATATATGCACCTGGGTGTGCTTCATCGACACCTGATTGGGGATTTCATTACCCAACCTTCTCCTCACTTACCATAGGGATTATACAACAACTCCATGGATACTAGAATCGGCTCGTCCCAAACGAGTTCATGGTTGACACGAATTTTTACGGCCCAATAACACAAGTGAGAGTTGGTTATTAGTCCTACCAAATTTTTCCATCCAAATATATAGTAGGGAATTAGTTGCTCCATCAGCTAACCCCATGTCATCAAATTCAAATATCATCCATCCATAGTCAATTTAAAAAATAATATTTAATGCAGGTTACTTTTATTTTCTTAAACTCTGTATAAAAACTCAAGGAGAAAATGATCAAGGATTCTTGCCGGAGTTGTTAGGATTCAACTCGGGCTCAGTTTGGTTCACTGGAAGATCATGCGCCTGACTTTACTCGCTTCCTGTAATTAGTATAAATATATATTGGTATTTAGCAAGATGAAAAAAAAAGTCTATATATACTTAGCACATACGTAGCCATGTGTTCATCCTACAGTCAAAGAAATAGCTTATGGGTCCTTAGTATCAATTAAGCTGTGATTTATAAAGGAATATTGTATAGCTGAGCTTAGTAAATCATTGAATTAGTTTAGTATATTGTTAAGCCCCTTTTTACTCTCACGTGAGCTAAGCTGCACCTGCACCTAATTGAAGCCATCCCCTGCTCAGTACTACTACTACTTTGCAGCCCCAAAAGCACATCAACAAACACACGCACATCTCTCCATCCAGTATTCCTCTCGTCTCCCTCTCTTTCCTCTCTATCTTTCCCCTCCTGCTACTCATGGTGCTCAGGCTACCTTTCCCAAATCGGCAACCATGGTTTGATTTCCTCCTCGATTTCTCTCTCAAAACCAAATCCAAGGACACTAGTAGCTATCTAACCATTTTTTTCCTTCGATTTCTTCCTCTGTGATGTGTGCAGGTTGGGTGACGGCGGCGGCGTGCTCCACTGAGGTGTCGAGTTGAGCAGCCATGCCGCCTAGGCAAGCCAAGAAGGCCCGAGCATGCTGATGTGCGGGGGTTTGGGCTCCAGCAACAATCTTCCTCAACCTGACAGTGAGTTCCTCCCCCTCACCTCTTCCTATTCTCTCTTTTTGTTTTACCTAGCCTGCAACTCTGTAACTCAAAGATACATGCCGAGTGCTCTAGATGTATAGGTTCTTGTGTTAGTGTTTTAGTCAAGGCTCAAGTATTTTTATGTGTAGCTTTCTACTAAAAAGGAATGCATGTTCTTGTTCTGATAATAGTTGGCATATCTCTCTTGGCCCAAAATATTATTGAGCACCTAATTGTTGTGTTGTTCTAGAACATATGGTTCTTCCCGTGGAAGGTGCTTTGTGTTCTTGGTAGAGAGAAGAAATATTCTAAGATGTGCTTGTGAACCTCACCTTAATCTTGATGATGTTTAGCTCCAACCTTGGGCTTATTTTCCTCAGACACTTGCTCCTTTTCTTGCAGGTCTTGATTGCTTCAAAAGTGCTTCTGATTTGCTTGCAGCACTTGGGCTCTCTGGTGACTTCCTCTCCTGGTCAGCCCCCCCTTGTCACCCCATGTCGCTCTCCATGGTGATCAAGTCACCATCTTGTGCTGGTGGAAGAGTTGGTGTTTTTCTCAAGCAAGGAGTGCACGAGGTGTTTATCTAGAGTCCTCAACCTTGAGTGGGGAGCTAGCCTAAGAACTGAGTGACTGCTACTTCGATGGAGGCAAGGCCCTTTCACCAATACTGAGCCCCTCCTCTACTACTACTACTCTAGCTCTCCTAAAATATTTTAATCTCACCCATGGCCTAGTCAAAGAAATTCACTGTGTTGGTGAGCTGCTGCTAGTTGATTGGTTGGTTCCTTTCTAAAATGGCATGGCTACACTTCATGTGTACCAACTATGAACTGTAAGCATAATGTTTAATGTACTAAAGTATTTTAATATGCAAAAGAATGGTGGCCTGAGTTCTTTTTTTGGAGTGAACTTGGTCTACCAGTGTATATAAACACCACCATGGATTAATATTTGATTTATGCATTTTAATATTAGAGTGTACTAAATTGTCTAGCTTGTTGTAATTGATTTTTGTTTACTGTGCATTTAGCTGTGATTAACTATGAGCTAAAATGGTGGGTCATTACAAAATTCCTCCAATATTCTTGAAAAAAATTTACACATATTAAGTTGACCGATGTCAGGTATCCATGAAGGACTGCCTATTCAAGTGGCAGAACAGGTTAACTCTCAGAAACACAACATGCTAGTTTATCGTTTTGCATCATGGTTCTTGAGGTTTGAAGAACGAAAAGTTACAAGCTTATCACCTGTGTGGTCAACAAAATTGTGTTATTGACCTGCATTTTTGTCTTCATAACCATCATGGTTCATATACAACCCTTTCAAAAATAAAATAGCCCAACCAATCATATAAAACATCACGCTCAATCTGGGGACTTTCAACATGCTTCTGGTTCTCGCATTCTACTTCTCGCGGATGGAAACTTACTCCCAAGATTTAGTTGCCTTTTTCAAGCACCCAAGAATTTAGTCAGTCTTCTCACATATAAATTCCTAGGCCGAGTTCCTTTGGATCAGTTTCTACCATCCAGGAAGTCCTGTCAATTCAAGTGGATGAGCATGTTTAGCTGAAACAACAAAACATGAATTGGGACACATATACTGTCTTTTAGACTGGGGAAAGAGAAATCAATTGTTCATCACGAAGGTACTTGTCCCTTGTCCCTTGAGATGCACGCTCAATAAGCAGCTTCCTTGCTTCTATCGGTATTCCCTCTGGCTGCATTATAACAAATTGAGGTAGTTTAGTTTGAGAAATGAAGTCTTTTGTTAACTTTTTTTTCCATTTCACTCTAAGGAAGCATTACTCACCTCTTCTGGCAACCAAACTCCTGGTTGTGTGTTGCCCTCAAGAACTGCTAAAGCAAATGCAGCAGTTGCAAAGCCCACCGATCTGTGAATTTTGATCTAGCATATGCTTAGATGCAGTCCAGAGAGTATTTAATTCTGGTCACCCAGGAATCTATCAATGAGAAAATCCAACCTCTTGCATCAGGTTCCTAAACACATCAAATATGTTCAGTAATTTCCTCATCAACAAGAGCCCAGACACACTTTGCCATAGTGCACTCGAGTAGCGAGTGTTTTCAGGAGTCCTGGGCACCACAAATAGAGCATTTCGAGGAATCTACCATGTGCGTGCGATGACGGACATCCCAATGACTGTTTCTCCAGTCTCCAAATGAAAAGTTTGATTTTTGCCGGAATGCTAACTCGCCGTAGCGACGTCCAACTCTTCTCCACACTTTTGCCGGAATGCTGTTCTATCTAGCCATGCTTCCCTGTAGTTCCTTGTGCTCACCAGCATCGAATCCTGTAGGCTGATCGAGCACCTGTTGCTATAGATGGCCATGCACATGCAGCCCGCAATCCGATAACCCGCTGCGAAGCCCTCTATTTTGACCCGTCACAAGCATGGCATGGCACGGTACTACGCGGGCCTGGGCTGGCCTATGCTGATTTATAGGCCATGCTTGGACCGCTCTCCAGGCACGTGGTGCGGCACAGCCTGACCCGATTTTTTCTACAAGCCCAACAAAAGCTCTATCTCGGGTACCTAGCATATTTTCTAAAAAAAAGTAACTCGCATATATATACCATTCTCGTAACCCTACCCATCCCCTGGCGTAGCCTCTGGGTCCAAAGACAGGATTTTGATTGATTGGGGTGTAAACGTGATTTTTTTTTAAAAGGGCTAAAATAAAAAAAACGGAGGTCCAGGCGTCCAGCCATGCAAAGTACAAATGATATCAAAACTTTGCACACTGCTTTCCCTAATTAGGCAGGCGCATCGCCCGACGCAGATTTCAAATTAGTCAACGATCAAACTTTAGGTTCCTCGACACCTGTCCGCCTCCTCGCGACGGGCGACGACGGCCCAGTCGGGAGTCGGCCCCTAAGACGCCGGCGGGCTCCCCAGGGAGCCAGGCCCCAGCTCTCCGCCTCCACGCCCGCAGTCCCCGCGCTGTCTGCCGTCGTCTTCAGCCGCACCGGCCCGCCCCCAAGTCCCCGCGCCGCCGTCTCCAGCCACGCCGGCGCGCCCCCCAGCTCCCGCGTCGTCCGCTCTCCAGCCCGGCCGGCGGCAAGCCTGGTGAGAACTGAGAACCCTCTTCCCCTCCATTATCTTCTTGCTTGCAAAATCTCTAACCCTAACTTTTTCTGATCTAATTTGGTATTTTGATGTAGCTTGTAGATGTATGTAGGTAGTAGAATTATAGAAATTAGCGGGGATGTATTGGTTGATTACTTATGCATATATGCTCTGAATCGCGTGGCAGTTTTTAGTATTTGTATACTGAGTTGCTGGGCAATTTTTATGCTACTTTTACCGGTTTGGATATGAAAATTTTGATCTGACATACCCCATGCAAAAATCGTAGATCTGCCACTGGGTGAGAAGGATGAATGAAAAAGTGGATGATCCAGACGTCCTGGAGATGAAGCAGCTGTCTAGGGAGAGTGAGGAGATGGGGAAGGTCGATTCCGATGCGGAGATTGCAGATCAGCAGAGAAGGCTGAAGGAAACAGAGGGAGATCCCAAAGGCGAGGAGGGGAGGGAAGCTGCAAGGAAAGGAACCTTCAAAGGAGAAGGCGAAGTGAGAAGCGAAATGGCGGCGACGTACGAAGATAAAGCCCGTTAAGGAAGAAGTTAAGAGGGGTATGAGAAGTATTTGGAGTGGAAGAGGAGGCAGGATGAGAAAGAGAGATAACAGATCCTTTAGCCTTTGAAGCTAAGATGTTCAGAAAGAGGTGGGACAAAATCTATTTGGAGGTCTACGGTAGCTTCGATAAGAACAGTGAGTTAGACTTTCAATTATCTCATTCTTGACTCATGCATTAATTAGTTAGTTGGTTCTTGTTGCTTTGGTTTGGTACTCCTTGTATTTTCGAATTTCATACTAAATACTCCTATAATATCAATCTACAATGGCGTTCCTTTGATCTCAAATGGTATACATCTAAAAGGATCAGAACTGGATCAATGAACAAAAATGAGCTTATATGCAATCTATGCACATATTTAGTTTTATTGTTACTGCTTTGTGCTTACTAGGTACTGCCTGCAACTGAGGTTGTACATCCTAAACTCATCTGATATCTACTTCAACTACATGCAGCTAACATCCCTTGCAAACGTTTTACACATAATCTTGCTCCACAGGGTGGCATTGTGTGCAGTACTCTACAAGTATTTTCAGTCAAAGTTGAAGAAATAATTGAAGGTTTAAAATGGCCGCTTGAGGTGTTTGGTATGGTTGCTCTACGGGACTCGATTGATCTCAGTCGTAATATTATCTTCAAGCGCGAAAGGCATAACTGTCAGATACTCACAGATCAGGTCCGAAGTGTGCCTATTTCCACTTCTCTTTCTCTAATCTTGCCAATGTGCCTATTTCCTACTTATGCTCCCTGTGTACTTGTTCTTGTTGTTAGCATCCAAGCATGTATATATTTAGTAATTAGTACTATGCCGTTGTTGTACCCACTGTTTCTCTGAACCCAAATGATCTTCTAATTCTATTACCAACTGCTCTTTATCCTCAGAAGGATGAATTATAGATGGTGTTATTGTATTATTGCTTTGTAAAATTTTGCCAGGACTCCCATGCCCAGAGTTGCCATGCATTACTTATATTGGAATTATGTAGAGAGCTCAGATCTTGTACAAACATACTGGTAGATGAATATAAGGTGGGAATGAATTTTAACTATGTTATGTATCCTTGTAGATGGAAACAGGAAGTATGTTACTGTTGTCAGGTGTGGGTGTCTTTTTTGTGTGTGTGTGGGTGGGGGGGGGGATATAAACTTATTTCCTTGCTAATAACTCTATATCCCTTGCATCTGCCCCCACAATGGTTTCTGTCTTATTAAGAAGATGTTCAACAATATCTTTCGATCAAACAAGATACCTAAGGAGTGGAGAAGAAACATATTGGTACCAATCTACAAGAACAAGGGAGATATCCAAAGTTGTACTAATTATCGAGGAATTAAGTTGATGATATGGGAGAGTTGAGAAGCAGATATCAACGAACCCATTTGGTTTCATACCCGGAAAGATCAACCATGAAGCAATCTTCTTAATAAGACAAGTTATAGAGTGGTTTAGAGAGCAGAAGAATGACCTCCACATGGTTTTTTTTATTGATTTGGAGAAGGTTTATGACAACATACCAATTTGGTTTCATGGGCTTTGGACAAATATAAAGTCCCATCAAAGCAATCTTCTCATCAATAAGAACAATGTTGTGACTGGTGTTAGAGAAGCGATGGTAACACAAATTACTTCTTAATTAAAATGGACTTCATCATGGTTTTTATTGACTTGGTAATGGAAAGGCTTATGATAACATCCAACATATCAAGAAATGTTATGTGGTGGGCTTTGTTTATTTATGGTATTGCAAAGAATCATAAAGTCCCATCAAAGTGTCTTTGTCATGGCATATGGTCTTGTGATCTTTGAGGCTTCATCAATGACAAGGGTGTACAACAATGTTGTGACGTAGTGTTCGGTTTGTGAAAACGATGGTTTGTGACAAAAAATACCCTTCCTATGAAGGGACCGTAAAGAGGAGAGGTGAATTAGGCAACTTAAAATTCTAACTCTAAACTATGGCATCTTTTTTTTACTTCTAACAAAACCTATGCAAAAGATAATCTATCTAGATGTGCAACTTAAGCTAGTGTGTTGCTATCTCTACTTCAAGCGTAGTAAAGTAATCAATGTAAATCTTTGTCTTGGTACTGGATATTTTTATCGAGGTATCGAGAAGCTGCAAAGCTTCCCCTAGTCCTCGTTGGAGCCCCTACAAGGGGATCGCATGAGGGCCAATCTTGGTCGGGTAACTCCGTGGATAGCCTCGTTTCTCACACAAGTGGGTCTCCGATGTGCCTCTTGGCAAGCCTCTCCGGATGCTCCCCCGCCGTCTTCACTATCAAGCTTATTGCATGTTCCCTCCCAGTTACAGTGGCGGCCACACCACAAACGCGTTGGTGGTGTGATCTCATGACTTCAAGCCCTTGATGTACAACACTTGTGCTCACAAGCACGGGTGGCAAGAGGTATGCAAACCTCACTTAAACACTAGGCAAACACCTGGCCATGATGTCATATACAACACACTTGTGCTTGTGATCTTTGAGGCTTCATTGTGATCTAATCAACCTAAGCACTTCATAAAGCACTTATGCTAATCACCTAATAAAACACTAAGCACTATGCATGTGGAGATCACTCAAATGGTGTATCAACACTCTTGGTATGTTTCCTCGGCTCACATTGGTCAAATGGCGGTTTGGGGTTGTATTTATAAGCCCCACTAAGAAAGTAGCCGTTGGGGTGAACTCCCGCAAAGCGCTCTTGGACGCCGAATCGGACCGACGCGTCCCGGTCGTCCCACCATCATTGAACCCGGCAAAACACCGACGGACGTTGTCCATCGTCGTCGCTTACCACCGGACGCGTGTTCGATCGCGAGATATATTAGCTCGAACCTTATCAGATCGATCGATCGGACGCTGCGTTCTGCGTCCGGTCGGTTTCCGGTCCTCGCGTCCGATGCGCTTTGTCTGAAGTCTCCACCGATCCGGTCACTTATCCGGTCCAAATCATCCGGCCACCACAATGAGAGCTCGTTTCTTGATCTCGTATACGGTTTGGTTCCAATCTTCATGCTTGGACTTTACTTGATCTCTTGGGTCTTCTCTTATGCTCCTAAGGTTTTGCTTTAAGGTGTTGATCATCGGATCATCACGTCGCCTTCGTCCAAGTCACGTCTTGCACCGTATTGGACTATAAAACAAACACTTGCAAATTCATTAGTCCAATTTGGTTGTGTTGGTCATTAAACACCAAAATCCAACGTAAATGGGCCAAAGGTTCATTTTCCTTACATCCGGCTGGAAATTTACGATCGTTTACGACAAGCCACAACCAAACGAACAGGCTGATAAAAAATTAAGCCTTCTAGCTACGTCAGTGGGACCAAACCCTACCTTGGAATCGTGCTTGTTTCAGCGATCCTATACGAGCAGGCTGAGCACACTGCAATTGATGCTTGGCCATCTTACTGATTCTATGGAAGCTACAATCAGAGTGCGAGTTGCTTCTGGGACATGGCCAGATGGTTTTGGTGGTTGGTTTGCGGTCCGTGCCGGCAGCATAAAACATATATTGTGTTGCTTGACTGGAGATAAGAAAGTGTCTATTACTGGTAATGAGATCAGGCTGGCACAGTTGGTTGTTTCTATCGAAGCTCATGGAAAGCTGATAGTTTTCGTTGCTGCTAGGAATGGTTCTGATGTCTTAGGGATGTAAAGGACTTCAAACCTCTGCAAATGGGTACAAGCTCTAAGGAACTGCGAATTGGTAGCTGTACTTCCTCCGTTCGTTGCCACGATTTACGTGTTGATAACTTTGACTCGATTTATAGAAAATACGTGTAATATTTTTATCTTCAAATAAATTTATTAAAAAACTAGATTCAAATATTTATTCAATGATATTAATTATGTGTCATAAATATTAATATATTTTAATATATATTTAGTCAAAGTTGTTTCTCGGGAAGCGAAAACGACATAAATTTAGGGACGGAGGGAGTATTGTTAAACGTGAACGTAAATGAACAAGATTTGGAAGAACTATTACTTTCATTGATCTCGAAAATATATTTATACAAGTGGAGAGGCGTCACGAAGAGACACGACTGTTTCCAAAAGACATGCCCTTTGAAACTAAAATTAACTGTCTAATTCTATCCACTAATCCTGTGCTTGATGGATGAGATCATTCGTGAAGAGACGCCTGTTCGTCTGTAGACGTCCGTTCGCGTATAGGTGTTGTTTTCCAACACTCCCCCTTGATCGAATCTTCCTTGAGATCAATGCAGTTGTAAGCTAAAATTCCTCGAAAAAACCCTATGAAAAAAAATCTGAGGAATATATGATATGCCATAAAAACTCCTTTAAATCTTATTGAAAAATAAGAAGAAAATAGCATATTTATTTGTAATTTAAATAAACCACTGTGTCATTGGTATCCCATGAAAAACCCCAATGGAGAAAAATATTGGAGATACGACATAAAGATAACTCTCCTAAAAACCTTTCAGGGAAAATATGAGGAGCAATATAAAGTGATATGTCGCTAAAGCTCCTATAAAAACCCAATAGGAAAATTAGGAGAAAATGTGATGATATATTATTGATATTGTCTCTTGGATAACTCACATGAAAAACCTTTTCATGGAAAAACCATGAATGAGTTGTGAGGGCAATATGTGTCTTTGATATTTTCCACAAAAATCCTGATAGGAAAAATAGAAAAATATGACACATGCTTATGTTAATATTACCTCATTAAAAACTTTAACAAAAAACTTTATGAGTAAAACTTGTGAAAGAAAAGAGTATAGTATAATACTGGTATAGGTCAGCATCTAGGAGATGTCTCCCTTTGATTCTTGCAAATTTCGAAGTCGTCGCATACCAATTTTATGTAGAAATTTTTGAAACATAGAAGTTGGTAAGGACTTAGTAAATAGTTCAGCGAGATTATCGCATGCGGTGATTTGCAAGATGTTTATTTTCCCGCTTTCTTGTAACTTATGAGGATAAAACAGCTTAGGGATAATGTCCTTAACGACATTACTCTTTATGTAACCTGTTTGCATCTATGTAACATAAGCGAAATTATCTTCATAGATAATTGTTGGTGATTTAATCAAACCAATACCACATGCCTATTGTATGTGGTTAATCATTCTGCGAAGTCATACACATTCATGTGATGCCTCGTATAGAGCAATAATTTTAGAATGATTAGTAGAGGTCGCCGTCAGAGTCTGTTTAGAAGACTTCATGAAATAGCTGTACCTCTATGTAAGAATATAAATCCAGTTTGAGATGGGGACCAGATAAGTAATCAGCATCCGTATATCCAATCATATTTGAATCATGATTTCTCTTAAAGAATAAACTAAGATTCTTTGTGCCACTAAGATATCTGAGGATATGCTTCGCACCCGTCTAATAACGGTGAGTTAGATTTGCACTATGTCTAACTAGTATGTTCACTGCAAATGTGATATCAGGCATGGTGTAATTTGCAAGATACATAAGTGCTCCAATGACACTAAGATACGAAACCTTGGTCCCAATATTTTTTCTCCAATATCTCGTGGTCTAAATGGATCTTTCTCTATTTTTAAAGAACGAACAACCATCGGGGTTTTGTTATGATATGATTTGTCTATATTGAATTTCTTCAATATTTTCTGGATATAGGCTGATTGATGCACTAAAATCCCTGAAGGACAGTGCTCAAGTTGTAAGCCTAGGAAATATTTGGTCTTACCCAAATCCTCCATCTCGAATCCACATGATGAAAATTGCATCTCAAATGATTGCATAATTATTTCTGTATCATGATAATATCAAAATAACCAATATACGCAATCATGCTTAATTATACACAATGTATGTTGCGATTTGTATTTGGATTCAGAATATGAAGTCCATTGGGACTTATACGTCCGAATCTATCAAATTCATTTGATATGTCAATTATTGAAGTTGGAAAACTTCATTTTCACACATACCATAGGATATGCTATACTGGGTCTCTGCGTGAAACCATATGCTACAAGCTCTCATTGTTCACCACCTTGCTTCTGAAAAGAAACTATGTGAGGAAAGATATTATTGTGGTAATACTTCTCATCATTGAACAAGAGCAATCTCCTTAATTGCCACCTTTTAGTTTGACCAAATTTGAGTGTGAAGACACTCTGCCTAGGACTTTTGGTCTGGATCTAGTAAGGTAAAAAAGCAATCTTTGAGGAGTATATGCCGTGATAATTTGTAGTCTTTAAATGATTGATTCGATTCTTGAAATCAATATAGCATGTGAAAATGTTAACCTTTTTGGACTCCGAGTCATATCCCATATGGAGTCAAGGTGTCCAATGTCCTAGGATCAGAATTTGGGTGCACCGTTGATCCGGATGGATTTTGATCCGAGTTTTGGATGCTCATCCATTTTGGGTGTCTACCAACTTGAGATTGGCTTGGATTTACTGATTTGGAGGATATTGTACTTGGAGCATTATCCTTAGGAGCGGCCGTACTTCTCCCCCTCTTCTTTGGAAGTGGGAGTTGAATGGTTTTAATTGGTACCTCCATTCTTTCGGGTGTATTATAATTAGGATAAGAGGATTTTATTACACCCTTATTATCAGTAAATGTTTCTAGCAGATTCTTTGCAATATGATGCAAATATAAGATATTCTAAATGATTAGGTTTAGAATTTTTGGTACGTGGATGTGAGGATTGCTCTTTTGATTGTTGGCATTCTTAATGTGGTATAAATCTCCCCCTAATGCTTGGAATTATCCTCAAATGTGATCAACATACGGGTAATTTATAAATTCCCTGTAGAGTTACCTCTTGGGATCCCTAATGTCCATTGGTATGTTGGGGTGGTGATATGGGTATGTGAAAACATACTCGATGCGCAGATGAGAAATGTTTGGTTGCGGCCAAAGTTTCACGTACATACTGCAACAGAGGGAGTTGTATAAGTGCAACTTGATGAATTTGAATTAACGATGCGATGTGTAAGATCGTATGAAAACAACTTAGTTCTGGTAAATTACAATTCTATTTTAATATGTTATGCAATTTGATTCTCAATAAGAGACTCAATAAAACTATTATTGGTATGGACATAAGGTACTTGATATATAGTACCCAAAAATCAAACCGTTCCATATAAAATGGATTTGATCCCGTATCCAGGATAATTTGCTCTAAATTGAAGATTTCGAGCAATGAGTTTGGTATAGTGATGGTTCTCATGACTAAGAGACACATCTGTGACTATATTATGGATACATAAATGTGCATTACATAGTATCTTTATGGTCCATAAAATTGTAAATTGAGTCACATGTATGTTCTTGAATTTCTTCAAGAAATGTAGTGGCTCATTGATGCTATGACCAATAGAATTGGCAATAATTCTCAAGTTATCTCTATAGTTGAATAACTAAGGCAAATGTGCCAAGTCTTATTGACATTAAGAGGGAGAATTATTTGTACGCAACATTGGATACAGGTTATGTATATGTAGTCAAATCCAACTGAGGATGTTTTGTTTAAGTATTGCCATATCCGTTGTTATGAGAAAAATACTCCTCTTAGTTGTCATCTTGGGGTTTCCATATGAAAACCACATTGACGGATATCTCTATAATTTTAATAGGGTACATTATGAAATCAGAATACAAGAATGGATTCATGATTATTATTTGAGTACCAATAGGAAGTATGATGGTAGCACGACCAAAGCCCACTATCATGACATCGCGTCAAGCGATTAACAAAATATTTCCTTGTCTCTATATAAGAATTTAGAAATATTTTGCTTCCCTATATATAGAGTTTGTGGTGCAACTATCCACTAGGCAAAATTTCTCTTTGCATTTGGATTGACTCCCGTATAAGTCTATATATAGCATGAAGAATATAATGACATTCTTTGCAGATATGTAGATTACATACAAGTTAATTAATGGAATATCAAATGTGATGGCACATTATTGTGATATTCAATTGAAATTGATGACAACATTTTATATTACAACACCAAAATGGGACGTAGATACTAGGTATGTTTGTAAATGGGAGACAAATTTTGGTCCCCAAAATGGATCAAGCGAAGTAAATTCGATGATTGTGCTCTCCATGCTCATAAGACCCACTTATTAATTAAGTGTTTGGTTGCTACTTGGTTTCTTCATGAAAGTTGTTGTGAACAACTGGCATTCCTGGTGGTGTCAGGTTGAAGATAGAAGCGTGCTTCATATCTTTATTGTTGAGCCGGATATCTATGTCCAATGAATTTGTAATACCGATCAATTAAATGTTTCAACGCATGATATTTCTAAGTTGTGTGGCTATAACATACACAATTGGGACAAAATATGGTTCTGTCATATTTGGGAAATGCCTTGACCCTAATGAATGCACGGGGCTGCTACTTCTTTTCGTGTTAAATCTTACCATTAAAGTTTTATGGATGGCATTATTACATGGCATCGAACTTGTTATGATTCTGAAAATTCAATGTACTTCAGATGATAGAGCATCACTATAATTCTAATGATGATTCCTCGATAAGAGTTTATCATACACTTAGACCTGAAGTAATGTAGAAATTAATCTAGAATACATTTGGTAAGTTGTGGCCAATCAGATATGGCATTGTGCATAATGACTGTCTTAGTGTTGTTCATATCGCTCATTGAGAGCTAGCCATATAGTGCTTCGATTTGCATCCATTGAGATACACATGTGCGATCTGGATGTGTATAGTGCTTTATTTAAATAAAACTTCATACTTAATTGTTTAGTAAACGGTGATGCTCTCTTACGAGGAGCACCAAGTATATTTTGCTATGAATCCATAGAACAATAAAGTTTAACTTTACGTCCATTGGCCATGTTGGATAATGGTGATCATCAAGAGTGAGAGATCAAACTCTTTCGTGTCCATTATTCCAATTAGGTGCAAACCATAGATTTTTTAAATTTACTTTTAAGGGTAAATTAAAATTGCTATGGTAGTGTTGTAATGGGATGCAAAATAAAGACAAGATAATCTTGTATTAATGTTAGTGTCAAAATCTCATATGCATAATAACATAATGGAGGTAGTCACAGTAAAGGTGTAGATCTCAAAATGAGCATAATCTGTGTTAACAGTAGATGCCAAGTCATTAATGCAAGTTGTATGAACACGTCTTAAGGTAGCCATCAAAGATTGATGTAGACCTTAGTTAATTCGCAAACGAATTGGGTACGCACGTTGAGGATAGTCACTAAGTTGTGGACTTAGTGTAGATTCCACAGTAGCAACAATGGTGCTACCTTGTGTATGGGCAATAGGAATGTGAATTAATGGTAGTCATCTTGTGAAAAGATGTAGACCCTATGTTCCAATTTGTGATGTTGGGTACGCACGTTGAGGACAGTCACTAAGTTAGAACTTAATGTAGATCCCACAGTAGCAACTATAGTGCTACATTGTGTATGGTCAACATACAATGTGGAACATTTCTGTTGTACAAATAATGAGATAATACACTTCATCGATTTTGCATTAAAAATGTAAGCACTATGAACCTTAAATAAAGCATGAATGGGCTTAACATGAAATGAAAATTGCAAATAACAAAGTAGTTGCAATGCAAAGGTCGTGATAATAATATTACATGTTTATTGGGTTTGCCAATTTGAACGAACATTTTGAACAATGTAATAATAACACATGTTTATTGGGTTTGTCAATTTGAACAAACACTTTGAACATGTAATGCTAATAGTACATGTTTATTTGAAATGTCATATGGCAAACTCTTTGAGCAGTACCAAACAACAATTTTATTTGCTTGTAAATTTAAAAATTTACGTTGAACCGAGGGCTCAGAAGCAAACAAAACTTATCACTTATGCAATTTTTTGAATACTTAAGGCTCCAGAAAATATATTTGCACGAGGCAAATAAAGTATAGTGAAATATTGTACACCGGTGTCGAGAATAGGCCGTGTGATTAATGTTGTAACCTTTGGCTATAACACAAAGGCACGAAACATAATTATCTAGAATGATAATTATTTAATTTACAGAAAATGTAAGGTCATTTCTGCTAAATTTACACAACCTTATCCACCCAGTCAACCAGTCCTCACGGACGGTTTCTCCTCGGGAGAAAATCGTCATTAGGCCGAGAGGCCGTGAGGATGCCGCCGATGGCGGCTTCTGGGAAGGCTGGCCACAGGGCCACCGACTATGGGGGCGTGGAGGCTGCCGGCCGCAAGCCTAAGGGAGCAGGAGTCTCAGGCCGCTTGGCGTGGAGCAGCAGGGGGGCGTCTCTGGGCCACGGCGCGAGGCCACTGGCGCGGCCACGGTGCGGAGACCGTGAGGGGCCACGGCGAGGAAGCCACTGCCGTAGGCCAGGCGCTCGGGCGCCGCAGACGTGGGTGCTGATGCGTTGGCCCGAGGCGAAGGCCGACTCGATGTCGGCTCCAATCGCGGCCGCTCAGAGCACCGGCCTCTGCGCTGCTGACTGCATGTGCGTCTGCATGGTGCAATCTGCACGAGCAGCACGCAGTGGCTGCCATGGTGCGAGGCGTTGCTGGTCAGGGGCGATGGTTGGCATCACCAACCTTGTTGATGCTGGAGAGGAAGAAGCCGGAGAACGACATCTTCCACTTCATCGGAGGTAAGAACATTGATTAATGAAAATATACGATGTCATATTGTTTAGTAGATGTGCATTCATGAAGGTCGGTGATCTCCTGTCCTCTTTCTCATTTTGATGATGCTTCATCTCTCTTCATCATGGGCAAGATTGCAGTACGTCGTCTTCCACGGCGGCAACGGAAGCGTTGCTGCTCTTCTTGGAAGACTTGGATTAGCGTAGGGGCTGGCCGCTGGTGGCCATCAGTTCTGCATCAGCGTTGCTGTTGTTCATAGTTCTCGGCGAACTCTGAGGGAACGGTGATGGTCGAGAGGCATGCGTGCCTCTGTTCTTCCTCTTGTTCGCAGAGCAAAGTGTTGATAATGTGTTAAACGTGAACGTAAATGAAAGATTTGGAAGAACTGTTGCTTTCATTGATCTCGAAAATATATTTATACAAGTAGAGGGGTGTCATGAAGGGACACGACTGTTCCCAAAAGACATGCCCTTTAAAACTAAAATTAACTGTCTAATCCTATCCACTAATCCTGTGCTTGATGGATGAGATCAATCGTGAAGAGACGCCTGTTCGTCTGTAGACGTCCGTTCGCGTATAGGTTCTGTTTCACAACAAGTATGTTGGAAGTCACTGTTTATTGGTCCCGTTTCTAAATTAGTTGAAAAAATACTGATGAAGGTTTGGAACTTCCTACTGGCTGTTTATTCTGAATGAATTTGTACTATCTCTCGAACCATGAATTTGTATTATTTAATCAATGATTTAGGACTTGATGATTTTGTGTTGACGGAGAATCTGAAGTGTTATTATCTCGGACAAATGTGGCGTGTGCGTGCATCTGATGTTCAATTTTCCCCGCACTGTCCTGACGAGGTGATTATCCAAATTGTTCTTTGTGACCTGGCATCTGGTCACCCGTTTTTTGAATGTATACCAAATCTAATTTCCCTGGACGAGCATTTCTAGTTTGGTTTGCTATCAAAATTTAGGCTTATGGTATTGTGTTTATGCAGAAGCTGGAAATGTATTTACTTTTAGTGTATCAACTTGATGTAATGATTGTGAATTAACAAGATCATAAAAAAATATAAAAGAATCATGTCAAACAAATGCCCCCACCAAGTTAATTTAGAATGCGGAGCAAATTTGAACTCGACTCGGTGAAACTTAAATTGGAAATTGATTCGGCGCATTAATTTACTGCAGCCTCTGCAAAAAAACGAATCAGTCCGAAGGGAGCAAGCATATATAATCACTGGTCACATTGTCACACCAACTGGAACGTTCATCTCACGTATCGATAGATCGCTGAAAACGTTTACCTGTGGAAGTAAACATGGAATAGAAAGCGAAAAGAGAGAACACAGCGAGTAGAAGTTATTCCCTACGTCTCAGGATGTAGGCGCAACTTAAAAATTGCAAAGACTAAGAAATACATTAATTACCGTGTGCTCCCAGGAATGTCCCTTCGTTTCTGTCTCGGAATAATTGCGTAAAACATTGCTCCGTCCTGACGTCGTTAGACCGAGTCGCGCGCATTTTTCTTTCTTCTCCCGTCGCATGTAGCCAGCCGCGTGCGTCTTTATTCCGAGCCCGCGGTCCTTTACTCCTGTTAAAGTGTGAACGTAAATTATTAAAATTTGGAAGAACTATTGCTTTCATTTATCTCTAAAATATATTTATACAAGTGAAGGGGTGTCACGAAGGGACACGACTGTTCTCAAAAGACATGCCCTTTGGGACTAAAATTAACTGTCTAATCCTATCCACTAATCCTATGCTTGATGGATGAGATCACTTGTGAAGAGACATCTGTTCGTCTGTAGACGCCTGTTTGCGTATAGGTGTTGTTTCACAACACTCCTCTTTATCGAATCTTCCTCGAGATCAATGCAACTGCAAGCTGAAATTTCTCGAAAAACCCTATGAAAAAAATATGAGGAATATATGGATATGCCATAAAAACTCATTTAAACCTTATTGGAAAATAAGGAGAAAATAACATATTTGTTTTTGTGGTTTAAATAAACTACTATGTCATTGGTATCCCATTAAAACCCTAGTGGGGAAAAAATATTGGAGATACGACATAAAGATAACTCCTCCAAAAACCTTTCAAGAAAAATGTGAGGAGCAATACAAAGTGATATGCCGCTAAAACATCTATAAAATCCAGTAGGAAAATTAGTAGAAAATATGACGACATATTATTGGTATTGCCTCTTGGATAACTCACATGAAAAACCTTTTCAGAAAAAAAACCATGGATGAGTTGTGAGGGCAATATGTGTCTTTGATATTTCCCATAAAAACCTTAGTGGGAAAAATAGAAAACATGACATATGCTTATGTTAATATTACCTCATTAAAAACTTTAACAAGAAACTTTATGAGTAAAACTTGTGAAAGAAAAGAGTATAATATGATACTGGTATAGGTTAGCATCTAAGATATGTCTCCCTCTAATCCTTGCAAATTTCGAAGTCGTCGCATACCAATCTTATGTACAAATTTTAAATATAGATGTTGGTAAGAACTTAGTAAATAGGTCAGCGAGATTATCGCATGACTTAATTTGCAAGATGTTTATTTTCCCTTTAATTCATGGGGATAAACCAGCTTAGGGGCAATGTGCTTAGTGACATTACTCTTATGTAACCTGTTTACATCTATGTAACATAAGTGAAAATATCTTTATAGATAATTGTAGGTGATTCAATTAAACCATTACCACATGACTGTTGTATGTGGTTAATCATTCTGTGAAGTCATAGACATTCATGTGATGCCTCATATAGAGAAATAATTTCAGAATGATTAGTATAGGTCACCGTCAGAGTCTATTTAGAAGACTTAATGAAATAGTTGTACCTCCATGTAGAATACAAATCCTGTTTGTGATTCGTAATTATGGGGACCAGATAAGTAACCAGCATCCGTGTATCCAATCACATTGGGATCATGATTTCTCTTAAAGAATAAACCAAGATCCTTTGTGCCATTAAGATATCTGAGGATATGCTTCGCTCCCATCTAATGACGGTGAGTTAGATTTGCACTATGTATAACTAGTATGTTTACTGCAAATGCGATATTAGGCCTAGTGCAATTTGCAAGATACATAAGTGCTCCAATGACACTAAGATATGGAACCTCGGTCTCAATATCTTTTCTCCAATATCTCGTGGTCTAAATGGATCTTTTTCTATTTCTAAAGAACGAACAGCCATCGGGGTTTTGTTATGATATGATTTGTTCATATTGAATTTCTTCAATATTTTCTAGATATAGGCTGATTGATGCACTAAAATCCCTTAAGGATGGTGCTCAAGATGTAAGCCTAGGCAATATTTGCTCTTACCCAAATCCTCCATCTCGAATCTACATGATGCAAGTTGTATCTCAAATGATTGCATAATTATTTATGTATCATGATGATATTGAAATAATCAATATAGGCAATCATGCTTAATTATACACAATGTATGTTGCGATTTGTATTTGGATTCAGAATGTAAAGTCCATTGGGGCTTATACGTCCGAATCTATCAAATTCATTTGATTTGCCAATTATTATATTTGAAAAACTTTATTTTCACACATACCATAGGGTATGTTATGTTGGGTCTCTACGTGAAACCATATGCTACAAGCTCTTATTGTTCACCACCTTGCTTCTGAAAAGAGACTATGTGAGAGAAGACATTATTATGGTAATGCTTCTCATCATTGAACAAGAGCACTTCTCCTTAATTGCCACCTTTTAGTTTGACCAAATTTGAGTGTGAAGACACTCTGCCTAGGACTTTTGGTCTCCAGTAAGGTGAAAAAGCAATCTTTTTGAAGAGTATATATCACGACAATTTATAGTCCTTAAATGATTGATTCATTGCTTGGAATCAATATAGCATGTGAAAATATTAAACTTTTTAGACTCCGAGTCATTTTTCATATGGAGTCAGGGTGTTCCAATGCCCTAGGATCAGAATTTGGGTGCACCGTTGATCCGGATGGATTTTGATACGGGTTTTGGATGCTCATCCATTTGGGTGTCTACCAACTTGAGGTTGACTTGGATTTACTAATTTAGAGGATCTTGTCCTCGGTATCCTCGGACGCTTACTTGGAGCATTATCCTTAGGAGCGGCCGTACTTCTCCCCCTCTTCTTTGGAAGTGGGAGTTGAATGGTTTTAATTGGTACATCCATTCTTTTGGGCGCATTATAAGTAGGATAAGAAGATTTTATGACACCCTTATTATCAGTAAATGTTTCTGGCAGATTCTTTGCAATAGATGCAAATATAAGATATTCTAAATGATTAGGTTCAGAATCTTTGGTACGTGGATGTGAGGATCTCTTTTGATTCCTGGCATTCTTAATGTGATATAAATCTCCCCCTAATGCATGGAATTATCCCCAAATGTGATCAACATATGGGCAATTTATAAATCCTCTATAGAGTTACATCTTGAAATCCCTAATGCCCATTGGTATGTTGGGGTGGTGATATGGGTATGTGAAAACATACTCGATGCGCAGATGGAAAACATTTGGCTACGGCCAAAGTTTCATGTTCATACTGCAACGAAGGGAGTTGTATAAGTGTAGCTTGATGAATTTGAATTAACGATGCGGTGTGTAAGGCCACATGAAAATAACTTAGTGCTGGTAAATTACAATTCTATTTTAATATACCATGCAATTTGATTCTCAATAAGAGACTCAATCAAACCATTATGGGTATGGACATATGGTACTTAATATATATAGTACCCAAAAACCAAACAGATCCATATAAAATGGATTTGATCCCGCGTCTAGGATGATTTGCTCTAAATTGAAGATTTCGAGCAATGAGTTTGGTATAGTGATGGTTCTCATAACTAAGGGACACACCTAGGACTATATTATGCATGCATAAATGTGCATTACATAGTATCTTTATGGTCCATAAAATGGTAAATAGAGTCACATGTATGTTTTTTAATTTCTTCAAGAAATGTAGTGGCTTATATTGATGCTATGACCAATAGAATTGACAATAATTCTCACGTTATCTCTATAGTTAAATAACCAAGGCAAATGTGCCAAGTATTGTTGACATCAAGAGAGAGAATTATTTTTGTACGCAACATTAGATACATGTTATGTATGTGTAGTCAAATTCAACTGAGGATGTTTTGTTTAAGTATTGCCATACCCGTTGTTTAGAGAAAATACTCCTCTTAGTTGTCATCTTGAGGTTTCCATATGAAAACCACATTGACGGATATCTCTATAATTTTAATTGGGTACATTATGGAATCAGAATAAAAGAATGGATTTAGATTATTATTTGAATACCAATAGAGAGTATAATAGTAGAACGACCAAAACCCACTATCATGACATCGCGTCAAGCGATTAACAAAATATTTTCTTGTCTCAATGTAAGAGTTTTGGAATATTTTGCTTCCCTATGTATAGAGTTTGTGGTGCAACTATCCACGAGGCAAAATTCCTCTTTGCATTTGGATTGACTCCCGTATAAGTCTATATATAACATGAAGAATATAATGATATTCTTTGTAGATATATAGATTACATACAAGTTAATTAATGGAATATCAAATGTGATGGCACATTATTGTGATATTCAATTGAAATTGATGAAAATATTTTATATTACAACACCAAAATGGGACGTAGATACTAGGTATCTTTGTAAATGGGAGACAAATTTTGGTCTCCAAAATAGATCAAGCGAAGTAAATTCGATGATCGTGCTCTCCATGCTCGTAAGACCCACTTATTAATTAAGTGTTTGGTTGCTACTTGGTTTCTTCTAAAACTTGTTGTGAACAACTGGCCTTCTTGGTGGTGTCAGGTTGAAGATACAAGCGTGCTCTGTATCTTTATTGTTGAGCCGGATATTTATGTCCAATGAATTTATAATACCGATCAATTAAATGTTTTAAGGCATAACATTTCCACGTTCTGTTGCTGTAACATACACAATTGGGATAAAATATGGTTCTGTCATATTTGGAAAATTCCTTGACCCTAAGGAATGCACGGGATGCTACTTCTTTTTGCGTTAAATCTTACCATTAAAGTTCTTTGGATGGCATTATTATATGGCATCGAACTTGTTATGATTCTGAAAATTCAATGTACTTCAGATGATAGACCATCACTACGATGCTAATGATGATTCCTCCATAAGAGTTTATCATAAACTTAGACTTGAAGTGATGTAGGAATTAATCTAGAATATATATAGTAAGTTGCGAAAATCACAAAACACAATATAGAGGACACTTAGGAACAACATAATTCTATTCTCAAGTGGACATAAAGTCCTAGATATAAAATTGTGGCCAATCATGGTTGGCATTTGGGCAAAATTATTGCCTTATGTTGTTCATATCACTCCGTGAGAGCTAGCCATATAGTGCATCGACTTATATCCTTTGACACGATACACATATCTTGTGATCTAGATGTACATGGTGCTTTATTTAAATAAAACATCATAATTAAATTAATTAGAATAGGAGATGCTCTCAAATAAGGAGCATCAAGTATTGATACGAATCCATAGAACGACAAATTTAACTTTACGTCCATTGACCATGTTAGATAATGGTGACCATCAAGAGCGAGAGATCAAACTCTTTCCTGGCTATTATTCCAACGAGGTTCGAGCCATAGATTTTCTGAATTTACGGCAAGGGTAAATTTAAAATTGCTATGGTGGTGTTGTATTAATTAATGCAAAATAAATTTGAAAACAAGATGAGACTTGTATTGCCAATAGTGTGAACCTCATATTTATCCTAACACTTTGGAGGTAGTCATCATAAAGATATAGACCTCTACTAATATGGATATCATTTGTATGTAAATAGATGCCAAATAGTGTATGTAATTTTATGTAAACACATTTTAAGATAATCATCAAAAAGTCGATGTGGCCTTAGTTAATCCGTAAACGAATTGGGTACGCACGTTGAGGATAGTCATTGAGTTGTGGACTTAGTGTAGATCCCACGGTAGTAACTTGGTACTACTTTCTGTATGGCCAATAGGAATGCGAATCAATGGTAGTGATCTTTGTAAAAAGATGTAGACCATATGTTCTAATTTATGATGTTGGGTACGCACGTTAAGGATAGTCACTAAGTTAAAATTTAGTGTAGATCCCGCAATAGCAACTAATGTGCTACCTTGTGTATGGCCAACATACAATGTGAAACATTTGTGTTATACAAAATGAGATAATACACTTAGTCGATTTTGCATTAAAAATGTAAGCACTATGAGCTTTAAATAAAGCATAAATAGGCTTAACATGAATTGAAAATTGCGAATAACAAAGTAATTGCAATAAAAAGCTCATGATAGTAATACTACGTGTTTATTGGTTTGCCATTTTGGATAAACATTTTGAACAATGTAATCATAATACTACACGTCTATTATTGGGTTTGTCAATTTGGACAAACGCTTTGAACAAATTCTAGAAAACATAGGATCTGGAAAGCGAATTTACAGTGGTAGATTCATCTGCAGTGCAGCAGTACATGCCATGATGTAATTTTTTTATGACACATTGGTCTCAAAATACTTATTTATATGAGGTAAATATTGTGCATCATAATGCATTTACGTGGGGTAAATATAGAACACCACAGTATGCTAAAACCTGAGGGTTAAAACATAAATCTGGATTATATAAATAATCCATTTGGAGTATCCTGTAATTCACAGAAAATACAAGGGTGTTCGTGCATTTCTGCACAAACTTGTCCAAATGCACGAACGGTTTTCCCATCGGTCGCGTCTCGGGGCCTCGGGCATGCTGCTTGGGGCCACGGGAGCCCCCGGCGCTGGCTCGCCGGCTGTGGGCGGGCCCATCGGCCGTGGATCCCGTCTCCTGGCCCAGCGAGGAGCCGTCACGGGGCCGAGCATAGGGGCCATGCGGGGCCGTCGGTCGCGGCAGGGTTCGGCCGCCGGACTGGGCAGCAGGGCTGCGGGCGCCTGGCCTCGCGGGAGCCGGCCGCGCGCGTAGAGGCCGCCGCGACGTGCGGGCTCGGAGCTGCGCAAGACCGCCAGTCACCGACTGTTGGAACGGAGGACACGCGGGGCCGCGGCGCAGGAGGCTGCGCGGGCTGCCTGCCTCGAGAGCGGGTGCAGAGGTCCGAGTCGCGTAGTTCGTGGCCGCGCGGCGCCTCCAGATTTACCGTAGGCATGCGCCGGCGGGCGGGAGGCCAAGGGCTATCGCCATTGCCGCTTCTCAGGTTCAGCCCGGACGCATCCACCAATGGGTGCGCTGAGCACTGGAGCCGGCCACAAACGCCGCCAGTGCGCAAGCACCGCCGTTGTCGCCAGGCAAACGCAGGCACGACTGCCGCCACCGACGGGGCGCTAGGCACTGGAGCCAGCCACCGTCTCCGACGTGAAGGGGCCCGGATTGGGTCCGGCCACTACCGACGACAGGGTGCCAGGCGCGCGGTACTGCCGCCGTGTCGTGCCGGGCGTGGATACGGTCAGTCGAACATCCATGTTCTGTAGTGCTTTTGGACGGAGATCATCGATTCCATGTCTTTGGCCTTCGTAGATCTTGTTTTTTGGATCGATGAAGATGCTTCGCGTCTTCCTCATGTAGAGTGTTGGTCACGATGCCGGCAAGAGCAGCCAGCATGAAGATTGCGACCTCTGTTCTTATTCCTCGTATCCAGTTCTTCGTTCTTCGCTCAATATGAAGAACACCGAGAACTGATCCTATGGCCGATTAACCGCCGGGCAAAACAACGTGCTGATGACGTGTTAAGCGTGAATGTAAATGAACAAGATTGGAAGAACTATTGCTTTTATTAATCTCTAAAATATATTTATACAAGTGGAGGATGTCACGAAGGGACACGACTCTTCCCAAAAGACATGCTATTTGGGACTAAAACTAACTAATCATATCCACTAATCTTATGCTTGATGGATGAGATCACTCGTCAAGAGATATCTTTGTACATAGACGTCTGTTCGCGTATAGGTGTCGTTTCACAGCAACTCCTTCCAGATTTCATGCATGTAGCCACGCGCATTTTTTCAGCTGTTTTTTTCTCGAATACGCAAAAGATTTGTGTATCATTATAATTAAGAAGAAGAAGAGTTTAAGCATACACACGACACGCTTCTAATGAGCGCCCTATGAGGTCTTACAGTTGTGACTGGACCTTCCTAGCAGACTATTTCAAACTTCGATATTACAAAAAGATAAATAACCGAACTAAGGGCAGCGCAGTAACCTACGGAGCTGGGCGTCTCTGCTACTGGCCGCGCGACTCTGCTCCATCATCCGAGAAGAGTCTTCTACCAGTCGTAGCATTGGTCGTCGGGAACAGCACGTCCAATGCTTCCACTTCACTCGACGTCAAGGTCCTTGCGAAAAAGTTGTCGTAAGCTCTCTTGGACGCGGATGAGATTGGAGCTGTCGGCGGTGCAAAGCCCATCCTCCGCATGAGGAGCACCTCGCCCCGCTTGGAGGTCGGAATGTGTGCCAGCGGCTGAGCGACAATCCGTCTGCTCCGCTTTGGCATGGGTTGCCCTATGGTTGCCACCTTCTGCCTAGGTAGGATGACGATTAGAGGCGGCATTCGCTCGAGCTGCACCTCCTAAGTGAACCGTGCGAGACGTCGGGCAGCTTCGCGTGGTGCGGGCGTCGCGTCGCTGGGGGTGGTGCAACCCTCTACGACGCCGGGTGCTCCCGCTCATGGTGGCGTGAGTTGTGGCGGCTCCTGCACTGACGACATCAGAGACAAGTATGTCGTCCACTGAGCAGCCATCGCCAGGGAACAAGTGTCCGCCACTGGTGCCTCAACCTCCTGAGGGGCTGTCGTAGCAGGCAGACACTCAGGTGTTGCTGCTCTCATTGGCCGGCTCATGACGAGCGAGGCGGCGAGCTCCTCCAGCATCGGGTCGAAAGAGATGACCAATGCGGTGGCCCGCACTCACGCACAGCGTCAGCGCCACCGGATCTGGCTCGGGGAAGCTTAGTGCAGCAATAGAAGTAGGTGCCCTGTCAGCGTGGTCGCTGTAACACTCCAGGTGTTTGCCACCGGTTAAGGAATGGGTTTGAGCTAAAACATGGTATATTAAGTGATGATGAAGATGTCAATGTCAAACCTATAGAAACGAGCCCCAACCTAAACTTGGATATTGCACCTTTGCTCGCCTATAGACCCCTTTTCAAGATATATGCTTGGGTGGTGTTATTGGAATATCTTTGTGAGTCTCACATCAATACCCATCTATATTGGTCCATAGAAAAGTTTCGTGAAGTTTAGAATCAAAAAGTCACATGAACTGATAAGTTATATCCTTATTGGACTGACTTTGCTAAGTGCTTAAATTGCACTATTAAGTGAATGAGAACATGAGATGTCAACCCAATCTTGCAACCATGCCCAAATGACTCTAGATGAACTCTACAACAAAAGTCATGAAAGGTTCATGTTGAGCAAATGCCAAGAAAACGCTCCAATGGATCAAAAAGGATAATTTAAGCTTCATCGTGATCCTACTTTGATCAAAGTAGAACAGTAGGTTCTATACCATTTTTGAGGTTGGACCTTAAATGAAAGTTGTAATACATATCATGTAGAACAAACTTTGTTTTTGGACCAAGAGCTAGATCAACTTGGAAATAAGTCAAACAGAGGCTCGAAGTTGGAACCTGCTGCTGATTTCAACACTTAGAATTATTCTAAGTCAGTTTCGCTAAGCAACGACGTTGGCATTCCACGTTCTCCAAAATTCA
This sequence comes from Miscanthus lutarioriparius, assembly GCA_904845875.1. Classification (NCBI taxonomy): domain Eukaryota; kingdom Viridiplantae; phylum Streptophyta; class Magnoliopsida; order Poales; family Poaceae; genus Miscanthus; species Miscanthus lutarioriparius. Next base: position 33,708,647 of record CAJGYO010000012.1, read on the forward strand.
TTAAGCAACTCAACTTGGTCCAAAGACAAAAGTTGGAGCTTATGTGGTGGAGAGGAGCAGGCAAGAAGATGGCACTTGTCGGACTTCATTTTGCCCATCAATATGGAAAGATTGTTAATTGTTGCCGATACTTTGACATTGTCATATTGGCACTTGATTATTTCCTAATCTGTAGCTCTAATGGCTGTGCACTCTTAATATGGAATGTAGAGTAGGCCGAGATTGACAACTTTGCTTTTGGGCCCAAAGTCTAATTCGGACCCGAGCTAGCCTAAAACGGCGTCCCACCTTGTCCACTTCGCTGCACGCCACGTGCTCGACGTTTTGCCTCCGTGGCGACCAGGCGCAAACACCACGCGCCCACCTCCTCGCCGCGTGTCCCGGCCGCCTGCCGCGCCCTGCTGCTCCATAATGGAGGTCGAGCTATCCCAGACGCTCCCCACTCCTCCTGCTCTCACTCGCTGCCCTCGCTTCGCCTCCTTCGCTCTAGAGCTTGCGAGCACGCCGTGCATGTCCACCATGGCCGCCGTGGAAGCTCTGCCGCCGCATTGTTCTCGCCGCTCCCAAGATCTCTCCTCCCCACGAGCACCGCGCGCTCAACTTCGCCGCCATCTCCTTCACGTCGTGCTCGTGCTCGCCGTCATAAAACCGCCACCGTGGCCGTGGAAGCTCCGTGCCGCCGCCGCAATGGCGCCGGCCTTGGCGCACAGGTAGCCTGCCGCAAATGGGCCACCTTGGGCTAAGCCGAGCAGCCACAATGGTGCGCAAGGCCCCCTGGTGCTCCCTCGCCCCTCGGCCGACGGCATGGCCTCCTCCGGCGGCAAATGAGACCCCGATGACCTCCCTGTGCAATCTACGTCGAGGACCTCACGCGACAATTCGATGAAAGTCAGGGGCCTAGCTGCAATGTCATAGACTCATGTGAATAGTGCCATAAGGACTGGTTTGTAATTATTTTGCAGGAACTTTGGAAATTCATAGTAAATCGTAGAAAATTCGTAAAATAGTAAATGAGGACTTTTTGGAATCCTTGTGAAATTGTCTATGCAGTGGATCTATAATATGGCATGTTTTAGTTTAAATATTTTGCGGTAAAAATAGATTTGTGCAGTAAGGTTGTAATGCTAGTTGAATTTGTTATTTTTCATAACTGTAGATCTAGGGCTCCAAATGAAGTGAAATTTTTGTGGCATGCTACTCATGTGATAGTTGATGTGTGGTAAAAATTTCATGAGTATTGGATGAAGTATGAGTGAGTTGTTGGTTTATCTTGCTCTCACATGATTTCTTGCTTTAGCGACTTGTCTTTTTTATAGAGGTTGCTATACATATTCAAATGGAGTGAAATTTATACAGTAGACTATTGAGAGGATATGTGAGCCACTGTAATTTTTGTAGAATTTATTGTATACTTTTGGTATATGTTCATTAAGTCACCTTGTTATCTAAAATAAATTAAGAAATGCATTAAAAGAATTTATTTGGTCATGGACACTAGGTTTTCTGGTGTTCTTTAGTCATGTGTGACATGTTGGTAAAGTTGGTTTTGCCTAATTATGTGTTTGCAACATAAGTTAATATTTATTTTCTTGCAAATGTGGTTTTTGGACAGATCTGGGAACTTAGCAAAGTTCTTCATGATAATGTTCTTTGTTGTGAAACTTGTTTATACAAAAGTTGTAGATAATTCATGTATCTAGCTTCTATTAAAATTTGGTGTAATTTGGCCAAGTAGTTTAAGAGTTACAGCTGTTTAAAGTTGGGTTTCAGAAATGGCTGCTTTCTATCAATTGTGGACCAGTTTCTGTAAATGGATATATTTGACTTAGTTAACTTGAGAATCATGCTAATATGATTAAAGATGAATTGTAGAACATTCCATAAGCTTTCCAGATTGTCTTGTTGCATGTCTTTTGGATCAGTACAACTCCTGTTATGAGTAAAATTAGCTGCTGCTGTTGCAGCCTTGACTCTGTGATTTCTGTGAATAAATTGTTTGCTTGATATGAGTTGATGTGAGTAGCTTGCTCTCTATAGTTAGTGGTGTGAGGTTAGTTAAATAGCTATTGGTGTCTATGTCTTGCATAATCTTGTGTTTGTCTTGAATGTTTATGTGATGCATCTTGTGTTATAATTCATCACATTCATACACATGCATCTTGCATCTCATCTAGGTGCGCTAGATGAACCACGTGAAGAACATGATGTTGAAGCCGAACCCGAAGACGATGTATGGAGGATCTATCCCGAAGATGGAAGGACTAAGCAAGTGCTAGGACCGGAGATGTCACCATGACGGTGCAAGCTAACTGAACTGACTTGTGACGGATCCCAGGCAAGCCCTGGAGCATTATAAGTCTCCTAATTTATAAAAGCAATTCTTTCTATATATGAGTTATATATTGTTGTATTAAGTTGTAGGAGTTGATTGAAACCGTTGATGCATTTATTACTATCCTTGCCTATCTTATTACCCTTTTACCCTGTTAGGTCAGGATCGAATAACTGCTTAGCCTTGCTTAGACCGGTAGCGATCGGTGATGTCCGGTCACCTACATTTATAGGTGGTTACTGTGCCGGAGCAGGTGTGGTAGGACAAGGGGGCGAGATGATAAGACCAAAGTGCAGTCGGTCGGCCCCCGGGTACATGTGGTTCCTGGCAAACTCGAGATTCCTGGATAGTTGACTCGGTGATCAATATCTCACTTTAGCGGGTGAGTGAGGTTTGTGTAAGGAATAAATCACCAGCTGGTTAGGAATCGATTCGAATCGCCATCGCTCCTGGATAGTGAGCACTTGACTCGAGTTACTGCATCGTAGTAATTATTATGGAACAATGATGGTTATCTGGATGGTATGGGATATGCTAAATCTAAATTGGTAACTGGATGTTATTGGTTAATCAAGTGATTGCTATAGTATAGGTGCTTACCTAGATGGATAGGTCATAATAAAGATGATGCAAAGTACTTAAAATGGTTTCTTCATGATAGCTTATGCTTTTCGCAAACAAGTCAGCTAGCCCACTAAAGAAAGCCTTGCATGATCCTTGGTGTCATTTGTTTTGGCTTCCGACGGGTAAGTCTGGCTGAGTACATTCGAGTACTCAGGGTTTATCCCACACTGTAGCAGAACATGGGCCGGTTACTGTAGCATCCGAACTCCGGGTTACTTAGACCGAGCACTGTTCATCCGAAAACTGGGCCGACCGATTTCGGTGGTACTGTTCACGGGGTACTGTAGCACCGCGGAAAACACTGCGCAACCAGTTAGTACCGTACTGGAAACTCTGAGATCGCCGGATCGACTTAAATACCAGGGCTAGGGACGCGTAGTAACCTTCGGTTAACCGTTTTGAACGAAGCGAGGACGAAAGTTCAAGCGGGTTGCTACGCGGGTCGGACCACTCCTAGGAAGAGTGGGCCGGGGCCATGTATGTCGGGACTGGACGTTACATTTGGTATCGGAGCCGACTCTCGAGGTTTCACGGGCACGTGGGAACAACTGCGCGGGTATGTTGTGTGCATGTGCGTGGATCCGTCGTGGTCACGGCATGGCATACACATGCGCCGGCACGGGGCCACACAAACGTGTTGAAGAGAGGAGGATCCTGGGGTAAATGTCCCGAAAGGGTAAGCTGATCTGGCATTCGACGGGGACGTCGAATCTTTAGGGGGGATGATTGTAACATCCTAATGGGCCAAAGTGGGCCCATTATTAATCCAGTATGGGCCGGTGACACTGCAGCAGAACATGGGCCGGTTACTGTAGCATCCGAACTCCGGGTTACTTAGACCGAGCACTGTTCATCCGAAAACTGGGCCGACCGATTTCGTGGTATCGTTTGCAAGGGTTTCTTGTAGCACCGCTGAAAACACTTATAACCGCTTAGTACCGTCTCGAAACTCTCTCGAGATCGCCGGATCGACTTAAATACCAGGGCCAGGGACGCGTAGTAACCTTTGGTTAACCGTTTTGAACGAAGCGAGGACGAAAGTTCAAGCGGATTGCTACGCGGGTCGGACCACTCCTAGGAAGAGTGGGCCGGGGCCATGTATGTCGGGACTGGACGTTACAATCTATCCCGAAGATGGAAGGACTAAGCAAGTGCTAGTACCGGAGATGTCACCATGACGGTGCAAGCTAACTGAACTGACTTGTGACGGATCCCAGGCAAGCCCCGGAGCATTATAAGTCTCCTAATTTATAAAAGCAATTCTTTCTATATATGAGTTATATATTGTTGTATTAAGTTGTAGGAGTTGATCGAAACCGTTGATGCATTTATTACTATCCTTGCCTATCTTATTACCCTTTTACCCTGTTAGGTTAGGATCGAATAACTGCTTAGCCTTGCTTAGACCGGTAGCGATCGGTGATGTCCGGTCACCTACATTTATAGGTGGTTACTGGAAGAATTTAGCTATGGAAAGAATGATATCCTGGAATTAACCATGTGTGATGGATAATTGGAGACCGGACGGAAAAGTTGGAGGCAACGGGCATGGGTTACGGGTGTCTTGTTAGTTTCGCGTCTGTGTCGATTAAGGACTGTTCGTTATTGGGCCTCGAGTCATGTTGAACGCATGCCTTACATTTAGCTGGCCGGATAAAGTACCTTCCGACCGCGAAGCTAGGAGATTATTCGGGCCGAGTAGATTGCCCGCAGCGCACTGTGCCGGAGCAGGTGTGGTAGGACACGGGGGCAAGATGATAAGACCAAAGTGCAGTCGGTCGGCCCCCGGGTACATGTGGTTCCTGGCAAACTCGAGATTCCTGGATAGTTGACTCGGTGATCAATATCTCACTTTAGCGGGTGAGTGAGGTTTGTGTAAGGAATAAATCACAAGCTGGTTAGGAATCGATTCGAATCGCCATCGCTTGACTCGAGTTACTGCATCGTAGTAATTATTATGGAACAATGATGGTTATCTGGATGGTATGGGATATGCTAAATCTAAATTGGTAACTGGATGTTATTGGTTAATCAAGTGATTGCTATAGTATAGGTGCTTACCTAGATGGATAGGTCATAATAAAGATGATGCAAAGTACTTAAAATGGTTTCTTCATGATAGCTTATGCTTTTCGCAAACAAGTCAGCTAGCCCACTAAAGAAAGCCTTGCATGATCCTTGGTGTCATTTGTTTTGGCTTCCGACGGGTAAGTCTGGCTGAGTACATTCGAGTACTCAGGGTTTATCCCACCTTATTGCAGGTGATGTTCTCGACCTGTTGATGAACAGCCGGTGGGCTCGGTGATTCCATACTTACTTCTCATCTATATGCTTTTGTCGGATGATGTCACTAAGCTAGCAATATATTTGGAACTTATATTAATGTAATCATTTGAAAGCTATGTTGTTTTCACTAAGCGGTTTTGAAACCCAAACTTGTACTATTATTTGTTAACCCCTTTGTAATATTATTTCCGCTGCAACCCGATGTATGTGATGTGTATTTGCTTAATCACGCGATCTTGGTTGTGATGTTGATTTACCGAAGTCTTTCGGGACACTCGGCGGACTACCGGGTTTATATGAGTGAAAGTATGGGTGTGTCAACGTGTTAGCAGGGACAACCGTACTTGATCTTGTATAAATTGGGCGATTCTGTCACAGTCGGCAGGCGCACCCATGCCGATCTCCTTCGGCTTAGTCTTGCATTGCCGATGTTGTCGTCGTCGTCGTCTCCCACCGACGCCCCCCCCCATGGCCCCCGGTGCGGCACCCTTTGCACCGCCGCGCGGCGCGTGCTGGGAGGACGTAGGGTCGACGCGAGCAGAGTACCGTGGCAGGTTGGCACCCACCGCTGCCGAGTTCGAAGCAGTCCTTCGCCTATAGTCCTTGATGAGGTGCCCGAATCCGTGACAGCGCAGGCAACGCCGTGGCAACCGACAAGTCGCTACTCGATGCGAGTAGGAGAGGAAGTTGAAGCATCTATCGGGATCTTCTTGACCTACGAAAGTTGCCTTTGGCCGGGGCGAGGCTCCGTCGAGGCAGCAGCAGATCCTGTGACCTGTCGGGGGAGGATCTCACGCCACCCATCGATGTTGGGTGCGGAGACCCATCCACGACGGCCGAGGTGTTGGCGGGCAGGGACACGGTGAAAGGTCCTAATATGACTAGAGGGGGGTGAATAGCCTATTTAAAATCTACAAATCAGCTAGAGCAATTTGATTAGTATGACAAATAGCGAAAAGCAAACTTGCTCTAGCTCTACAAGGGTTGCAAGCTACCTATCCAACAATTCTAGTTGCAATGATTCCTAGGCACACAACTTGCAAAGTTACTACTCACTAAGAGCTCTCAATCTTGCTACTCTAAAGAGCTCCACAAGATGAACTTAAAATAACAAAGCAAGCTCTCAATTCTAATTACACTAAAGAGCTTGCCACAACTAGTTTGCAAGAATATAAATGAGTGAGTAGGGTGATTATACCGCCGTGTAGAGGAGTGAACCAATCACAAGGTGAATATTAAATCAATCACCGGGAGAATACCAAATGGCAAGAGACAACCAATTTTCTCCCGAGATTCACGTGCTTGCCAACACGCTATGTCCCCGTTGTGTCGACCAACACTTGGTGGTTCGGCGGCTAAGAGGTGTTGCACAAACCTCATACCTCGTTCACATGATTGGACACCACAAGAACCTACCCACAAGTGAGGTAACTCAGTGACACGAGCAATCCACTAGAGTTACCTTTCGGCGCTCCGCCGGGGAAGGTACAAATCCCCTCACAATCACCGGAGATGGCCACGAACAATCACCAACTCGTGCCAATCCTCCACCGCTGCACCAAGCCGTCTAGGTGGTGGCAACCACCAAGAGCAACAAGCGAAATCCACAGCAAAACACGAATACCAAGTGTCTCTAGATGCAATCACTCAAGCAATGCACTTGGATTCTCTCCCAATCTCACAAAGATGATGAATCAATGATGGAGATGAGTGGGAGGGCTTTGGCTAAGCTCACAAGGTTGCTATGTCAATGAAAATGGTCAAAAGAGTGAGCTTGAGCCGGCTATGGGGCTTAAATAGAAGCCCCCACGAAATAGAGCCATTGGGCTCCTCACTGCACTGAACACGGGTCGACCAGACGCTCCGGTCATATTGACCGGACGCTAGACCACAGCGTCCGATCGTGCGATGTGCGCCACGTGTCATCAGCTTCAAACGCCGATCGCCCGATTTCAATGGTCAACAAATGACTGGACGCGTCAGTTAGAAAGTGACTGGACGCTGGACCCCAGCGTCCGGTCGTTTCCAGTAAGGTTCCAAACGCGAGATTTCACGACCGGACGCGTCTGGTCATGTCCGACTGGACTCACCCAGCGTCCGGTTACTCAATGTCTCCTCTGTGTGTCCCACGTCAGCGTACGTCAGAACTGACCGGACGCACCCTGCCAGCGTCCGGTCACTTTTAGCGCCAGCGTTCGATCGAAGACCGATACCACGCGCTCACTGCTGCTACTGACCGGACGCGCCGGTCCAACTGAGACCAGCGTCCGATCACTTATAGTGACGTTCGTCTTTTCTGTCTAGGGTGCCGGTGAAGTTTCCTACCCTTGCTCAAATGTGCTAACCACCAAGTGTATCACCTTGTGCACATGTGTTAGCTTAATTTCACAAACATTTTCAAGAGTGTTAGCACTCCACTAGATCCTAAATGCATATGCAATGACTTAGAGCATCTAGTGGCACTTTGATAACCGCATTTCAATACGAGTTTCACCCCTCTTAATAGTACGGCTATCTAACCTAAATGTGATCACACTCGCTAAGTGTCTTGATCACCGAAACAAAATGGCTCCTACTATTTATACCTTTGCCTTGAGCCTTTTGTTTTTCTCTTTCTTCTTTTCCAAGTTTAAGCATTTGATCATCACCATGCCATCACCATCGTCATGATCTTCGCCATTGCTTCATCACTTGGAGTAGTGCTACCTATCTCATAATTACTTTGATAAACTAGGTTAGCACTTAGGGTTTCATCAATTAACCAAAACCAAACTAGAGCTTTCACAGGGGCCATCCATCGGCGCGCCAGAAAGCCGTTCACCACCGCGGGCGTGGCCAGTGCACTTCCTTCGCCCTTACGGCCATGTCCTGTCGGCCCGTTCAACACCAAAGACACGGTAGTGCAAAGGCCCGCTCATGGCGCCCCAAAACTACTGGTGAACGAGTGGCGGCGCACGCACGGGGCCGAGGCCGGCCACCGGCCGGCGATGGCCCTCGTGTACATCGTGGGGTGGTCATCATCGGTCTCCTCCTCGTCGTCGTCCACCCACCGCCGGCTCTTCGAACACCCTCCCGAGGAGCATCTGGGGAAGAACGGTGCCGCGGCCGACGAGAGGGAGGAGATTGAGGCGTCCAGCGATGCCGTGACGGTACCCCAGGGCCCGGGCGTGGCCGCGGCATTGCTGGCATCCAGCCCCGACGACGGAGGGGATGAAGCGCCAGAGCTGGCCCCCTCGGCCGTCAGCGGCGCGACCGTGGGGGCATTCGCGTGGGCTCCGCGGGAGGAGGCAGTGGTGGAGTGGCCGAGGCAGTGGTGGTCGCGACGGCTGCTTCCGGCGTCGGTGTCGGCGGCGGCGCAGGTGGCCGCGGAGAGGGCGCTAGAGCACTGGAGCCCGTGGATCCAGCATGGGCGGGCTCGACGCCGGTGGTGGCTGCTGCAGTGGGGCCCGACATCATCGTCGGCGTGGACGGAGTGGCGACAGAGCCCGACCTCGACGGCAGCGGTTGCGTGTAGGGCCACGGAGGGGCCAAAGCGCCGGATCCAGTGGGGACGGCCTCGGGTCCGCCGCTGGCTGTGGCGGCGGCAGCTTCCGACACCAGCTTCCGCATGAGTGGCCACGGATCCCGCGGAGGCACCAGAATGCCAGATCCTGCGACATCTGTGGTGGGGAGGGTAGGGAGGTGGAGGGGGAGGAGGAGGGGGGGAGGGAGGGCGGGGCGCGGGCGCTGGGAGGCCAGCGGCGCCGCCGCGGTGGTGGCGTGGTGAGAGCCGTCAGTCGGGGGGCTCTCGAAGGTTCCTCCTCATTTTTTCAAATTTGTTGGCGCCCTAACTAATTTGGCGCGTATATGAAAAATATTTTGGCATGCCTGGTTTAGATTTGAATGAGCCTATCAACTGGGATGAGATTGAGAAATTTGAGGGAGACATACATGATTTGACGAGGTGAATGTTCACGCATCAAAAACCATGTTTGAAACAGATAATATGTCTGGCTTTTGTTGAGGTCACGTTGACAATAAGTCTTCGAATTATTATCAATGAGTGGTAAACAGACCGTACCACCCATTAAAGTGTTTTATCTTCTCTTCACGCCCATGTTAGGATATTACTTTATTCATCCAAAATTATAAGTCATTTCACCTTTTGCGAGCGCGGCGGCAAAGCCCCTGTGAGATCCTACCATGCCACGGCAGGACAGTGGACAGTGGGCGAGAAGACAAACGCCGTCGCACAGGGAGGAAGAGGAGCGAAGGGGCCACCAGCGATGGAGGGGCAGTCAAGCACGAGGAAGAAGGGGGCAGAGAGGAGGGCGTTCGTCCGGACACCAGCTGCGTCGAAAAAATGGTGCACGGCTTGAATTCTCGACGTGCGCTAGTCGGATCTGCGCCTCGTCGCTACAGCACGCTCCTCTCCTCAGAGCACATTGTCTGCCGTCTGCCCGTCGTCATCGTCTCGCCACGTTGTACGTGCCTTTCGAAAAGTATCAGCGCCTTGTGACACAAAAAAGAAATGAACGGAGCCTCCATTCCCAAACCGCTCCCAAACCAATCGTCAGTGTGTAAACCACGCGTACGGCGAATCCACCTATTTCGAAACCATCTCCATGTTCGCTTGGTTTATAATCCGTACTTTTTCAGCGAACAAGCAGTATTTTCCTCACAACGAATCAGCCAACAATACTTTCAGCCAAGCGAACAAGCATAACAGTGGGCAGGCAGACCGTGAATAATAGAACCTGGGATTAACAGCTGACCGAATAGACTTTACACGTGTCAACTACGGCACAAAACAACGCCATCGGCAACAATAGGGTGGATTAGCCACTATGGATAATTGGATATACAATATCTGCTATCTGGCGTTCTTACACCAATATTTTCAGTTGCCAACAAATGTTCGTAGTCCCACACATCATGTTGCTCATCTTTACCGTTGTTTCAACGGAGGGCCAACCGCAAGGAGAATCTTCTTCCTCGGGCCCTGAGTAAAACAAAAAACAAAAAAAACATCCTTCACAATCATGTTCAACTATATGAAAGGTAATACAAACAATTGGCTCAGCAAAAAGGATTTTTTGAGAAATTGTTGAATGTCTAGAGGTAAGGTTACAAAAGAATCAACTGGAGGTGCACAAGGCACACTAGCATAGAAAACAGAAACACTATACACAACATTGTTTTTTCATTGTATAAAACAGTGGTCTGTGTCAAACACGTTTGCACCTGAAGAATGTTGGTGCTTGCTGAATCATGTTTCCTGCTTGAAGGCAAGAAAACCAATCAACTGGAGAATAGTGGTGACTAGGACACAAAGGCCTGCTGATAGATTCATTACTGAGATGCACTTGGTAGATGTACAACAAGCACAAGGACCTATTTTACTTTGGGAAGATACGATGCAGCTTGAGTTAATAACATCATGGGTGACAATTTTCAGGAAAAAAAAATCTAATGCAGCCAATCTTCCCGACAGTAGTTGGAACAGTGGCTAAAAGTATAGACCCAGGTTGCATCTTTTTTTTCCAATCTAGAGAGTTGAGACTTACTCCCTCCATTCCAAATTATGATGTTTTGGCTTTTCTAGATACATACATAGCTTTTGTTATACATTTAGATATACACTATGTGTGGATATATAGTTAAAGTAATGTCTAGAAAAAACAAAACGTCTTATAATTTGGATCTGAGAGGGAGTATTAACCTAGGTTGTGCTTCAACGCATTAATGTTTATTATTAGATGAACTTGCTAGAAGAGGTATTAAGGCCCCTTGTTTAGGAAGAGACTTAAGAATAGTTGTCTTCTGCCTACATTTTTAGCCATATATATTCTCATGATGGATGTATATGACAGGCGTATGCTTGGAACAACAAAAGCATGCAACATAGTAACCCGTATTTAAGATGAGTTCTGAGCTCCATTTCTACTGAAAGCAAAAGAAAAAAAAAAGAGCTAATGATTGACTTTGCTAATAGAAATATTATGATTCAACTTTTTGACAAAAACATGAACAAAGTGGCCTGTCAAATTCATGCTTCAGGTGAACTTCAGCTAGAATCTCTTACTCATAATATTTAATTCAATTTAATTACTAGCAGAAATAGTACTGGGTAGCCCAAAAACCATGTAAACTCTAAAGTTTTATGCACATATGGTCACATCTTTGCACACAATTTGGCATGTGATGTGGAGGCGCCAGTACCAAAGGCATCCCAAGGCGCGAGATGCTACCAGGAGCGCAGCAATAGAGGTGCACGCAGCTGTGATCAATAGCAATTAGTAGATGGTTGGGGATTAGTAGTTATGGCTGCAGCAATAGAGGTGCATGCAGCTGCCAGAAACACAGCAATAAGAGCATGCGGCTGTAATTAATGAGAATCAGTAGTATGGTTGAGAGATTAGAGTTAATGGTGGGGAGAGAAACGAGGAGCTAAAGGCTGGGCGCCTGAGCAAGGGGCTGGGCGCCTCTATATATACCCTGTAACCAGTTTATGAGGAATCAAGCAATGAACAACAAACAATCCAGTCACCCCCAAATATTCTAGTCTCCCTCCACGCCGACTTTGCCCGGCCTTCCTCTTGGCAATGGTTATCCTCCATATCCCCGATATGAACTAAGGTTCATAACAGGCAAGTCCACATTCTAATACGTTCATCATCTACGAATCTGTTGACTTGAGAAATTTAGCAGATGCACAAGTGTCCTTTTGAAGAAAAAAAAAAAAAGAGGGGCGAGGGGGCTATCATCCTAAGATTGTATTTGTTTTTTCCGTAGGGATGCTAATATGCTACCATAGTGTTAAACAAAAATTCAGTAAACTTCCAACCTACCATTGGTACCCCCATGTCTTTGAGGTCGCTCTCCCCCATTTGCCTCAATGCAGCCATATCCACCTGCAAACAAGTAAATAGTATGAAAAAAAGGTACTATTGTCATAATAATCACTCTAAGTTATTCCTTATTGCTTTAAACATGAATGAATATATAATCTCATAAATTCAAATATATGCTTGAATGAGCTGAGAATGTTTGGATCTGGCATAAACTTTACAAAATCATTGGTAAGTCTTAAACTCCGCCTATGGTGGGGCGCCTTTGGTGTCCCAGCATAGCAAGGTCCCAAGCCCTGGTAAAGGAGGAGGGTTGTGTTAGGCGCGGCGAGCCAATGTAAAAACTTAGCCACTTTAATGGAGATGAAACCCAAAAGAATCCCGTTGGGGCATAACCCTCTTAGCAACGCGCCATGTCAGAACCCGGGTATGGTGTTAAATGAGCAAGGGTCAGGTCGTCACCCCCGTGACGCGCCGTGTCACGATATGGACACGGTGTCAAGTGAGCAAGGATCGGGTCGTCGCATCCTTAGTGGCGCGCCACATCGACGCCCGGGTGTGGTGTAAAATGAGCAAGGGTCTTCACACCTACCACGGCGGGTGCGAAGGGTAAGGAAGCTAGTCGAGCCAACTAGGTTCCGTTTATGTAGCTGGAATGTAGGGTCCCTTACAGGTAAGTTAAGAGAGTTAGTGGACACAGCGGTTAGGAGGCATGTAAATATCTCATACGTCCAAGAGACTAAATGGAAAGGGCAGAAGGCGAAGGAGGTGGACAATACCGGCTTCAAGCTCTGGTACACAGGGACAACTTCAAATAAAAATGGAGTAGGAGTTTTGATTGATAAGAGCCTCAAGGATGGTGTGGTGGAGGTGAAAAGGCAAGGAGATAGGATCATCTTAGTTAAACTTGTCATTAGTGATATGGTCTTAAACGTAATTAGTGCGTATGCCCCCAAGTAGACCATGATGAGAGTGCTAAGACTTAGATAGGAGGTGATCTTAGTTAGACTTAGATCGCTTGGTTAGAGCTGTCCCTAGTAGCGAGAAGCTCTTTATAGGAGGTGATCTTAATGGCCATGTAGGTACATCAAGTGCAGCTTTCGAGGCGGTTCATGGAGGTTTCGGATATGGTAGTAGGAACCAGAAGGGAGAGGAAGTCTTAGACTTCGCCATAACTTTTGATCTGATGATAGCTAACACTTTCTTCCGTAAGAGTCCCATTTAGTGACCTTTAGTAACGGCCAGTACTCTAGTCAAATCGATTTTGTCCTTACAAGGAGGGATAAACGAACATGCGTGGACTGTAAGGTGATACCTGGAGAATGTGTGGTCGCTCAACACAAGCTGGTGGTGGCTGACTTCCGCTTTCTGGTGCAACTCGTGGAACAAACAAGCTAGGGTAGCTAGAACGAAGTGGTGGAAATTAGAAGGCGAGGCATCAAAAGTCTTTAAGAAAAAGGTCATTGAAGAGGACCCTTGGAATGATGAAGACGATGCAAACAGCATGTGTGAAAAGATGGCAACAAGCGTTCGGAAGGTTGCTTCAGAGGTGCTTGGTGTGACCAAAGAGAGCGGATGCGACTCGAAAAACACTTGGTGGTGGAATGAAGATGTGCAAAAGGCTATTAAGGAAAAGAAGAAGTGCTATAAGCGCTTGTATCATGACAGGTGTGCAAACAACATAGAGAAGTACAAGGTAGCAAAGAAGACTGCAAAACGAGCGATGAGTGAGGCAAAGGGGCGGGCTTATGAGGACCTTTACCGACGTTTGAGTACGAAGGAAGAAGAGAAGGACATTTATAGGATGGCTAGGGCTCGCGATAGGAAGACAAGGGACTTCAACCAAGTCAAGTGCATAAAGGATGAGAGGGAGCAGCTCTTGGTGAAAGAGGATGAGATCAGACATAGATGGCAAAAGTATTTTGATAAATTATTCAATGGTGAGAACGAGAACACCACCGTTCAGCTAGACGACTCGTTTGATGACACTAACAGGCGCTTTGTGCGGAGGATTCAAGAATCGGAGGTCAGAGAAGCCTTGAAAAGGATGAAAGAGGGCAAAACGATGGGCCCTGATGGTATCCCAATCAAGGTGTGGAGATGTCTCGGGGATATTGCTATAGTATGGTTAACCAAGATGTTCAACAATATCTTTCGATCGAACAAGATGCCTGAGGAGTGAAGAAGAAGCATATTGGTACCAATCTACAAGAACAAGGGAGATATCCAAAGTTGTACTAATTATCGGGGAATTAAGTTGATGAGCCACACTATGAAGTTATGGAAGAGAGTCATCGAGCAGCGCCTGCGAGGAACGACGCAGATATCAACAAACCAATTTGGTTTCATACCCGGAAGGTCAACCACAGAAGCAATCTTCTTAATAAGACAAGTTATGGAGCAGTTTAGAGAGCAGAAGGACCTCCACTTGGTTTTTATTGACTTACAGAAGGCTTATGACAAGATACCAAGAAATGTTATGTGGTGGTCTTTGGATAAATATAAAGTCCCATCAAAGTACGTGACCCTCATCAAGGACATGTACAACAATGTTGTGACTAGTGTTCGAATAAACGATGGTAACACAGATTACTTCCCGATTAAAATTGGACTTCATCAAGGGTCAGCCTTAAGCCTGTATCTCTTTGTCTTGGTAATGGATGAGGTTACCAGGAACATACAAGGGGATATCCTTGGTGTATGTTGTTCGCTGATGATGTAGTGTTAGTGGACGAAAGCCAGACGGGAGTAAATACGAAACTAGAGTTATGACGACAGACCCTTGAGTCTAAATGTTTTAGATTGAGCAGAACTAAAACCGAATACATGAGATGTGACTTTGGCAGAGTTGTACAGAAGGAGGAAGATGTGAGTTTGGAATGTCAAGTAGTGCCTAAGAAGGATACCTTTCAGTATCTGGGATTCAATGCTACAAAGGGATGGAGATATTGATGCGGACATTAGCCATAGAATCAAAGCAAGGTGGATCAAGTGGCGACAAGCTTCTGGCATTCTCTGTGACAAGAGGGTACCACAAAAGCTAAAAGGCAAGTTCTATAGAACGGCGATTAGACCGGCTATGTTGTATGGAGCAGAATGTTGGCCTACAAAGATTCGACATGTTCAACAACTGAGTGTTGCAGAAATACGTATGATGGACTTACGGTCACACAAGAATGGACCGAGTTCGGAACGATGATATACGTGATCGCCTAGAGGTAGCACCAATTGAAGAAAAGCTTGTCCAACATCGGTTGAGGTGGTTTGACCATGTCCAAAGGAGACCTCCAAAGACACCAGTGCATTGTAGAGTCCTAAGCCAAGCTAATAATATGAGGAGAGGTAGAGGAAGACCGAAATTGACATGGGAGAGGCAATAAAAAAAAATTTGAAAGCTTGGGATATACCTAAAGATCTATGTTTGAATAGGAATACTTGGAAAGCGGCTATTGAAATGCCTGAACCGTGACTTGGGGCTCTTGGTGGGTTTTAACTCTAGCCTACCCCAACTTGCTTGGGACTGAAAGGCTATGTTGTTGTTGTTGTATTGGTAAGTCTTAGAATATCCCATTTGAATATAGCAGAAAATATGAAGCCAAATCAGTGAATAGATACCATGCAAGAATAATTGTAGAGGGCAAAGAAAAAATCGCAAAGCGCCAACAAATTAACAAGCTTTCAGAAAACATTGATCTCTTCTAGGGAGCACAAGTTCATAATTCCATGCAAAGGTACAAGAGAGAAAATGTAATGCATGATATTTACAAAGAAAAAATATTTAAACAGAATGAAACAAATAAAGAAGTAGTCAAAGATTACCTCCTCAGCCTGAAAGAGAACAAGATACTTCTCAAGACCCAACGAATTCAGCAATCCAGTAACTGTAAGCGGGGCTTCAGCCTGCAAAGTTGCAGAGCAATGTCATTAAGCTTCAAGTATGATTGTATGAACATCAGTATGGGAATGCATAACCATATCTAACTAGTAAAATTCCAAGACTACAGAAGTTGTTATTATAATAATTCGGATGTGGAACCTAGATGCCTAGATAACCATGAGCAAACTTAACAAATGTTAAAAGGTTGCATCCTCTTCAAAGTGTTTCAATAAGTTATATCAGATGCATCAACGAATAGTCATGCCTGAACAATGTTAACTTCAGAAAGTTGATGGTGTTCTAAATTCTAAGAAGTTTGTTCATACTACCAGCAAATAACCACACAAATGAGCAAATATACAACTGGAACCAACCCAAATAACAGCATTAAAAACAGGCAGATGTGATTTCAGAAAGAATTTGAAAATGCTGTGCACAAAAGAAAGGAATTTTGCTCCAAAATTCCCTTATATTTTCTCAGAAGCATCAGTGAATTAGGGTCTATGAGAGGAAGTACAGATACAAACCATAACAGGGGCCTTAGGCAGAGCTGCACTAGATGGAGTGATTCCATTAGTTCTCTGTACTGTATCAACAGAAATGGTGGATTTGCCAGCATATGGTTGACTCCTTGACGTGTCAGGAGCATCTCTTGTAATGAAACTTTGAGGTCTTGAGGAACCGGCAGATCTAAGGGGTGGCATGGGCCTAATCTGATCATAAGCTATCGGTGGAGACACATCACTCCGAACACTTAAAATCCTTTCAGGTGATCTGTGCCTCAAACCATCGCCTCTGTCCATTTGGGGTAAGATTTTCTTGAAGAGTCCAACTTTAACTTTAACAAATCATCCACACTTCTTGCATAAGGAACTCGACTTACAACAGAAGAGTGCCTTGACCCTAGGACATCCTCCCTCAAGAATATCTGGACCTTAACTCTGGGGCTCATCTCTCATCTCATAACTAGCCCTTGATTCTGCAGCATGGCCTCTAGAATCATATCTTGGTAACTTCTTATGATTTCGGGAAAGCTTTTCACGGAGATCCATTCCATTCTGCTCTGCACCACCATTGCTCCTCTGTAACAAGCCTTTCCTCATGAGTTTCAGTCTCAGATCATCCTTGCCAACCAGACGATCTTCAAATATTTTGCACGCCAATGCAACAGAGTAAGTAGTGCCAGATATCTTCAATTCAAGCCCTAGTGAATTGACAAGAAGTTAAGGTTTATCATCACCTGAACCATCATCTCCATGTGAGCTATTACTTTCTGTCGCTCGCCTGCAAAGTGAGAGTGGAACCACAGGGAAACCAATTACATTTTACAGAAGAAAAAAGGCAAGGAGTGACCTGTTTGTAGTGACAGAATGTAACAAAATGAACACAGTAAATGGAACCACACATCCTATGATCTCAAAGGCAAAAAAGGGGCAGACCCAGTGCCGGAGGCTCCCACATGAGTAAGGTCTGGGGAAGGGAAAAACCGAGGCAAGCCTTCCCCCCCGCAAAATCTGCGGAGAGGCTGCTTCCAACCCGTGACCTGGTGACTCAGTGAGACAGCTCTCACCACTGCACCAGGCCTGCCCTTCATGATCTCAAAGGCAAGTGCTTCACAAATATATAGGATAAACTAAAAACTGGGAGCATGCAGTGCAGCACACAATTGAATAGAAGGACGACATTGGTGTGCATGTCCATATATTCCATATATATAGATAAGCTAAGAATTTGCTAAATTATGAACAAGAGAAGTAAAGATGATACCATAAATTAATACACATCTGCTTAAGGTTATCACAAATATGTGCATCAGAATTCAGAAATCAATTGTAAAATAGTTATTGTTAGTAATAGTGCCATAGTTGTAACCCAAATACATAGGCTACATGGCAGAGTGATGGAGTTGACACTAATGTATAAACTATGAAAAGCATTTAGTTTGGCGTGATTGAAACATTGTAATGAAGCTGAAGCCATGGCTCACAACTGGGAGCGAATTACCACGAAGGAACAAACTCTGTCCCTAATGATATGGAAAGAATCCTTTGTATATTAGATCCTTTGTACTCCCTCCTTCCCAAAATAGGTGTCATTCTCGCTTTTCAAGGGGTCAAATGCTTTTAACTTTCACCAAATATATAAAAGGCGTGCCAGTCAGAGAGAGCTCCCGCTCTGTGTGGGGTCTGGGGAAGGGTGTTAGTGGCAAGCCTTACCCTCGCCTGTGCAATGCGAGGAGACCGCGACTCGAACCCGGGACCTTCCGGTCACAGGCGGTAAGACTCTACCGCTTGCACCAGGCCCGCCCTTCTTTCACCAAATATATAAAAAAATATTAATATTTACAGTACATAATTAGTATTATTAGATAGATCGATGAATCTATTTTCATAATAAACTTATTTGAAGATACAAATATTGCTAATATTTTTTACAAACTGACTAGCACGAATACCATAGCAACACTTATTTTGGGACGGAGGGAGTATATTACAATGTAGTTCAAAACTCTGAAGCCTATACAAAGGATGGAAATAGCAGAACCAAGAAAGATACCTTTTGTTTCTCTGCTGGCTTTCATAAAAATCAGAATCAGACACATTACTTCCTAACCTATCCCTCACAGATCGCTTTTTCCCTGACGATGGCACTTCATCGTCGTTAATATCATCAGACATAGCCCTCCTTTTGACAACCTAAGGAGAATAAAATTAAGGCAATCTTGTAAAGAAGGTGATATCAGAATTCATCGAGGTTTGGGAAAGATTAAGATGCAAAAAACATGTATGCAACACAGAGCCATTGGCATCAGTCAGCTACTCAGCTAGCATTTCACATCATGGAAAACCTCAAAACCGATCTTGTATACTTTATCAAGTCCAAGATAGTTTCCAAACAAATCACTATAGAGAAAATTGAAGAAAAAACATGCATAATAAGCGTGAGTGGCTTCACTGCTAATAATTAAATCATACTAATAAGTAATGATATGGTGTGCATATATGTTCTTTAGACATTACAAATAACAGCATAAAAGATCTGAATGCCGAATGTGCAATTGTGCATACAAATGATTGGTAATCTTCGATATGACCAGCAGGTACAAGTAAACACTACTACAAAGGGTGTGCCCTAAACAAAACTTGCAAGAGAACATTCACTGTACAAGCTTCTATTGTTTCTCCCAATGTCAGAAAAATTCTACTTTACAGTAATTCAAGTGCTACTTATCTCGTATACACATATTTAGCAACATAAAAGAATAAACCTAATCTGCATCAACAGATTCTGCCCCTCCACATTTAACTTTGCCATGCCCTCATTACGATTCACAACCATTTCCAGTCCCTCTTAATCTCTTATGTATCTTGAGTAGAAAAACAAATAATATCATTGCAGGAGATCCAGAGATTTCTCTACTATATACCACAACATTGGAACACCCATACAGGTACTTCTCGTGTTAGCTCGACCCCCCACCCCAACCACACTAGATAGAAACTCAAAGCTACCAAGTGGGTAGACACACATAGATTAAGCCACCTTCCCAAAATCACACCATCATCCCTTGATTTGAGGTACACAGCAACCCTCTGCAGTCAACAACCAAATCCAACACCATGCAACCAACCTTTGACACACCAAATCGCATAGGATCCCTCCTCCCTCCATATAATACCTGATACCCCGCGCACTAGACCCAAACTCAGGTTAACCAATGCTATACAGACCTCTACCAGAACATCGGCCCTGTTCTCTCTTGACGAAAAATCTGCTCTGATGCTAATCGATCAACATTCAAACCCTGAACGATGCCGTAGGCAAATCCGCAACGGAGAATGAGACCACGCTGGCTGGCCTTATAAGCACGGGTTGACCGAGGCTGGACGGCTCACCTGACCGCTGCGGCCGAGGGTGATGGTGACCTGGTGCCTCGAAGACGCCGATGAGGAGGCCATCTCCAGCGCCGCCGACGCACAAAGGACGGCTTCCGCCGGAAGCTTAGAGAGGCGCGACCGGGAAGGGCCAAGGAGCGGCTAGGGTTTCGGGGGAATGAAGATCGGGGGCGTGCGCTGAGACAGAGAATTTACCGGCGCGGCGCTCGGGATTCGGGACGGTGGAAGGGAGGGGCCGACGGACTCGCACGTGTTGGCTTGATCGTATCAGCAGTCAGCAGTGATTATCGAGCCTGATACAGTTTTTCCCTCGCAACAAAACAATAACAATTAAGCAACAGGGTACGACTTTGGTGACGCTGCCCAGTACCCGCCCACACAGACGCAGATGCGTGCGGGCCTTTTGCGCTTTCCAGATTTCTAGATTTCGACCGCGTCTCTAATTTTTTATATTATACTATCTTAGGCTCCGTTTGGTAGAATTTCTTCATCGGCTTCAGGAGTCGTTTGAAGCTATTTTCTATTAAACGGGGTAAAGTAAAATAGCTTCACTTGTGAAGCCTCTAAATACATGCTTTTACAGTGATTTAGGGTAGGATGGAGCCAAAAAAAGTGACTTCTCCTGGTTTTTCCTCGAGACCCCTAAAAACATGCTGTCACAGGAAAGTCATTTTGCCAAACGGTTTACCAAAACCGCTTCAGCTCCACCGGTGAAACTGTTCGTAAAGCTGAAGCCAAAAACAAATGGCTTCACTAGTGAAGTGAAGCCCTGCCAAACGGGACCTTAGTCCACAAAAGAATATAACTATATATTGCGTATCACGAAAAGTTGCTCATGTTTAATCAAGTTTATAGTGAATAATATTTATATTTATAACTTTAAATTAATTTATTATAAAAATATATTTCATAATTAATCTAATGATATTTATTTAGTATTATAAACTTTGATGTCTTTTTATCAACTAGCAAATATACCCGTGCGTTGCAACAGGAGAAAAAAAACTATCAAGCATTCATGCAAAACGATGACGTGAATGGTACATATCTACTTATGTTTTATCCTTTTATAATTTATTTTATGATGACCGTGACATCTATAATATAAGTTAATGCTAACAATAAATAACAATGTTTTACTAAACCTGTATCAAATTGAAATACATCTTGGTATATTTTTTTTCATTGCAAAGCACATAATTATTTAGGTATAAGTATATCATAACTTTATTTTTTCATAATACCCATGTGTTTCTATAACTCAATATCAACCTTTGTAGTTTTTTATGCATCATATCAACCTACGTAATTTTTTTATCAATATACCAGTGATTGAGACTTCTCTTGAATTTTTAGACGGCAGTCCTCATCAGGAATTACATGAATATATTTGTATAGGTTTCATTTCATTAGATAATAATTTGCAAAGTTTCCGGTTCATAAAATATTTAGTTGTGCCGCAAAATTGGTTTGGATTTTTATGATTTTTCTATGATTTTGGTGAATTTTGCAATATCTCTGTTTTTATAGAAAGAGAAAAACGAAAGAAAAGGAAAAAAGCTTGCATGGGCTTGGTCCAGCCCACGACAAAGTCGGCCCAACTGCAAGGATTCAACTCATGCCAAAAAAAAAAGAAGCCCACCAAGAGAGGCCCACTCGGATCTGGATATTTTGCATTAGGAACCCTGATATATTTCAAAAACTATTAAGACCCTCTCATATTTTCTTTCTCTCTAGTATCTTTACATCTGGAACCTCATATTTCTTTCTATTCTCTTCCCTACTCCTAATCTCAGTTGGCAACGAGACCGAGACCGAGACCGAGCCGGTGATTGAAGGAGGAAGAGGCAGAAAAAAAAAATACGGCGAAAATTTTGCCTTGGTCAAACTTAAGGTACTAAAATGTAATACTGTGCTATAATTATATTCTGGGACGGAGATAGTATATATTATTATTATAGTTGATATCATTAGTAGTACAAACACATTTTTTTTACTGTATATACATACTAGGTATTTCCATATATAGTACAAACATATTTTAGAGTAGTACAAACACATTTTGTACTGTATATATATTACACAGATTTTAGAGTAGTTGATATCATTACTGTGTATATATTTTTGTAAAACTGTTTAGTTTGCTGTTCATTTTTTACTGTTTGCTTTTATATAATACTCTGTTGCGCATTGGGGTGACAGGTGTCAGGTGCACTTACAGATGCAGCGATATCCTCTGTGTTACACATCAACATTTTGTAGCCACATCATATCACTTAGTAGTCTCACATGGTGTCAGGTGCACTTGCAGATGCAGTGATATCCTCGTCATCTGACAAAAGAACGAGCCAACCGCCGAGGAAAGTGTTGGAGAGATGAAGTGCTCCACGGTGATGTTTGTCTCTTGCAGGACCACACTCTTGCAAGGTAAAGGAGCCAAGCAATAGTGCCCATGTAGCAGCAAGTGCAGTGACAGCAAGAGAGTAAAGAGGTGGAGAGAAGTTGGTGACCACAAACAGCGTTGCATGCCTGCGTTGCAAAAACTGTAGCCTTAAATGCTCTCCCACCAACATGAACATTAGCTTTTAGATTTGGCTAACAAGGGTGCCTCCGTGTTGGTGAAGCCCTCACGGGCTTTGTTTCATGGCGAATAAGGTTCGCGACAGATGGCTGATTTGGGGCGCCGTCGTCGTGATCCTGAGTGAGCTGAGTGGGAGAGCTTTTTATAGGTCCGATTAGCTATCATCTATGTTAAAAAAAAAGGTATCTCAGCTAATTTTATCTCTTCATATTTCAATGCTCCGTTTCTACAAACACACACACCTATATGCTATCTCAAAGCATTATCATTTTTGCACTAGCATAGTACTTCATCTCTAACGTACTTGTGCCCTAGGGCCAATTATGGGACATAGACCACCCTGCAATAATTTTGGCTTAAACCTATTAGTTCCTTGGAAAATTGATTGACGTGTTTGGTTGACTGTCTATTCGTTTTTTATGTGTCTCTGTAAGTTGCTTGAGTCGCTCATCACTTATCGTGTCTAGGCTCCGCACTCTAAGGCCCTGCCAAACCAGCAACGACAAGTGTGTGGCCATCAAGCAAGCAACAACCACTGCCAACAGAGGCGTACATAAATCTCCTCATTCGTGGGATTGTAACGTGTCTTCTTTCTCTCTCCCTTGAATAGATATCCCCTAAATAAGAAAGGAACGATAGTTGGTTAGCTATACGAGAAGGGACGCAAGATGCAAGTGCTAGCGTAAATATCAAGTTCGCTTGAACTTATCAGTTATGAAATAATGTTTTTTTTCTCACAACAAATCAGTTTAAGTCGACTTAACAGCCGTAGCCAT
Organism: Miscanthus lutarioriparius; assembly: GCA_904845875.1. Taxonomy (NCBI): domain Eukaryota; kingdom Viridiplantae; phylum Streptophyta; class Magnoliopsida; order Poales; family Poaceae; genus Miscanthus; species Miscanthus lutarioriparius. The sequence goes on from CAJGYO010000012.1 coordinate 33,731,849, forward strand.
ATCCACATTTGGTGATTCAACACAAAAACACAAGGTGCAAAGACAGGGCATAAACGTGTAGAACTTTTATAGGATTTATTTCATTCCAATTTTAGGATTCTAATTTAGTGATTGAATGTGTACTTTTGTGTATTGACATGTTTACTTTTACGGTGGTTAAAAAATCATGGTACATTGGATCACCCTACTCTAAACTATTAACTATGCTACGTTCAACTAGTGCTGGCGGTAGCTGCACCAATAAAAACTAAAGACCTATAGGGTGTGTTTGATTATTTCAATATTATCTTAGTCTAAAAAAGATGCGATTACTAACATTTATGATACTGAACAAGTATTATTATATTAATCATTGAGTATATTTTCATATTACATGAATCATAAATATTATCTTTTTGTAAATTAAGAATGTCTGGCTTAATCAAACTCTAGAATGTATTTGTTGGGAGTAGTGTCTCTGGACATTCTGTCCAAGCTTACTAGAGCCACCATCTGGCATTTAATCACTCCGTCCCAAATTATAAATCATTCTAACATTTTTTTTGAGTCACAACATCTCGACCAAATTTATACAATAAAATAATAACATATACGATATCAAATAAGTATCACTAGAATTTTTATTAATTATATTTTTATAGTATACCTATTTGATGTCATAAATCTTTGTAATTCTCTCAATTTTGGTCAAATCTAAAATGCTTTGACTTAAAAAAAAGTTAAAATGGCATAATTTAGAACATGAGTGAGAAATTATTACACGCCTAGGCAACTGCTGTATCTACCATTCGTACAACGATAGACATGCTCTGACTGGCTGCCCAAGTCGAGCGTCCCTAGTACCAAGCTGTGGCCAATTATGTGTCCCACTAGTCGATTGGCGCGCGATTCCGCGCGCTCGCGCGGTAGCACGTTCAGAGGTTATACAGGTCTATTGAAATATATTACAGGGATAAGTATTTTATAGTGGAAAAGCTATACACGGTAGCTGATCTCAAAGCCGGTGTACACAAATAGTTGTCTTCGGTGGTAGTAGCGCTGCTGATGTGTGGTGGTGCTGGTGAAGGTCTGGTGATAGGCGATGCATGATGGTGCTGATGTAAATAGGAAGTTCTCTTAGCAAGCTGTGATCAGCGGGTACGTTAAATTATTGATGAATGGCTGCCAATACTGAAATGCAAAAAATAGGACTCAGTACTATTATTTGTTTGCAAACTAAATTGAAGAATAATGTGTGTACGGTAAACCTAGATTGTAATAAAATATCATATCATGGTGAAATCATGTTAACAGTGGGTAAAGCTGGGCATAGTTAAATGTACCTATTATCCTAAACTCAGTTGATATATATTCCTCTTAAATCAAAAAAATAGAACACAAGGAAAAGCGTTGAATCTTAAAAAATATAGGAATCAAATCCTAACCCGGATCATGATACATTTCTCAATCTCTTATTGGATGAGGCAGTCAAAGAATTGTGACATGGTATGTTTGTGGAAGAACCATTGAAACACTCAAATTGGCAGAGCACTTGTCCATGAAAAGGATCACGGCACTATATGTAAGATTAATAAAAAGAAATGAGCATGTACTATGAGAACCTAACATCAAAGAAACAGGATACCTTAGAATGAGCTACAAATATCATCAACCCGAGATCCTGATAAGGGAAAGAACCTGCATATCAGCAGCCATGAATAGGATCAGGCCACTATATTTAGTCCAGGGAACACAGTTGTTAATGCACCATTTAATGGTACAAAATTGATGGAAATGCATACCGCTTTTTATCTGTACAGGTACCTTTAGTTACCTAATAGAAAGCAGAGGTAGAACCATAATGCAATTATTCCATAGAAGCACACACACGTTTCATTTCAGGATTTTTCAATTTGATACCGACAAAACCTCCAGCACCACCTTGCTCTAAAAAAACTACACCCTGAATTCTCTTTAGCCCCAACGTATTAAAGGCATATAATAATCAATGGAGGATATGACAGCTGTAGCATTAGGAGGGAAGACATTCAGAGATCTAGAAAAAAGATTCATAGATACCTGAGGTCTCCATCAGCTTCCTCACTGCCTCTTGTTTCTCTGAAAAAATAGAGTGTACCACCATGTTAACAAATTACTGGAAGCAAGATACAAGGCTAGCTTATGTAAACTTAAAATGTAATTTTCTCAGAAGAGGCATTATAAAAAAATAGCAGATCAACCAGATGAAGCAATACTCTGTACAATAAATCGACATTAGCAGTTAACCAGTGTCATGAAGAGGGACCTTCAAATTTAAGTGTGAGTAAGCACAAGAAACACAATATTTTAATGAATGTACAAAGCATCATTGATTTTGTTCTTTTGATCCCAAGCTTGCAATGGATAAATTGCTTGTTAATGTGGTAGGCAAATGTAGAACTACCGATGGAAATTCAAGACTTATACTATCATAGTATGAACCTCTAATATGTGTATAGCAGAACTTTGAAACAAGCAGGAGATCGAAGACAATACATTTATTTTTATGTATGAAAATAGAGAACAGTGGATTCTAGATGGATGCAAAGAAGTACCTGATCAGCACTCAGCTTTCAGTTTTAAACAGGTAAAAGTAGATAAGCATTTTACAATGGATGCAACGATTCAAGGTAAAACGGATAGGATCAACCATGACTGATAACTTCCTTTGTCTAGAGTCATGGGAATTAGGAACTGAAAAAGCAAATGCAAATAAGATACCTATATTCGAATTCCAGAATAGTAAAAATTTGTTACACAAGCTATGGAGTGCATAGATAATATTGGCCTAGCTACAACTGATGTTTTCCTGGTAGATTGCAGCCACCAAATCCTACTACTCCCGATGACTAAAACACTGAAAGGAGATGCAGCTACCAGGTTCAGCGGATTGAACTTGTTGTCCAAACTCAGTCAGCAGCTATCTGGCGGTTGGAGGAACAGCACACGCTGCATTGCAGCTAGACTGAGAAACCAAAACAGCCTGGCAACTATTGCTTCTCAATAAGTTTCGGAACAGTACATAAGCCTGCTGACTAAACAACTCTCAAATTCACCAAAAAAAACAAACCAATAAAAGGTGGGAAAATTAGATAAGGACAATGAGTAGGTAACTGTTGCTGGGAAGGAGTCACGGCTCTAAAAATTAGAAGAGTGCTGCTTTTGCTATTGCTGTGTATATGAAAACCATTGTTTCAAAAGCACAATAGTATGCAGTGTACAAACGGGGGCTGTCCAAAATTCACCAGGAATGGGTTCAAACCCAATTTGACTCTAATAAAACTTGAACACACTAAATCAGTCAAACATTAAGAACGGAACTCACCGAAAATAGGCTCAATTCTAGAAAAAAGAAAAACACAAGAAGGAAAGATCTCCCGTGATCATTGGTGTAAAAGTTAAACATAATTTATGATGTAATCATCAGATATTGTAGATCACCACCTGATAATGTTGTAGGAGTATCTGGCCATATACATAGAAAATTACAGATTGGACAAAAGTACAAGAAAGTCATCAACCTATATGTTTCCTCAAAAGAACTGATTGGTACGCACCTACGCACAAGCTCTCCAACAGATCCATGCATATCATATATCATTATAAGCCCTGTACATGGTACTAATTTTTTGCTTCCAACATTTCCAAAGGAAGTGTAGCCTAAATGTTGAGTAAAAACCATTGCACCAGAACCATGCAACTCGGTTTGGATGGTGTTAAGTGAGCCGAAAGCACAACTCATATGTCAAACGAACTGTAGCTTGAATGTTATAAGGTATACTAAACTGGGTATCTTTGATGATGAAACACATGGTTTACCACTGTGCATATAGAGTAGGGAGAGGTGAATTTTACAATCCTACGACATAAAGGATACGAATCTGACAAAGAGAACCACACTGTAATTTTAATTCTAGTGTACTTTGAGGTCGCTCTATTCCTCTTTGTTGTACCAAGCATTCGATGAGGTGATATGAAAATGTCAAAGAAAACTAAGGTACCTATTATCAGAAAACAAAACATTCTTAAGATTTAATTGGGATAAGTATTTTATAGTGGAAAAGCTATACACGGTAGCTGATCTCTAAGCCGGTGTACATAAAATGTCGTCCAGCTATCTTTTGGCGCTATCTTTATAGTTCTTTGGCTATTGTTTTAGACAAATAACGAGGGCAGTTGCAAGCAATAAAACAAACGTTTAGGCTCAATGGTGAGTTGGCGACCTACCTACTCCTTTGGACTCTTGGTTCTGGGCCTGTCATCCAAATCTATGCATGTGTCAAGCTAATAAGCTCCTAGGTTTTTCATTCATACAACACAAATATATTATGTAGGAAGAGAGAAAAAAAGTGAAGAAGGCAAAATACAAGCCTGGCGCTAATGCTCTGAAACGAGAATCTGTTGAAAAGACAAGGCTGTTGGAACTATTTGTGTCCGCAAACCTGAACCCTGTAAAAAAAAATAACAAAAGGAACATGGTCAAACAATCGCTAAACCATCAACAGACCATATCTGTAATAATCACATATGAGCAAATAGCAATGCAGAAAAATAAACTGTATGAACCACCAAATCTATGATTTTAGAATTATATCCATGCATATAGCAATGCAGAAAAATAAACTGTATGAACCACCAAATCAATGATTTTAGAATTATATCCATGCATATGAATCTGTGTCTAGGTAAAGGGCATATATATGGAGCATGATGGCGTGGATAAGAAACAATAATATTTGACCTGATGCCTGTGACATATCACCTACCACCTGCACCTATTGGTTTGGGAGAAGGGCAGGGACCATGATATAGCATTTTACAATGCCTTGGTGCAGTTCACAATGAAGCAACACTGATGAGCCAACAGATCAATCTAATATGTAATTAAAAATGTACAATGAATTATTTTGACGAATCAAGTATAAAGAAACATAGGAACCAATCTGAACTATTCATGACTACGAGAACAGTACCCAAACGCGGCAAAAAATCAATTTGAAGGAGCACATCGAAAAACCCAAACTCTGATAGAATATACAAGATCAATCAGGAAGAACACAAACGTAAAAAGGAAAAAGAAAGAGCATGCAGCTCCTCCAGGCACAGCACATAGCTCAGGAACGGGATAGGAAAACGCTAAGAAAAGGAGTCAGAGATGCAGGGCAGCTCGTTCAACCATTGAACCGCTGTTCTGATTCTGGCCGGAGTGAGAAACGCAAAGCAGGACAGCGCGCGCGCGGCCCCTCACGACTTCCACCACAAGCACCTAGGGCCACCTGTAGCACATCACCATCAACAAAACAAGAATTCGAATGAGCGAACTAATCGCTAATTGGAAGAAGAAATCATCCAGATCTAGAACAAGGAAATGAATGAGGAGTAAACCGGAAGGGAAAATGGGAGACCTAACCTGAGAAGAACTGAAGCTGGCGACGAACCAAGAAGAAAGGGTGAGGGAAGGACGGCGGAATTACTATTAGGGTTGTGGCCGCAACTGAGCCGGCCGTCCTTCTGGGACCCGACGACTCCGGCAAAGGGCGTAGCACGTCAGCCAAAAAGGGAAACGAAGGGGAACAGCGGAAGCGGCAACACAATCTCGGCTAGCGTCGCGGACCGCACGACACCGGCGAGGAGAACGCGGTCGCGGAGCTGACGAGGGAGTGGCGTCGTGGACGGCACAACGCCGGCGAGGAGAACACGGCCGCCTTGCTCGCGTCGGGTCTCGGGAGGAGAGGAGCGTGGAGGAGGAGGAGGCTGGGCACCGCGGCGCCGAGGGCCGGCGACCGACGTGGTCGGGCCGCTCGAGGCGTGGCACCGACGGCGTCGGGAGAGAGGATCGAAGAGGAGGAAGACGTGCGGAAGAGAAGGTTGGTGAGGCCGGATCGGGCAGAAGCCGAGGTGCCGATGTAAATATCTGGGCAGTAAAATGTGGAGCGGAAGCTAGATTCAAAAAATTTCTACAGAGGAGCAGATTTCTACAGAGGAGGAGCAGAAAGTAAACAAGATTCATGCAATAAGCTGATTTCGCTGGAAGCTGATTCAGCAAATCGTGGCCACACAGATCGAGATCCAACGGAAGGGCACATTTTGGGTGACGTGGCCACTGGTTCGTTCGGAGGAGTTGGCCATCTTTTTGGCTTTTAAAAAATCGTGGCCACACAGATCGAGATCCAACGGAAGGGCACATTTTGGGTGACGTGGCCACTGGTTCGTTCGGAGGAGTTGGCCATCTTTTTGGCTTTTAAATTCCCCTTGCCTTCTCTCTTTTATTCTCGTTTTCACTTTAGTCCTGTTCTCCTTCTACTATATCTGATATGGTCAAATTTGCACAGTGCGCTTGCATCTCCTTTGACTACTCTCTCCCACGTCCGCCATTGTCTGCTGATCGGTCGCATGGTGGTGGCCTCCTCGACTCCTCATGCTCGCTGCTATGAGAGTGTGAGCACCACTGGCCACAGCGTTGCCGGTGCTAAAAAATCATCTCCGTACGACAGCTCATATCGATGCTAGAAACCACAAATGGATACAGTGCGAGCATCGATGCTTTACTGTATATGGGACCCAAGTGTTCAACGTGCTGCTCAGTGTGTGGAAGAGGAAGAGTGTGCTGATTGAAACGAACGGCCAGTGCAAAAATATTTTTTTATCTTCTCAGCATCGAGGAACCAATATGACCCGATGCCAAGATTTTTTGAAACTGGGCACCGGCCACAGCGTTAAGCACCGGTGCTTGAACGCTCTCTCTCCTTTTTTGGCACCGGCAAAAGCCCACATTGTGGCCAGTCTATACTCACACTTGTGGGATGTTTGAATTAAACTTTGGGACAAACAACTTTCAGGACAGATTTGATCCCAGACAATCAAAATCTAATATCTGAGAATGCTTTGCCTACCGAGGAGGTGTGCCTAGTGTCAAGCCAAATAGACTAGGGGTGTTTGGTTTCACCTCTTAAACTTTAGTCGTTGTCCCATCGAATATTTAGACACATGCATGGAGTATTAAATATAAACTATTTACGAAACTAAATGCATAGATTGAGACTGTTTTGCAAGGCGATTTTTTTAAACCTAATTAGTCCATGATTTGACAATGTGATGCTACAGTACACATATGCTAATGACAGATTAATTAGACTTAATAAATTCGTCTCGCGGATTACCGACGGATTCTGTAATTTATTTTTTTATTAGTATTCAAATACCCCATGCAACAACCCCATATGACACCTCTTAAACTTTAGTCCTTGAATCATATAACCCCTTAGCAATGTTAATGTTTATCGGGCACGGTGGTTGACTGGACTGCAGAGGAGGGAGGTAGATGTTGTGCAACTTTGCTCGTGGGAGTAAGGCTATCTCCAACAACAACACCCAAAATACAAGATCTATTCGTCCTTTGGGTAGCGCTACAGGCAAAAGGTTCAATACATATTCGGCATCTTCTCCAACAACAAGACCCAAAAGAGAATTATTTCTACAAATGGGTTTTCAGGAGAAAGGATATCCATATTTGGGTTCTGCCTCTCAGACAACCCAAAATAGGTCTCCTATATAGGTACTCTATTGGAGGCTGATTTTAGGTCTCTTACTACCCATTTTAGGTTTGAGTGCCCATATAGATTTCTCGTTGTAGACGGTCTAAGAGAGGCAATATTCATGAATCATCATAATTCAATATTCATTGATTCTCTCAATAAATCTTGTAGCACAAGCGTCTTATCATAGGTTTAACAAATTAAGAAGAGGCTTTTACATGTGTGTTATTAAAAAAGTTTGTAATTATACATAGGCCATTAAAAAAGTTGACAGCACACATATGCCACCGTTCTGAACTTCTTTGCTCTCCAAGCCATTCCATCCGTATTCCGTTCATTTTTCACCGTTTGGGAGTCCTGACAAGTGGGTCAGGTCAGTCAAAAAATATATAATACCCCTCTCATCCCTATCCTCTCTCTCTCTCTCAAACTCGACCTCATCTCTCTTCTCCGTGCGCGCCCCCGGCAGAGCTCGCAATGCCTCATCATGGCCATGGCGTGAGTTCTCACCACTACACATGCGGTCAATGGTGGCTGGAGCTCGCTTGCTTACATGCCATGGGTTGGTGGTGTGAGCTGTCTTCTTGCATACCAGCCATGACAGCCGGCCTGGCCGGCCGGGTCGAAACTCGCCATGTGCCAAGGGCAGATCCACGGCGAGGACCGACCACTGGCAGCTCCATCGCCGCCTCCTCGCTCTCGCCGCTGCCAGTTAGGGACAGGGCCGCCTCCTTGCACACTGGGCCTCGCCGCTTCTTGCCGGGGCTCGTGTTTGTGTCTTGTGAGGGAGCTCCACCCTCATTCTTGTAGCTCCTTTTGCTCACCCCCGTCCATCCCCGCCATCTCCTTCTTCTTGGCATGCAAGCGGCGTGGGAGGCGTGCACACCACGTCGCCCATGTGTGAGCACGCGTGGCGAAAGATAGCGCGGGAGGCGCTTACGCTCACGCGCGAGAAAGCACGACGAGCTCCACCACCACGAAGGGGAAGCAGCAGCACACCGCCTATGCCGCGACGACGAGGAGCACGGGGAGCGCGGAGCGAAGGCGCAAGAGAAAGAGAGAGAAAAAGAGAGTTTGGGTGGCTGACAAACGGACCCCATCGTAAGATAAAATGGTCATTTCACCTGTTGATTTGACACCGTTAAGTAGAAAAACGGACGGAATGGCTTGGAGAACAAAGAAGTTCAGAATGATGGCATATATGTGCGTCCAACTTTTTTAATAGACCATGTAATTACAAACTTTTTTAATGGCACTTATATAAAAGCCTCAATTAAGAAACATCCAACACGACTGCACGAAAAAGCACGAATCTCAAGGCACAACTCATCCCCTTCCTCCGTCTCCCACCTCTCGACGCCTTATCCTCCTGCCCTCCGTCGAGCCTGGCAGGGCTCAGTTAAACCCGCCTTCTCCCTCCACTCCCGCCCCACCTTCCCCACGCAAATGCTCCTCTCGTTCTCCCCGCACCCTTCCCCTCTCCTCCTCTCCTTACCCTCGACTTCCGCCTGCAAACCCCACGCCCGCCTCCGTCCCGTCCAGGCCTCCGCCTCAGCGTCCCCCTCGCCGGAGCTGCTCGGCAAGTCCGCGCTCCGCCGCATCTCCGAGAAGCTCCGTAGCCTCGGCTACCTCGAGACCGGATCCGAGACCCCCACTCCGGTCCCGAACAAGAGCGGGGACGCACCCTCCCCCGGCGAGATATTCGTGCCCACCCCGGCCCAGCTCACGCGCCACCGCGTCGGCTCCACCCTCGACCCGAGCTGGACCACGGGCGACGGTGAGGCCGGCTCCGCGGCGCGGCAGCGGCGGAGGGGCCGCGGGCGGGATGCGTCGGGGTCAGCTTCGGCGCCGCCGTCCGCGGCGGAGCTGGCGCTGCCGCGGGACGAGCTGCGGCGGCTGCAGGGGATCGGGATCAGGGTGAGGAAGCGGCTTAAGGTGGGGAAGGCGGGCATCACCGAGGGGATCGTAAATGGGATACACGAGCGGTGGCGGAACGCGGAAGTCGTGAAGCTCAGGTGCGAGGACGTCTGGGCCATGAACATGAGGCGCACGCACGAGATTCTCGAGGTGAGTGCTCCACTGTTCCCTGTCATGTTTCTTCTTCTGGCTGTACATGTCCCACGAAAACATTGGTTCTCTTGTTGTTGGCCGTGCACTAGTTTATAACTAAACCTGCGGGAATTTTGCAACTTATTTGAGTGTGAAATGATGAAATCATAAAAATAATAGTTACCTGGCACCTGATATTGGCTTCTCATGTGACCAAGAACATATGTACATCTAGCTTCTTTGGACCATGAAATAGACCTGAATTACACGTGGTGACGGAACCTTGCTGTTGAATGTGCCACCAGCGAGCCTCTAATCGACGGAGTTCTATCTCATATACTCTCTAACTTCCATGTCATCTAACTCCCGCGAAAGGACCATGCTGCCCCGGCCGTTAATCTCCTGATGTATCCCATCATCAGAATGCACAGACATCGGCTTTGCTCACACCGCCGCAACGCACGCTGCCACACCCGCAGAGAGGAGGACACATAGGTGGGTCCAGTGTGTGTGCCGCCGACCCTGGCTAACACACCCGCAGAGAGGAGGATGCACAGGTGGTCCAGTGCATGTGCTGCCAGGGAGCCAATACCCTGGCCCAGCTCACTGCAAAATTACCTGAAATCAGGAGCACCAATTGCTCGAAGGAGGTAACCATGCCATACCTTTATGGAGCTGTTGTCGGCAATCAGGTGTGAAGATTTGGTGGCTTGAATGCGAATTTGTTTTGGTCGTCGGTGTCACGTCGGAGTGGAGATCAACGTCGGGCAGCGCCTGAGGATCAAGCAGCGGCCTCACGGCCCTGCGCCATGGTGGCGGCCTCATGTCCTTGCGTGGTGGTCATTTGTATTCGATGAGGATGGAGACTCATCGTTTTCTTTTATTAATTGACTGTTGGCTGGCATTGCTGATCCGATCCATGAGAATGATGGAGACTCCTGGTTTTCTACATTTACTGGAGAAGTGGAGCCGTGACTGGCAACTGGAGCAGCGGGAGTTCGGGACAAATATGCAACTGAACCTGTATAGAATAATTAATGTGGGGGAGAAGCAAAGAGGCATGCCGTGGTTTCGTATTCATAGGTTCAGCTGTAGCGTGTGAAACTGATCTTCAGATTGGGGGAGGCGAAGTAGGACGCGGTTAAAGGCTCTGCTGATGTGGCTTCACGAAATCGCAGAGAAATCTTCTGTTGGGGATCTCCTATTTAGGTATAAATTATAATAGAGAATAGACAATAGATTGCACATACAAGCCTCCTTCAGTCAAGTGGAGAACATGCATGTAGTGCAGTGGTAGGGATGCAAGAAGTGCAACCCACCAAAAAAAGGCCACTCCTTGGGCTATTTTCAGCGAAATACATGGTCCACTAATGATTGCAGCGTGATACACAGCCGCAAGCGCGTACTCGCTGTTAGTGGCACGTCCTGATTAGCTGGGGTTCGTGGCCTTTTCTCGACCCTGTAGAAGAGAATATTCTACCTTTCTGTCAATGCCTTGGGGGAGGTCTTACCCCCAGGGTTGAAGTTTTTTTTTCCTTGAGTCAAGTGGCACATCGGCATTGGTACATATTGATCTAAAATGAGCTAATGTCTTCGACATTTTAACCATCAGTTAGTGAAAAAAGAGAAGATTTCACATATGAATTTTTTGAGGAAGGAAAGGCTGCATATTTTATCCTCTGTATGCATTGGTTTTAAAATGTGAGGTACAGGTAGATATTTGATCTGTAGTATAAAACTAAATGGGTACCCGTTGTTCACCCAATGGTTTCTATGTAGGCAGTGAGAAAAACTAACAAAAAATAAATAGATGAAGCGGCAGAGAGATGAGTATGCTTGCCAGGAAGGTCTAGCCAGGGAAGAGAGCACTAACTCTTCCACTATTTATTACATCATCATACTATGCAATGTGTCGTGCGTTGCTTCAGTAGCTGAAAAAATTTCAATGCAATGAGGACTTAGATGAGAATGCAAAAACATGTTTTGGTCATGTGGAATACTGACACAGCGTGTGAAAATGAACATGAGGCGCACTCACGAGATTTTTGAAGTGAGTGCTCCCTGTTATGTTTCTTCTTCTGGCTGTACATGTCCAACCACAACATTGGTTCTCTTATTGTTGGCCGCGCACTTTTTTTTCTCGAACACGCAGGAGAACTGCGTATCATTATATTAAGAAGAAAAAATGGGATAAGAACCCATACAAGACACACCCACTCACACCACTGTGCTCAAAACAAACTGGGGCGCCCTTGACACACAAAGTAGGCGACCTCAACCCGAAATTAACTCCCATTCAGCCCGAGGGCAAGGAGGTTATTGATACATCGTGCCCCTGCCAAGCTCCAATAAAGAAGTTCCTCACTAGCGAGCAACAGAGCTCTAGCTAGGTTAGGAAATTCAGCATCAAACACACACTGATTACGATTATTCCACAAAGTCCATGCTTCCAGAATGGTGATGGAGTTGAGGCCCTTTCTTAAGTGAATAGCCACTGCATTTGAACTTCTGTCCCACCAATCATCAAAGGAAGCCGTGCACTGGTTTATGCAATTATGCACTGGCCATGATGCATTGACATTAGCTACCATGTCCTTGTCTTTTCCTTGGTAACACGCTCAGGAAATTAGAGTGTTGCTGGGTATAATGGTGCTTGCCTGCTTGGTTATGTCGAATCCCACTATAAAATTCGCTTCACAATTTTATAGGATAATAGGTTTTTAGTACATGATTACAAACTATTGTTATGAATCTGTCACTGGGGAAAAATGACCAGAATATTCTTAATGAAATGACATGCAGTTCTCCTGCGTAAACATTCGAGAAAAAAATGAGCAGAATCTTTGGTTAAAAATGCTGTGTTGATGACTTTGAAGTGATATGATCAAAGTGTAGCGTGTTAGCCTGCATAAAATTATTGCTTCGTTATCGTAGATTTTATTTCGAGTTCCATTTGACTAATAAGATGTTGGAGAGAAACAGTATATAATTGGAACTAACTATTTCGACTTGCATTTAACAGTTCAACATGCTCTATTTCTTTTTTCGTGGCAGAGGAAAACTGGAGGCTTGGTCATTTGGAGATCTGGGAGTATCATCATATTGTACAGAGGAACCAACTATAAGTATCCTTACTTCCATTACAGCGAAAGGGTGGATAGTTTTCTTGACAAAGAATCATCAGAGCTGAGCAGTTCTGGGGACGAGGATGAGGAGGATGATACTAGTTCACAACATGATAGCAGTCATGAGGAGAGTAGTGACAATCCTGTTGTAGCATGCACAGAACAGATTAATGCTGGACAGGGGAAGAGTCAGACTATAGGATGTTTGACTCAGAGCTTAAGTAGAGAGAAAGATACAACTCACCCGATATCATCTACCAAACGGCTTGTTTTTGATACAAATGAGGGAAATTTAGATATTAGAACTGGAGCTCCAAACGAACAGCATGCGAGATTTCAGGAAAACACTCATGCTGATCGTCCTAGTAAATTTGGTCCTAGAGATCGCTCATCCTTAGTGGCTGGTGTTGGATCTCCAAATAAGTTTCGATTACAGTTGCCTGGGGAGGTCAAACTTGCAGAGGAAACGGATAAATTACTGGATGGGTTGGGCCCAAGGTTTTCTGGTTGGTGGGGGTATGATCCCCTTCCGGTGGATGCTGATTTGTTGCCAGCTATTGTGCCAGGATACCGTAGGCCTTTTCGCCTACTTCCTTCAGGTGTGCCGCCTAAGCTAACAGACAGGGAAATGACTATCCTTAGGAGACTAGCTCGTCCCTTGCCCTTCCACTACGCCCTCGGTACTGTTTGATACTTTGCTCTTTTAGATTGTCTCTTACTTTATTGATAAGGATTGCTCTTATTAATTTTGTGGTGTCTACATTCCAGGAAGAAGCAGCAACCTTCAAGGATTGGCTGCATCCATGATCAAGCTATGGGAAAGATGTGAGGTAGCAAAGATTGCAGTCAAGAGAGATGCACACAACACTGACAGTGAGCTCATAACTGAAGAACTAAAGGTAGGTAGGTGCTAATCCATCCATTGCCCAATGCCCAGTGTCACAAAATACATTTTTTTGTGTGCCCCTGCAATGTTCTGGTAAAAGAGGTATAGAGTTTAACTTGTGTGACACGTGTCACATGTCATCATGTAAAGTGCAGTGTATTCTTCTTCCTTGTTTTTTTTGGTGCATTTGTTGATCACCTCCGTATATGATCAGAAATCAGGGAAATATATGTAGTATCTCGTGCAATCCAAATCTACCCAGAACTTTCATCTCACTGTTCTTTTTAATGTACTTGGACTATCAATTCCCAAAACCAGAATGGTAAGTCCAGCAGTTATGTTTAAATGTTGCAGGACTTGACAGGTGGAACCCTATTATCAAAGGATAAGGAGTCGATTGTATTCTACAGAGGGAAAGATTTCCTCCCCCCAGCTGTTTCGCTGGCAATAGAAAAACGCAGAAAGCTGGGCAGTTCTACAATCTACAAGCCGAAGCCTGACATTGAAGAAAACATGCCTACTCAAGATGACTCTGTACTGAAGGTATCAAGAGATGTCTCGGTCCACATTCATGAAGAGGGAACTTCTGTCACAGAGAATAGAGCAAAATCTCTTAATACTGTTGCGAAGAGTGTTGAGGCCAGATTATCTCAGGTATGCTTTCAGCTGTCATATTTGCTCTTGTATACACAATTTGCTGTCTGACTAAATAAATATATATATCCAAACTATTTGTCAGGCCATAGCAGAGAAAGAGAAAGCTGAAAAGCTTCTTGAAGAACTAGAAAAGGCATCTCCGCTTTCAAAGGCTGAAGTTAGAGAGACAATATCAGAAGATGAGAGGTACATGTTGAGGAAAGTTGGATTGAAGATGAAACAATTTCTGCTGCTAGGTGGGTATTCTCAACCTTGCTCTGCATGCTTTTGTTCCAAACATAACCATTTTGTTTTAGAAAATGGAAACTTGTTCCTGCCTCCGTGTACCTAACAATTAATTGTCTGTTTCTTAGCCTTTTTTTTTATACCAAAGGCTTAGACCCTGCTTATATTGAAAGCATCCAACGGTACATGCTGGGGACAACCAGCTTACAAGTTTCGGCACAGCGCACATGAGAAACAAAAACAAAAGCGATAACAACCAGCTAAAGAAACAGAAAGTGCTACTAGACAAGAAATGGAAAACGTTCGCTTGGTGCTTCCCTGGATGTCATTACTTCTAATTGTAGACCACCTCACAAAACGCCTCCAAAGAGAACAAAAGAACTTCAACGAGTCTTTTATATCAGAATCGGCCTTTGTCTTCTCTCTCCACTTGCAGATCCATCTTCAAAAGTACAGGTTCACCATGCTTTCAGTCCCTCCTGTAGCTTCGCGATTGTATCCTCCATCTTCAACACCTCTTTTGGCTTCAACATCTTCTTCCACTGTGATAGAAAACCCACAACTTTATAAGCTATAACTTTTGGGGATTTGATCAAGTTACTATTGAAGACCCAGTGATTTCTGGTCTTCCAAAGACTCCAAACCACAGCAGCTAAGATGAAAAAAACATTGAAATCATTAATGTAACCACCTCCACCCCCTAACATGTCTTCAAAATGTTGAAGAGAAACTGTCCTAACAAACCACCTCAGACTAATCCTTACCCACACCCAAATTATTTGGGCAATATTGCAGTTAAAAAACAAATGGTTCCTAGTTTCTAGTTTTCCACAGTATTTGCACTTCTCTGATCCTTTGCCTTTTCTTATCTGCATTTGTTCACCAGTCAGAACTCTGTCGTGCCATAACATCCATAGGAAAATTTTGATCTTAAGCGGCAATTTCATGTTTCTTAGCTTAACTAGATTGTCAGATTGAATTGCCATGTAAGATCTTTTGTCTGGAACTGTTTTAGGTTAAGTGATGCTGAATAATATTTCAATCATTTCTGATTATTTTCCCAGTTTTGACATGGACAGGGTGATCCCTATATCGTTTTGTGTTGCTTGAAGAGAATAAATTTGAATAATTCTTTCATTCCCTTTGAATTGTCTGGGAAACTTCTTCTTTCATACCATTCTATATCGCAATGTGTCTGTTACCACTTTACCTGCAGTAATAACTCACTCCTCTCCTGCCCAAACTCTAAACATGGCACGAGCTGTTGAAAGGATAATAGCATGATCCCTGCCAAGGCACCTAACAAGCTGCGGCACACTAGTTTAGGAACATGTCTAACATCTTGGTTACACTTAGACAAATGTTAAGTCTGGGCATCTATTACAGAGATCATCTTTAGGGAAAGTTTAAATTGCGTAGCTAGGGCAATTGAAAGAACCTTGTAGTTTCTCCACAAAGTGTCTTTTCCCACTCACCTGTGCTTTACATTCATCTCCATTTTTTCTCCTTTAACGCCCTTGGTAATTGATTGGTTTGCAGGGAGGAGAGGAGTTTTTGATGGAACTATTGAAAATATGCATCTTCATTGGAAGTATCGAGAACTTGTCAAGATTATATGTAAAGAACACCGCCTTGAAGATGTGGAATATGCTGCTCGAATTCTAGAGGCAGAGAGTGGTGGTATTTTGGTGGCAGTGGAAAAAGTGAGCAAAGGGCATGCTATAATAGTATATAGAGGAAAGAACTACCAGAGGCCATCAAAACTCAGGCCAAAAACTTTGTTGGGTAAAAGGGATGCTTTGAAGCGTTCCGTGGAAAACCAACGTTGTAAGGTGTGGCTTATATCCTTGGATTGTTATGATCCTTTTGTGGAGATACTCTTTGAGATTCTGAGTAATTTCTCTTGTCATTTTAGTCCCTTAAGGTTCATGTGCTTAAGCTGTCAAAGAACATTGACTACTTGAAGGATCAGATGAATTCCAGCTACTATCACAAGGTCATGCATGATCCTAGTGTCAACTCTGGAACACTACAGCAGCAAGACGAAGTAAACATATTCTAACTTGAATGTAGTTCCATCACCACTTAGTTTATTCCATGAATACCTGATTATTTGTTTATTTCAATATAAATGGTCAAGGAAGTGCCTGAAGTTTCTTCCATGAGTTCAGAGCCTGAGGTTGAGGAGTGCGCTTCAGTTGAGATGGATAGAGCCTTAAATTTAACAAAATCTGGAGTCCCTGTGGAAGATATGCAAGTTACTAGTCCTCCCTTACGGGATCTTTATGTTGTAGGTTGGTCCTTTCTCAATTCAATCACTATATTGTGAACTAATGCTGCTACTGCACACTGTATTTGACAGAGCAAAGTCTGTTTCAACAAGCTAGAAGATGATTCTTCTGTGACAACTGGGAGTTCAAGTGCAGCTTCATTCAATAATCTGATCAGACATGTGAGTTTGTCTGCTTTCCCACCATATGCCTTTGTTCCCTGCTGCTGCTGATGAACTGTTGTTGCAGCAAAACCAACATAGCTCTACTGTGACATTCAGTCCTGATAGTTACTGTGAAGATGATTCAAAAGATGTGGATGGGCTAAAATTGGACGTGGAATCTGCTTCTGTATTGCCTTTGAGAGCTACACCGCTTTCAAATCAAGAAAGACTTGTGCTAAGGAAGCAAGCCCTTAAAATGAAGAAACGACCGGTACTTTCCATAGGTATCTTCGTTGATCCTATCCCAGTTATTGTTTGCACTCACTTTAAATTACTTTGCTAAGCATCTGATTAATGTCATAGGGAGGAATAATGTCATCACTGGAGTTGCAAAAACAATAAAAACACACTTCAAGAAGCATCCTCTTGCTATTGTGAACATTAAGAACAGAGCGGATGGAACTCCAATTCAGCAGCTGATATCAGAACTAGAGGTCTGTAACTTGTAACAGAATAATTTGATCCTTTATGAACCGGATTCATCTGAGCTTCTTTTACCTCCAATGGAAACAGGAGGCGACAGGATCAGTTCTAGTGTCACGAGAAACAAACAAAGTGATTTTGTACAGAGGTTGGGGTGCAGAAGTGGCCCAGGAAAGCTCAAAGGAGAGTAGTACAGATGAAGGCGAAAAGGAGGTCATATCACCTCAGCTCCTTGAAGCTATCAGGTTAGAGTGTGGATTGCTCCCTGGCGAGTCAGGGTAGCTGATCCGGATAACCTCCCCACATACTATCCCGTGTTTCAAAAGGATCGTACAATCATTGCCCGCGGATAAATGGACCAGACTCATAATAGAGGTCATGTATATGCAGTGAAGAACTGAAGCTGCATAAACGCAAGGTGTGGAACCCTGCTCACTGCCTCACTGGCATAGTTGTAAGGCCTTGTTTAGTTCCAAAAACTTTTTTTAAAAAGTGCTACAGTATCCATCACATCGAATCTTGTGATACGTGTATGGAACGTTAAATGTAGACGAAAAAAAAAATTACATAGTTTGGTTGGAAATTACGAGAAGAACGTTTTGAACCTAATTAGTCTATGATTGAACATTAATTGTCAAATAAAAACGAAAGTGCTACATTAACCTAATTTCTAAAATTTGGCCAACTAAACAAGGCCTAACTTGTAAGAAGCAGAAATGAGCTTGCTTTAGCTTTGTCGGTGTCCCCTCGTAGATCTTTACTCCCGAACGCACTGAGTTGAATTTTGCCGTAAGAAACTCGTCAGCGCAGCAGGTGACATCCGGCAAAAGGTAGTGCCGTCTGCTGGAATCTGGCAAAAGACCTGCCAGAGGCAGCAGGGTGATGTAGCAGGAGTATGCTGGAATCCGGCTGGGCTGCTGCCTGCTGCCCCTTGCTTGCATCATGCACCCATCCAGTTGCCCTGCCCTTTGGCCTTTGCTGTATGCTGACGGAACAGTGGGTGCTACAGAAAACTCTGGATTTGGTCCCGTTCGTTTGGCTGATAAGTCATGGCTAAAAGTATTGTTGGCTGATTTGTTGTGAGAGAAAAATATTGTTTGTTGGCTGAAAAAGTACGGCTTATAAGCCAAGCGAACAAGGCTAACAAATGTGTTGGCACTAACTTTGAGAAAACAATGTGTTGGGCACTTTGGCTTCTTTTTGTAGAGTTATTATTACAGGAGGTTGTTTATCCTAGCAAACTGCCATTGCTTGGGGCTGCGCGGCTTGCACTTTGTTGCAGCTGGCCAGCTGCCCTGAACTGGGCTCTCAGTATAGTATCATCTGTCGTACGCTAAAGAAGCAGCAGCCTTGTGAATATACTAGTGCAGTGTACGTACTAGATGAGGCTGTTCTGGTGCAGTACGTGTATAAAGCCGTATCTTGCTGCTGCCCTGTGAATGAAAAGAAGAAAGACGTGGAGCGCAGCTTTCCCATTTTTTATATAAACCTGAATGCTGCTTTGCCTCTGCAAGAGGACAAAGGGACGCCTTTTGGCTTTCAGCCTGGTGCGGGCGCAAGTTGTTGTGCATGGATCGAAATCGCTTTGCCTGCCTGGGACATGCAGACCGAGACCGGTCGGGCGCACGAAAAGAAAGGCAAAGCTTCTAAAAAGACTGCACCTGGGCGTACTGGTACTGCTGCATGCTTTGCGTTGTTTGGCGCATCTCTGGTTCAGGGAATCATCAGTCCACACACATGCTGCTCCTAGGCCTAGCTGATCTGATCGATGTGGCTGACTGACGTGAGGCCTCACCCTCGCAACAAACAACCTACTACGCGTATATAACGGCGTTCAGCAATCATCACATCATGCGTACCATGACCGAACTGGTAGTGTACCATGCTCAAAAGCAAGATTGTCTACACTTTAGTACGTTACATAGGACTGGGAGAAACTGTTTTTCAACGATACTTTGGCAGAACTTTTTAGCGAAAGAATAGTATTTTTCTCTCACAACAAATCAACATCAGCAACAGTTAAATTTTAGCAAAACGAACAAGGCCTATGTGGACATCAGGACATGAACTGGAGCCTTAAGCTTGGAGTTGGAGGACATGCTACCACAAATTAGCATCAACATCAGCAGCTGTTAAAACGAAGGCCTACGTGGACATCAGGACATGCAGCATGATCGGCTGGGGCTGGCTGGGCTGGCCAGTCCCCTCACATGGACACTATTTATGTGAACCAGCCAGCAGTACTTCTCTCTTACATAAACAAACCAGTAAAATACGAACCAGCCAACCGAAGAGACCGATGGATCAGCCCGCAGCCTTAAGCTTGGAGTTGGAGGACATGCTATTGCTTGGTAGACATGGGAACCGAATCATTCCTGCAATGCCACTGCGAGATTCCTATAGGGTGCATGCATGCAACGAGGTTTAAGTTTTTCCTAGACTAGACGACGGCACCAGGCTGGACAGCGGCGAGTCTAATCCAGATGGGTCCGTGCCAGGACAGTGGGAGCTCCCCCTCCCCTGTTAGCACTAGTAGCTAGCTGCATTGGATGCCCCGTGTGCCCGCCGTGCGCCCACCAATTATTCCTTGCGAGATCTCCATCTCCTTGGTCCTTGCCGGTGGTGCAGCGCCTTATCATGGCGCTCGACATGGAACATCATGATAGGCAGCACGAGACAACCCGTCGTCAGCCGGGCACATGAAAATGAATGCTTTGGGACATCCTCAGAATTTACTGGTGACCGCGCGCGGGCCATGAGCTCATCGGCGTCCTCTCCTGTGTTTTCGCCTCAGGGGACACTGGCTGGCTCTATGTATGGAGGATTTACAGCGCTGCAGGGACCCAACGGCTAATGCAACTCGTTTCTGCCACGGATTGGAGAAGAAAGATAACTCAGAACAATCATGTAAGGGCCTGTTTGGAATGCGGGATTTTTTCCCCATTCCTGCGTTTTTCCTGTAAAATTGAACTGATTCCTGTGAAATTCCTGTGTGATTCCTGTGAAATTCCTGCGTTCCAAACAGGCCCTAAAAGTCTATCAAAGAGGAGAATTAGGAAGAGACACACCACACTCCCACCGTATCGCTGCATTCCTTTCCCGTCTGCCTCATCCCGCCACGCACGAGTCAAAGCCCCCTTCCGTCTCGCCCTGCCCTACGCCCGTCGGAACTTCCCCCTAACCCCCTCCTCTCTCTCCGCTCGGGCGGGACCCGGGAGCCGGAATGAGAACGAGCGCGCCCCGTCCGCCGGACCCCAGGCACGCCACGCGCGCCATCTGCCGGTCCTCGTCTCGTCGTGCGCGCCATCCGCCGGCCCTTGGCTCGTCGCGCCCCTTCTCCGGCGTCCAGGCCGTGTCCCCATGACTCTCTGAACATACCTCTGAAACACAAACACTTGCAACATGAAACACTTGAATACAACATAGGTCTGAAGCAGATGAAACATTTGGAACATACACTTGCAACATGTGTTTGTGAAACATATGTAATATCCAGATAAAACACTTGCAACTTGCAACATGAAAACACTTATTGCAACATAAGACTCAAATAACTGAAACATTCGAACATACTCTTGCAACATATGTGTGAAACATATGCAACATCCAAATAAGCACACTTGCAACATATGTCTGAAAAATCAGATGAAACCTTTGGAACGGACACTTGCAACATACGTTTACAACCATTGCAACATGTGCAACATCATGATCTATTTTTGCAACATTCATATGAAACACTTTGTAAGGGACCGTGACGCATAAGAGGGGGGTGAATTAGTCAACTTAAAACTCTAACTCTAAACTATGGCCTCTAATTCCACCTAGTCAAAACCTATGCAAGAAAGTAATCTATCTAGATGTGCAACTATGGTTTTGCTAGGTGTGTTGCTATCTCTACCGCAAAAGAGTTATACAACCTAGGCTCCAATCCTGTCAACTAGCCTATGAAAGTAAAGCAATCGACCAAGGTAGCAATGTGAATGCGGAAGGTAAAGATGAGGTAGAGATGCAAACTCCTGTCGACGACTCCGGTATTTTTACCGAGATATCAAGAAGTGCTCAAGCTTCCCCCTAGTCCTCGTTAGAGCCCCTCGCAAGGAATCCCTCGCAAGAGCCAAGCTCTCGATCGGGTAACTCCGTTGATAGCCCCGGGCCTTCCCCACGTGCAAGTGGGTCTACGGTGTGCCTTCCGGCAAGCCTCTTTCGGACCGCTCCCCGCCGTCTACACTATCAAGCTTCCGGCCGAATCGCCGCGGGCCTTGTTCCCTTCGGTACACGGTGGCGGCCACACCACAAACGCGGTTGGTGTGATCTCGCAAGACTACAAGCCCTCCGATGTATAACAATAGTGCGCGCAAGCACCGAGTGATAAGAGGTGTGCAAACCTCACTAAACACTAGGCCTAAACCTAGAGCACGCGCATAAGCGGTGGTCTAATCAACCTAAGCACTTCGCAAAGCACCTACACTAATCACCTAATGAATCACTAAGCACTATGCAAGTGAAGATCACTAAAATGGTGTATCAACACCCTTGGTATGTTTTCTCAGTTCTCCACTTCTCAAATGGCCGGTTGGGGGTCTATTTATAAGCCCCATAGAGAAAGTAGCCGTTGGGGGTGAAACCCAGCTTTCTGCTACTGACCGGACGCTACTATAGTCCTGACCGGACGCGTCTGGTCGTCCCGACCGTTGAGCGCACGCGTTGATCGGACTCTGGGCCGAGTCCGATCTCACTCGATCCGACGCGTCCGGTCGCGCTGGCGCCGCTCTGGAACCTCTCTGGACATGATCGGACGCTGCTTCTTGTGTGTCCGGTCATCTAGTGCCGCTGCGTCCGGTCCTCACTGAGTTGTTGCCGCGATGATGAACAGTGAGGTCCGTGCGTCTAGTCACTGCCTCGCTCAGCGTCCGGTCACCTCTGCCAAGCTCGTTTCTTCGCGATCTTGCGTTCGGCCTGGTTTTCATCTTCGTGCTTGGACTATGCTTGATATCTTGAGTCTTCTCTTGTGATTCTAGGGTCTTGCTTAATATGTTGATCGTGGGATCATCATGTCGCCTTCGTCCAAGTCACGTCTTGCACCATATTGAACTACAAAACAATTATTTGCAAATTAATTAGTCCAATTTGATTGTGTTGGTCATCAAATACCAAAATCCAAAGTAAATAGGCCTAGGGTCCATTTTTCTTACACACTTGCAACATACCTCAAAAACATCTGAAACATACTCTTGTAACATGCGCTTTCAATGCAACATCTACTTGCTGCTCGGCAGAATGGATGCTCGTCGGTGTGTGGTGTTCACCGGAGGCAGCGACCCGATGGCGCTTGTAGGCTGGTGGCAGGCCGGCTACACGTCGTGGAAGGGAGGCATCGGCCGCATGAGCGGCAGGGTGGCCGCGGCAGCGCGACTTGGAGAGGGCAATAGCGCGCCTCGCCTGGCAGGGCCGGCGTCGTGCGGTGCGCCTCGGAGGGCCAGCGTCCATGCGCTCGGAGGCGGCAGCGAATAAGAGCAATAGGAAGAGAAAAGAGTGGATAGGGATAAGTGGATGAGCAGATTTTTTTTGAGAAATGAAGGATCGTAGTTTGTTAGACTAGTGTCGTGGCCCATCAACGGAGCGTCCGAGCGGACGGACGCCCCGTTCAGAGTATTACCGATTGATCCTAGCAGTTCAAGGATCGAAATCTTTTGAAGGGACAATACTCATAGCTCAAAGATCTTGGTGAGATCTCTGCACCGTGGCACTTTCACGTTTAATAGATGGCAAGCTTAGAAGAAATAATGACACACTAGTACACAAATTATTTATATTCGCTCGACCCCACCAGAAGCTCCACCAACGTCTAGCTCTTGCAAGAACCGACGTAAAGAGGTTATAAATAGCACCACAAGAACTTGGGGGTAGAGCATAGCAAAAAGGTTTTGAAGATTCAGAGCACACTGCGAATAAGCCTTCCTTGGTGATTCAAATGGACATATGACACATGGTATTACCTCATCTCGAGGGCTTGAAACTTTGCTGTCAGTAATAGACCTGAGCATTTTAGGCGCATCCTGGTTCGAGCCTGATCTAATAATGTATTTATAGCCCATCAGTTTGGCTGGGTTCGCAACGTTGTCCAAGGACCTGGACAACGAAATACAAACTCGAAAACAAAATTCTCAGCCCGAGCCTGGTCTTATTTATTTAAATTATTTTTATACTAAAAACTATCGATGGTCGATCCTCCTCATCCTGCGCTCAGTCCGAAAATAGCAACCTCTTGCAGCATGTAGGATATTCGTGGACATGATTTTTTGCCCAGCTCGAGGCCACATGGCCAAAAGAAAAAAAATTACTACTTTCTTCGTTCTAAATTATAAGACATTTTGATTTTTCTAGATTCATAGCTTTTATTATGTATTTAATATACACTATATCTAAATATATAGTAAAAATAATATATCTATAAAAGGCTAAAATGTCTAATTAATTTCGAACAAAGGGAGTAGTAACAAACATCCACACGGGTGGGGGTAGTGGGTTCGGCACGAATAAGACGATGACTGACGGTGAGTCACACGTTAACTCTGTCCATACTATAACCAACATTGACTGATTAACATGACTTATGGTCTTACGGAAATTAAATGAATTAGAAAAAAAAACTTGGCCTGCAAGGGGTCATGATCACTCCCTGTATTATACTTAAGAAGAAGGTCTTCTCACACAGATCAAGAAAATCCCCGAACCCCCGTCTCATCCATACACAGGGAGACGTTACTCGTGAGAAGGGCCGATCTCTTTTACCTGTGCTTTAGCTTGGGTGAGCGAGGGGATTTTTTTTACCCTCAACCTAAAATTCGCTCTCATAGGAGTTCGAACTCAGAACATGAGGGTGACGCCGGAACTGCTTAACCAGCTTGTATAGCATCCTTTGGCAATTAAATGAATTAGTAGTAGGAGTGGATGCATATATGACACACCGCACCGAATTCATGGTAGAGAAATGGAGGCAAGGCATCCTTGAGGGCCCTGTTTAGTTGCTCCAAACTCTCAACTTTGGCACCATGTAAAAGGAAGATTCTTCGTCACATCAAACTTGTGGTACATGCATGGAGTACTAAATGTAGATAAAATCAAAAATTAATTGCACAGTTAGGTTGTACTTTGCGAGACGAACGTTTTGAGCCTAATTAGTCAATGATTGGACAATTATTACCAAATATAAACGAAATGCTACAGTGAATCCGATGACGCCGAATTCGGCCAACTAAACGAGATGGAGATTTGAGAACCAGCCAGCAGCCAAACAGAAATCCCACCTACCCCTTATTTTCTGTGCTCACCACCAGTGTAGTACGTATTCTCAAACAAAAGCAGCGAGTTAACTTTGGCCGTTTTTCTTTTCTTTTTGACCTTTCTACTTTTTCAAAAAAAAAAATCATGTCGCTCCAAGCTATGGCTTCGTTTGTATGAGTAATCTGTAAATCATGTACATCTTTGGCAAAGTGAAACATTTTCTTGCTGAACTGATGATCTTAGAGCTACTGCTCTAACCAACCAATAATTTAAGTACTTGATAAAGATGAAACTAGAAAATTTTAAGGTAAAACGTATTCCTATTTAGTATATAATAATGTAAAATACAAGTAGAAACTTTTAATTAACATCAGACTTCAAATCTCTAAGACTGAGCTTAATCAAGACCCCAAATTTATCAAAAAAATATATGAACTAAGCGCATCTCCGAGAATCTTTCAAACAATCATTAATTAGAGGTCATTCGAGTAAAAGTCGCTTTCTATATCTTTGTATCCTCTAATAACTTTTCTATATCTTGTGCGCACTCTATAGAAGCATCATCGCTCTCCATCTTTGGCTACGAGAAATCTGAAAAGAAGATATCTATATTTAGTGATCCATTAATTTAAAGAGGCTATGTTGGAGGGTATCTTTTCAACAAAATCTCTATTTTTATAAATTAAGAAGGATATAAATTAAAGAGTTTTTTGGGTTGCTCTAAGATACTATTAGTATCTCCAAGAGTTCCTAAAAACACTTAAAAAAAGTATTGATTACTTCAAATCAAGCGGCAAAAATGAGTAGTGAGCTGATTTTTTTTTTGACTTTCTCTAATAGCTAACAATGCTTGGTTAAAAAAAAACGAGGTCCACCATAAGTTTTTTCTTGCTCAGCTCCCCTAGCTAGTCACGCATCCGCCGTATTCAATCTCTCTCATGCTTGTATGAGTTAGATTAGTGTGTCCAAGCACATGGTAAAGAGTTTATTTTGAAAAAGAATTGGAATACAAAATGTTTCCATGGCTCTCCTATGCCTGTACGAGTTAAGTGTTCAAGTGTTTGATCCGGAATGAATTAGAGTGCATGACATAATCATTGATAAATCTCTAAACTTCCCCTACCTATACGAGTTAGAGTAATACGCGTCCAAGCAGAGTTTGATTTCTAGACGAATTGAAACGTATGATGTGATTACTAATAAATAAATCTCCAAGCCACAATCGTTTAGGCAACCATGCAACAAATTGAACGTCCCTTGTTTTATTAGCATAAACTGGACTTCTATTTCATAGCTAATATACCCCAGTTTCTAGTCGATTTATATGGATGAAAAACCGTGATATAAAAAATCATTTGTCAGAGTACCAATACTTTATTGGGTTCTCGTAGCTGTTTTGCTTTTACTGGCTCCAAAGCCAAAGGCTGGCCGTAGAAATGCAAATGACCTAGCTAGCTTCGGAGATTGGCCAAAGTCCATCATAATCCACTGCCGTCAATATCACCTTACAGGAGGAAGGAGGAGGAGACCCCTAGAAAGAAGACCAGCAAGGTCGCACGAGCCCAATAAACCAAGAGAGATGTGTGCGGCCGGCTACTAGTGAGATGTGCCTCTATCATACCACACCATGTGATGCGAGGAGCCTCTTCTGCCTCTCATCCTCCCCCTACTTCCAAGATGCAATCATGCTGCCCCAAGCTCCTCGGGGCCCTCGGCCGCCATGATTGCCTCACCGCCTCTCAAGAGTCGCCTCCACCTACTTCCAAGAGGAAGAGGCCGGAGAAGCTATAGTCCATGAAGAAATTAAGCGGAGGGGCGGCGGTGTACGGGGGGCAGCGGAGGAGAGAGAGGGGGAGGTGACAGAAAGCTAGAGAGAGAGAGAGAGAGATGCATGGTGCATGATGATGGCGTGGTTGATCTCTTCGGTCTAGTACTTCCATCGTTCGATCGACTCAAGAAGCCATCATCAGATCGGTGCAGTTCTCCCTCCTCCTCCTCCTCCTCCTCCCAGCTCCTCTTCTCAGCTTCTTTGTAACACTGCGCCGGCCGCTATGGCTTTGGGGAATCAAGCGTCTTGGTCCGAAATCCGTCTTCTTTCCTAGCTAGGATCTACGTACTTGTGCAAGAGTATGTCATGCTATGCTATATGTTATTCCTACATGTTCTTATTCTGTCTCTCTAAATGGTTTGTGCAGACAGCAAGATTCTTTCGTCTTGATTTATTTATTTTGATCACTCTTTGATTTGGAGTTTGATTCATGTAATATTTCATTAGTTATGTGGATTTCTTCTTTGAGCTTTTCTACTTTTCTAGTTGAGGAACTTCGTTCAGAGATCAGTTTGTGACGCGATGTGTTTCTTGATTGATCCATGATCCGAACATATACGGCCATAACTAGCCCAGCTGTTTTCTAGTAGAGAGATAAGATCGTATAGCTAGTATTAGATCACATGAACAACATGAAATATATGTGCATCTTCTAGCTTCGATCCATATATACCTTCCCTTGATATCTTCTTATAAGATGGTGTAAGTTTAGCTTTACCTTAATATGTGTATTTTGTTTTTTTTTTTTGGTGAGGAAAAGAAGAAGAAGCAATAAGATTCATTACATGCTAGTACTCTATACTAGTACATGCAACACATTAACTAAAGCCCAACCGTATTGATCACGAATCACGAGCTTGAAAAAGACCAGCAGCCTGCTAAACAAGATTCTTTGACTGCCCCAAATCTCTCTTGGGCATTCCATACTAGTACTAGTATCTATGAGAGGTGCAGGTGCACCTGGTGCCAAGCTAAAGCTAGCAAGAGCTAGCCCCTGCTACCGCTAGCATGTCATGGTATCGTATTGGCCAGTTACCTGAGGCAGTCCTAGCGTCACATGCATGCACCTCGCTCTTTCAGTCTTATTTCTTTTCCTACGCAACAACCCCCAATGTGAGGATTATGTTTACTGCTAAAATTAAAGAGAAAATCATTGAAGAGTAGAAAAATGCGTGATTTATATTATATATTATCTGTCATTTCATTATTATCAACTCACTCAAATACTATGTGTCATTTCATTATTATGGATTCATGTATAATCTCAAATATTTGGTCAGTTAATGTTTCCTAAAAAAATAGTTGTCCAGTTTATGATCCGGGGCTTCATCATTTTCATCTATACTTGGGCTAGCTTTTGGTAGCTAGCTCGTTAGTAAACATTGGTAAGTGTTTTTATTTTGTACCCCCTCCCTCCTAAATCGTAAGTGGTTTTGGCTGTTGTAGATATCTAGATTTTGCTATGCATCTAGCAGACATACACTATATATATCTATATATATAATAAAATCTATGTATCTATAAAAACCAAAACAACTTACAGTTTAAAATGGAGGGAGTACTGTAAACGTTACCATCGCAGGTCACTTATTTGTTACTCGATCACTAGCAGGGGGAGAACACTTCTAGTAATTAGGAAAACAACTCTGATCTACTAGCTACTGTTATTATAAAATAGTCTTTTTCTACTGGCATGTGATTTTCTTTTTAATTAGATAGGATGCAAAGTATATTAAATGGCTGGAAAATATGTATCCTCGTAGTGATGATATAAGCATGGTCTGGTTCTTTAACTTTTACCTAGATGTCGTGCATTCCTGGTAATACTTACCTAGATGTTGTGCATCCCTGGTATACGACGAAGATTCATCTGGACAACTTCTTTTGACAGAATAAACTTGAATTAGGTTGGCTATTAAGCATATCACATTTTGACTTTTGTTCCTCCATCTCCATGTTACACTATTGACCTCTATTACGACTAATGTGTTTGGTTAAAACATTATCATGTATGTGTACTACAAATATCCTAATTGTCTCGTACATGATATCTTGCTAACTAACGGATCGATTTCTAAGTTAGTAGATAGGTCTATAGCATTCTCGCTCATTAGGTTAAAGCAATTTGCATTGGTTAATTTGCTGCAAGATAGGAAGATTGGAATCAAACTAAAGAATTATTTCTAATGCGAACGTTTTGGTTCATGGGATCCAGCGAGACATCACGTACTTTCTTTTCTAGATGAACTCGTCTATATGTTTAACTAATAGCTTTGTTGCCACCAGTTATTTCTTGTGCAGCGCTATGCATGCTTTTATTTCCTACTACTACGTAGATATAGCTAGTTAGTTCCATATATATACGTACCGCGCTAACATAATGCTAGTATCTGTCTATCTGGTGTCAATGCTGGAGACACTACAAGTGTTGCGCAGTTAAATGGAAACTTGTTTGCAAGTACTATTTAGAGCAGGAGCCAAATGCTTAGCTATAAGTCAACTTATAAGAGGTAACTATACCATAGCCGTCTTTTATTTATCTATATTATTATTATTATTATTATTATTATTATTATTATTATTATTACTTTTGTACATTTCTCACCTTCTCTTTCATAATTATTTTCGCGTTCACTTAATATTTGGGCCTATCACTCGATATTTGGGCCTATCACTGTATAGACTCACGCCCAACTTGTTGTTGGCGTGAGAGTCAAGCTTTCCTCTCTCTCTCTCCTTCTGATCTTCCTTCTCTCCTCCACATCACGAAAAATACTGACCAGCTAGGCTATAATAAGAGCTTCTTTGAGACTGCTCCACCAACTCTGCTCCATAAACTCCACTGTGGAGCAGCTCCACAAAAAACCTAAAGTTGATGGAGCACATCTTCGGATGATCTCACAACTCCATCATTTTTCCTTGAGCAGAGTTGTATGGAGATATACCCGTTTGGATGAAAACGTGGAGTGGAACTGAAAAACGTGGAACGTAGCAGTTCCAAACAGGACTATTATACTTCTTCTTAGCTAGAAGATTAAATCAGTTTTGAAGAGTAGATATTGACTTTTCAAACATATGGGAATCTGGGATGCCTTATGGTGATTAATACTCTGTCTAATCACAATCGTCCGTTGTCTTTTAGGACAGGAACACAGTCACTAAGACATTAGTTTGACCGTTAGAGCATAATAGCTAGTATGAGATCTATACATACAACAAATAAAGTTATGATACTTTGAAACTACTTTTGAACACAAATCTAGCAATACCATTTTCAAATGTGTCCAAAGAAATATTCGCCCAGTTCGTTTGAGCTTATTCAGAACTACTTTTCAACCATAGAACAATGTTTTTCTCTCACAACATTTCAGCATAAGCATCAGCATAAACAAAATTTCAGCATCAGCGAACTGGGTGATTGGCGTCCGTATTTCAGTCTTCAAACTTGCTTGTGTGCTTGCAACCCAATTAATTACAGCTATTTGTGACTAGCGAGAGTGATATTGACCTTTAAAATGTTTAGCCATTTATCCAGTAGTCATGAGAAAGTGTTGTGTTTATAGCTGATAATACCACATTATTATGACATTATCTCGCATGCATGTGCTCGCATATGAGAACAAGATGTATCTTATGTGTGTTCGTAAACTAAGTACATATATCTGTCGTATATGCTACGTGTTCGGCTGGTTGGCTGGCTGATTGCCGGCTGGCTAGCCACCTCATAAAATCACTGTTCACGTCCTGTCAGAACAGTATTTTTCTCTCACAACAATCAGTCGAAATAATATTTTCCAGTCATGCCGAACTGGCTGATGGTCATGCGGGCTCTGTGAAGTCAAACTTGATTTCTCGTAGATTTTAGCCAGCATGCGTGGTCTGCGTTTAGTTACTTGTAAGCTCTGAACCTTTTATACGTTCTTTGGAAAACAAAAACCGCACATGCCAACCAAAATTATATAAAAAATATTAATATTCATGAATTTATGATATAAAATATGTACCATCAAATTAATTATAAAATATTTTTTAATAGTAATTCTAGTTGGGGGCATAAATGTTAATATTATTCACTACACACTTGAGTTCTGTTTGGATCCCAGGCTAAACTTTAGACAATTTTAGCTCTTAAGGCTCTAAAGAAGATGTCTAAGGTTTAGCCAATCTTATTTAAAAAACTTTGTGAGCTAAAGTGGTCTAAAGTTTTAGTGTTAAACTTTAGCTAACTAAACTTTAGACCAGAAAATCCAAATAGATTCTTAGTCAAAGTTAAAGTTAATTTGATTGGCACAAATCATATATTCTTTTGTGGACAGAGGAATTATACTCTAGTACCCTACTCCTACCACTTGGAGTATACAGAGTACTCCCTTCATACTAAAAAATAAAGTCGTTTTGGACAGTGACACGGTCTTCAAAATATTATTTTGACTCATTGTTTTTATAAAAATATTTATTAAAAAGTGATATATGTATATTTTTATGAATGTATTTTTCAAGACAAATCTATTTATATGGCTTTCGTATTTCCAAACTCAACGACTTAAAAATTATTCATGATTTTTATTCTCAACGTTTGATCTAAGCCTTGTCAAAACGATTTTATTTTTTTTTTTAGTACGGAGGGAGTATGTCATTTTAGGACAGTGGACGTATGGACCTCCGGGCATGACCATCCTTCGCCCGAGATCACCGGGTCAGGTCAGGTCGGGGTAGATCCATAAATTAAATGAAGAAAGGGATCTATCGATTCATATACGTATAGCTTTCGACTTTCAAGGCATTGGCCGGAGTAGTACTTACTACTGTAACAAATGACGTGGACGGTGGATCCTGTAGCAGCCTAGCAGGTACGTGTACGTAGTAGTATATACTCCTCGCGTGTCGCGTGTGCTCCGTCCTCCGGCCGACGACCGACGGAGCTAGCGCGAGGCAGGACCAGGAGTGCGTGCGTGTTAGGCGCCGGCCGGTGGGACAGTGTTTTCGCTGTGCGTAATTGCACGGGAAATGGACCCCCACCCGGCCGCTGATCCGTCATGATTCCAGGTACTTGCGTACCCTAGCCTCCGGGAGGAGCGCCTGCGCCTTCACATGACATGATGGATCGCCACGCGCCGAGCCCGTACTACGCGCCGGGCCAGGCAGGTGTATCGATCGAATTGATCGAACCCGCGCTCGGCCGGCGCTCGCTCCGCCGACTGCCCTCCGTCATTTTGGCGCACGCCCGGCCGGTCCATACTGCTTCAGTCGTTCAGCGGGCGCGACACACCGGGGGTAGCGAGCATGAGCATCCATCATGCGGTGGCTACATGCACCACCGCCGGGTCTATTTGGACTGGTATTAAAGTCGGCCAATAAACAGGCTAAAACTGTTTTATTGTAAGAGAAAAATACTGTAGATTCTAACTGATAAACCGGCCGATAAGTTCAAACGAACAGGCCTCACAGGTGCCGGCAGGGCGCTGGATTGGTCGTTTCTCTGCATAGAAAACCGCAGAAGATAAGATTAGGCTAGGTCCGATCCGGCGGCAAATCGGTCGATGCGTCGGTGGAAAATCCCACGGGCAGTACTCCCAGGCCCCAGGAGGTCGGCGGTCACAGGCTCGATGTCACCGGGCGCGAAAGACGTCCACCGAGAGAGACGACGTGATCTGCGGTCACGGGAGGGACAAGGCAGCGCACGCGTAGAGCATCTCTAACAGTTCCTAAACATCTTCTTAATCCTTATTTTTAGAAAGATGAAAAAAATCATCTCCAACAACTCCTAATATTTACTCCTAATTTTTTAGACTCGAAAAGTTCCTTCCTCTTTCACGTAACTTTACGCGGACCAAGCCACGCGCGGAGACGCCGTGCACCTCCCACGCGTGGCCCCACCCCGGTACCCAACCCCACTCCCGTCGCTGTCAAGGCATCTGGGCGTCACCCACCTCGGTGAGGGAGGGCGAGAGAGAGACATCTTGCCATGGCTTTCGCCGTCGCCTCCAAAAGGGCCCCGCTGGCCGTGGCCGGCCTCCTCAAGAAGCTCCTCCTCGCCGCGCCATCCGCCTCTGCCTCCGGGGCCGCTGCGGGTGGACTGCTAGCAGTACTGATGCGAGCGGGGATTGGGATTCAGATTGGTGCTTGTGGGGGTGAGCGATCGGCTGCTTGCTTGCTCGTGTCTGAATTGATGGATCGAGAAATTGCGCTGCCCGTGTTTGCGGCGGTGGCCATGAGGATGCACGCGATGTGTTTGTGGAATTGCTGCAGCCTGCGCTGAGTCTTCCTGCAAGGGAGCGCTGCTTTTGCGGCCGTGATCTGAAGCGGGTTCTCGAAGCATTGACGTGGTGCAGGTGCTCGCCTCGGCGACACAGCTGGTCTCGGCGATGGTGTCCGCGGTCGGGGCACTGGAGCAGGCGGCGTCCGACCTCGCGGAGGCTCCGAGGAGGCTGCAGAGAAAAAAAAACGTCAAATCAGACCATCATTTGATTTTTTAAAGTCAAATATTAGAAACTAAGTTCTTTTTTTCTCCTAAATTTTTTTTAGAAGTTGACAAACATAGATTTTTTTTTAAGTAATATTTAGGAAATCTTGGAGATGCTCTAAGGGGATTGGGCGCGAGTAGCCGTCGCTGACGGTCCGGCCGGCCTATTGCTGAGACGCTGAGTGCGATAGGATCCAAGAGCACGGGATGGGGCCCGCAAAACGAATGGCGACGGCGTGGACTCGGGCCGTCGGGCGCCCACCCACTCGCCGCAAGCGCATTGGGCCGAAAGCCTACCAACGCCCCCGTGCCTCTGGTCTCTGCGGCCCATATTGTGAGTTAACTGATAACCAAGGAAAGGGAAAGAGTGAACGTGGGTCCGAACCTGCACCTATTTCATCCGTTTATGTCTCACTTTTAAAAAATTCAAACTTTTAAATTTTATCTAAATACATAGAAAAAATACTGATATTTATGGTCTGTAATAAGTATTTATTTTTTAAAAGGCATTTCTAAGATTATCTAAATATATAAAGAAACTAATATTTATGGTGTGTAATAAGAATCGTTAGATTAACAGTAAATATATTATATATAGAGATATATCGAGACAATTTCCTATAAATATAATTACTTTTTTAGAAAGTTTGACTTCTCAAAATACGAGATATGTGTTTTTTTTATAGTGAGAGTATGTTCCAAACGTTCATGTCATATGTATTGGTGGTTTCCCATATAGGCAGAGATAGCAACTGTCTCAACTGATTAAAGACTAAAGCAGTTACCAACACTCACAAATTGGGTGGTTTCGCATATAGATAGAGCAACCTGCAGAGGTAGCAACTGTCCTAACTAATA
Source organism: Miscanthus lutarioriparius (assembly GCA_904845875.1). Classification (NCBI taxonomy): domain Eukaryota; kingdom Viridiplantae; phylum Streptophyta; class Magnoliopsida; order Poales; family Poaceae; genus Miscanthus; species Miscanthus lutarioriparius. The sequence goes on from CAJGYO010000012.1 coordinate 33,765,697, forward strand.
AAAGACTAAAGCAGTCACCAACACTCACAAATGGGGTCTAAAAAGGCTGATCTTGATCGTACTGTCCTTTTGGCTTTGATGCCGTCATATAGGTTATAAAGAGACAACTATGATAGGTGGAAGTCGGAGTTGTGGCTAGCCAGGTAGAGCGTTTGGGCGAGCTGCTCTGGACTCCTACTTCTAGTATTGCAGGAGTGTCGGGTTCATAAACCCGGAGTCCCTTATCGATCAGCTTTCTAATAAAGGCTCGGCCTAGCAGACAACGTTGCAAATGGCGCGTAACTCATGGGCCGGTCCAAATACTTAAAATGACATAGAAGGGCGATCCAGTCTTCGACCGGAATGCCTGGACGAGAAGGAACGTCACCCGCTTCCGACTCTGGCCCGCCTCTCCGACCGGAAGGCCTCGCCTCCGACTCCGGCCCGCCTCCGGATGGCCTCTCCGACCGGAAGGCCTGGTCAAACACCGCTTCCGACTCCGACCCGCGTCTCCGACTAGGGATGCGTCAAACCCCTGCTCACTGTTCTTCTCCAACTGGCGCAATCAGAGCCGACTGGGACCAACCGACCGGAAACGCCCGCTCGGTAAGGACCAAGAAACAGACGGAGAAAGTAAGACATGACACTCAAGTCAACCACAATACCAAGAACCGTACCCCGTGCACCTGCCAGACAGTACCCTGCGACCTTCCTGGCATGATAGAACCCAAGCAGTGTTGTAGGCGTCGACATTTCCCCTACAGTGTTGTGGGCGCCTTCAACTCCCATACCAGACAAACACGGAAAGGTTCCCCCCACGTGCCTCTGAGGCATCAACGGTGTTGTGGGCGTCGGCATTTACCGTACCAGGCAAACATGGTAAAACCCCTTACATGCCTCTGGGTATCAACAGTGTGGCAGGCACCGACGTCTGCCATACCTGAAGAAGACGACGCAACCTCCCACATGCATCTAACATTAAACAGTGTTATGGGCGCCTACAATCATCCTGTACCCGATAGCGTGGGCAACAAGACTTAGCATACGTACGCTCTCTCCCTCTCACTAGTAAGGCTATCCCCATCATCTATAAAAGGGGATGCGCTCTCTCCCAAAACAGATAGATCGATCAAGTTCACTAGCACACAACAGCAGAACCACTAGGTTCAAATCTCGAGCACACGCTCAAACACTTAGCGCATAGCGGAGCTCCCGTCACACTCGGTCCCTCAGACCAGAGTCCGACCGGATCTCTTGTACCCCCCATCTATCTTTCTCCCTTTCGTTTGTAACCCCACAACAAACTTCGAGCACCTAGGCTCAGGAATAAAGTCACCGACCGACTCAAAATGGATGTAGGGCACGTTGCATGAACCAGTATAAACCCTGTGCCATTGAGTGCCAGGCCACCTCTGATCACAACGTACAACAAAACTACAAATATTTACGTGTTGGTCACTTTCTGCACCGATAGTTGGCGCCGTACGTGGGGAAGACGTTGTACGTTCACACTTTTTGGTCATCAGATGGCCCACTTTTCCACCACCTTCGCCGTGACGGGCTCAAGCGATACGACTCGCTTCGGCTCACTGGAGTTTCCCGCACTCCCACCTGTTGGGATGTGGGTTCCACCCGTCTTCGAGCCGTCCCAGGCCTTCCTCTTCAGAAGCCTAGACTTCATCGCCGCGCGGCTCAACGTACTACACCTCCGCGAGGAGGCACTTGTTCCGGCGCCCGTCGGAGGAGCGCCATCCCTCGTCTCCGGTACGCACGACGAGGCGCCTGCGCTTCATTTCGAGCAAACTCTCTGCTCAAACCCTGCTGCGAGTAATATACATACTGTTATTTACTCACTATTTGCTATCTTCCGTTGATTATCCGGAGGGACCCCGTTGTCCCTACCGCGACCACATGCGACCGGTTCCCCTATGGCCTCGCGTTCCCCGTGGATGCGTACGCCTAGGGGCTCCGAAGGATGCCGGCGCCGCCCCCTCTCACGTCCGAATTCGTAGGGATGGCGAGCTATGCTCTCACCTGTTCCTCGACCTCATGGATGACGATGTTGAGAGTGACGGCTCCAGCATCGGCGACGTGGCACCTAGCCATCGTCCGTCTCGGGAGTGCGCTATGACAGACGCTACGGGACAGCCGCCGGTGGTAGCGGAGTCCTTGTAGGCTCACACCCCTCCGGACCCTCGTGCGGGGACCCTCGCGCTCACACGAGAGCACGGCGAGGAGCTATGACAACGGCGGTAGAACCAGCCGCCACCTACGCCGGCGCGCTCGGTGCACCACATCAGCGTGCCCGTGCGCATAAAACGGCGACAAGCGCGCCTGTGGTCGCGCTGCCGCCAGTCCAAAGACAATATCATGGATGAGGGAACGATCCCCCACAGTTCACTCGGGCTGACCAGAACATCGCCGCTGCGGCAATGCTTCTGCACGGCCTTCCCGAGCCGAACGACCCCTAGGAACAGGCGATCCACCGGAACCTCCGGGCACTAGTAGAAACCGCTGCCATTCAATAGGAGGAGAGCTCCGCATCATGACACCGACTTCGCGCCTCTCTCCCACTAGGGGAGTGGGGGCCGCCGACGAATCGCTCCACCCGCCATCGCTATAAAGACACCGGCGGCTTGACTGGCGCCCACGCCGCGACCGACCGCCTATACGCGATAGCGGCTCGCGCTCGGCAAAACAAGACGCTTCAGCGTACATCAACCGAATCGCGCTACCCCCGGCATGATGATGGCGTCCATCGGTGGTAGTGATGGCGGCGACATGCATCACCGGCCGGACCATCGCGAGGAGTGGTGAAACACACCCCAAGCGCGGTCGCCGGCCGGACGACCGGAGTCCCAACTCGGATGGCCCAGGACCATGGGCCTTTGCCCGACGTATCTAGAGAGCGCCGCTCCCGCAATGCTTCAACAGAGGCCAAGGCAAAGGCAAGGCCAAGCGCGAGGATCAGGACAAGGGCCCCTCCACGCAGAGGGGCAAAAAGAACAAAAAAGATCGTCGCCGACCGGCCAACTCCACGTTGGTCGCCACTGCTGGTCACACTTGCAAGCAGCCCCAGCAGGGCCTTCTGGACCACTTCAATGAGCTCATGGAGAGCCCGTGCACCAACCATGCCTACCCCATCAAACACCTCTATAAGGACTGCGAGGTCCTCAAGCACCTTTCGACAGGACGGCGGGCCGAAGGAAGGAAAAGATAAAGAAGCAACGACCAAGAAAGGGGGTGTAGCGGGCAAGGATCCGGACAACTGAAGGTCCCTATATGGCGACCGTGGTGATCTGACCATACACCTACCGACTGAAGGATGAAAACGGCAACATTCTCACCAACACTTGGAACAGCGAACAGCTACGTCGTTTCTTCCCCTAAAATTCAGTCTTATCATTTTTTACTTAACGTTTGCTCCTATAGAGCGCCCTGACCCAAACACTTTTGGTCCGGGTCGCTCAGGGGCTCCACGGGGGTGCATTGCCACCCCTCTTTTTACTATCATATGATAAAATACATTTCCCCCCGAACAAAAGGGTAGTCCATTCCTTTAATTACCTTACGTAACTTTGCTTTAAATATTCCAACCGATCGCACCCGCCTCTACCTACGGTTATGAGCGGCTGAGCCTCGCGGGCCATGCCCAGGCTCTTAGGGTTGTAGCCTACGGTGCGAACAGGCAGGTGCGAAAAAGAAGAGAATAAAAAACAAAGTTATGCTAAGGTAAAAATAAGGAACGGACGGGACAAGCTTCCCCGAACAAAATAGTTCCATCACAAAAACAAAGTTATTGTATTCATGAATACACAAAAACACTTTACACATGGGGCTCCCCCACGACATTATCTTCTACATTTGCTAAAGTATTTCTACTCTAAAACTTCTACTATGGCTCTGCGGTGGCATTGACTACCGGCTCGACCGGCGAGGGAAGGGGCTGCTCTTCCTCTGACTGGGCAACATTCGGCTCGGTTGGAGGCGGGGCGATGTCCACTTTTGACCCAGGCTCCACGCCATCCGCAGGCTAGGCGATGTCCTACTGACGCACGCTTCCGACCATGTCCGCACGACAAGCATCCATCACCCACTACGCGGAGACTTGCTCGGCCAACAACTTTGCTTGTGGCAGCAAGCTCTCCTAGAGCGACTGGATGTCCTCCGTGCTACAGCCATCGGCATACCCACTGCAGATGGTGGCAAAGTCTAGGTCCGGGTGGTACGTCACCACCGAAGTCAAGACCCCCGATGCTCCGTAGAACAACCCGTCGGTGATGAGGGCCCGGACCTCATCCGGAACCTCCGCCAGCCGGATAGCGGGTGTAAGGAAAATGGACCCTTGGCCCATTTACTTTGGATTTTGGTATTTGATGACCAACACAACCAAATTGGACTAATGAACTTGCAAGTGATTGTTGTGTAGTTCAATAGGATGCAAGACGTGACTTGGACGAAGGCGACGTGACGATCCAATGATAAACACCATAAGCAAGACCCTAGGAGCATAAGAGAAGACCCAAGATATCAAGCAAAGTCCAAGCATGAAGATAAAAACCAAGTTGTACATAAGATCATGAAGAAACGAGCTCACAGAAGTGACCGGACGCTGGAAGGAAGTGATCGGACGCTCTGATCAAGAGGCTCGACAACAGGCGCAACCGGACGCTGGCGGCAGATCGACCGGACGTAGGACAGTAGAGTCCGGTCGAGTATAGAGAGGTTCCAGAGCGGCAAAACTACGACTGGACGTGTCCGGTGACAAGTGACCGGATGCTGGCAGCGTCCGATCAGTTGTTCGCGGCTCCAACGGTCAGGACGACCGGACGCGTCCGGTCAGGACGATTTCAGCATCCGGTCAGTAGCAAAAAAGCAGGATTTCGTCCCCAACGGCTACTTTCTCAGTGGGGCTTATAAATATAACCCCCAACCGACCAAATGAGGAATGTGGAGCTAAGGAAACATATCAAGGGTGTTGATACACTATTTTAGTGATCTCCACTTGCATAGTGCTTAGTGATTCATTAGGTGATTAGCGTAGGTGGTTTGCGAAGTGCTTAGGTTGACTAGACCACCGCTTATGCGCTTGCTCTAGGTTTAGGCCTAGTGTTTAGTGAGGTTTGCATACCTCTTACCACTCAGTACTTGCGCGCACCATTGTTGTATATCGGAGGGGATTGTAGTCTTGCGAGATCACACCAACCGTGTTTGTGGTGTGGCCACCACCGTGTACCGGAGGGAACAAGGCCCGCGGCATTTTGGCCAAAAGCTTGATAGTGAAGACGGCGGGGAGCATCTAGGAGAGGCTTGCCGGAAGGCACGTCGGAGACCCACTTGCGTGTGGGGAAGGCCCGAGGCTATCCACAGAGTTACCCGACCGAGAGCTTGGCCCTTGCAAGGGATTCCTTGCGAGGGGCTCCAACGAGGACTAGGGGAAAGCTTACGCGCTTCTCGATACCTCGATAAAAATACCGGAGTCGTCGGTGGGAGTTTGCATATCTCTACCTTGCTCTTTAGCTTCCGCATTTACATTAATTGTATTACTTCTTTTGCGGTAGAGATAGCAACACACTAGGAAAACCGTAGTTGCACATTGAGATAGTTTATCTATTGCATAGGTTTTGCTAGGATTAGAAAAAGAGGCCATAGTCAAGAGTTAGATTTTTAAGTTGCCTAATTCACCCCCCCCCCCTCTTAGGCGTCACGGTCCCTTCAATTAGTATCAGAGCCGGTTGGATCAATTTGGACCTTTGGCTTAACCGCCGTTGAGCCGGCGCTATTTAGAGTGTTTGGGATGGACACCTCTAGGCCTCCGCACTTTGACGGCTCTAACTTCCCTTATTATAAGGCTAGAATGGCTTGCCACCTTGAGGCGGTTGATTTGGGTGTATGGAGAGTCACTCGTGATGGGATGAAACCCATCAAGAATCCCGAAAAACCCACAAAGTGTGATGAAAAAGAAATGCATTTCAATGCGAGAGCTAAGAATTGCTTGTTTGAATCATTTAGCATGGATGTGTTTAACCAAGTATTCACTTTAAATATGGCATATGAAATTTGGTTAAAACTCCAAGAGCTCCATGACGGCACAAGCAATGTCCATGAGCAAAAACATTGTCTAGCTAAACAAAATTATGATTGCTTTAAAATGAATGATGATGAGCTTGTTCGTGATATGTATTCACGTTTGAATCTAATTATCAATGAGCTCCATTCAATAGGATTAATAAAGCTAGATGATGCGGACATCGTGAGGAAGATCATCTCCGTGCTACCACAAAAGAAATATGCAAGCATCATCACCATCCTTCACAATATGGAGGACTTGAGCACCATGACCCCGGGCATAGTCATCGGCAAGTTAGTGGCATTTGAAATGTCACATAAGATGGGTCAAGAAGAAGCTTCTTCATCAAGTAAAGGCAAAGCTCTCGCATGTAGCGAGAAAAAGAAGATGAAGGGCAAGCAAGTTGAGACAAGCTCAAGCTCAAGCTCCTTAAGTGAAGATGAAGAAGAAGATGAGGACGACGATGATGATGAAAATTCAAGTGATGATCAATCCTCCTCCTCCACCTCCGACCTTGATGAAGAATCAATCAAATTAATCAACAAGGTGGAGAAGGTGATCCAAAGGCTCAATGTCAAGGGTGTGCCCATCCAAATTCAAGATCTCATTTTCACCAATCAAAGAAATGAGCAAAGAAAGAGAGGATGCTATGGATGCGGCAAGTTGGGGCACTTTGTGGAAGTTTGTCCAAACAAGCCCACACCCAAGATAAAGAAGAAGGCATGCAAGAACCAAGCCCTCACCTCAATAAGATCATGGGATGATTCTTCAAGTGAAGAAGAACACCATCACAAGAGGCGAGGTCACAAGCACTCATCATCAAGCTCTTCACATGTGTGCCTTATGGCACGAGGTAACGAAAGCTCATCCTCTAGTGAGAGTGATAGTGATGATGATTTGCCTTCTTATGATAAAATTATGCAACAAAATCTTAAATATGCTAAAGTTTGCACTAGTCAACAAAAGAAGCTCAAAAATTTAAAAGAAAAGTTAGATAGTTCACAAGAAGCATACAAAACTTTGCTTGAACAATATAAGAACTTTGCTAATCTTAATGTTAAACTATCTACTAAAATTGAACAACTTAAGGCTAGTGCAACAACAAATGAATGCACAATCAATGATGAGCAACTTGTAAAGAAAAATGAAAAACTAAAGGAAAAGTTAGCTAGCTCACAAGATGCTTATAAAAATTTGCTTGCAAAAATGGAAACCATATGCAAACATTGTGATGAGCTAACTAATAAAGTTGCTAATCTTGAAGCCGTTAGTACAACCCCCACCAAGACATCTAAAAAGAAAAGTTTTATCTTTAACATGTCTAAAAAGGATGCCTCTACTTCTTGTAATAATTTATGTTTAGACTCATCTTTGTGCAACCAAGTTTGTGTTGAGAAAGTTGTTGTAGATACATGCACACAAGAGGTTGCAAAGGAGAATGAGCAACTCAAGCAAGAAGTAGCTCGCCTCACCAAGGACTTGACTCAAGTGAAAGGCAAGGCGAAGCAAACCCAACTTCATCAAGATAACACCATCAAGGGAGTGAAGAAGCTTGATGAAGGATAAACCGTGGTTTGCTACGTGTGCCACAAGAAAGGTTATAAGTCCTATGAGTGCAAGGTAAAAAATGTGGGAGGAGCAAAGAAGAAAGAGAAGAAGCAAACAAGCAAGCTCTCCAACACCTACACCAACAAAGTGGACAAGAAGGCCTTCACACCATACTTGTTAAAGAAGAAGAAAAATGACAAGGTGGCGGCCATCAAGGTGAACAAGCAAGCCAACAATGGGGTCAAACGCTTTTGGGTGCCAAAGGAGGTTTGGATCCCGAAAGGGAAGTGAGAAGTCAAATGGATCTCGGGGAATTTGGGGACTTAGCAAAGTATGGGTGCATTTCATAGGGTGTATCATGATGGTCAAAATCATTGCCAAGTGGGTTAGTGAATACTATGGACCCAAATTCCTCTTCCCATGTTAGGTAACTAGATTCAATTTACTATAATTGGTATTAGATTTAAATTTTCTTACAATTGATATTCTTTAGTATCTAGTTACTCTTCATGCCTAGGTTTGCATTTGTATGCTTATATCTTTTGTCATGCATACACTAGGTATATCTTATGGTAGGCTTGCTCAGTTTCATTCTTAATTCTTGGAGCAAACCTACATGGTTTAAAATTGTTTAGGAGCACGGCACATAGCTTGTTTTACAATTGTTTATCTAATATGTGCCAAAGTCCAAATTGTAGATAATCTCTCCCGGATATCACCTCCGAAAATGACTATCACATTCGTTTGATGTCATCTTTGAAGTGGTATTTTTTATTCTAAAATCAATGCGCAAATACTTAGCTACACAAACTAAGTAATGTGACTAACAAGGTTACACAAACCAAATTAGCCACGTAAGGGAGCTACTTCTATGCTACACAAGCAAGAAGGTAACTAGTAAGCTACACAAGCTAACTAATTACAAGAGCAACTACACAAGCACAATGTATATGAAAGGTAAATACAAGCTTGTGTAACGAGGATGCAAACCAACGGAAAGAACAAGGTTGACACAGTGATTTTTCTCCCGAGGTTCACGTGCTTGCCAACACGCTAGTCCCCGTTGTGTCGACCGCTCACTTGGTGGTTCGGCGGCTAATTGGCATCACCTGCCAAGCCCGCACGTCAGGCACCGCAAGAACCTACCCCGAAAGTGAGGGTAGCTCAATGACAAGCTCAACTAGAGTTGCTCTTCGCGGCTCCCACGGGGCGAGCACAATGCCCCTCACAAAGCTCTTGTTCAGAGCACCGCACAAGCTTCTTGTGGGCTTCGACAGAGACCACCACCAAGCCGTCTAGGAGGTGGCAACCTCAAAGAATAACAAGCACCACCGGCTTACAACTTGATCACCTAGTGCCACTTGATGCAACCTCACGGTGCAATCGCACTAGAATCGCTCTCTCACACAATCGAATGATCACTATCAAGTATATGTGAGATGGAGGGCTCCCAAGCACTACTACACAAGCCACCAAGGCTCTAGTGTGCTCAGCTGCCGGCCCAAGGCCGACCATGGCTTCTATTTATAACCCCACAAACAAATAGAGCCGTTACCCCTTCACTGGGTAAAAGTCGGGCCGACCGAACGCTCCGGTCAAGTTGACCGGATGCTAGACCTTAGCGTCCGGTCGCTCGATGACAGCCACGTGTCACCTGCTTCAAATACAGTATGCCCGATCTCAACGGTCATATGACGACCAGACGCAGCAGCTTCAACTGACCGGACGCTGAGCCTCCAGCGTGCGGTCGTTTCCAGTAAGGTTCTAGAAATAACATTTCACGACCGGACGTGTCCGGTCCTGCTCGACCGGACGCAGCCAGCATCCGATCACTCAACGACCCTTCTGTGCGCCCCACGTCAGCGTACGTCAGCATTGATTGGACGCACCCTGCCAGCGTCCGGTCACATTTAGTGCCAGCGTCCGGTCGAAGACCGAAACGCGCGCCCTCTGCTGCCACTGATCGGACGCGCCGGTCCAACTGAGACCAGCGTCCAGTCACTTACAGTGACCTCCATCTTTTATGTCTAAGGCACCGGTGACACCGTCGAACTACCCGCACTCTACGGGCGGACACTCCACCGGTGAAGTTTATCCTTTCGCCTCCGTTTCATCGCCGAGTTGATCCACATCAACTCCAACTTCACCTCCTTTGTAAATGTGCCAACACCACCAAGTGTATACCACCATGTATATGTGTGTTAGCATTTTCACAATAATTTTTCAAAGGATTAGCCACTCAACTTGCCACGCCACTTAATCCTAGCGACGATGCAAAGTTAGATCACTCGGGTGGCACTAGATGACCGATATGAAAACAAGTTTGCCCCTCTTGATAGTACGGCCATCTATCCTTAACCCGGTCATAAACTTCTCTACACACCTATGATTGGTGGAATGAAATGCCCTAGGTTATACCTTTGCCTTGCGCATTCCATTCCATCTCCTCCAATGTGGATGCAACACATGCACCAACATGATCAACAATGATATGATCCACTTCATATCATCACGTGATCATATTGGTTCATCGATCTTGACTTCACTTGCTCTTCACCATTGCCTTCGTCCATCAGCGCCAAGTCTTGCTGAAGCTTCACTGCCACGCGGTCCATCGCTCCAAAGCCTCTGACTTGCCCTTCACGCTTGCAACCGGTCCATCAAGCCAAGTCATGTCTTGATCTTCTCCACCTCGATCACGTGACTCAATGTCATGTCTCATTTGTAATGAGCTGCTTCATCATCACATGTGTGAGCTTTGCAACATCTCCAAGCAATTTTCACCTTCATGGCATATGTTGCTCACACACATGTACATGTGGACTAATCACCGTGTATCTCACATAAACACAATTAGTCCACCTAGGTTGTCACTCAATTACCAAAACCACACAAGGACCTTTCAATCTCCCCCTTTTTGGTAATTGATGACAACTCTACAAAGATATAGAAATTAAGCTCTTTTAGATTCATGTTGCTTGCCCAAGCAATTTTACCATGTGAAAATGATTTTTGGACAAGTACTACAAACCCGAGATGGTAGTAATAGCTCCCCCTACATATGTGCTAGAGTGTTTGTTTTGAAGCTTGCACATATGCATAGATTGAAATTGTAGGAGAGTAATTACTACTAAATGATGCTAAGGTGTATAGAATAAACCTTTGAAGCGTGTACGAATCGGAGTTGCACCTTTAAATTCATCCTTAGCACCATGGTTAGCTAGATATCACTTGAAAATAAAAGCACTAGATACCTTGTGAGATCAACATTAAAAGCAAGGTACTAGCATTACTTGAAAAGCATACCGAGTGTCTAGCTATCATCCTATGCATGCTAGTTATTAAATCATCATTCAAGTTCTACAACTAGCATACACCACACAAGCATGCATATTTGAATTTGAAAGCTTATGCAATGCAAGCAAGCACATGAATATGCACATATCAAATGCAATCAATCAAAGTTCATGAGCTTGCGCCCCCTACTTGTGTGCTTCTCTTGTCTAAGAATTTTGATCCATCTCTTTTCTTCAATGTTGTTCCCTCTTTTCCATGTCCAACCTCTACTTCTTTGAGCTTTTATATCTTATCTCTCCCCTTGTACAATCTCAATCTCAAAGTTTTCATATATTTGTACAATCTCTCCCCCTTTGTCATCAATTTCTATAAAAGGTGAGCTTCTTATTGATGCAAAGGTATACGTTTGGGGTAGATGGTTGAGGCTTGAATCTTGCATTTTTATGGACAACACTTGATTTTTGGAATGACACCACTTGTAGATACCACTTATAACTTGTACTACTTGTATCTTGTGTAGGGCTTCTTGAGATACCACACATAGAATCTTTGATCTTGATATCAATTTGTGTGACACCTCCCCCTATGTGATAGCATGGGTCATCCATTTGATACACTTGAGCTCTTGTAGGTGAGGGATGCATTCTTCATTTGATGATCACTTAAAGTTGAGGATTACTTGTGGAACCATCGTCTTGTATGATTGATACCACGTGTAGATGTGATACCACTTGAAAGCATTTTCTAGTATGGAACCACTTGTTGGATTTATCAATAAAACCATTTCTTGAACATTTGCTATCTTCATGGGTACTACTTATAGGATATCACTTGTGAGTTGATCTAGACATCACTTATGATTTTTTTATGAAATACTTGAGTCTAGATACCACTTGAAACATACAAACTAGATATACATTTGCATTGTTGTCTTGTGCTTGTACTCTTATCACTATCATGAGCTTCTAATGTTGACTTGGACTAAATTGATTTGCCTAAGCTTCCAAGTTTGGTTTGAACCAATGACAAGCTTCTTCACACCTCTTGCAAGGGTTATCTTCTCAATGTTGTACTTGTCACTTGTTAGCAATTAAATCAATTACTTGGGTTCACTAGCTCATGAACAAATTCATATACTAACCACTAGATCAAGTAATCATTCAAGCAATAGCGGTAGGTTATAAACTTAAACATTTCATTTGTTATGCATGATCCTATGAAGCATGTACTATATGCACTAACCGCATACTAGTAAGGGATGAAATGATCATACACATTACAATGATACCTTTGCTATGTTGGAGTAGAGGATAGTCACATAGATTCCAATTCATGCACTAACCGCATACTAGTAAGGGATGAAACATTTCAAGTTGACCGGACGCTAGACCTCGCCGTCCGGGTCACTTTGATGACGACCCACGTGTCACCGCTTCAAATACATGCGCCCGATCTCAACGATCATATGATTTGACGGACGTAGCAGCTTCAACTGACCGGACGCTGAGCCTCCATCGTCCGGTCGTTTCCATTAGGTTCTAGAAACAACATTTCACCACCGGACGCGTCCGGTCATGCTCGACCGGACGCTGCCAGCATCCGGTCACTCAACGACCCTTCTGTGCGCCCCACATCAGCGTACGTCAGCATTGACCGGACACACCCTGCCAGCGTCCGGTCACATTTAGTGCCAGCGTCCGGTCGAAGACTGAAATGCGCGCCCTCTACTGCCACTGACCGAACGCGCCGGTCCAACCGAGACCAGCGTCCAGTCACTTACAGTGACCTCCGTCTTTTCTGTCTAGGGAGTCGGTGGGTCATCCTTTCGCCTCAGTTTCATCGCCGAGTTGATCCACATCAACTCCAACTTCACCTCCTTTGTAAATGTGCCAACACCACCAAGTGTACACCACCATGTGTATGTGTGTTAGCATTTTTACAATTATTTTTCAAAGGATTAGCCACAGAACTTGCCACACCACTCAATTCTAGCGACGATGCAAAGTTAGATCACTCGGGTAGCACTAGATGACCGATATGAAAACAAGTTTGCCCCTCTTGATAGTACGGCCATCTATCCTAAACCCGGTCATAAACTTCTCTACACACCTATGACTGGTGGAATGAAATGCCCTAGGTTATACCTTTTCCTTGCGCATTCCATTCTATCTCCTCCAATGTCGATGCAACACATGCACCAACATGATCAACAATGATATGATCCACTTCATATCATCACGTGATCATATTGGTTCATCGATCTTGACTTCACTTGCTTTTCATCGTTGCCTTCGTCCATCGGCGCCAAGTCTTGCTCAAGCTTCACCGCCACGCGGTCCATCGCTCCAAAGCCTCCGACTTGCCCTTCACGCTTGCAACCAGTCCATCAAGCCAAGTCATGTCCTGATCTTCTCCACCTTGATCACGTGACTCAATGTCATGTCTCATTTGCAATGAGCTCCTTCATCATCACATGTGTAAGCTTTGCAACATCTCCAAGCCATTTTCACCTTCATGGCATATGTTGCTCACACACATGTACATATGGACTAATCACCTGTGTATCTCACATAAACACAATTAGTCCACCTAGGTTGTCACTCAATTACCAAAACCACACAAGGACCTTTCACCAAGCCGTACGCAAGATCATGAAGAAACGAGCTCACAGAAGTGACCAGACGCTGGACCGGACGCTGGAAGGAAGTGACCGGACGCTCTTATCAAGAGGCTCGGCAACAGGCACAATCGGACGCTGAACCAGACGCTGGCGGCAGATCGACCGGATTTAGGACAACAGAGTTCGGTCGAGTACAGAGAGGTTCCAGAGGGGCGAAACTACGATCGGACACGTCCGATGGCAAGTGACCGGACGCTGGCAGCGTTCGATCAGTTGTTCACGGCTCCAACGGTCAGGACGACCGGATGCTTCCGGTCAGGACGATTTCAGCATCCGGTCAGTAGCAGAAAAGCGGGATTTCATCCCCAACGGCTACTTTCTCAGTGGGGCTTATAAATACAACCCCCAACCAGCCAAATGAGGAATGCGGAGCTGAGGAAACATACCAAGGGTGTTGATACACCATTTTAGTAATCTCCACTTGCATAGTGCTTAGAGATTCATTAGGTGATTAGCGTAGGTGCTTTGCGAACTGCTTAGGTTGATTAGACCGCCATTTATACGCTTGCTCTAGGTTTAGGCCTAGTGTTTAGTGAGGTTTGCATACCTCTTACCACTCGGTGCTTGCACGCAACATTGTTGTATATCGAAGGGGCTTGTAGTCTTGCGAGATCACACCAACCGCGTTTGTGGTGTGGCCGCCACCGTGTACCGGAGGGAACAAGGCCCGTGGCATTTTGGCCGAAAGCTTGATAGTGAAGACGGCGGGGAGCATCCGGGAGAGGCTTGCCGAAAGGCACGTCGGAGACCCACTTGCGTGTGGGGAAGGCCCGAGGCTATCCACAGAGTTACCCGACCGAGAGCTTGGCCCTTGCGAGGGGCTCCAACGAGGACTAGGGGAAAGCTTGCGTGCTTCTCGATGCCTCGGTAAAAATACCAGAGTCGTCGACGGGAGTTTGTATATCTCTATCTTGCTCTTTGGCTTCCGCATTTACATTAATTATATTACTCCTTTTGCGATAAAGATAGCAACACACTAGCAAAACCGTAGTTACACATTTAGATAGCTTATCTATTGCATAGGTTTTGCTAGGATTAGAAAAAGAAGCCATAGTCAAGAGTTAGATTTTTAAGTTGCCTAATTCACCCCCCCTCTTAGGCGTCACAGTCCCTTCAGCGGGCACACTGGTACTTGGCGCTGACCCGAAGACTTCCGAGACGATGAGCTGGGCAACATTGTGTATCTGGTCAAGTTCCCCCTTGAGAGCACGTCGCTCTTCAAGGGACTTGGCCAGCGCCTCCTCATTTCAGCCAATCGTCGCTTTGGCCGTCTCTAGGTCCTACCCCAACAACTCCACCTTTCCACCTAGCTCTGGAAAAAGGACAACAAGCTCAGAATCAAGCTAAAGGAAGAAACCAACATGCCAAAAAACAGAAAAGGTACATACCATGGCGAGTGTTCTCGAGGATGGAGAGTCCCTCCTCCTATTGAGTCACCTGCTCACGCAGCCGGGCGTTCGCCACCTCCGTCCCCATCACCCGGCCCCGAAGCGCGAGCACTTCCTGGTCAGCCTTCGACCGGGCCTTTCGCTCTGACTCTAGGGCCTTTCGCTCCATATCTAGGGTCCCTAGGGCTCTTTGGAGTGCTGTCTCGGTGTCCGCTAGGGACTTCTGCAGCACCGCCTCGGTCTCCACCTGGCGGGCCTTCGCCGCCTCAAGTCCTCGCTCGGCGGCAGTCGCCCATTCCGCCGCCCGCGCCTCAGTTGCCTCCGCCGCCTGGTCCTAGGACTTGCGGCGGGTGGACTCCAGCTGGCGCTCAAACTCGGCCATCCGGGCGTGCTCTATCCGGAGGAAACGGGACTTGCGGCATGACATCTCCTTCAGACCCTGCAAAAAATAGAAGCAAGCATGCTAAGGCAACCGATGAAAGACCAAGGGGTCAAGGACAAGCACGGGAAACTCACTGCCGCGGCGCGGCGCAGGTCGACCTTGACCAACCGCTAGACGAACTCAACCCGCTCCTGGGCCTCCTCAAGCTTCACCGATAGCTTGGCCAGATCAGACTCCATGGCGAGTCCTCTCCTCCTAAGGATGACCTAGAGCTAACACTCCTGCGAATCCCAAAGGATAAACCAAACCTTGGTTGGGTCCTCAGGACAGGGCCACACCAGGTCAGTCTCCTCCAGCCCGCTAGAGGGTCCAGCCTCCGACCGGACCACCGCCAGCTCCTACAACGGCGCCGGTAGCTCCACCACGTCACCTACTTCGTCATTGGAGGGGATCTCCACCACCTCGGTTTCACGAGCCACTAGCAGGCGTTCCGGCTTCGTCCCAGCCGCATCTCCCCCCGGCACCTCCAGCGCCGACCGGGAAGGTGAGCCACGCAGCCCTCCGCCCGGTGAGGCAGGGAGCCTGGTCTCCCTCTCCTCTTTCACCGTGGGTGGTGGAGGAGGGGCCACAAGGGACACCTCTGACGCAGCCTCCGCCGTCACCACCGGGATCACCGCCAACATCGTCGTCGTCGCTACTGCCGTACTAGCGACCGACCCGAGGGGCACCACCCCTAGAAGGGAAGGACTCACCGCCACCACCCTATTCTCCCCACTGCTCACCGTGGCGCGCTCCAAGGTGGGCCTCGAATCCTCTCGCATGGGAGTTGGGGCGATGCTCAGCCCCGTCAACATCCGGTCACTGTCAAAAAAGTATAGGTCAGTCACACTCCAAAAAACTCAACAGCAAGATCAAAAAAAAGAAAGGCATACCGGGATGTAAGCAGTACGACTCTAAAACCCCGACCCGACATCAATGGGCCAGCAGGGCGACGACTGCTCTAGGGCCACGACCCACGCCCCCTCACTTCAACCGGGGGCGGAGTCGACCCAACTGGCTCCTGCCCAGCCCATGAATCACCATGATCTTTGGCTCAGGGCACGCCAACCGGAGCAGCTAGCGGGGCATCCTCCTGCTATGAGTCACGCATTGACGCTAGCACCGACTATGCGTGGGTGCAAGCCACTCCTCTGACCATCTAGCCTGTCCCACCGCGCCCACGACAGGCGGGGACGAGGCTGGCGATACCTCAGAAGGGCGCGGTGACCACGTCCGCTTCGCCTCCCATTCACCGACGGTGTCCGCGCTCGCAGCACGCTTCCTCGACGCAGGAACATCGCCACTGCTCTCTGCCTCCTGCTCGCCTCCAGTGTGTGCGGCCACAGGATCGCAATGCTCCATCGAGGTCACAACGACCTCCCGACTTTCCTCCTCCTCAGAGAAGATCATATCATCGCCCACCTCTGTGGGGTCCTCCGACTCGAGCTCTGACTCAACATCGCTCCTATTTTCCCTGGCCTACACGCGCTGGGTGATCTCCTTCTCCTTCTCATGCTTCCATCGAGCCTCCATGGCTTTCTTCTTCTTCTTGGCATCCGCCGCCTCCTTCTAGGCGGCCTGCCGGGCCGCGCCCTCCGGTCCCTTCGGAAGGTGCGGCCGGGACTTGTAAACTCCAAGTCCCTACGAAATAGGCGACTCAATAAAAAAACAGGAAAACAAAGGGAAAAAGAACATGGAGTAAAGAGAGGGGAGCATTCCAGTTTGGACACCACCGAGGAGTTGAGAGGTCCAAGCTTTCCATCGAGGTTCTCTTTAGGCCTCAGCTGCAGCACCCGATCGAGGCGACTCTAGACCTCGTCGTTCGACAGCTCCTCCAGTGACACGCGGTCAGGGTTCGTCGGGCCATTGTACTTCCACATCGGCCATGTCCTCTCCGCTAGCGGAGCGATCCGACAGCGGAAGAGGGTGTGGAACACCCGCACCCCATCAAGGCCGCACCGCATGAGCTTCTAGAACTCCACCTCGATAATCTCCACCTTCTTCTTCTACCGACTGGCGGGGCCCCATGACTAGCTCTCCAGCTTCTCCGGCCTCCTACCGGTGAAAGGGGGGAATGGCGCCTCCACCGGGTTCCTAATGTAGAACCATTCCCCGTGCCACCCCTGGTTGGAGTTGCAGGGGATATACACAAGGTACGAGCCCCCCGCGCTCGGTTTCTTCTGAAGCGCGAAACCCCCCACCGGCGCGATCATGAGCGGCTTCCCCTCCAACAAAGCTCGCCCAGAGAACATCCGCCGGAAAAATTCCACGTGCGGCTCCATCCCAAGGAAGGCCTCGCACACGGTGACGAATCCGGTGATATGCAGCACCCCAGTTGGATTGGGGTGCTGCAGCTCCAGGCCCCACTCATTGAGGAGCCCATGTAGGAACCAGTGCGTGGGGTATCCTAACCCATGCTCATGGAAGGCGAGGAAGGAAACAACCTCGCTGGCCAGATGTTGCGGGAAATCCTCCCTCCTAGGAGCCCTCCAGTGCGCCACCTCCTTCGGTGGCAGAAACCCCTTCTCGGTGAAGGCCTCCAGCACCAACTCCCTCACAACGGATGACCTCTAGCCCGACATTTCACTCTGGGTTCGTGAATGAATTTGTGAGTTTTCTCCTCTCCCTCGCTCTCCCCTTTTTCTCTCCTAGGAACCTCCGCGGCACTCAGACGCTCCTAGCGAGAAGGAAGAAAGAGAAGAGACGGTAGATGAGGAATAGGCGAAGGAACAGGGTGAAAGCCCTCTCCCTTCTCCTACTTAAAGAAAGGGGCACAACAGTTGGGAAAGGCGGAGCGGTTGAGGAAAGGCAAAAGTATTAGGGTGAGAAACCCTCTCCCTTCCCCCATTCAATGTGGATGGGAAACGACGGGACATGCCCTGGCCGATGGGACGCACCCTGCCCGACGGAACGACACCTGGTCAGACGGGACATGGCCTAGGTATGGCCCACCACTACCGCACGACCGAGTGCGAGAAACAAAGCGCCACCACGCGCAGGCGGCCCTCAGCCTTCCCAAGCGGGACTTGGAAAGACCTAAACAATGGGATCTCCGCCAGGAGAGACCAATGGGCTTCTTGAGTCTAATCGAATGGCTTAGGCGAACACTGAGAGACAGGTAAGGAGCAAAGGGATGCCCCATGTGGGCCATGCCAACTCTATCACGAACGACAAGCACGGATCCCGGTCAGACATTTCCGATTGACCCCGTCACTCGAGTCATCAAGGTAACATTACCAACGCCCACTATTTATTTATATAATCATTCATACATCCATACACGCATTCATTCCATACACCCATGCCCCCGGACGATTCTACCAGAATCGCCCGGGGGTTCGAGGGCTAAGGCATCGCAGATGCGGTTAAATGCATCACAACGCTCCGTGTTGCGTCACGAAGCGGCAATTGCCTCATTCAACATGAACAACGATCGACCGAGGTTCAAAGGCCGGCCCACGAAGGGCTCGAGGCCGCCTTATGTCAAACAGAGCCAGGGGAGAAAATGTAGAAGAGCCCCGAGCGGCCCTTGCCCAGTCTGCCCTGAAGCGGACAGGGTCATCTCAACCTTCTCGTTCGATCCTAAACCTCGCCAAACCCATAGAATCTCCATCGAGGGGAGGCGAGCAGGCTACCCAGGACGGTCTCCGAAATGACCCAGGCATCTGCCGGGTTGCAGGTTAAGGAGCAGTGGAGTACCACATGAGGGCTATGCCGACCCCGTCACGAACGACGGACCCAGACTTCACTCGATCATAACCGTTAGCGAGCTCACCGAGCACGTCACTTGAGCTCGAGCCATCGAGGCAAGCGACGTTAGCTCAGCCCCTCCGGTTGTGAGAAACCAAGGACGGGGTAATGCACAAAACTCAAACCAACCCCTACCAAGCCTAACGCAGCTTAGGGGCTCGAGACACCTAAAACAACTGCCTCGGCTGCGCACGATGGGTCCGTGAGTCTGCCTCAACCGATCCCTCGGCTGCACCCGACGCTAGGATCCGCGAGCTCCGTCTCGCCCGATCCCTAGAAACAACTGCCAAGGCTGTAGACGACGGGTCTGCAAGTCTGCCTTGACCGATCCCTCGGTTGCGCCCGACGCCAGGATCTACGAGCTCCGTCTCACTCGATCCCTAAAAAACTACCTCGGCTGCGCACGACACCTGGGTTGACGACTCTGTCTCGACTAAAATGCACGCACACACGCCCGCTGATAAAAAAAACCCAGGCGATCCTGCCCAAATAACCCGGGGGCTCGGGGGCTACACCCGCGGGTGCGCTTCCCCTGCTGGCAACACGAAAACCCCCCCAGACGATTCTGCCCAAATCGCCCGAGGGCTCGGGGGCTACACCCACGGGTGCGCTCGCGCGCACCCGCTATCAAGACAAAACCCCCCCAGATGACTCTATCCAAATTGCCCGGGGGCTTGGAGGCTTCTGTCGGGTTCATAAACCCGGGGTCCCTCGTGGACCGGCTTCCCAACAAAGGCTTGGCCCAGTAGACAACGTTGCAAATGACGCGTAACTCATGGGTCGGCCTAAATACCTAAAACGACACAGAAGGGCGATCCAGCCTTCGACCGAAAGGTCCGGCCGAGAAGGAACATCGTCCGCTTCCGACTCTGGCCCGCCTCTCAGACCGGAAGACCTCGCCTCCGACTTCGGCCTGCCTCCGGACGGCCTCTCCGACCAGAAGGCCTCGCCAAACACCGATTCCGACTCCGACCCGCGTCTCCGACTGGGGATGCGCCAAATCCCTGCTCACTGCTCTTCTCCAACTGGCGCAATCAGAGCCGACTGGGACCAACCGACAGGGGACGCCCGCTCGGTAAGGACCAGGAAACAGACGGAGAAAGTAAGGCAGGGCACTCAAGTCAACCGCAATATCAAGGACCATACCCTATGCACCTGTCAGATAGTACCCTGCGACCTTCCTGGCATGACAGAACCCAAGCAGTGTTGTAGGCGCTGACATTTCCCATACAGTGTTGTAGGCACCATCAAATCCTATACCAGACAAACACGGTAAGGTTCCTCCCACGTGCCTCTGAGGCATCAACGGTGTTGTAGGCGCCGGCATTTACCGTACCAGGTGAAAAAGGTAAAACCCCTTTCATGACTCTGGGTATCAACAGTGTGGCAGGCATCGACGTCTGCCATACCTGAAGAAGACGACGCAACCTTCCACATATATCTGACATTAAACAGTGTTATGGACGCCTATAATCATCATGTACCTGGTAGCGTGGGCAACAAGACTTAGCATACGTACACTCTCTCCCTCTCACTTGTAAGGCTATCCCTGTCATCTATAAGAGGGGATGCGCTCTCTCTCCCAAAATAGATAGATCGATTAAGTTCATTGGCACATAACAGCAGAACCACTAGGTTTAAATCTCAAGCGCACGCTCAAACACTTAGCGCATAGCGGAGCTCTCGTCACACTCGGTCCCTCAGACCAGAGTCCGACCGGACCTCTTGTACCCCCCATCTTTCTCTCTTCCGTTTGTAACCTCATAGCAAACTTCGAGCACCTAGGCTCAGGAATAAAGTCACCGACCGATTCAAACTGAACGTAGGGCATGTTGCCTGAACCAGTATAAACATTGTTGTGGCTGAAAAAACAAGCTGAAAAGTATGAATTATAAGACAAATGAACATGGCCTAATGTGGTCTAAAGTTTTAGTGTTAAACTTTAGCTAACTAAACTTTAGACAAAAAATCCAAATAGATTCTTAGTCAAAGTTAAAGTTAATTTGATTGGCACAAATCATATACATTATATTTTTTTGGACAGAGGAATTATACTCTAGTACCCTACTCCTACCGCATGGAGTATTGGACAGCGACACGTCAAAATATTACTTTGACTCCTTGTTTTTATAAAAATATTTATCAAAAAGTGATATATGTATATTTTTATAAATGTATTTTTTAAGATAAATCTATTTATATGACTTTCATATTTCTAAACTCAACAACTTAAAAGTTATTTATGATTTATACTTTCAACGTTCGATCAAGTCTTGTCAAAACGACTTTAAGTATGGAGGGAATACGTCATTTTGCGGCAGTGGACGTATGGACCTCACAGGGGCATCGTCATGGAAGTCTCGGGTGTGACCATCGTTCGCCCGAGATCACCGGGCGGGCCCTGTTTAGTTTCTCCAGACTCTTAAAAAGTGCACCATACAAAAAGAAGATTCTTCGTCACATCAAATTTACGGTACATGCATAGAGTACTAAATATTAACGAAATAAAAAACTAATTGCACAGTTTATTTTAACTTTGCGAGACGAAACTTTTAAGCCTAATTGGTTAATATTTGGACAATAATTCACAAATACAAACGAAATACTACATTATAGAATTTTGACTATGTAAAGTTTGCTTGTCCAACCACCGTGCGGATGGAATTTTGACTATGCAAAGTTTGCCTGCCCAACCACCGCCCGGGTCAGGTCAGGTCGGGGTAGATCCATAAATTAAATGAAGAAAGGGATCTATCGATTCATATACGTATAGCTCTCGACTTTCAAGGCATTGGCCGGAGTAGTACTTACTACTGTAACAAATGACGTGGACGGTTGATCCTGTAGCAGCCTAGCAGGTACGTGTACGTAGCAGCCTAGCAGGTACGTGGACGGTTGATCCTCCGGCCGACGACCGACGGAGCTAGCGCGAGGCAGGACCAGGAGTGCGTGCGTATTAGGCGCCGGCCGGTGGGACAGTGTTTTCGCTGTGCGTAATTGCACGGGAAATGGACCCCCACCCGGCCGCTGATCCGTCATGATTCCAGGTACTTGCGTACCCTAGCCTCCGGGAGGAGCGCCTGCGCCTTCACATGACATGATGGATCGCCACGCGCCGAGCCCGTACTACGCGCCGGGCCAGGCAGGTGTATCGATCGAATTGATCGAACCCGCGCTCGGCCGGCGCTCGCTCCGCCGACTGCCCTCCGTCATTTTGGCGCACGCCCGGCCGGTCCATACTGCTTCAGTCGTTCAGCGGGCGCGACACACCGGGGGTAGCGAGCATGAGCATCCATCATGCGGTAGCATGCATGCACCACCGCGGCTGTGCTTGGCAGTTGGCACGGCGCCGGCGGGGCGCTGGATTGGTCGTATCTCTGCATAGAAAACCGCAGAAGATAAGATAAGGCTGGGTCCGATCCGGCGGCAAATCGGTCGATGCGTCGGTGGAAAATCCCACGGGCAGTACTCCCAGGCCCCCGGAGGTCGGCGGTCACGGGCTCGACGTCACTGGGTCAACGTTTGGTTGGCTGTTTCGTTTCGTTGCTGGTTCGCGAAAAAGTATTGCTGGCTGGTTTGTGTAAGAGAAAAATACTGTTTCGGCTGGAAATTTACGATCATTTACGACAAGTCACATCCAAACGAACAAGCTTGGGATTGGGCACGAGTAGCCGTCGCTGACGGTCCGGCTGGCCTATGGCTGAGACGCTGAGTGCGATAGGATCCGAGAGCACGGGACAGGGCCCGCAAAACGAATGGCGACGGCGCGGACTCGGGCCGTCGGGCGCCCGCCCACTCGCCGAAAGCGCACTGGGCCGAAAGCCTACCAACGCCCCGTGCCTCTGGTCTCTGCGGCCCATACCGTGAGTTAACTGATAACCAAGGAAAGGGAAAGAGTGAACGTGGGTCCGAACCTGCACCTATTACATCGGTTTATGTCTCACTTTTCAAAAATTCAAACTTTTAAATTTTATCTAAATACATAGAAAAAATACTGATATTTATGGTCTGTAATAAGTATTTATTTTTTAAAAGGCATTTCTAAGATTATCTAAATATATAAAGAAACTAATATTTATGGTGTGTAATAAGAATCGTTAGATTAACAGTAAATATATTATATATAGAGATATATCGAGACAATTTCCTATAAATATAATTACTTTTTTAGAAAGTTTGACTTCTCAAAATACGAGATATGTGTTTTTTGGTATAGTGAGAGTACGTTCCAAACGTTCATGTCATATGTATTGGTGGTTTCACATATAGGCAGAGCTAGCAACTGTCTCAACTGATTAAAGACTAAAGCAGTTACCAACACTCACAAATTGGGTGGTTTCACATATAGATAGAGCAACCTGCAGAGGTAGCAACTGTCCTAACTAATAAAAGACTAAAGCAGTCACCAACACTCACAAATGGGGTCTAAAAAGGCTGATCTTGATCGTACTGTCCTTTTGGCTTTGATGCCGTCATATAGGTTATAAAGAGACAACTATGATAGGTGGAAGTCGGAGTTGTGGCTAGCTAGGTAGAGCGTTTGGGCGAGCTCCTCTGGACTCCTACTTCTAGCATTGCAGGAGAGTCGGAGGAGCCAGTTTGAGGGGTCTCCTCGTTCGGAAGACACAACCAGATGAAGTTGGAGCTGTCTCATCGTTGCGCTATAGGACTGTGCAATTTCTAACAGTAGAAAAGGAGCTGCACCAAAGGAACCCTAGTTTTTCACATCTAATTGTTTTACATGTTTTGGCCAAACTAACAATGTCGTGTGCCTGTATCATTGTTTGTCCAAGTTTACTCCCTACGTCCTGAAACAGAAGGGGTCCAAGTTTCTTCTAAGTTAAACTACTCCCTCCGTCCAGAAAAGAATGCAATTCTAGCACAGTGTTATGGTTTTGTATCTTAAGTTTGATCAATTATAGATAAAAAATTATCAATATTTATGATATCAAATAAATATTATTAGATTAATTACAAAATATATTTTTATAATAAATTATTTTGGAGCCGTAAATGTAAATAATATTTACTAGAAATTTGGTTAAACGTGAACTACTTTTGCTGCCACGCAACACGTAGTTGTATCCTTTTCTGGACAGAAGGAGTATATTAATTTTAACTAAAATCGTAGAAAAGAAGAATAATAGTTAGACATCAAATTGGCACCATTGGATACGTTATGAAATATGTTGTCATAATTTACATATTTGATGTCACAGATGTTAATATTCTTCTCTGTAAATTTGGTTAAACTTTAGGTAGCTTGACTTAGGACAAACTTGGATCCCTTATATTTTATACAAATGGAGTAGCTGATAAACTCGGGCGTAATTGATAGTCCCACATCTCATTTGGGCAAAGAGAACAATAGAGGCTAGACTATGTTATATACTCCAAACCATAGATGCTTAAGCCATCCATTCAATCAGATGGTTTGCGAATTTGGGATTCCTGTCGGGAATTTCTTGAAAACAGCACCTACTGTCAACCTTGTTCCTGGTGCGCGATCTTGTTCTTGGTATTTGAGTGAGAATATATGGGATATTTGGATTGGAGAATAAATCTATTCTAGATGAGACAATGCGTCATGAGTTTATCTCTCAAATTTAATCGAATGATTTCATTTCTCATACTAATACTAATTATTAGCTTGTGAAAAATAAGATAATGATGTATTAACTTATTCCATTCCGCAAACAAACAAAAAGTTTAAAAGTAAGATGACGATGGACTATCTCATCCATCCTATGACCCAACAGCCAACACCCTCTACTGTCGTCGATCGGAACAGCCGAACAGGAGTACCGTTTTTCGCTTTTGCGAAATTGCTCCCACAGTCCCGCTCGATAGCTCAGTGCTGAAACAACATGCGACGTGCTGATTCGGGGACTGGAATTCTTCGTAAACCTTTTCCAAGCTGCGGTACTAGAATTCTTCCCATACCTTTTTTAAAAACTTACAGCCCCAATCGGACATTCAAAAAAGGATATATGATCTCTCTCCACTGAGATCAACCAGAAGCTTTCCCGCGCGTTCGGCTGGCTGGCCGCGTTCGGCTGGGCTGGCCAGCGTTCTCAGAAAAACACTGTTCATATGAACCATGTTTTCAGTTGAAATAGTATTTTTCTCTCACATCAATCAGTCGAAACAATATTTTAACTTATTTTTTAGTCCTGCCGAACAGCCCCTTCAGTGCTCGCACCGGCACGACACGAGGCATCGTCATCGTCATGCTCAACAACACGACACGACAAAGGGTGGAGAAGACACGACGGTTTCAGATGGACACCGCAGATGATACTTGACGATGCAATTTGCTCACCTTGCGTAGCACATGATGTATTTTTAATCCTTTCTTTGATCGCCATTCCAACTAATAACATATTCCATCACCAGTTCGATCGACATCACGCGACTTCGTCCGGATCTCGATCGGCCGGTGGCCGATCAGTAAGGCAGGCATGGCGTCCGAGGTAGCCAGGCTCGCCGTGGTCTCGGCCGCCGCGTCCGTGGCCCTGGCCTACGCTCGTCTCGCCACCTCGCGGCTGGCCCCCAGCATCCCCCGCCTCGCGGCGCTCCTCCCGGCGCTCCTACTCCTCCCAGTCCTCCCCTTCGCCTTCTCTTCCATCCAATTCCGCACCATCTCCGCCTTCTTCCTCGTCTGGCTCTGCGGCTTCAAGCTCCTCCTCCTCGCCGCGGGGCACGGGCCGCTCCACCCCGCCCTCCCGCTCGTGCGCTTCGTCGCGTGCGCCGCGCTGCCCGTCAAGGTCCGGGACGAGAACGAGAAGCAGCAGCAGCAGCAACAGGCATCCCGCTCCTCTTCTCCGCGCTCGTCTCCGTCCGGTGCTACAGGGCGCGGATGCCCACGTACGCCGTGCCCGTGTTCGACGGCGCGCACGTGTACCTGATGCTGGAGCTCTTCCTCGCGTCCGCCGCGGCGCTCGCCCGCGCGCTGCTGGGCGCGGAGCTGGAGCCGCAGTTCGACCGGCCGTACCTCGCCTCCTCCCTCCGCGACTTCTGGGGCCGGCGCTGGAACCTCATGGTCCCCGGCGTGCTCCGGCCCTGCGTGTACCGCCCCGTGCGCGCCCGCTTCGGCGCCGCGGCGGGCGTGCTCGCGGCGTTCCTCGTGTCCAGGGCCATGCACGAGGTCATGTTCTACTACATCACGCTGGAGGCCGGGACCGGGGAGGTGACCGCGTTCTTCGCGCTGCACGGTGCATGCGTGGTGGCCGAGCGGTGGATGGCGCGGCAGCGCGGTGTGTGGCGGCCGCCGCGGCCCGTCGCCACGGCGCTGACGCTGGCGTTCGTGACGGGGACCGGGTCGTGGCTCTTCTTCGCGCCCGTGATCCGGAGCGGGCTGGACAAGGCAAGGCCATCATCGCGGAGTGCGAGGGGATGATGGCGTTCTTGGAGCGGGCTGGTCGGAATTTGGCCGCGATGGCACATTTGGTTTGAACCTCTGTAAGGTACTACTGGTACATGTAACAACATTTTGTAGACCCATTTGGTTGTCTGCAGAGATTGCACAGTTAACAGCGGCAGGCCAATGTTAACTAGTAATGGTTTGTGTTGGCCTGTTGGGGCGAGGGCGCGAGGCGAGTGCCAGCACTGATTGGGAAGCAACGTTGTGCACGGGCACAGCGAGAATGTGTTTGAGATTGCTTTCGTTCCGGTACGCATCACTGGAAAGGTGGCGCAGCACCGATCGATGTTGTACCCAACGAGACCAGAGCAAGCTCTCGCACAGATTTGCCTCTTGCAATTGCAAGTTGATGATTAGAGCAAACACTGCACTTCCATGATCTCATGACACCACCGGAACGCCATGGTCCATGCTTTCCTTTCAAAGATCACAAAACGGCAAACGAGCA
Organism: Miscanthus lutarioriparius; assembly: GCA_904845875.1. Taxonomy (NCBI): domain Eukaryota; kingdom Viridiplantae; phylum Streptophyta; class Magnoliopsida; order Poales; family Poaceae; genus Miscanthus; species Miscanthus lutarioriparius. The sequence goes on from CAJGYO010000012.1 coordinate 33,792,701, forward strand.
AACACATTATGTGCAAATCAGATCGTCGTCCGATTCAACCACCAACGCTGGAGTCCTCGTCGTCAGAGTCCAGCTTCCACCACGGGCCATTTGGTGAGAGACCATTATGGGAAGTGGGCTTCGACGGAATGCCATCCCGCAACGGGGCTTCGCCAGGATGCCTTTATGAAGTGCGACACAACCGCAAGGATGCCATCCGAGGGAATTTAGAGCCTTTTATTCCCCTTCTACCCCTCCCTTCTCTCTTTTCCTTTCACGGTCGCGATTGGGACGGACAGAACGGGATCCACGAACGGATCGAGCCCTCGGGCTCTTCTCCTCCGTCGCCGAGGTACCCCACGGCCGCCCGCTCGATCCGCCTTCCCACGCCCGGCCAACCCCCCGCAACCGCGCGCTCCCCCACGCCCGCCCGCGCTCCGCGAGCTCCCCCACGCCCGCCTGGCCAAGCTTCGCCTGCGCGGCCTGCACGCCATGGCCGGCTCCAGCTCTCCTTGGCGCGGCAGCAGCGCCTCCACGCCGGCCATGGACCACACCACGGCAACGACGCCCACAAGGACGAACAAGTACACAATACCGCGAAGCCGAAGGATTTCAAACAATGAAATCCCTCTTATTCATTGCCCAGACTGTATGTGTCGGTTTCTGAAGGTCTGTACATCGAAGACAGAGAAGAACTACGATCGCCAGTTCTATGTTTGTCCAACTCGAACGGTGAGAATGGTTAGCTGCAAATTCTTTATGTAGTCCTTGCTGTGTGATTTGATGACTGAATCAATTTGATTGATTTCCATTCATGTGGCGACAGAGAGAAGGTGCTGGCTGTCCATTTTGGGAGTGGGAAGAGGGATATGAGCAATACTTGGTTGACCAAAAATTGGTGCCTCCAGATTATCAACCTGTTTTCGAGTCTACTAAGTTGCGGCCAATTGTCGAAGACAAGCCAAATTCTGGAGAATCAAACTATGATGAACAAGTAAAGCAGCTTAGGGAGATAGCAATGTTGCTGAAGTATTTGATTCTTGTCTGTGGACTAGTGTTAGTTAGCAATTTGTATGCAATTGTGAGGAGTGGATGAATCTTGTGTACTTGGTACCAAAATGTATCAGCTATGCCAATGAATCAATGAAATGTTATGTTCTCAAGTGACAAATTATTTTCTCTGTTGCTGCAATGTTATGTACAGCCAGCCTGATCTCTGTATAGAGGTTGGCCAGGGCTGTGGAGTTGTATTTGGACTCCAAGTCTGGGTCTCTAGTTGTTTGGGTTGTATTAGGCAAGGATCTTGTGTATTTTGTAGCAACTGATAATCTATTGAAAACAGTTAAAGGTGGTGGAAATATAGTTCATGTCTTATGTACAGGTGACATGGAAATATAGTTCCTGTCTTACTTGGAGTCCACCAAGGAGAAATAATTTACAGTAATGCAGAACGTTTCAGGATGGAAACCAAAATCTATAAATGACTGTCATACCTCTAAGAAGTGCCATTCTTCTTCTTTCAAATCAAACTTTTCAGTATGGAGATCAGTGAACTGCAGCTGAATTTATACAAAGAAAATACAAAATACTCATAAGAAATAATATAGTTTATAGAGCGACAAAGTAATCTGTTAATAAACTTACAGTATGCATTTTAGTTTCTTGATCGAAGTCAACTATTCAACATGATAAACTTGAAACATGATAAAAAGCCTAGCACTTTTCTGCAGTTCGAAGATCCACAATGACAAACTTGAGCTGCTCCAAACTGGACAAGCTTAAGCCTGAACAATGGCAGCAATTGCAGTGTAAGACTCAACAAGCTGAACAATGGTCAACAATGGCAAAGAATTGTCCACCCTCGTCGACTTTAAGCCCAACAATGGCTGCACAATATAACTATTCCAAACAATTGACTCAGCTGCATAAGATGGGAAAAATGTAAGACTGAACAATGGCACAATTCCAGTGATAACCCCAGCAAATAAATCAGCAGCCATTGCAGTGTTATCAATCAGCAGCCATGCAGCCATACAATTTGTTTGATGAACCAGCTATCCAATGGCAGACTTGGTACCAAAATGTATCAGCTGTGCCAATGGCACAGGGTTCATAAGAAAGCATTCAATATATAATTAAGTTTCACAAACACACAAGTCTGGTAGCACACATGTTTTAAAATGGAAAAGGTTCACAAACCACACTGACTCATACAATTAAGTTCATACAGGACACAGGTTCTCAGATATTTTTCATTCTCCTTGGGACCAACTTCTTGGTACATCGCTTTTCTTCTTTCTTGGTGTTCCTTGAGTGGTGTTTGGCACCCATCGGTATCAGAGGGTGGACTTCGTGCCTTCTCTATGTTCTCATGCCTTCTCCCATCAAGAATGTCAATCGGTCAAAAAAGGAATAAATTAATTTAGTAATCGAACATTGTAATTCTCAAGAAGAATAGATGGTCATCATCACTATGTTTACCCTCTTGTTAGCCTAATTGGGCTCTCTTGCAAGATTGTTTTCTTGGTTGGTCTGATGGGGCTAGTAAATACTATTGAAGTTTCCTGAACAAATGGCACTATAGCTGTTTCTTGAACAAATGGCACTATAGTCAGATCATTTTCAAACTTGCACAGATGCATTTTCATCTTGCATGTTTGCATGGTCGATTGCACGAGATGCATTTTCATCTTGCCTGCAGTTGCATGGTCGATTAGCGATGAGGATTTTCAGAGCTCTTTATCTTGCCTCTTTGTCCTTTTTTGTTGGGATTTTAGCATTTGGCCCATATTTAGTAGTATTTTTCTCCGGCTTCCTTTTCACCTGTAGAGGAAAATAATAAACAAATATTTAAAATAGCATGGTGCAATCAGTCAATAAATAAAATGAAGAATAAAAGATGCTACCTTTTCTTTGTCCCATTAAATTTGCACTTGTAGCTAGTTTCTCCATGACCCAACTCACCGCACCCCTTGCACTTCCTTTTTCCCATAATCAGTTGCCTCTTTCCCATAGCAGCTTCCTGGGCTTCCAATTCTGCATCTTTATCGGCCTGATTGGCAGCATCCTTTGCATCTTTTTTGCTCATTCCACCTTTTCCCCCTTCCAGACATCCTTTGATTCGCAATTTTCTGGGCTTTCCAGCAGGTCTTTTAGCTAATGGTGCTTTAACAGCAAAGTCAAGCTCAACATCAGGCCACTGGGTCTTATCTGGAAGAGGCTCTATCAGTCTCTTATAAGCATTCTTGAACCTCTCCAGAGAGTAATAATCATGAACGAAGTCTTCCATCCTGACATCAATACTTTGTTGTGCTGTTATGAGGCACAAGGCATGCTCACAAGGTTTTTCAGTGTGCTGCCACTGAAGACATGTACATTCATGCAAATGTGACTTCACAACATGCCTATTATGTGTGCTGGTTGTGTCATGTATCTCTGCAGCAAAAGGACCTGCCTTCACAACTGTTAGGTGTCCTAAACCCCTAGTCCTTGCTCTCAATTGTCGAAGTACTGCTGGTAGGATCCTACCATGAAGCCTCTCTGAAATTGCACGTCTCTTGTGAAACAGTGTCATTATCATCTCTCTAATCTTGTCAGCAAGCTCAACTATAGGTAGGTCTTTCCAATCTCTGATCCAATTATTGAAGCTCTCTGCAAGGTTGTTGGTAACATAATCACACTTGATTTCAGGGTTGAAGGCACTTCTCATCCATAACAATTTGTGATGGTTTTCAAGCCATTCCAATATTTGAGGGTTAGCTGAAACAACTTGGTTGAAAAAATATTTGAAAACTCTAGGTCTATATGTTCTTGCTGCAGGATACATCTTTGAATATGTATCTCCCCCAAATCTTTTAATAAAATTCTGCATTAGATGCCTAAAGCATTCTCTATGTTCAGCTTGAGGGAACACATCTTTAACGGCTTTTTCTAGCCCTTTGCATGCATCAGTGCAGATAGCAAGTACTGGTAGGTGTCCTATGGCCTTATGCAGCTGAGTCATAAACCAAGTCCAGTTATCTATTGTCTCACCATCTATGAAACCAAAAGCAAGTGGATACATCCAATTATGACCATCTATAGCAAAGAGTCATGACCATATGCCCATTCCATCTACCATTAAGTGATGTTGAGTCTATGCTAACATAAGGCCTACAACCCTCTAAAAAACCCTCAATGCAAGGACTTAATGCACAAAAAAATCTGTGGAAGTACAATTCTCCATCTACCTGTTTTACGCCAATTTCAATGATACTTCCAGGTGATCGCTGCAGTACCTCTGCCCTCCAATTGAACAACATTTGGAAGCTTTGTTTCCAGGTGCCAAACAACTCGTCACAGGCCATTTGTCTTCCCTTCCATACGGTGTCATAGGTAATCTTACATTTGTGCTCTTTTTCTAGTATTGCCCTCATTTGTTTGGCGCCTATGGTGGGATCGTCCTTTAGGTGCTGAATGGCCTTTGATTTCACCCAGATACTTGTTGGAGTGGTGGTATACCGCTTTGAGCTAGCAAAAGACAAATGTGTTTTCAAGCAATCAAAGTTGTAACTCAAGCAACAAGCAAATAGCAAAAATATAAGATATATACAAACAAAAAATAGTGACATATAGTTAGGAAATAGTAAATAGTTATACACCTTCATGGTGGACCCATCAGGTTGTCTACGCCCATTAATATGCCATGAGCAAGCATCATCTATGCAATTGGCAATGTACCTCGTCGGATCTGTTTTAACTATGCGGTATTCAAACTCCTTATTTATTGCAAATTGTTTCATGGCCAGTCTAAACTCCTGCATGTTTGGATACACGGTGCCAATATCCATAGAAGGGTTGTTAGGATCATAAGCATACAGATCCTTCCTCAGCACATGATCATCAACCGGAATTGCAGCACAGCTTGTGTCAATATCAATGTCGAGAGTTCTATTTTCAATTATCTTGTCCCTCTCTCGCAGAAGACTTGACATCAACATCACTAGGCTTATCATGCTCATCACTCTCGTCTCTCAAACCCAAAAGACGAAACAACTGATCCTCATCAATTATATCTAGCATACCCTCACCCTCTCTATCAAATGTATTTTCAATCTGTAGTTCCTCCCAATTAACAGCTCCAGAATGCCCTGCAGCCCGTGAACTACCAAGAAAATCACATGCTTCGTGTGAATTGCCAACATCTGAGTTTCATCTACAAGGCGAGGCGGATCATTGCTACCAATATCTGGAGTTTCTTCTCTGCATCTACACTATCGTCGGAGCTCAGGATCGAGCCTCGGACAAATTGTAAAAATTATACCGTGTTAGAAACCTATTGACGAGGTGATCAGTATTGGCTTCCCAAACCGAAAGTTAGAGAAATACAAGAGGAAAGAGGAATCTTCTGAACGAGGTTACTCCATCTCGCATTCCATGGGGAAGGTCATCAGCACCGCATCGAGCTTTCTTGGCCGGGGGCGGGGGGAACGCATGAGTCGGGCGGCGTGGGGAGCTCATGAGCGCCTTGGCAAGGCGTGGGGAGCGCGCATGGGGGGTTGGCGAGGCGTGGGAAGGCGGATCGGCGCGGGCCGTGGGGTACCTCGGCGACGGAGGAGAAGAGCCCGAGAGCTCGATCCGTTCGTGGCTCCGCTTCTGTCCGTCCCAATCGCGACCGTGAAAGGAAAAGAGAGGGAGGGGGTAGAAGGGAATAAAAGGCTCTAAATTCCCTCGGATGGCATCCTTGCGGTTGTGTCACACTTCGTAATGACATCCTAGCGAAGCCCCGTTGCGGAATGGCATTCCATCGAAGCCCACTTCCCATAATGGTCTCTCACCAAATATCTCTTCCACCACGGGTTCCCCTTGGCCTTGCGTGCCAGCTCCTCGACTCCATCGCCGTCACCGTCCTCGAACACCACCTCTTCCTCGTCGTCATCGTCCTCATCGTACCTCCACTCCAGCCCCTTGAGCACGTCCCTATCCCGCCACTTGCCGGACACGGACGGCGCGGCCTTCCTAGCCTTCCCGGCGATCACCTCCGCCCAGTTGAACCCGACGTCCGCCCACCTCGCCAGGCCGGACTCACCGCCGACGACCACCGACCGCACGCCCCTCTCCCTCGCCACCCGCAGCAGGGAGGCCAGCTCCTCGTGGCCCGAGACGAGCATCAAGAACCGCGCGGACCCTTCGTCGAGCACCAGCTGCGCGAGCTCCCGGAGGGACGCCGCCGGGGTCCGGGAGAGCTCGACGCGGACGCCGGCGCGCCCGAGCTCGTCGGACGGGGAGGCGGTGCCCGCACCCGCGGTGAGCTCGCGCGCGGCCTTCTCGTACTTGGAGAGCTTGAGGGACAGCGCGGCGGCGAGGCGCACGCGGCGGCCGCCGCGGGCGGAGTCGATGCGGGCGACGCGCTTGGCGTGCTCGCGGGCGTGGATGGCGTCGAAGTGGCGAAGCAGCGCGTCGCGGGAGCGGAAGCGGCGGCCGCAGAGGCGGCAGAGGTGGGTCGTGGCGGCGGACGCGGCGGGGGCGGGCAGGCGGTGGGACGGGTGGACGAAGGCCGCGGAGAGGCGGAGACGGCCGAAGGAGGTGGCGGCGAGGTGGAGGCGCACGGCGGCGTCGTAGAGCAGGAGAGTAGACGGGGGACGGGAAGCGGCCAGGTCCCAGAGGACGGCCACGGCGGTGGTCGGCTTGCGTGCTGCTGGTGCGGTGGCGCTGGAGAATGAGCGGAAAAGGGGCGGAGCAAGGAGTTTTGGGCCTGCGGCGAGGAGGCGACGCTGGAGGTGTGAGAGCGGTGGCAACATGACTGCTGTTGTGTTTGGTTTAGGGATCAAATGGGTTGGGTTCATTCAATTCCACCAAAACGAAGAAAGGCTGCGGGGGCGCCAAGGACGAACGGCGGAGATGGCCGAGTCGGATGAGCGGCGGCTTTGTCGAGCTCGAGCTACGGCGGCGGGCCGGCGGCCGAGTTAAGGACGAGCGACGGCGGCAGAGGGCCGTTGAGTGCGGACGCGCGAGAAGATGCGCGGGGGCGGAGCAGCTGATGCGGTGCGCGGTGGTGAAGTAGTGGCCCGAGCAGCGTCGGTGGCCGATTGCGGGCGCGTGAAGCGGCCGCAGCGACGCGGGGATGAACAGAGGAAGGGAGAAGAAGGGAGGAGAGCCTGACGTGTGGGCCCCTGTGTCAGGAACCTGAAGCCACTTAGCCACATTCAACCCATCTCTAACCAAACCCAAGATGGGTTCAACCTAATAAAAAGGACTAGGAGCCTGTTCGGTTGGCTGGTTCGTATCGATGCTGGTTCGTGAAAAAGTACTGTCGGTTAGTTTGTGTGAGAAAAAAATACTGTTCCGGCTGGAAATTTACGATCGTTTACGACAAGCCACAGCCAAACGAACAACCTCTAGGATTGAGCAAACACATCCTACGTCGTTTCCAAATCTGTAGGGTTTAGGGTGACTTTCGAGTAGCACTTCAAATTGCAAGGAAGTGGACATGCAACTATTCAATAATGCTGCACATGGACGTTCCCAGGCCTGCCTATGCTTCACGTTCAGTACGACGTGGTTTCTTAAAAAAAACAGTTATATTTCCATTTCCCACTGCCACAGGCATGCGACCGTCGCGGCGCGCATCCATCGCGCTGCCTGCCCGCCTCTGCCCTTCTCCAGCCGCGGCCTTTCCATCCGAACGTCGCGCGTCCACTCTGCCTCGCTGCTACCGCGCGCCCATCCCGCGCCGCTCGCTCCCACCCGTTGCGGCGCACCGCCTGTCAGGCCGAGCCAAGCCCGGTGCTGCTAGCGATGGTGGTGGTGGTGCTTGCGCGGCGCTGGCTCTGACCTCGACGGTTGGAATTGCTCGGCCCCGAGCTCCCCCATGTTGCAAGCGCATGTTTCAAGTGTTTCATATGTTTCGTAGGCATGTTTCAAGTCTTTTATATAGAGGTTGCAAAAGTAGATCAGGATGTTGTATATGTTGCAATGATCGTATACGTATGTTGCAAGTGTCTTTTCCCAAAGTTTTATCTGTTTTTTCAAACGTATGTTGCAAGCGTGTTTATCTGAATTTTGTATATGTTTCACACATATGCCACAATTGTTTTATCGAGATGTACATATGTTTGTAATTGTTTTTCAAGTGTTTTTTATATGTTTTTTCAAGTGTTTTAGGCGCATGTTTTTAATGTTTCAGCCGTTTTATACGTATGTTGCAATTGTTTTATTTGGATGTTTCAAAAATAGATCGAATGTGTTGTGCTTGTTGCAATGTGAGCTACTACGCAGCTAGGGCGCCGTGCATGAAGCACAGCGGCGCAGCAAGCGTGGAGGGGCGTGAGAAGCGTGGGGGAGTGGCACGGGCAGGCTCCGCCTGTGCGTGCAGCAACATGCTGGAGCCGGCGTCCGGAGACGAGAGGTCCGTCGGGTCGTCCGGGCGCTATGATGCCGAACATCATAACACCATTTTACATGAAAAATGGAAACAGTGATGCAAGCAACAATTGTTGATTATAACCAGACATAAACGCTGATTCGACACGTCAGTATCTGCTGTAAATCAGAAAGCATACTTCAGTTCATATAGATGAATTATAAACTCTTAAGCTCTCTTAACGTGGCATCAGATGCTACTGTAACCATGAATGATGCACCAGAGCAGTATCTGATAACATGATCAACCATAATCATGATCAACCATAATACGACAGCTTTCAAAAGATGCGGTATGATGCATCCGAGTTCACCAGGTTGCCGAAGCATTACATCTTCTGCATGATAACCGAGTTTGCCAGCCCAGCTTGCTCCACGGTCTGCGTTGGGTCAGCCAGCTGCTTGGGTGGGAAACCTGTCTGCAGCTGATAAGGCTTTGCAGCTCCAGGCCGAGATGCGTCAATGAAGGACCTGATGTTTCCCACGGTGTGGTGCATGTTGAACCGAGCGACCATGCGAGTGCCATCAGCCAGCCTAAGCTGTATGGATGTAAATGGCTGGGAGTCATCCAGGACTATGCCAACAGACCTCGAAGCAGCAGGGGCCGCTGATGCAGGAGCAGGTGGTGCACTCTCATCTGGGGAAGGTCCACCACCAAGGGTTCTTCCAACACCCTGGAAAGCTGATCGAGGCCTTACAGGTTCCTACATGAACAAAACAAGAAGGGACATATAAGTACTGGAATCAATTAATCAATGAGAATACAGCCATATGCCCATATGCAAGGAGAAAGGTTAAGAGGGCTCACCCTATAATCTTCCATCCTTTTAATAACAGATACATCAACATGTTCTCCATCAGTAGGCACCAGCTCCCTGGGGCACTTTGACATCTTAAGGCTCTGAAAACCCGAAATGGTATACAATTAGTGTAAGAACGATGAAGGCATTCAATTATTCATGTTTACATGTCCCATTCAAAAAATACTGTGATGTCCTGTTACTATACTAAGAACTTAATAATAGCTCGACAAATCTTTATGCCCAAGAGAACAAAACAAACAGCCCAACACTATGAGCATACATGATCTTTAAGACATGGCCTATTAGGAAAACGAAAATTATAGAGAACCATAGGATGTAGACAAATCAGTTCATGATTTTCCGGCACAAGAAATAGCAATACGGCACATTAATGTTGAGATCTGTCTCAAGTTTTAATAGAGTCAAGTTTTGAGTTCCAGAGGTGCAGAACCAATTGAAGTAATAATGGAAGTAACATACTCCCTCCGTCACAAAATACTTGACCTTATAGCGATCAAATTTTGTCGCAAAATAGTTGTCATTCTTAGTTCTCAATGTACCTCTCTCTTCTCCCCAATACACTTTTTTCTTTGGGAAAATACATACTATCTGTATTTCTAGGGGTACTAAGGCCTTTTGCCTTGAGCATTGGTATCTGTGATGTAGATCCTAAAATGTCTACTATTCTGGGACAGAGGGAGTAATTAGCATTTTGAACATGATAGCTCACTAATTAAGTCATCAACCAAAATGTTCTGGAACATCTGAAGGGCAAATGGTCCAACCTTCCACAATAAAATGCAAATGACAGCATGAGAGATGAGCAGTACAAGCATAATAAAGTGATTACTGTTACATAGTCATCTACAGAACAACACACAGAACCCCTCCTTTTTTACTTGTTTCATTTTGGACACAGACACAATCTCCAGATCACTGAATTGCTTTTTAAAAGCAATTGTTATTAGAAGTTACTGAAAACCAATCACTTAGAGTTGGTGATATTTTTTAATGACAAATTTACACTGCCATCTTAAGTGACATTTTAAAACTTGTGTATACATATAATAACATAAGTGATCAAAGTTTCTAAAGTTTGATGGCACAAATTCTTAAATAGTGAGAAAAGAGGGAATACTTGGAATAGATCAAATCATTCAGAAATATCATATGGGATCACCTCAAGGAACTCAGCATTTTCAGGATCATCGTAGTATCTCAGTGGACCATCATCCACACTAAAGCCATTGTTCCACAAATGTATATTGTATGATTCAACTGGTGCTAGTTCCTGAGGTGCAGCAGATGGTACTGTCTCCCCTGTAAGAAGTCGGCCAGTCCCTGGAAAGCTCCTAGAGCTGGAAGACTCGTCACCAAGAAAAGGGGGCATTCCATGGATAGCACCTGCCTGCCTGGCTTGTTCAAATATCGCATCCACATCATTTCTTCTTGTTGGATCTTGAACAAGCATTCCACTGCACATTACAAAGATAAATATAAAATTACTCACGCAAGAAAAGAAAGAGCACAAGGTCAACTTACAAACTTAAATCCCCTATTAATTTGTGGAGATTTTCTCTAACGCCAAATGTGGAGCTAAACATCAAGGATATCTTCTTGTCAATGTTCTGCACGAAATCTACATGGAAAAAGCGCGTCCAAAAATAGAACAAGATGCCTTTGAAAATAAGGCAAGTAATGGACCGTAAAAAGGGCGCACTCAGCAGAGAGCTCCCGCCTGCAAAAGGGTCCGGAAAAGGTGTCGGAAGCCTTACCTCGCTTTTGCGAGGAGACCATGACTTCGAACCCAGGACCTTCCGGTCACAGGCGGTAAGACTCTACCGCTTGCACCAGGCCCGCCCTTCAAGTAATGGACCGTAAAGCTACAATATATTGACTTGTCATTCAAAGGGAAAAAAAGAACCACTTTTAAGTGGAATACTAACTAAGAATATTACTTTCTATTGGATAGCCCTCAATTCCATAGACAATCAGAAGCAAAAAAAAAAAAAAAAACCTCAAGAGTTGTTCCTATTTTGGGGATTTGCCTTCCTTTTTACTCCCGCATAAAAACCCTCCTCCAGCAACAAACCTAAGAGTGCCAACCAGATCAATAAGTCCATCGATGGTACCAGATTCTAGCACCAGGCCTATGGTTAACCCAAGGAATGAGCTGTAATCAGCGACTTTCTCAGATAGACAATTCGTCATACACATTTAGCCATCTCGCATCTCGCCCGAGGGGCCCTTCCCCATAGTCCTGGCATTTCTAGTTCGGCTAACCAAGGCACGAAAAGAAGAACTCTCGATCAAGACCTAAAAGCACACCCTCGAACTGGCATTCGATATACCCAAAGCCATTCCCTCAACCCAGAGGAATGACATGTTTTTCTTTCATATAATTGTATTTGTGCGCAAGCTACACTGAAATTTAAATAATCAAGCAATATGCCCAAATAAATGCATAGGCCAGGTTTCCTCTGTTGCAACTTTTAAATTAATCATGCTACTAACTATGTTAACTGCATCGGATGTTTATTATTCCTCGTGCAAAGCACAATGCAATTCAAGAGCAATAAGGATAAGTACATTATGGGTAAAGACAACAATATTTGAATGGCACATCTACATGTGACCAAATTTGCATCATCATGATTTGAGGTGTAAGTACAATTTAATGCACCAAAGGGCTTGAACAATTCTCCATTCAATTTCAGTCAGCACATGTGCCTCAAGTTTGAGGTCCAGTTTTTTTTTTTAATTATTATGTAGCAGTTGTATTGATTTAGCATTGTCAGTTCAATGCACAAATAACTTCAGTACAGGTCACCTGCAATTTCATCTGATACGTGTCCAGAGACAGAAATATCCTGTAATCCAAAATCTATAAGGCTCAGTCCCAAAGCACGCCAGACACAGAAATATCCTGTAATCCAATAGTGCATAGTTCTTCTGACGAATAAAAAAACAGACACAATTTTTATGCAACTTGGGAGCATCAAATGCTACTGCTACCGCCCATACCACATCTACATAAGTCACGGCTGCCCTATATAGCACAGCTCACATGGAAAATAAAAGTCAAATCCGCGCAAAAGTAACAGACGAAACGCCCTATAAACCCTAGTGCAGAGAATCAGAGATTTCACCCTGAAGGTTAAAGCCGCTTATCACTCTAGCCAGACGACCTAACTAGATCACGAAACTAGGAGGCGATTCCGATGCCCGTACGCACGATCGCAGGCAAATCCCAGCAGAATCAATCAGGAAACACTGGCCCACGAGAGGGGCTGAGATATACCTCTTCTCGCCGCCGGTGTAGTACTCCTGGGGCTCGTCGTCGTCGCTGCCGCCGCCGCCACCTCCGGCGCCAGGGAAGCCGGCGGGCCCGCGGTTTAAGTCGGAGAGCGTGCGGATGGTGGGGGCCCCACGGCCGCCGCCGGCCGCCGGCTTCTTCCCGCTGTTGGAAGAGGAACTCATCGCCGACGAGGTGGGGATCAGGGTCGCGGCGGAGGGGAGGGTAGGGTTTGGTCCGCGCTTTGGCTTCGTGTCGTGTCGCGTGTACTCGGTGAGTCGAGCCGCCCCTGTTTTGGTGGGTCGAGAGAGACTCGGGACTCGGGTGGGTCCTGACCTCTCGGGGGCTTTAGGATATATCCGCGCCATATCATTTGCGGAGACATCACACGTTGCACTTCGCACGCAGCCGGAGCCCGGCCCGGAGACGGGAGAAGCGCGATGGACGGCTCGGATTAAAGGGGTGTTTACTGTCGTATCGGATGTTTCACACTAATTAAGAGTAAAAATTAATTGTATAGATAGAGACTAATTTACGAGACGAATCTATTAATTCTAATTAGTCCATGATTTGACAATGTGGTGCTACGGTAAACATATTCTAATGATCAAATTAGTCTCTATCTATACATTTAGTTTTATAATTAGCTTATATTTAATCCTCTTAGTTGGCATTCAAATGTCCGATGTGACAGTGACTAAACTTTAATCCCTGAATCTAAACACTCCTCTAGTTACGGGTGGTGCGCAACGCGATTGGAAAGTTCGATGATCGGCACGAGAAAAAGGCAAAATATGTATGGAACCAGTGAAAACATGGAAATCAACTCAAATAATGTATTCCAGTATTCGAATTTTTTTGAAACTTGGCACGTCCAGCTGCCATGCAGTGCCAGTTAGTTTATTGATGCTAGCCAACTAAGTTATTTTGCAATTTTCAGCCAGCTTCAAAGAACTCCCGTCCGTGTACACTGACCAAAATCAACCTCTATGCATGTGTTTGCTTTGTAGCGCTCCGATAGAAAAAAAAAGACGTGGGGAGTAAATGAAAGAGACTTATAGTTCCAGTTAATAAATAACCAAAGATAAAAAAGAGATCTTAATGAATTTGAAAATAGTTTAGGGTTCCTAATGTAAAATTGTTAATGCAACATAAACATTTTTGTTAGCTTTTTAACATTTTCCGGAAATTAGTGGCCACCGCACGGGCATGTATCCAGTAACATACAAATATGTACTCACACATAAAATTGAGATGCCAACTCAAACTACTAAAAAATCATACAAAAATGACAAATTTTCGGCTCATGTGCACTAAAATACAAGCCGAAAATTTGTTGTTTTTGTATGAATTTTTCAAATGTGGGTTTGAATTTCAACTTGTGTAAGTGAGTGCATATTTGTATGCAATATGGATGTGCCAAGTTTCAAAGTTTTGAACAACTGGGATATATTTTTTAATTGGTTTCTATTTTCTACCTAGTAGGTGATTTTTACCACATATTTTGCCGAGAAAACAGGCCTCGATCCCCCCCCCCCCCCCCAAAAAAATAACGGTTGTAGTAATTCTTAGTTACTGCACCTCCTTGGCCGTTAATGGTATTGGACGAAGTTCTATTCTTAGAATCATTTCTTTCTGCCACTTGGATCTAATTCTTTACGAAATAATATTTATGTTCCACTGCTGCCTGAATCGATTTTAATGTATGTCTGTAAGGGCTCAAAAAATCCTGATTTCTGCATGTTTTCCTAATGCCTAAATCGATTTCAATGTATGTTTGTATGAGCTCAGATTCTCATAAATCTTGATTTCTAACTAGATGTTTTTTCCTTGAACTGCAGCTGATAGTACATCTATGATCAAACAGCTTCATTACCATATGGTCATTCAAGCTAATAATGAAGTTCCAGAGTTGTTTCGTTCGCACCTGCACAGATAGAGGTCCAGGTGGGCAAAAGCAGAACAGCCATGAGCCAATTTTGTAAGGTACATCATCTTACTACCCACAGTGGATCGATCTAGATCTTTCGCCCATGTTTTTGACATTTGCGTTTCTGATTACATTAGATGATTCCATTTGAGGGATTACTGGTGGTGATCTTTCGCCTATACATAATGCCTTTATGTTTCAAAAATAGGTCAAGTGATTCAGTTTAATGAATTCCTTCTGGCGTTGAGCAGCTCCGATCGGTCGCTGTTTTATCTACGAGACATATAGGATGTAGTCCAGAATAGCTCCACAGTTATTGCTTACATTTTTTTTTTTTTTTTTTGCTCATAACTTGCTTAGTGAAGTCCCACGGTGGTTTGTCTATTGATCCGATTCTATTAATTTACGAAGATGGCAACAAAGCTGCACTTTATTCATCACTCTACTTCCTTCATTCAGGTGTACAACATGATGTCACATGAGATGTGAGATGACAGTTAGACCTGAAGCACTAGCAGCCTGTTCGGGAGGCCGTATCGTATCGTGGATTATTTACTGCTGGCTGGTTTGGTGTGAGAGAAAAACACTGTTCCCGGCTGGAAATTTACGATCGTTTACGAGCAAGCGAACAGGCTGTAGAATGATTCATTGGAAGTGGAAGTTTTGTAGTAAAAAATGTTCAAACACATTTGACTCTACTTATTTTTTCCCCTGCTCTGCTGCTCTCCATGCTATGTTCGGTTTCTAAACGTTAATCCATCTGGGTACAACACTAATGCTAGAATATTTGCTGTTAGTATATAGGTGAGTTCTCTCTGCTCTTCCTTTTGACTGTTCACAGCAATTATCCTCATAATGTTCTAAGTATACTTGATTGATAGTGGTTTATGCTAACAAATGGAGACGGCTCTTCCTTTTGACTTATGATCGTTTGTACAATTTCTTTTTGTCCTGAATCATGCAGGTTTCACCCGAGCTTGCTTCCGTTGCTTCTTCACATATATGCATTGAGCTCTTCCTGCAATTAAATAGACTTCTTATTATCTAAAGCACTACCAGGTAGGCAGGTACTTACAATCTTCATAGACTTTTGATTTCTGAACATTAACATAGTGAGTTGATGACAATAAGAGAAACTACATATGCAAGCAATAGTTTAAGTGCTCCGAAGTTAGGATCGGAATATGCAAAAAAAAAATTGTACAAAGAAAAGTAATGCCTATACAATGTGGCTGACCTGCCACAGATAACACAGATTGTGAGGTGCCACAGGGATTCCTTGCATCTGCAATGGATGTGTTATTTAGGAGCAAAATAATATTCAAATATTGAAATGGTACAGACCAATCCTCCACGAGTTGTATTCTCACTTATCTATACGCTCCTACCACTCACAACATCCCTACTTAATAATTCTGTATGAGATGATTATATCTCTATATTTCTTATAGAATATTATATGCTCAGTTGCTTCTTTACCCTTCGGGAGAGTGCATGACTTCCAATCCATAAAATTACATTGAGATATTCGGAATTTACTGCATTAGGTGATATTTTACTGTCAGACTTACCTATTGAATATTGACTGCTTCATTCTCTCCTGATCATAGACCTGTTCAAAGTTGCTAAGAGCTTCTCCGCCGACCCACCCGCCTCAGGCCCTCGGTGGCATCGCCCTTTAACCTCTCCCGTGACGCAGCAGCTCTCCCGTGCCCACGGCCCTCCTGCACGGTAGGTGCAGGGTTGCCTTCGTCCTCAACCCTCGGCATCAGCTGGTGTACTCTTCTTTTTCCTCTTTTTATTTTCTTCCTTCCTTCGTTCGTCCATACGATGTGCATATGACGATTCAGTATATACATACATGCATTCATATGTACACACCAATTCCATCGAAGCTTCGATACTTGACTCCTGTCACCTAACAGCTGCATTTCTCTGCTTGCCTCCTGGCTCCTGCTGTGTTATGCTACTGTTTTTTGTGTTATTTACGAAAGGTTGGTTGTCGCGTATGATGTGTGTACACTGACTAAGTTCATTACTTTTGCCTTACTGCGTCCGTATACCTGGCGTAGCTTTGGTAATCAACGATGCCGACGCAGGCAACATATTATTCCTTGGCCCATGGACAAAGAATGCCGCGATCGGAAATACCACGGCGTGAAGCACTAAGGTGCCGTCCTATGCCGCTTCCTGACGATGCTCCAACCTCCGATCCGTCATTGCCGCCTCTCCTCATGGTATTCGCATCACTTTTGCCAAACATGTATTTAAACGACAGTATGTCTACTCAACAACCATGTATTTTATGTAGTTTCAATACATGAATTTTTTTCACCATAGAATTAAGATCCAACAGCCTCCATTCTTCTTCTACCTCCAGCCTTCTTCTACGTCCAGACAATCACAAATCACAAGATCACAGATCACAAGAAACAATTTTTTTCTATGCAGGAACAAAAAGACAAATCGGGTCCAGCCATCCCGCATGCGTACGTGACGCGTCGCCACACGGTCCTCACACCCGTGCGGCCGATGGAGCCCTTTCTGGCAAGTTGACGCGCGCCAGTGCCACTTGATGCACCCCTGAGCTGCGATGACATGGTCTGCGCTGCATTGCACCGATCCCATTCCCTCCTGAAGGACTGTTGAAAAGAGAGAGGGAGAGGAATAAAAAAATCCATATGTTTTTTTTCCTAAAATATATGCGTTGTATAGCATTTCTGTAATTCTGTTTCTAAAAACACATGTCTGCGTCCATTGCCTTATACAGTAGTCCGATTACACCGATGCATTCTTCCAATTTTTGGCAGTGTCCCCACCCCTGTTGCTATATGTTTGCTCACTTCTTCCAAAAGGCTCACTGCTTATATAAGGTCACACTTCGCGTCGACTTGTGGCCTTGCCAATGTTTGCTCCTGGCCTTCCTTGAAAATTTGTAAAGCACATGCAACCAGGTGTTCGCTAACGTAGCCTCTTACTACCTGCACAGTTACATTATTAAGAAAATAAACGCTGAAAAAAATATTTTTCAGAAAAGCTTTGTCGACTATTATAAACTCAATGTTTTCTCTGTCAAATCAGGTCATCGCAGACAACCAAAGAGCAATTATCTAGGCCATGCTACCTTGGACCGTTGTTATGTACCTGCAATTGTAATCACGTACTGTCAGAGACCAATACTAGAGTACCCGAAGAGAAGGGACTAATGATCGTTATACGTTAATCCATCCAAGCAGTCAAAGGTGCGACTACAGCTCCAACCGACACTGAAGGCCGCGGGCTCCGCCTCGCCCGACCTCTGGAGGCGGGCTTCGCCTCGTCCGACACCGAGGCCGTGGGCTCCGCGTCGCCCGACCTCTAAGGGTGGGCTCCGCCTCGCCCAACCCTAAGGTCGTGCGATCCGCCTCGTCCGACCCCCGAGAGTGGGCTCCGCCTCGCCCGACGTCTGAGGGCTGGCTTCGCCTCACCCGACGTCTGAGGGCTGGCTCCACCTCGTCCAACGACTAAGGGCTGGCTCCGCCTCGCTCGACGACTGGGGGCAGGCTCCGTCTCGCCCGACGTCTGAGAGCGGGCTCCGCCTCGCCCGACGTCTGAGGACGGACTCCGCCTCGCCCGATCCCTTAGGCACGGCTCCTAACGGAAGCTCACGCCTCCGCCAACCACTACGGGCCAGAAAGTACAGCCCAAGGTCAAACTTCTGGCATCGTGTAGGGAGCGGTCATGTCTCAACACGATTCGTCTCCGCGGCATGTCATTCCAGGAAACTCACATCGCCCACAGTGACGGATGTGTGATCACTATGTTGCCTACTCCCTGTACGGCCGCTGATCAACACGCTGGTTCGCCGCGCCGCCCGTCGGGCCGGAGTGGGACGTCACGACCCGCTGACAACGCCAGGGCATGGCATCATCGGCGAACAGGCGCCCGGCGTGGAGCTATCCCTGTCACCACCTGCCGTGTCAGCAGGGCCCGCACAAAGGAAAGGAAAGGCCCGGCGATTCTGAAGGACTTCCTCTCTCTCTCGTTCTCCTTTTGTCTCTCATTGTAACCCGTGCTTTCCCTTGGCCTATAAAAAAGAAAGCAGGGTGTCCCATTAAGAGACATCAGATGACACCGCATCAGATCAAAACCACTAGCATAAAACCTCGAACACATAGCCGAGCAACGACCGAGCTCTCGGTCTCCATTCGTTCTTTCCACCAGAGACTTGGGACCTGTCCCTCTCTCGTCCGTTTGTAACCCCTACTATGAACTTTCAGTGCTAGTAACACGAGCAGCAGCAACGAACTAGACGTAGGGACATTCTGTCCGAACCAGTATAAACCTCGTGTCCTCTTAGCACACCATCCGGACCAGACGCGTAATATTAGAAATTTACTCGTTGGTGTTTACTCGAAACACCGACACGTATCTAGATACTTAGTCAGTGCCTGCTATCTGTACATTGATCATCCCAGGCTACCTTCAGTCATTGTTTCTTAGTTATTAGCACAAACACTTAGTGCTATGAACATCTTGTATGACCTGTAAATTAGCCAGCCCATGGTATCTTCAGCCATACTTAGGAACCTCTAAGTATAACCATGTGGTACTACAACTAACCTGCATACTTATGCATCCTGTAAGTCCAAAATTATTATATTCCCGCAGATATGTATACAAATGAACCCTACCTTTATAAACCTAAATTTATTCACTTACCGGCGCGCGCAAAGGCGCGCGGCCTTCACTAGTATAGTCAACATATGTGATGTCAACCAACTTTGTTTTTGTGCTTAAACATCTCTAAATAGACTTGTGAACAAAAGTTATTTAGGGTGCTTCTCGGGAAAAAAAATATGGAGAAAATGATCCCAGTCTACCTTCAGCCATTGTTCCTTAGTTATTAGCACAAACACTTAGTGCTAGGAACATCTTGTATGACCTGTTTCTGGACCTGTAAATTAGCCAGCCCATGGTATCTTCAGCCATACTTAGGAACCTCTAAGTATAACCATGTGGTACTACAACTAACCTACATACTTATGCATCCTGTAAGTCCAAAATTATTATATTCCCGCAGATATGTATACAAATGAACCCTACCTTTATAAACCTAAATTTATTCACTTACCGGCGCGCGCGAAGGCGCGCGGCCTTCACTAGTATAGTCAACTTATGTGATGTCAACCAACTTTGTTTTTGTGCTTAAACATCTCTAAATAGACTTGTGAACAAAAGTTATATAGGGTGCTTCTCGGGAAAAAAATATGGAGAAAATGATTAAAAATGCTAAAAACATTACCTTGTTTTAATTGCTCAATAACTTTTTGAAGGATAAATAAATAATTATTTTATATTAAAACTGTAAAATATGTTGGTTTGAAAAACTTAAGTCTTGCACCTTGTGGTGGAGTGCTTGTTTGTGCCTAGTTTGATTGTTTAATAGATTAATTAGTGCTTCAAAGTTTGAATAAAATATTATTTCCCGGATGACTTAGAAAAATTTTAAGTGCTTAGTGTTTTCGTTGACACTGCAAACTATGGCCTAACTACGCGCTAATCCGCTGCTTTAATGACCTTGGTCCCTTAACAAAAGACTAGTATAGTGCACATGCTAACGCGACGTCTTCATTTCAGAAATGCACATGAAAACAACAAAACAATGATAATTTTTTCGTGCTAACGCTACTGCGACCTTCGGTAGGATAAATCAAACATTTAAAAGATAATATATGCGGTAACAAAGCATAGATGTGGTATGTTTAAGATTCACTAAAAACATCGTACATAGAGTTAGATATATAAGCACTAATCTCATTGTTTTGAGTGATCGCCGTGGCAAATGTTCAGCAAGGTGTGCGAAGCACCTTTCTACCAAAATCTTCTATGCATCTAGCAAGCATGCGATGGTCCAGACAATTGCGGAGCGGGCTTTGTCGATGTTTTCCATCATGATGCTTTTCACTTGTTGGACCTGAGCCTTCATTTTGGACAGCTTACTCACCTCCTCTGGGTGATCAAGATACAAGATCAGATCTCGTCTCTAAGCCTCAACTCAGTATTGCCATCCCCAAGCATGCCCGCAGTGAGGAATAAAAAAGGGTAGTGTACATTATTGGAAATGCATCTGAAAGTCTGAAAAAATTCTTGTTCTTGCGACAAAGAATGAGAACCACATTCAAATCTCGGGTGAGACTGATATCGTAGTTGTTGCGCTTTGCTCCCTGCATATCTCTTGTTAAAGTCCTCCTTGATCATCCCGGGACTCGATTATGACGACGCAAAGATATGCTGCAATTTGATTTCAGCTATTAACCCAGGTGGAGTTGAGCAAACATAAATAATGTTTCTGTGCATCTTATGAGAAACAAGAAAGAATGTCAACTGACAACAGTTAAACCAATAATACATGAGGAGTATTTGTACAACAATCTTTTTATCTTATAAACATGCCATATTTTTCTAAACAGAAAAATGCATAACCATTTTCTTGAATACAATGACAAGGATACAAAACTTGTATATGAAAAATAATCAGTCATCCTAATGATCTAACGGCATGTAGATATAATGTTAGAATCAGATATCCTATAGTAGATCATTCATACCACCTGAAAGCATCTAGGCCTCTAGTTGGGTTTCGGTGATTAATGACAATACAAGATTACTATGACTAACGTGTGTTTTGCAGAGGCAATTAAGTTAGGTCATGGTAATGGAGATCGATTGGACAATCGAGGTGGTCATGCCCCTACGATGGAAATCGTTTCGGTTTTCAAAGGATGGACGACAAGGTTAAGGATGACTAGTTCTAAGTGTCGATTGGAGTTGGAGTGACACTTAGAGTAGTTTAGGACTTTGTTTTTCCTTTGGCCGTACTATTAAGGGGGGTATGGACGGGTAGCTTGACCTAGATGAGTCTAATGAGTTAGGTGTGGTGCACACTTGTTAAAACTAGCACTAGGTAGCTCCACAACAGCCCTATGATCCAAAGGAGCAAACTTCATTCACACATGATCGAGAGTTGAAGGTGAATGGAGGGTCAAATACTGACCGGACACTGGCCGCAGGGTCCGGTCAGTTCATTTGATCAAGAGACTGCGTTCGGTGCGACCGGACGCTGGAGTGGTCAAGTGACCGGACGCTGAAAGGCAGTGTCCGGTCGACTCCAGTAAGGTTCCAGAGAAGAGAATCTGCGACCGGACGCGTCCGGTAAGTACTGATCGGACCCTGGGGGTTCAGCGTCCGGTCGAAAAGTACAATAAGGTTCTAGTAAGGTTTTAATGCGACTAGACGCGTCCGATCAGTGGTGAACGGACCCTGTCAGCGTCCGGTCAACACATTTTCACTGGTATGCGAGTTGAACTGATCGGAGCGTCCGGTCACCCCGCAGAGGCACATAACGGTTCGTTTTTCAAGCTGTCTTATAAATAGAAGCTCCACTCGTGTGTGGAGTTACTTTTGCTCATTCCAACAGCTGAGAAACACATTTGTGAGTGCCAAGAAGAGCAAGGTCCTAGTGAGGTGTTTGTGATTTGAGAATTCAAGAGTGAAACCTCATTAGTGAATCAAGAGTAGTCAAGTGTGCATCCATCTTCTCATTAGGCTTCGCATGGTCAAGTGAGAGTTCGTGCTTGTTACTCTTGGTGATCGCCATCACCTAGACGGCTTGGTGGTGATTGGGAGCTTGGTGATCACCCGGCGGAGCTTGTGGGTGACCCAACTCAAATTGTGAGCGGCTTTGGGTGATTCACCGCGACGGAGTGTCGAAGAATCAACCCGTAGAGAGCACTTGATCCTTGCGCGGATCAAGGGGGAGCTACACCCTTGCGCGGGTGCTCCAACGAGGACTAGTGGGGAGTGGCGACTCTCCGATACCTCGGCAAAACATCGCCGCGTTCTTCTCTCTCTTTACTTCGAGCATTTACTTTGAGTATTTACTTTAAGCAATTCAATACTTGTCTTTACATTCATAGAATTGCCATTCTAGAGTAAGTTTGGAACATAGGTTGCAAGTCTTTTGTGCGTTAGTTTGATAGAAACACTTTTCTAGGCACAAGGGGTTAATTGAGCTATCCGTAGGATTTGATTATTGCAAGAAAATTTAGAATTAGCCCAATTCACCCCCCCCCTCTTGGGCATCTTGATCCTTTCAATTGGTATCAGAGCCTCGTGCTCATGTTTTTAAGCTTAATCGCTTAGAGCAAGATGTCTCACGGGGATGGACCTCCTCCTATCTTCTAGTGGGATGATTTTCCATATTGGAAAATTCACATGGAGGCGTATCTAGAAGCTCTAGACGTTGGAATACTTAGAGCCGCCTCTCATGGGTTCCCAAGACCTAGGAATCCCGCACAACTTCAAGGTGATGAAGTGAACTATGAAAAATGGAATGCAAAGGCTCAAAACACCATCTTTAGAGGCCTTTGCAAAGATGTGTTCAACCGCGTAAGGAACCACAAAGACGCCCATGCACTATGGTCGGACGTTTGTGCGCTCCATGAGGGAACCAAGAGTGAGCGTGAGGAACGCTATCATCTTGTGATTAAAAAGCTAAATTCATTTGAGATGCTTCCCAAAGAATGTGTTAATGAGATATATTCACATTTGAATGTTCTTGTAGAGGAAGTCAATGGGCTTGGACTTACTCAAATGTCACTATCCGACGTTGTGAGAAAGATCTTGAGTGTCCTCCCCATTGACAAATATGGGCATATTGTGACCGTGCTACACCAAGGTGATCTTTCCACTGCTACACCGACACAAATCTTGGGAAAGATCAATGCTCATGAGATGTACATGCACATCACGCCATAAGATGGATCATCCTCAAACAAGAAGAAAGACAAAGACTTAGCATTCAAAGTTAGCCAAGAGAAGGACAAGGCAAGACTTGAGTATGAAAGCTCAAGTGAAGATGAAGTTGATGAAGAAAGTCTTGCTCTCATGGTGAAGAAGACCGCCAAGATGCTAAAGAAGCTAAACAAGAGTGGCATCAAGTTTGACGGCAAGAAGAAGAAGTTCTTCACTAGCTCAAGAAGAAAGCCAATCTCCAAGATGGATTGCTACAATTGTGGTGAACTTAGCCATCTAGCTCATCAATGCACAAAGCCCAAAAAAGACAAGTTCAAAAACAAGAACAAGGGCAAGAAAGATGACTCAAGTAATGAAGATGAAGACAAGAAGAAAAAGAACAAGCCATACAAGAAGAGAGATGGCAAGAAGAGGGACTTCTACAAGAAGAAGAAGAGTGAAAAGGCCTACATTGTCGGTGATTGGCTCACGGACATTGATTCATCAAGTGGATCATCCGATGATGATAGTGACAATGAGAAGGTGGCCGCCATTGCTATTGATCTTGCATCTTCACCGCCACCATCGCCATCATCCTCTACACACCTATGCCTTATGGCCAAGGGTGAACGCAAGGTGACTAAGAATGATGATAGTAGTGATGATGAGCATGCTAGTGATGATGATAGCGATAGCGATGATGATGATTCACCTACATATGATGATCTTGTCAAAATACTAAGAAAATACACGAAGATCATTAGAAAGAGTAGAGCTACAAATGAAAAGCTTGATGCTAAAAATGATTCACTCTTAGCTAAGTGCGATACATTGGAAAAGGCTAATGATGAGCTTAGAGAAACTAATGATGCTATATCATCCAAACTCAAGGAGCTCAAATCTTCTAAGAAAGAGCTTAAAGATAAACATGATAAACTTGAGTGGGTGCACAATGAGCTCATCACTAGTCACAACAAACTAAAAGATGAGTATACAACTCTTAAGATCAATCATGATACTCTTGTCATTGCTCAAGAATTCCTACCAAATGAGCCACATGATGCTACTAACCATGTTGTTAAGATTGATATAGCTACATCATGTGATGATTTGATTGATGAAAGCATTGAGCAAGGATCTAGTGGCAAAGGCAAGCAAGTGGTTGAGTGCAATGACTATGATGAATATGTCAAGCTCAAGAACACAAATGAGAAGCTCATGAAAGATCTTGAAGAAATGAAAAGCCACAACACCATTGTGCTAGAAACTCTTGATCATGACAAAGAGTTGATTCTTGAGAATGAGAGGCTCAAAGAAGAAAACAAGAAGCTCAAGGAAGAGAAGAAAGATGATGCTCTTAAGGAAGAAAATAAGAAGCTCAAGTTGGAGAAAGAGCATCTCAAGATTGGATTGAGCAAGTTTGCTAGAGGCAAGCACCTTCAAAGTGAGCTACTCATGAACACCGTCATGAAGATGGATAGAAGTGGCATTGGATATGTGGCAAGTATAGAGAAGAAGAAGGCTCAAATTCAACAACAACAATCAAAGCCAAAGCCAAAGCCAAAGAGATGTTTTGAGTGTGGACAAGAAGGCCACTTTGCTCATGAGTGTCAAACTCCACCGCCACAACCCTTGTCCAAGCATGCTAGACCCTTTGCCTTCAATGCTCACTACATGCTTAGAAAGGACTCTAGTGAAAAGATGAAAGTCATGTTCTTAGGTCCCCCTAACAAGAATAGGCCTAAAAAGATGTGGGTGGCTAAGTCACTTGTTGAGAAGGTGAAGGGCCCTCAACAAGTTTGGATTCCTAAAGCTTGAATCTCTTGTGTGTAGGTGAACTACAAGATCGGTGGAAATCATTGGGTTATTGATAGTGGTTGCACTCAACATATGACCGGTGATCCTCGTATGTTCACCTCACTAGATGAAGAGGTATATGGACAAGAGAAAATAACATTTGGAGACAACTCAAAGGACAAGGTTAAAGGATTGGGCAAAGTGGCAATATCAAATGATCATTCCATCTCAAATGTGCTCTATGTTGCTTCATTGAGTTTTAACTTGCTATCCGTTGGACAATTGTGTGATCTTGGCTTCCAATGCTTGTTCACCGAGAAGGAGGTTGTTGTATCCAAGGTTGATGACAATCAAGTGATATTCAATGGATTTAGATATAACAACTTATATCTAGTGGACTTCACCTCCGAAGATGCAAATTTGAAGACTTGCCTATTCACCAAAACAACACTTGGGTGGCTATGGCATAGAAGACTTGCTCATGTTGGGATGAGCTCACTCAAGAAGCTTATGAAGAATGATTTGGTGAGAGGGTTGAAGGATGTGAAGTTTGAGAAGAACATGCTTTGTAGTGCATGTCAAGCCGGCAAGCAAGTTGCAAATACTCGTCCAACCAAAGCTTTCATGTCAACCACAAGAGTGCTAGAACTCCTACACATAGATTTATTTGGACCAACACCATACAAGAGCTTGGGAGGGAATCTCTATTGTCTTGTGATTGTTGATGACTATTCAAGGTATACATGGGTATTCTTCCTTCATGACAAATCCGAAGTTGCATCTTGCTTCAAGAAGTTTGCCAAGAGAGCTCAAAATGAATTTGAAGTGAAACTCAAGAACATAAGAAGTGAAAATGGTAAAGAATTTGACAACACAAACATTGAAACTTATTATGATAAAGTTGGGATCAAGCATGAAGTCTCCGCAACTTATACTCCTCAACAAAATGGTGTAGTTGAGAGGAAAAACCGGACTTTGATCACTCTTGCAAGGACAATGCTAGATGAGTACAACACACCCGAAGCTCTATGAGCGGAAGCAATCAACACCGCATGTTATGCATCGAACCGCCTATTCCTTCAAAAGTTCTTTGGCAAGACACCTTATGAGTTGCTCAATAGAAAGAAGCCGGACGTCTCCTTCTTTAGGGTGTTTAGTTGCAAATGCTACATCTACAAGAAGCGGCAACACCTAGGAAAGTTCCAAAGACGTTGTGATATTGGTTTTCTTGTTGGTTACTCATCAACGTCCAAAGCATATAGTATATTTAATCATGCCACCGGCTTAGTTGAATAAACATATGATGTGGAATTTGATGAATCTAACGGCTCCCAAGGAGCACATGAGAATCTTGATGATATAGGTGATGAACCATTGAGGGAGGCTATGAAGAACATTCTGGTTGGAGACATCAAGCCAAAAGATGATGAAGATGATCTACAAGTCATTGATCAACCTTCTTCATCAAGTGTGCCACAAGATGGTGAAAAAGATGGGAGAGTAGAAAATAAAGATACTTATATCTCCCATGAGCAAATGGTGGTACAAGCACAAGATGTTGACGGTCCACAACCTCCTCCTCAAGTGGTCAATAGAAGAAATACACCTCTCCTACAAGATCATCCACAAGATCTCATCATAGGGAGTCCATCAAAGGGTGTAATGACTCGATCTAAAAAACTTGCTTCATTTATTGCTTATCACTCTTTTGTCTCTTGCTATAAGCCTACCAAGGTAGAAGAAGCTCTCAAAGATCCGGATTGGATCAATGACATGCATAAAGAGTTGAACAACTTCACTCGCAATGAAGTTTGGACTCTTGAAGAGCGACCAAAAGGTGCAAGAGTCATTGGAACAAAGTGGGTGTTCCGCAACAAGCAAGATGATCAAGGTGTTGTCGTGAGGAACAAGGCAAGACTAGTTGCAAAGGGGTTCTCTCAAGTTGAAAGTTTGGATTTTAGAGAGACCTTTGCACCGGTTGCAAGATTAGAAGCCATCCGTATCCTTCTTGCATATGCATCACATCATGAAATGAAACTATATCAAATGGATGTGAAAAGTTCATTTTTAAATGGCTTTATTAATGAACTAGTCTATGTTGATCAACCTCCTGGATTTGAAGACCCTAGATATCCTAATCATGTTTATAGGTTGTCCAAGGCACTATATGGGCTTAAGCAAGCCCAAGAGCTTGATATGAGCGCCTTCGGGACTTCCTCATTGAGAAGGGCTTCACCAGTGAGAAGGTCAACACCACTCTATTCACCAAGAAGCTTGATGGGCATATCTTCATTTGTCAAGTATATATTGATGATATCATCTTTGGATCATCAAATGAAGACTCATGCAAAGAATTTGGTGATTTGATGTCAAAGGAGTTCGAGATGTCCATGATTGGTGAGCTTACATTCTTTCTTGGTTTTCAAGTCAAGCAAATGAAAGAAGGCATCTTCATCTCTCAAGAGAAATACACAAAAGATCTTCTCAAAAGATTCAAGATGGATGAATGTAAGTCAATCAAGACACCAATGCCTACCAATGGACATCTCGACCTAGATGAGGGAGGTAACCCGGTTGATCAAACTCTCTACCGTTCTATGATTGGTAGCTTGTTATATTTAACCGCATCTAGGCCCGACATCATGTTTAGTGTGTGTATGTGTGCTAGGTTTCAAGCTAGTCCTAAGGAAACACATTTAATTGCCGTAAAAAGAATCCTTAGGTATCTTAAGCACACACCAAGTATTGGCCTTTGGTATCCCAAAGGAGCTATATTTAAATTAGTCGGCTATTCCGATTCGGATTATGCCGGATGCAAAGTGGATAGAAAGAGCACATCCGGAGGGTGCCATTTGCTTGGTAGATCACTTGTGTCTTGGTCCTCCAAGAAACAAAATAGTGTGGCTTTGTCCACCGCCGAAGCGGAATACATTGCCGCGGGTGCTTGTTGTGCACAAATTTTATACATGAAACAAACTTTGCTAGACTATGGTGTAGTTCTAGAAGAGGTACCTCTTTTGTGCGACAATGAAAGTGCGGTAAAACTTGCAAATAATTTGGTTCAACACTCTCGCACCAAGCACATAGATATTCGTCATCACTTTCTAAGAGATCATGTTGCTAAAAATAATATATCATTAGAAGGTATAAGAACCGAAGATCAATTAGCGGATATCTTCACTAAACCGCTAGATGAGGCTACATTTTGTAGATTGCGAAATGAGCTCAATGTACTTGACTTTAGCAACTTCACAAAAAATTAAGCTTGTGTTGTCCCTTGCATTCATTGTAATATACAACATGTTTAATTTTTGGCAATGCATGTAGGGCTTGTCTAACATGGTTAAGATAACCACCGAAAAGCGTGTGAAGAAGCTTAACCTTGGATCAAACTTGACAAGCAACTAGATTTACTTACATAGTATTGCATATACATGAATGTTGTTTTGTCGTTTTGTTCCATTTGCCCTCTTATTGCTTATTTTCTTAAAAAGAATTATAGCCTAAGGCAAAATATTTTGAAAAATATGAGGGTTTGAGAGAGGTCACTCACATCAGTCCCAATTGCTGTTTATTTGGATCTTATTCAAGTTGGGACTTGATTGGGAACAGGCAGCGCGAAGGATCTTTGAAGATTTATTGGAAAAGCTGCACCGGACGCTGTTGTCCAGTGTCCGGTCAGTTCATAGGAGGTGAACTGCTGCTGAAGGAGTGACCGGACGCTGCGTTTGTGCGTTCGGTCAGGAAGGGATCCAGCGTCCAGGCGTTTGAAGGAAAATCAGGCTGAGTTGACCGGACCCTGCCTACGTCCGGTCATGGACCACCGGACGCGTGCGGTCGTGATTCTAGAGGAATTGGACCTCTCTAGAATCAACCAGATGCTGGGTGGTAGCGTCCGGTCGCTACCACCGGAGCGTCCGGTCAATGGAGAACGTGCGGTTTCTGATCTCTTTCCCTGTTTCCTTCTCCGTTACGCGTGGGATCTCCTTTTAACCGTCCATATCTTCGATCTCAGCCAGCAGCAACTAACCCTAATCGCCATAGTCACCTTTCCCTAGCCCAAGCCGCCGCCAGGTCACCGCCGCAGCTCTCCCGTCTCCCGCGACCGTACGCCCGGCTCCGTCCGCCAGCGAGCCTCCTCGCGCGCTCGCCAGACCCGTGCGCCTCCTGCGACTCAGCGCCGCTGTCGGCTTCCCAGGCACTGAGGGCCATTCAAGGCCATTGATCCAAGCCCTAGCCCTTCTCCTCGATTGCTTGGTAAGGCCTAATCTCTATGTTGAATTTACCTTGCTTGTGACCTAGATCCATGGCTATGCACTGATTTCAAATCATCCAGGGCTGTCAATTCATTCACCGTTCTTCGCAACCCTAGCCTCAGCCGGTTCCGAGGTTTCCCCCGCGTGACACGTCCCTCTTTCTCTTGGATCGCCAGTTCGTCAGGTAGCTTGCCCATCGTCTCAATCTCGCACCTACATTGCTTGCTTCCTCAGTCTTTCGCATCTATTAGATATATTGTATTTATTTGTATATCCATCTATTCTATCGTGCAGCGAGTCAGTGCCGTTGATGTTCCTGTGGCAGTTGGCAGTAAACTCGGAGCCAATCTCGCGAGTAAGGATCGAGGCCAAGCCTCGGGAGTGTCAGTTTGACAGTTGATCTTCATCAGCGGCAGTTCATCCTCTTGTCAGATCAGATGGCTCACACCAAGAACATTGGTGGTGGTCCAGGTGATGATGATCGGAGGCCCCCACCTCGCAAGCCTGCAGGACCAAAAGACAAAGTGACGAAGCAGGTTACTTCTAAGAAGCGCAAGTACCCCGATGCCGTTCTGATCGTACTAGTGCTATAGTTCCACCGAGGCCAGCCACACAGCGCAGAGGTTCACGCCCATCGCCTAGACCATAGGGTCCGCCTCCAGTGGTACACCTTGACTTGAGGGCCGCCACAGCCAGACAGGTTCGCCAGTTGAGGTTTGTTGAGTTCGATGTGTGGTTTCCTCCGAGGAGGGATGAGAGAGCAGCATAGGGGTTCTACACGCCGCTCCAGGAGGATTTCTATAATGTCTATCTCAACAGTGGGGCAGTGTTCAGATCTCAGAGAGTCTATAGTTTAGAGTCTATTATGGCAGCAGCTGGAGAGTACATCCGCCCCTACTTGTCATAATTGCCGGGGCTCACAGATCTAATTGGCCGGACAGGAGTATATGTACCATCTTGGGTTCGACAGTTTTATGCTTCACTCTACGTTGATCCGCATCACAACTTCATTCACTTTGCATTCAACGGCAGAGATTACAGGGTGATGAGTTTCAGGGCCCGGGAGATACTGAGACTACAGGATCAGCCTGTCAAATTGCATGAGGTATGTTATGGACAGCAGGAGCCTCCTAGGCGTCCTCATGGAGGGTTGGTGCCCCCTACAGATCTGGTGCGACATTGCTTCAAGGAGCCCTTTGGTGAGGGGTCGAGCAGGAACCCCAGTGACCTAACACCTACAGCTC
Source organism: Miscanthus lutarioriparius (assembly GCA_904845875.1). Classification (NCBI taxonomy): domain Eukaryota; kingdom Viridiplantae; phylum Streptophyta; class Magnoliopsida; order Poales; family Poaceae; genus Miscanthus; species Miscanthus lutarioriparius. The sequence continues at coordinate 33,823,180 of CAJGYO010000012.1, forward strand.
GTGTGCTAGAGGCCATTATCAGGAGGACACTACTTCCTAGGTTGGGATACAGAGAGGGTCTAACTTGCCTATAGCTCTGGCTCCTTAATGCCCTGATGCAGCAGACCGTGTTCGACATTTGGGACCTCCTTCTATCAGAGATGGAGGATACTATTGCTGAGGGCTTCAAGGGTCACAGATAGCTTCCTTATGCACATTGGGTCACATTCTTGATGCTCAAGTCTGTGCAGGTCAGGACCCCTAAGATGGTTGCAGAGTATAAAGCTGCCACCACAGAGTTTCCCGCATATAACATGGCACAGAGGATCAGGCACAGCACTCCACAGGCACTCGCTCAGCCTAGTCATCGTCTAGATGTTCCAGAGTCAGCAGCTCAGCAGGACGAGATCATTAAAGGCATAGCCGCTACAGAGGAGGAGCAGCTTGAGGCACAGCAGGGGATGACCGAGTCCAGTGATAGTTTGGATGATGACTATCTGCCGATTCCTCAGATGCCTCCACACAGACATGATGCAGAGGCAGGCAGTTCTAGCTTAGCTCCACCAGCACCGTAGACGGACCCTGCATTGATTGTCATTCTTGAGCGGATGTAGCAGGATCAGGCACGACAGGCACAAGAGACTGCTACTAACTTTGCACAGTTCTAGGCTCGTCAGGATGAGTTCCAGAGGTAGCAGCAGCTCCTCCAGCAGCAGCAGCAGCAGATGCATCAGCAGCAGTTACTTATGCAGCAGCAGCTCATGGGATTCATGCAGCGTGTAGTGACAGCTCTTGGGGCTCCACAGCCACAGCATTCGCCCCAGCTTGCTCAGTCTGCCACCACTACGACGACTCCAGCTGTATAGCCTAGTGGGCTCCAGAGTCAGGGACAGCCTCCAGCTTAGTTTGCTTCACCTCTAGTATAGGTGTCCTAGTGGTTAGCATCACTAGTGGTAGCCCCGTAGTTCACTCCACTTCAGACGGGCTTCACACCGGATCAGTTATCCTCGCTTTTCGTGCCTGACACATCAGTCTCTAGGAGTCTTGGAGCATCTTTCAGTGAGTTGACAGGGATGCCTACACTGCCACATATGCATGCATCGGGTCCTTCTACTACAGCTATAGTCGTCGTGACGACACAGAGGCTTCCCAGCTCAGTTGCTTCCTCAGACCTGACAGATGTACCAGCAGCCTCACAGACAGCACCGGCCCCAGCTCAGACCCAGACTGCTTCAGCGACACTTCCTGCCTCAGAGGGTCAGTCAGTTCATAGCTCAGGGTCAGATGATGATGGCGCCTAGTTCCACATTGCTACACGTACTTCAGCGCCCGACTCGTCCGCTGCAGCCCCACTGACCGACCCTTAGTTTTGGTGTTTGACGCCAAAGGGGGAGAGGGTTCGAGTATGTAGATTCAGGGGGAGCATCGTTTAGGGGCAGCTTGTTTTTTTGTATTAGCTTATTATATATATTTGGAGTTTTATTTGTGTGATACTCTATTACTATTATGCATTCGTGTGTTACTTTCATGCATACTATTATATCTATGTGATAGTGATATCTACGTGATTGTGATATATGACATGTGTGCTCTCTACTTTACATTATTTATATGTCATATCACTTGTGTTATGCTCATTTGCCTTTGCTTCCGTGTTTATACTCCTTTGCAAATGAGCTTTGTTACTCGTACTCATGCTTAATTCATATCCTTTGAGTACATTGTGTTGGCTTGGGTCATATAAGCTTGACTAACACTTTTGTTCTTATCGACAAAAGCTTATATGAACCAAGTCCGTCAAAAACCTCACTCTTTCACATACTCGATGTGGTATTGTCATCAATCACCAAAAAAGGGGAGATTGAAAGCATCTAGGCCCCTAGTTGGGTTTTGGTGATTAGTGACAATACAAGATTACTATGACTAACGTGTGTTTTGCAGAGGCAATTAAGTTAGGTCATGGTAATGGAGATCGATTGGACAATCGAGGTGGTCATGCCCCTACGATGGAAATCGTTTCAGTTTTCAAAGGATGGACGACAAGGTTAAGGATGACTAGTTCTAAGTGTCGATTGGAGTTGGAGTGACACTTAGAGTAGTTTAGGACTTTATTTTTCCTTTGACCGTACTATTAAGGGGGGTATGGACGGGTAGCTTGACCTAGATGAGTCTAGTGAGTTAGGTGTGGTGCACACTTGTTAAAACTAGCACTAGGTAGCTCCACAACAGCCCTATGATCCAATGGAGCAAACTTCATTCACACATGGTCGAGAGTTGAAGGTGAATGGAGGGTCAAATACTGACTGGACGCTGGCCGCAGGGTCCGGTCAGTTCATTTGATCAAGAGACTGTGTTCGGTGCGACCGGACGCTGGAGTGGTCAAGTGACCGGACGTTGAAAGGCAGCGTCCGGTCGACTCCAGTAAGGTTCCAGAGAAGAGAATCTACGACCGGACGTGTTCGGTAAGTACTATCGGACCCTGGGGGTTCAGCGTCCGGTCGAGTACAGTAAGGTTCAAGTAAGGTTTTAATGCGACTGGACGCGTCCGGTCAGTGGTGACCGAACCCTGTCAGCGTCCAGTCAACACATTTTCACTGGTATGCGAGTTGAACTGACCAAAGCGTCCGGTCACCCCGCAGAGGCACATAACGGTTCGTTTTTCAGGCTGCCTTATAAATAGAAGCTCCACTCGTGTGTGGAGTTACTTTTGCTCATTCCAACAGCTGAGAAACACGTTTGTGAGTGCCAAGAAGAGAAAGGTCCTAGTGAGGTGTTTGTGATTTGAGAATCCAAGAGTGAAACCTCATTAGTGAATCAAGAGTAGTCAAGTGTGCATCCATCTTCTCATTAGGCTTCGCGTGGTCAAGTGAGAGTTCGTGCTTGTTACTTTTAGTGATCGCCATCACCTAGACAACTTGGTGGTGATTGGGAGCTTGGTGATCACCCGGCGGAGGTTGTGGGTGTCCCAACTCAAACTGTGAGTGGTTTTGGGTGATTCGCCGCGATGGAGTGTCGAAGAATCAACCCGTAGAGAGCACTTGATCCTTGCGCGGATCAAGGGGGAGCTACACCCTTGCGCGGGTGCTCCAACGAGGACTAGTGGGGAGTGGCGACTCTCCGATACCTCGGCAAAACATCGCCGCGCTCTTCTCTCTCTTTACTTCGAGCATTTACTTTGATTATTTACTTTAAGCAATTCAATACTTGTCTTTACATTCATAGAATTGCCATGCTAGATTAAGTTTGGAACATAGGTTGCAAGTCTTTTGTGCCTTAGTTTGATAGAAACACTTTTGTAGGCACAAAGGCTTAATTGGGCTATCCGTAGGATTTGATTATTGCAAGAAAATTTAGAATTAGTCCAATTCACCTCCCTCTTAGGCATCTTGATCCTTTCACCACCTAATGGCGATATAAATATTTCCATTTTCCTGTTTTCTTAACCAAAATAACAATATAATAATTTATTGAAGCAACCAATATAGCAGCAACAAAGGGAAGATTGTGAACAGTAGGCTGTAATTTTGAATAAAAGCAATGTGTTTTTGTACTTCTGAAGAAATCGACAACTTAATTTCTATAGAAGTTCGAAATCATATACTAACTGCACACCTTCTATGACCCCGAAACAGTTCATGATAATCGGTAGCATGTCACTTGTAGTCAGAAAATCATGAGATGCAACAAGTTACATCAATTTGCTACGAAACCATCACTTCTCATTGGGTACACTAATTTGCAAAGTAGTAATCTGTAGTCTCAAATATCAGCAGGGCTTAGCAGGAGCTAGAGTGGTGCAATCCTAAGCTGGAGAGAGTAAAAGCCATGTCAAATGCTGAAACAACCATGTATCTAAGGAGAGAATTCCTTATTTGACACTGAGAAAATGAGTTGTTCCTTTCTTGATCCTAAAATTTTCTTCGTTTCCTATTTGATACTCACTTCAACTTTCATCCCTAATTTGACACTACCGTCAAATCCGTTAGCTATCGGTGTTAACTGGCTGTTAAAAAGACGTTTTTGTCCCTAGAAAAAAAAACGGCGAAGCAAATTTGAGAGGAAAAAAAACCTGCGCCTTTTTTTGCAGCTGGGCGCATGCATCAGAAGCGGGCGCAGTTTTTTTCCCTCTCAAATTTGCTTCGCCGTTTTTTTTTCTAGGGGCAAAAACGTCTTTTTAACAACCAGTTAACACCGTTAGCTAACGGATTTGACGGTAGTGTCAAATTATGGATGAAAGTTGAAGTGAGTGTCAAATAAGGAACGAAGAAAATTTCAGGCCAAAAAAGGAACGACTCATTTTCCCAGGCCTTGTTTAAATTGCAAGTTTTTTCACTCTCTTTCCATCACATCAAATCTTTAGACACATACATGGAGTATTAAATGTAGATAAAAAAATAACTAATTACACAGTTTGATTGTAAATTACGAGACGAATCTTTTGAGCCTAGTTAGACCATGATTGGACAATAATTATCAAACATAAACGAAAATGCTACAGTGCCAAATACTGATTCCTAACCCCGATCTAAACAAGGCCCCAGTGTAAAATAGAATTCTCTCGTATCCAAATCAGTCGTATCACAAGTAAATTTGCACCAGCATTCACGATGAATGATCTCATGCAAATAAACCGGCTGTCGATCTTCCGCAGGGCTGGACTAAACTGAGCTAGTGCGTCACCCTTGTAGTCATGATCTCCCAGAACTGAAAACGCACGCGTCCACAATGAAGCCTCAGTGAACATATAATACAAGAGTATTTTCCGTCGTCGCATCGATACAAGAGGAATAGAACTGGTAATAGAAGAGCGCGAGTTTCAGGTTCAATTACGGCTTCTGTAAGCTGTTCGCCCTGTAGATGTCCGTGAAGGATTGCTCAAACGCATCGTCATCAACGCCCGTCAGCCCGGTGTCGTAGAAGTTGACCCCGGTGGATACCACGAAGTCGATGTCGAGCTTCTCCCCGACCCTTCCCATCTGCAGGAAATTCAACGATTACTACTACTGCTCTTACCAGTTATTACAGTCCCGGAGGTAAATTTTCACGTCAGATCGGTCTGTTGAGTAAAATCTTCTGTCATGTCCTTGTGATTCGTAGATCGTAGATCCACGACTGCCGGGAGTTTTTTCTTTGTCCACTACACAACTCTGGTCTCGTTCGTTTGTCTTAAATTTGACTTGTTCGACTTATTTTTCCAGCCGGAACAGTATTTTTCTCTCACAATAATTTAGCCGGAACAGTGTTTTTCAGCCAGTTTCAGCTAAAGTTCAAACCAGCGAACGGGGCCTCTATGTGTTTTATGCAGTTTCAACACATGATTTTTTTTTGCACCATAGGATTAAGATCCAACAGCCTCTATCTTTTTTCTACCTCCAGCCTCCACATATCACAGATCACAATTTTTTTTATAGAAGGACAAATCACAGATCCGCCGCCGCCGCCACCGCCACTGCCACTGCCATGGCCGACGCGGGCGCGGGCGCTGCCGCCGTCGCCACCGCCACTGCCATGGCCGGCGCGGGTGCGGGTGCCAGGGCGAGCTCGCCGATCGCTGGTGGTCACCGGTGAGAAAGAGAGAGGGAGAGAGATAAAAAAATCCATGTGTTTTTTTTTACTAAAACACATATGTGTTGTATAGCATTTCTGAATAATAAAGATGATTGGATAATTTTGAGACTGCTAATATTATTTTACACTTTACATATGTTTCACGAGGACTCATTTTTAGTTTTTTAAAAAAAAAACTGAGTACGCTTTGGAGTTTTTCCTTCAAAAAACAATGTTGGAAGTTTTTCTAAAACGAAACTTTGGAACTAGTAAAACTAGGATCAGATTATGGATTCAAAAAACATTCCTTCGAATCGAAGTCCACGTATCAGTATGTCATTGTGTACGTGACCCGTTTCCGAATTCTTATCTTCAGAGCACCCGTTTCTGAATTCCGGCTAAAGTGCAGTGTGCTGTGTGCACGGGTGAACTATTCGAACGCGCGATCAAATGCCGCCGCCCCATGCCGCGACCCCTCTTGCCATCCTCTCCCGCTTCCTCTCGTCGCCGTCTCCCTCGTCGGTGCCCGAGCTACTTCGCATCCACGCGCTCGCCGTCACCTCGGGCCTGTCTCAACGCCCCGACCTCGCCGCAAAGCTCGTCTCCGCCTACTCCTCTGCGGGGCGCCCCGGGCTCGCCGCGCTCGCCTTCTCGGCTTCCCCCTGTCCCGACGCATTCCTCTGGAATTCCCTCATCCGCACCCACCACTGCGCCTCAGACTTCGTGGCCGCGCTCGCCGCCCACCGTCGCATGCTCGCCTCTGGTGCACGGCCTTCCCCCTTCACCACGCCGCTCGCCGCCTCCGCCGCCGCTGAGCTCGGCGCGCTCGGCGTCGGCGCCTCCGTGCACGCGTACTGCGTCAGGTACGGCCTCCTCGTCGGCGATGGCGGCTCCGTCGCCGTCGCATCTTCTCTGGTTTATATGTACGCTAGGTGCGGTGCGGCGTCGTCGGAGACGCCGTGAAGGTGTTCGAGGAAATGCCTGAGAGGGACGTGGTCGCGTGGACCGCGGTGGTATCCGGGTGCGTGCGGAACGGGGAGTGTGGGGAGGGGCTGCGCTACCTGGTAGAGATGGTCAGGTTTGCAGGTGATGGCGAGGCGAGGCCAAACTCACGGACGATGGAGAGTGGCTTGGGGCGTGCAGGGTGCTAGATGAGCTGAATTCTGGTAGATGCCTGCACGGGTATGTAGTGAAGGTCGGGGTTGGTGATCCCCCCTTGGTAAATTCTGCCCTCTTCTCTATGTACTCGAAGTGTCACAGCACTGAGGATGCATGCACGTTATTCCCAGAGTTGCCAGAGAAAGATGTGGTTTCCTGGACAAGTTTGATTGGAATATACTGCTGGAGAGGGCTTATTATGGAGGCTATGGGGTTGTTCCAGGAGATGATGGGATCAGGTCTGCAGCCAGATGAGGTTCTCATTAGTTGTGTGCTTTCAGGGTTGGGTAACAGTGGCAATGTACATGGAGGGAAGGCATTTCATGCGGTTATAACGAAGAGAAACTTTGGAGATAGTGTTTGATTGGAAATGCTTTGATATCGATGTATGGAAAATTTGAATTGGTGGACTGTGCAGGCAGAGTTTTTAGATTGTTGCGGCAACAAGATGCGGACTCATGGAACTTGATGATTGTAGCAAACTGCAAAGCTGGATGTGATGTCAAATGCTTGGAGCTGTATCGTGAGATGCAGTTCAGAGATAAGTATGAATTCCTGTGTGGTGCCAACAGCTTGGTTTCGGTAATCTCTTCTTGCTCACGGCTAGCGGAACTAAGACTAGGTCGATCAGCACACTGTTATTCAATCAAGCACTTGCTTGATGAGGATTCATCAGTTGCAAATGTTTTAATTGGCATGTATGGGAGGTGCGGAAAGTTTGATCATGCATGCAAAATATTTGGCCTGGCCAAACTGAAGGGGGATGTTGTCACATGGAATACACTGATATCTAGCTATGCTCATCTGGGACATTCAAATGCTGCGGTGTCACTGTATGATCAAATGCTCACTGAAGGCCTGACACCCAACTCAACAACCTTGATCACTGTCATTTCAGCTTGTGCAAACTTGGTTGCATTGGAACGTGGAGAGAAGATACATTCTTACGTTAAAGAAATGGGGTGGGACTATGATGTATCAATCAACACAGCACTTGTTGACATGTATGCTAAATGTGGGCAGCTTGGAATTGCAAGAAGGATTTTTGACTCTATGCTTCAACATGATGTTGTTGCATGGAATGTTATGATATCAGGGTACGGGATGCATGGGGAAGCAAAACAAGCACTAGAATTATTTGGTAAGATGGAAGGAGGAAGTATTAAGCCTAATGGTGTCACCTTTCTTGCTATTCTATCTGCTTGCTGCCATTCAGGGCTTCTTGAGGAGGGCAGGAAGCTGTTCACAAGAATGGGAAAATACTCACTTGAGCCTAACCTGAAGCATTACGCCTGCATGGTGGATCTCCTAGGGAAATCTGGGCATCTCCAAGAAGCAGAAGATATGGTTTTAGCCATGCCAGTAGAACCTGATGGCGGGATATGGGGAACTTTGCTTAGTGCCTGCAAATTGCATGACAACTTTGAGATGGGTTTAAGGATTGCAAAAAAGGCATTTGCTTCTGAACCAGAAAATGAGGGATATTACATTTTAATATCTAATTCTTATGGCAGTGCTAAAAAATGGGATGAGATAGAGAAACTAAGAGAAACGATGAAGAATCATGGAGTTCAAAAAGGTGTAGGTTGGAGTGCAGTTGATTATTGTGGGTGACTTCAATTTCAGTTATGCTCTTTCCGTACTCATAATAACATTCTTTTGCAGAACAGATAGTGGTCTCGTAGACAGAAGTACAAATTTGCTGATGGATGGAACTATTTGTTTGTTAGCACTAATCTTAGGTAAATGCTTGGAAGATTTGGGCATATGGATGATTTGAATGGCATGAAGTAAGATTGTCGGGATTTGAGGCCAAATGGCTAACTGTCTCGGAAGCAATATATGTGAATGATTACATCGTAGAAGTTATAAGGCCATAAATCAGGTGACCGTGGTGCTTTTGGAGAATACACAAACTGCTAATTTAAATAGAAGTGAAGTTGGAGTACATTGGTAGTAGATTCCGCTATGATGCAGGCTGAAGCAGCACCACTGGTCGATATTATTTGGCCATGATCATAGTGTCAGTGTTACTATTGCAGTTTGCTGTAAGAAGTACTGATTGCTACATTGTTGCCATGATTATGGTGCCAGTGTCACTATTGCAGTTTTCTGCAAGAAGTACTGAGCTAGTGTTATGTTGCTACAGTGACAGTTGTCAGTTGCAAAAGAATGACACATATCTGAAATTATGTACCCGACTGCTTATGATAAGGTACCTCGTTCTGCCCGTGGGTCTAATTTTTTTTATATCCTATCTGTAATCCTCGTATGTCATGTGGGGCCACGCCTATACAAGGAAACGGCGTGCCCGGGATGGCCGCAGAGCCACTGAGGATTTGGGCGCGGTCACCATGCAGGCAGGCGCGCCAGCTGAAGATATGGGCGTGGTCACCAGGCATGCAGATCAGGAAGAAATGGCAAGTGGCTAGAAGGAAATAACAGCCGATCAAGGCCTTAGAATTAGGAGCAATTAGCTCCAATTTGTAGTGCCGAACGGCCTATATATGAGAATACTCAGGATGATTAATAATCAAGCAAGAATTATTACCTAATCTCTCTTCTTCTTCCTCTAAACCGACTGGAGCTGAGGGGCAAAACCTCGTCCAGCTACCACGGGTCGCGGCTACGAACTCCGTAGCCGGGGACCTGCTAGTCTCGGACATGACGTCCTTGACAACCTGGTATCATGATCCAGGCCTTCCTCGCCTAGCCGATCATCCTCTCCTCCGCCGCCGCTCCGAACTCCTTCTGCCCCGCCCACCCCTCACCAAGCCGTTGTCATGGGAGACCAGGAGGCCGCCCTATAGGCTACTCTGGACGCCCTGGCCGCCACCCTCAAGTCTCTGCAGGCATTAGTCGATACCAACTCTCAGGCGATCCAACGCCTGAACGCTGCCCAGCCGACGTCGTCTTCCTCCGGCAACAAGTCCGCCACAGGGGAGCACCACCAGGACCGGCCGCCACGGTTCCAGAATTTGGATTTTCCACGGTATGATGGCAAATCCGATTCGCTCATCTTCATTAACCGTTGCGAATCCTACTTCCACCAGCAGCGCATCATGGAGGAGGAGAAGGTTTGGATGGCCTCCTACAATGTGGAGGAAGGTGCCCAGATGTGGTACATCCAGATACAGCAGGACGAGGGAATTCCGTCGTGGCGCCGCTTCAAGGACCTGCTGCACCTGCGCTACGGACCTCCTCTGCGCTTGAACCCGCTCGGCGAATTGGCGGCGTGCAAGCGCATGGGCACCGTCGCGGAGTACCAGGATCGCTTCCAAGCTCTCCTCCCTCGCGCGGGCCGCCTGGACGAGGAACAACGGGTCCAGCTCTTCACCACGGGCCTCCAACCGCCGCTCAGCATCGACGTCGAGGTGCATAATCCGTAGTCCCTCACCGGAGCTATGAGCCTGGCACGCAAGCTCGAACTGCGGGAGCAGTACGCGGCGCCTCCACCTCGCGCGGCGCCCCGAGCACTCTTACCGGCGCCCGCACTGCGTCTTGATATGCTGGCGCCGCCCATGAACACCTCGATCGCCCCGGCCACAGTCACCGTGGAGGACCGGCCGGTCAAGCGCCTCACCCAGGCTGAGCAGGAGGAACGCCGTCGCTTGGGCCTCTGCTACAATTGCGACGAGAAGTTCGGCCGAGGGCACAACCGGGTCTGCAAGCGCCTTTTCTTGTTGTAGGGCGTTGTGGAGGACGACGAGGACATTGAAGAGGGCGCCACCGAGACGAGCCCCCACTTCTCGCTCCACGCCATCGCCGGCGTCCACCTCAGCGACACGATGCAAATATAGGTCACGCTGGGCGACACGTCCCTCATCGCACTCCTCAAGTCCGGATCGACCCACAATTTCATCTCCGAGGCAGCCGCACAGCGCACAGGACTTCCTCTGCAGCACCGTCCTCACCTGACGGCCACGGTGGCCAACGACGAGCGCGTCTCCTGCCTGGGCGTCATCCACCAGGCCGCGCTCACCATCAGCGGCGACACCTTCGCCGCAGACTTGTTCGTCATGCCTCTCGCCGGCTACAACGTGGTCCTCGGCACGCAGTGGCTCGCGTCGCTGGGGCCGATCCTCTGGGATTTCCGTGCCCGGACGATGACATTCAAGCGGAACACGCGTGACGTCTGCTGGCACGGGATGGCAGGCCCTGCCGCACCCGACCTCCGCGCAACTACTGCCAGCGCCACCCTGCTGGACGAGCTCCTCGACTCCTTCGCCGAGCCCCACGGGCTGCCTCCTCCTCGCAGCCGAGACCACAACATCATCCTCCTGCCAGGATCGCAGCCCGTGGCGGTCCACCCCTACCGGTACCCGGCGACGCACAAGGACGAGCTGGAGCGGCAATACGCCGCCATGCTGGACCAGGGGCTCATACGTCGTAGCTCCTCGGCCTTCTCTTCCCTGGTCCTCCTCGTCAAGAAGGCCGACGGGTCGTGGCGTTTCTGCGTCGATTACCGCGCCTTGAACGCGATCACCGTCAAGGATGCTTTTCCCCCATCCTGATGGTCGATGAGTTGCTGGACGAACTCCACGGCGCCAAGTTCTTCACCAAGCTAGACCTCCGCTCGGGCTACCACCAGGTCTGCATGTGCCCCGCTGACATCGCCAAGACGGCGTTCCGCACACACGACGGGCTGTACGAGTTTTTGGTGATGCCGTTCGGGCTGTGCAACGCTCCGACCACGTTCCAAGCGCTGATGAACGATGTCCTGCGCCCTTTCCTTCGCCGGTTTGTGCTCGTGTTTTTTGATGACATCCTCATCTACAGCTCATCTTGGGCAGATCACCTCCGGCACCTCCGTGCCTTCCTCACCGTGCTGCAACAGCACCGGCTCTTCGTCAAGCGTTCTAAGTGCGCTTTTGGGGTCGCCTCCATCTCCTACCTGGGGCACGTCATCACCGAGGCCGGCGTTGCCATGGATCCCGCCAAGGTGCAGGCGGTCCGTGACTGGCCCTAGCCACGCTCGGCGCATGCAGTACAGGGCTTCCTTGTCTTGGCGGGGTACTGCCGCAAGTTCGTCCACGACTACGGCACCATTGTGGCTCCCCTCACGGCGCTGTTAAAGAAGGAAGGGTTTCGCTGGACCCCTGACGCCACCGCGGCATTCTAGGCCCTCAAAGCCGCGGTCACCTCAACTCCGGTTTTGTCCCTGTCGGACTTCGACAAGCCGTTCGTCGTCAAGTGCGATGCATCGACCCATGGTTTCGGGGCAGTGCTCATCCAGGAGAAACACCTGATTGCCTACTTCAGCCGGCCCGTCGCGCCGCGACACCGTTCCCTCGCCGCCTACGAACGGGAACTGATCGGCCTTGTCCACGCCGTCCATCATTGGCGTCCGTATCTCTGGGGACGCTGCTTTTTGGTGCGCACGGACCACTACAGCCTCAAATTTCTCCTCGACCAGCGCCTCGCGACGATCCCACATCATCATTGGGTCGGCAAGCTCCTCGGGTTCGACTTCACCGTTGAGTACAAGCCCGGCGCTACGAACACGGTGGCCGACGCCCTCTCGCACCGCGACACTGAAGAGGGCGCTGTCCTCGCCATCTCCGCGCCTCGGTTCGACTACATCGAGCGCCTCCGCCAGGCTCAGGACACCGATCCGGCCCTCGTCGCCATCAAGGACGAGATCACTGCAGGCACCCGGGCGGCGCCGTGGTCCCTCATCGACGGCATGGTGGCCTATGATTCCCGCCTCTACGTTCCGCCGGCGTCACCACTACTGTCGGAAATCATGACCGCCGTGCACGAGGACGGCCACGAGGGTGTGCAGCGCACCGTGCACCGCCTCCGCTGCGAGTTCCACTTTCCCAACATGCGCCGCATGGTCCAGGACTACGTCCGAGCATGCTCCACCTGCTAGCGATACAAATCGGAACATCTTCATCCGGCTGGCCTGCTCATGCCGCCGCCGGTCCCGAAGGTGGTCTGGACCGACATCGGTCTGGACTTCGTTGAGGCGCTGCCGCGCGTTGGGGGAAAATCTATCATACTGACAGTGGTGGATCGCTTCAGCAAGTATTGCCACTTCATTCCCCTGGCTCACCCGTATTTTGCAGAGTCCGTGGCCCAGTCTTTCTTCATCGACATTGTTCGACTCCACGGCATGCCTCAATCGATGGTGTCCGACCGCGATCCGGTGTTCACTTCCAAGTTCTGGAGGGAGCTGATGCGCCTCATGGGCACCAAGCTGCACATGACAACGGCTTTTCATCCGCAATCGGATGGCCAGATGGAGGCAACCAACCGCGTCATTGTCATGTACCTACGCCGCTTCACCGGCGACCAACCCCGTCAGTGGCTTCGCTGGCTGCCGTGGGCGGAATACATCTACAACACGGCCTATCAAACTTCGCTCCACGGCACGCCGTTCCGGGTGGTCTACGGCCGGGATCCGCCTACCATTCGGTCCTATGAGCCGGGCGAGACTCTTGTCGCTGTCGTCACCAAGAGCATGGTAGACCGCGACGAGTTTCTGGAGGACGTCCGCTACCGGCTTGAACAAGCCCAGGCGGTCCAGTAGCTGCACTACGACAAGCTGCACCGGCAAGTCTCCTACGCGGTGGGTGACTGGGTTCTACTCCGTCTATGCCATCGTCCGGCCGCCTCACTGCCCCAGGCGACCACAGGGAAGCTGAAGCCTCGCCTTGCCTCCGCACACTAGGCTGCACGACGTCTTCCACATCGGCCTCCTCAAGAAGTTCATCGGTGATCCGCCAGCTACACCACCACCTCTTCCGGTCATCCACAACGGCACCGCTGTTCCGGAGCCCGAACGGGCAGTGCGCATCCGCCTGGCTCGCGGCGTTCGACAGGTGCTCATCCAATGGAAGGGAGAAACCGCGGCCTCTGCAATCTGGGAAGATGTGGATGTGGACTCCTTCCTTCACAAGTACCCGGCGTTCCAGCTCGAGGACGAGCTGCTAGTCGAGAGGGGGAGAGATGTCATGTGGGGCCACGCCTATACAAGGAAACGACGCGCCCGGGATGGCCGCAGAGCCACCGAGGATTTGGGCTTGGTCACCATGCAGGCAGGCGCGCCAGCTGAAGATATGGGCGTGGTCACTAGGCATGCAGATCAGGAAGAAATGGCAAGTGGCTAGAAAGAAATAACAGCCGATCATGGCCTTAGAATTAGGAGCAATTAGTTCCAATTTGTAGTGCCGAATGGTCTATATATGAGAATACTCAGGATGATTAATAATCATGTAAGAATTATTACCTAATCTCTCTTCTTCTTCCTCTAAACCGACTGGAGCTGAGGGGCAAAACCTCGCCCAGCTACCACGGGTCGCGGCTACGAACTCCGTAGCCGGGGTCCTGCTAGTCTCGGACCTGACGTCCTTGACATCGTAGCTTCCTTATCTGTTTCAGTATTTTTTATGCTATTTGGCAGATTAGATATGGTGGTATGGTGGAGCAAACACTTCTCCAGGTTCAGTTGCAAATCCAATTCACCTCGCTACTTTTCTCGTGATGCATTGTTTGTTATGGCCGCATGCAGTTTACCCTATACTTTTCTCCTCGTGATACATTGTTTGGCGTGGCTGCTATTTCTTTTAACTGCTAATTTAAATATTGCCTTTGGATAATCAGGGAAATGTATTTTGCAGAGTCCTTGTGAGTCATGACAAAACACGGAGGAGCCCATGTAAATGGTATGGGACATAAAGGAAGTCAGAACCCACGACAGTATCACAATCATCTCTGATTTCTTAAGCATTCGTCCACGCGTTCCTGCATTCCTGATGATCAACTAGCATCATTCATGATTGATCTTCTGTAGCTGCTGGTTTGGTTCTTCGCCACTTGATTCTGCTGCATCAATTTAATGGGCGATCATTGAAAGGAAAATCTTAATGGGTGATACTCGCCTCTTTCTCCTGTGTGTCTGTCCTGATGTAGGAGCACAGAAACTTCCTGCAGGGAAGGGCATGCTGCCTTCCAGAATTATGAGGTGGTAGGGTCGGATAATGGAACCCATTTTCACGTGCCTTTGATGCCACGTTGATGCAGAGGCAGAGCTAGCAGCGGCACTGGTACCAGCGGGAGCAAACGTCGGCAGTGGTGAGATGAAGTAGTGGTCCTGGTCGATGAGGGTGAGATGAAGTCATGAACGCGGTCGATCCGTAACTGGCACCACTCGGCTACACAAGCTGAAAATCTCTGACCAACTTGTCGTTCTTTAAACTGTCTGTTGATGACGTATGGCTGACTGAACACGTCTGGACTCGTCGTGCGAGCCTGAAAGAACTTAAATACAAGCTGACACCATGTAAATTACAAATGGCATCTTGTAATTTCAGATATTCATATTCATGACAGGCATAGTCTATCTTCACAAACCTTGAACGAGAAGCCTGCATCTCCATCTTTCTTGGCCATAGCAAAAGATAATCCCTTTATCAACAGACCAAAAAGTATCTACTACTCTTTTAGTCATTTTCTCTTTTTTTCCTCCTATATTCAGATATACGTCCTGTTGAAAGCTTTAGTTTGGTTTTGGTGAATTGATTAAACTCTAAGTGCTAACCTAACTTATCAAAGTGATAATAAGATAGGTAGCACTATTCCAAATGATGGAGTAATGGTGAAGATCATGATGATGATGTGGTGACCATGATGATCAAGTGCTTTGGACATGAAAAAAAGAAAGAAAAACAAAAAGCTCAAGGCAAAGGTGAAACTTAATAGAAGTTTTTTGGTTTGGTGATCGAGATACTTAGCGAGTGTGATCACATTTAGGATAAATGATCGTACTATTAAGAGGGGAGCTCTTATCGGACAACTCGATCATCTAGTGCCACTAGGTGTTGAAAAACTTGCATATGCATTTTAGGCCTATTGCACATTTGGTGAGAAGGCGATTAATCTTTGAAAAATGATTGTGAAAATGCTAACATACTGCACGTGATGGTGAAACACTTAGAGTGTTAGCACTTTTACAAAGGTGATGAAGGGCTCAGGGTGCTGCCACGGGGGCACTGCCATGCCCTATCCGGTGCACCGCTACCCCTATGGCGGTGACCGGTAGAGGAGGCTAAGAGTGAGGTGCTCTGGTGGGGCACCGCCACCCTGTCCGGTGGCACCGCCACCCCTAGGGCGGTGCCCACTTCGACCCGACAGAGAAGAGGAAGAGTGAGGCGGCCATCGGAGCGATCGGTGTGCACTGCCGTGCGTAGGGTGGTGCACCGCCCTTGGCACCGCCATGGGTGTCCAGTGGCACCGCCATAAAAATCCAGAGAGCAGGGGAAAACAGGGAGGTCACCGCCGCGGGCACTGCCGCCCTAAGGGCGGTGCACCGCCTCTTTTCTCCAGAGACTTGGTCTCTTGGGCAGATTGGTTGGGTGGTCACCGCCACCTTAGGAGCGGTGCCACCGCTACCCTGTCCGGTGCCCCAACGACTAGTTTTTAGCTGTTGGAAAGTGACCGTTGGGAGGGGCACCGCCATGTCCGGTGCCAGGTACCGCAGTGTCCGGTGCCCTCCAGAAAGCTGCTCCAAATGGGTAATGACTCTATTTGCTTGTGGGCTTATAAATAGATCTAGTGGCCGGTCTTGAACACTCTCTTGACACTTCTAACAGCTGCATACACCCTTTGAGAGCTGAGCACACCACTCCACTCACTTGCACACTTGATTTCATCATCTTGAGTGAGATTGAAGAGCCTCTAGTGCATTGCTTAGTGTTATAGCATCTTGTGGCATTAGTTGGGCGATTTGGGCTGGTGGAGTTCTTGTTACTCTTGGTGTTTGTCGACACCTAGATGGCCTGGTGATTTGTGGATCGTCGAGCGGAGAAGGTGATTGTGATTGTGAGGGTTCTTGTGTCTTTCCCCTGTGGAGTGCCAAAGACAACTCTAGTGGATTGTGCGTGGCTTGTGGATTTGTGTGGCACCCGGTTGCGGGCTTGGCATGTGATGCCAATTAGCGCGTGAACCTCCAAGTGAGTGAATCGCCACAACGGGGACTAGCTTGCCAGCAAGCAAGTGAACCTCGGAGGAAAAATCATTGTGTCTTAATTGTCTCCTTCGTATGCATTGGTATTCATTCTCGTGATTGATTGGCTCCTTTGATGATTGGCTCACTCCTCTACATGGCGGTATAACACTCTATCTTCCCACGCATTTACATTTCTTAGTCAAGTGCTCTCTACGGGCTGATTCTTCGAATATCTGTCGTGGTGAATCGCCCACAACCGCTCACAACATGACTTGGGTCATCCACAAGCTCCGTCGGATAATCACCAAGCGTCCAATCACCACCGAGTCGTTTAGCTGATGGCGATCACCAAGAGTAACAAGCACAAACTCTCATTTGACCAAGACAAGCCTAATGAGAAAGGTGGATGCACACTTGCTACTCCCTATGCACTAATGAGGTTCTTAATCTTGGATTATCAAATCTCAATCACCCCACTATGCTCTTGCTCTCCCTTGCACTCCAAAGGTGTTTCTTAGCTAAAAAATGGGCAAGAGAGCAAAGTTGGACGAGTGAGGGAAGTATTTTTACTCCCCACTTTAAAACATACCCGTTGGGGTCCAACTCAGCACATTTCGAGGTGACCGGACGCTCAGGTCAAAGTGACCGGACGTGTCCGGTCAGTAGCCAATGGCTACATGATGCTAGCACAGTCATCAGAGATCGGACTCTAACCAGCGTTCGATCACCACTCATCTGACGCGTCCGGTAAGTATTTTCCTTCTCTGGATGCTTACTGTTGTTGACTGGACGTGGCCTCTAGTGTGTTAGGTAACAATGTCCAGTCCTTCATGAGTGCTGTTTGCTCTACAGTTGTGCACACCTGCGCGTCCGATCCTGACTAGGAGCCAGCGTCCGATCGATGAGCAAGCCCTAGCTGCACGAGCTAACGCTGACCAAACATGGCAACCTGTGGGTCCGGTCATCATCCAAGTCTCCATTCACCTCAAATTCTACTAACTTTGTGAACGACATCGATTTCAACTGATCTATGGGCTGTCCTTGAGCTACCTAGTTCTAAGTTTGACAAGTGTGCACCACACCTAAACCATTAGATTCACCTAGGTCAAGCTACTAGTTCATACCCCCCCCTTAATAGTACGACCAAAGAAAAAACAAAGTTCTAAACTACTCTAAGTGTCTCTCCAATGTCAAATGACACTTATAACTAGTCCGTCCTTAACCTTGTCGTCCATCCTTTGAAAACCGAAATGATTTCCATCGACAGGGGCATAAAACCCATAATTGCCCAATCAATCACCATTATCGTGACCTAACTCAAGTTGTCTCTACAAAACACACTTAGCACAGTAATCTTGTGTCGTCATTAATCACCAAAACCAAACTAGGAGCCTAGATACTTTCAGACATCGCCTTTGAGTGCTTATAGACAATAGCAACTAGAGTTGTGGTAGGTGGCTTGCATTCTTAGTAGGCTAGTGTAATATTTGCTTCGCCTCATATTTGTCTAACCGTTTTGCGTAGTGTTGTTGTAGAAATTTTTATAGGCTATTCACCCCCTCTAGCCATTAGGACCTTTCAAGTGGTATCGGAGCCATGGTCGCCGTGATTTGAGATTTAACAACCTTCGATGTCAAAATGGCTCAAATCAACAACACCAAGAAACCACGCCAATTTGATGGCACAAATTATCGATATTGGAAGTAAAAAATGACCACTCATATCAAGTCAATCAATAGAAGAGTGTGGAAGGTGACGGAGACCAAAATTGAGATAGCCGATCCGAAGAATCCCACCGCGGCCAAAGAAGTGTTTCTCTAAAACAATGACATTGCTCTTAGTGCTATTCATGATGCTATTGATGAGAGAACATTTGAGTAAATCATGAACATTGAGATGGCTCATGAAACTTGGAAGAAGTTGGAAGAATAATTTGAGGGCACTAAGGCAATAAAGGGTGCAAAGGCATACATTCTCAAGGAAAAATTTGCTAGCTTCAAGATGAAGGAAGATGAGAGTGTGTCGAACATGTTTCATCGGATAGAAGTGCTTGTCAATGATCTTAAAGCACTTGGTGAGAATGTGGAGGACAAGGACTTCTCCCATAAGTTCTTGAGATGCTTACCCGTAAGATTTGGCATGTTGGTCACCTTGCTAGTGAGGACCGGTTTGGACACAATGACACCAAACCAAATCTTGGGAGATATCATGACCGATGATGCTTATAGAGATGATGATGAGAAGGAAGAAAAGAGCAAAGAGAAGAAGGATGAGAAGAAGAAGAGTGTGGCATTCAAAGCCGGTTCATCATCCAAGGGCAAGGCCAAGCAAGATACATCAAGTGAAGATGATGGTCCATGGGATGATGATGATGATGAGAAGATGACTCTCTTTGTCAAGAGATTTGGCAAGTTCATAGTGAAGAAGGGCTACCGTGCTAGAAGGAAGAAGTCTTCATCCAAGAACAAGGAAGAATCAAGAAGGTGCTTCAAGTTTGGAAGTAAGGATCATCTTATTGCTCAATGCCCATACAATAGTGACAATGCTGATGATGACAAGAAGAGCAAGAATAAGGACAAGAAGGAAAAGAAAGAGAAGAAGAACAAGATGACCATCAAAAAGAAGAAGGGTGGTTCATATGTGGTCACTTGGGATAGTGATGCTTCCTCAAGTGATGATGTAACACCCCTAGTGTTACGGACATAGTTAGCACTGAGGTTAAGGCCTAATAAACCGTTGGGCTGCCAGGCCAGAATTGGTTGCCGTCGGCCCTTTTTCTTTCTCTAAACATTTTCTAATTTAATTTCTAAGGCAAACTTATAAATTCAATATATATATATATATATATATAGAACTACTACCCTGTAGCTGGCTACAAAATAACCTATTCTGTAGCTACTTTGAGTTACGATAATTACTATGTTAATTTACGAGATTATAGTAACTCCTTACTAAGTGGTTTACTGTACCGTTATAGTAAATATCCCCATGTGTTATAGTAACCCAACTATCGTAAATATGTATTGACATTATCATAAATTAGTATATAAAATTATTGTAAATGGAGGTGGCTACAGAATAATTTATTTTGTAGCTGGCTACTGAATATACTCTCCCTATATATATCCCTATATATATATAATCAATGAAATAAAGAAACATCTCAAAAATCTAAAGCTAAAACACTTGTTGGGAAATAACGTCTTATTCGACAACATGGATACGTGGCCTAGTACGTTAGTCATTAGAGCTAGCTCGTTAGCGTGAGAGGCGTAAATGTATTTTAAGAGTTGCGGTTGTTGTTGATTAATTACGTCTCTGCATTGCATCCATGTATATCATAATAGAAATAATGATGGATCGTAGAGTGGACCAGAGTAGCAAAAAAGATAGTGCCTTGATGATCATGTCACCACGATGGGGTGCTAACTTTTGGTTATATCTTACCCAGGCAAGCCTCGGTTTATAACCCCTATTATTCTTCACTTTATTTTATGTTTGTGCATTAAGTTTAAATGAGTTGTATGAAGTCCACTTGCATTTATATATCCTTATCCAATGAGTCCTACTAGTATGTCAGGATCATGTAGATTGCTATGCTATAGGACCCGGTAGAAGTCGAGTGATTACCTATCACTCGTGAAAGATAGGAAAAGATATCATTGATACTATTATCATACTACCATCACATGGAATATATATATATGGACAATAATTGGAGACCGTGCGGGACCGTATGTGGACTTGGTTAGACAACCGAGCGAGGCTCTGGTTGCATTTGTTCTGCCTATGTCAGTTGAGGACCGTCCGTTGCTGTGGATGGTAGTCAGGTCACAGACTTATTATCCTAAGCACATACTTATGGGAGCGGGAAGGTCGTTGCGCTCTTGTCGTGGGTTCCGGTTCTTTTTGGACCGACTGATTAGAGGTGAGGAAAGGTGAAGGTCTAAGCACCACACTGAGATCGGGTCTCAAGTGTGAGGGCTTAGAGTCCAAGTTTGGACAGAGACCTAGACCCCTCGACATGAGTAAAATGGGTTGGTCTTGTTTGTGCCTGGGGTACAAGCGAGGCATGTGTTTTGAGGTATCCAGCTGGGATACATTGATTTGCGAATCACCATTTCTATGAACGGTACTGACTTGGCTATGGTCTAACACCATAGTAAGAACTAGAATATGAAAGATAGTAAAATGGTTCTGATTGCTTACCACATGCTTGAAAGTAGCTTAGGTGCTTACTTAGAATCATTAGCTAATTAACTAAAAATAACTGCTAAAAATTTTAAACATAATGATACACCATTAGTAATGCTTCCTGTAAATGCAATAAACCAGCAAGCCAAATAAGCCTTGCATATCCTTGGAGTCTTTTATTTTTCTCCTGTTAGTTAAGGCTTGCCGAGTATAATCGAGTACTCAGGGTTTTATTCCCCCTGTTGCAGGTGATAGGTGGATACTAGAGCTGACTCTTGTGTGTGGAAACCTTCTGGTGGGCTCAGAGAGGATTCCTTAACGCTGCGATCATAGTGTTTATTTATAACCCTCACTAAATGTTTTTATAAGAAAGAAGGTAAAATCCACTAGTATATGTTGTATAGAAATGTCCACTACGTTAATGTTTTACCATGTCATTAGATTAATCTTTATTTCCGTTGTAACTCTGATCATATGTTTATTTTCTACTGTAAGATAAAACTTGTGAACTTGAATGTATAAACTTGTTTACATGTAAAATGTTTAATTTCTGTCGTTGTATTCAACTTGTTTAAGTACTATTATGTTGTAATAAAGTGATGTAAGAAATGGCTAAGAATGTTATAAGCTTTATCCTCTTGTTTATGATCCTAATGAAAAATATGGATTCTCGAGTTCCCCCGTTGGGTGTGCTCGACGAAACAACCTAAATTAGTGCGCTTCCCTAGGTACTTAGTGTCTAATGGTAGACATGTACTCTTGGGAGGGCATTAGCTCAGGCGGTTTTGCCATAGATGATGATAGTGATGATGACAAGACCACCAAGAAGAAGGCTCTTGCAAGCATTGCTATAAATGAGAAGTCTTCCCTCTTTGACATCATGCTTCATGGCTACGGCCACTAAGGTACAAATTTGTGATGATGAATGTGATGAGTAACATGATAATGAAAATAAAAATAAAAGTGATAGTGATGATGATGAGCCTACTAAAGATGAACTACTTGACATGTTAGATGATGCTAAAGAACATTTTGACATTAAGAGAAGGGAATGCAAAAGCTTGCGTAAGAAACTAAAAGCCCTTAAGCAAGTCTTTGATGAGCTCAATGCATCTCATAAGAGGCTAGAGGAAGCCTATGAAAAGCTTGGCAAGGCTCACAATAAGCTTGAAAAAGCTCATTCCTCTCTACTTAATAAGCAAAATGAGAAGGAGCATGTTGTAACATATGACAGAGGCTTAACTTATGATATAATTGATGAATCATTCTATAAGCCTATTATTGCTCCCACTAAAACTTCTTATAGCACATCCACTTCTACCACATCTAGTAGTGATGGTTTCACTTGTGATGCCTCACTAATGGTTTACAATGAGACACTCAAGGAGGTAAAAGAGCTCAATCATACCATGGCTAAGGCCTATGGTGGTGAGGACCGCTTGCTTATGTGCTTGGATAGCCAAAGAGCTTCTCTCTATAAAGAGAGATTGTGCTATATCCCTAAGAAAGGCAAGGCGGCCTTTGCTCCTCACAATACTAGTTTTGTGAAGAATAATGATCGGTTTTGCACTAGTTGCAAGTAAGTTGGTTATGTAGAGCAAAAGTGCATGAAAAAGAAGCCTCAAGCCAATGTATCCTCTATTAAGCTTAATTCTTTCTATATGCTTACTAAAGGTACAAATGGTGTGAAGACTAAGTTTATTGGTGCACCATGGATGGGCTCAAAGAAGAAAGTAATTTGGGTGCCAAAGAGCTTAGTAACTAACCTTCAAGGACCCAAGCAAGTTTGGTCACCTAAAAAGAATTGATCTTTGTCGATGTTTTACCACCGATAGCCTGCCACAGGGGTACCGTGGCAGTATAGTTCGGGCTTCGACGTATGCTGAACTCGATGGTGAACGCAAGAGACAGTCGATTTATCCTGGTTCAGGCCCTCGATCGTAGATCGAGTAACGACCCTACGTCTAGTCGGTGTTTGCCTTTTGCGTTGGATTGATTATGAAGTGTTATGTTGTACAATTGTCGTCCTTCTTTAGGAGCCCTGCCCTCCTTTATATATGCAGGAGGCCAGAGTCCTAATCGGTTTACAATGAGATTTCCTAGTAGGATTACTTAATAGTTCTATTACTAAGATTACATGGGAAGAATCCTAGTTGAACTAGATCCTCTCTCTCTCTTGCAGGATATCCTGTGGGTCCCGCATCGACAATCTTCTTTTATAGGTCAATTACAAAGCCAAAGGAATGCATTGGGTTCTTGATAGTGGGTGCACTCAATACATGACCGGTGATGCAAGAATGTTAAACTCAATCAATACCATTGGCAATGATGGTTATGATAGTATCACATTTGGTGACAATAGCAAAGACAAGGTCAAAAGGCTTGGTAAAATTGCAATATCCAATGACATGAGCATTTCAAATGTGTTGCTAGTTGAGAGCTTGAACTTTAATTTGCTATCCATGGCTCAATTATGTGATCTTGGATTCAAATGCATATTTGAGGTAGATAATGTAGAGATCATAAGTGTAGATGGCTTTAACTTGATCTTTAAAGGCTTTAGATATAAGAATCTATACTTGATTGATTTTAATGCTAGTGAAGCTTAATTGTCAACATGCTTGTTCACTAAGTCTAGTATGGGTTGGTTATGGCATAGAAGGTTTGGTCATGTTGGAATAAAACAATTGAATAGATTGGTTAAGCATGACTTGGTTAGAGGATTGAAAGATGTTGTGTTTGAGAAGGATAAGCTTTGTAGCTCTTGTCAAGCTGGCAAACAAGTTGGAAACACCCATCCTAAGAAAAGCATAATGAGCACTAGCAAGGCATTTGAGTTATTGCACATAGATATGTTTGGGCCAACACAATACACTAGCATCGGTGGAAACAAATATGGCTTTGTGATAGTGGATGACTATACAAGATACACTTGGATATTCTTTCTAGTGGACAAGAGTGATGTGTTTGCAATATTTAAATCATTTGTTAAGGGCATACATAATGAATTTGAAACAACCATCAAAAGAGTTAGAAGTGACAATGGTAATGAGTTCAAGAACACAAGAATTGATGAGTTGTGTGATAATTTTGGGATTAGACATTAATTCTCGACCAAATGACAATCAAATGGCCTTATTGAGAGGAAAAATATAACCTTGATTGACATGATAAGATCAATGTTGAGTGAGTACAATATGAGTCAATCTTTTTAGGTCGAAGCTATCAACACGGCTTGCTATTATAGCAACCGCCTCTATTGTCACCTCTTAAAAGAGAAGATACCATATGAGCTCTTAAATGGTAGAAAGCCAAACATTGCATATTTTTAGGTCTTTGGTTGCAAATGCTATATCTTGAAGAAAGGCACTAGATTAGGCAAGTTTGAGAAGAAGTGTGATGAAGAATTCTTGCCTGGATACTCAACCACTAGCAAAGCATATAGAGTTTGGAATTTGGCAAGTGGTACTCTTGAAGAAGTACATGATGTTGAATTTGATGAAACCAAGGGTTCCTAAGATGAGAATGAGAACTTGGATGATGTTAGAGGCATTCAACTTTCAAATGCAATGAAGAACATGGATGTTGGTGAATTGAGGCCTAGGCAAGTGAATGATGATGAAGATAATCAAGTGCAAGTGCTCTCTAACTCAAATGTGCAAATTGATACTAATCAAGCAAGTACAAGTGGCTCTGATGACAATGAACAAGATCAAGTGTCTAGTACATCATCTCAATCCAATGATCAAGCAAGTGCAAGCAATCAAGTTCTAATACTCCAACTGTCGGGTTCATAAACCCGAGGTCCCTCGGGGACTGGCCTCCACACCAAGGCTCGACCCGAGAGTCTAAAAACAACAGGGCAAAGGGGCGGTCCAGCAACCGACCGGAAGGCCCGGCCCAAGAAGAGCAACGCCCGGTCGTCAGCTATTTCGGCCCACCTTTCCGACCTGAGCGCCCGATTTGGGCTCCAGCCGCCTTCGAACGGCCTCTCCAATCAGAAGGCCTGCCCCGAGCCCAACTTATGGCTTCGACCCCGCGTCTCTTTGATCGGGGTACGTAAGGACCGCGCTCGCCGCTCTTCTTCGGCCAGCGCAACCAAAGCCGACTGGGGCCATCCGACCGGGGATGCCCGCTCGGAAGGAACCAGGGACGAACAAAGAAAGCATCACGCGAGTCAAACCACGGTATAGGGACCATACCCCTATACGCTTACAGGAAGAGTGTTCCACAACCGCCCTAACACAAATAGTATTGTAGGCGCCGACATTTATCCCGACAGTATTGTAGGCGCCGGGATTCACCATACCCGGTAAACGTGGTAAGACTCCTCGCATGCCTCTAGGCAAATAATATTTTTGCAGGTACCGATGTCAACCCTTCCTGAAGAAGACAAATCAACCTCACACGTGCACCTGACATTCTACAGTGACATCAACAGTGTTGTGGGCGCCTACCATTTTTCACTCCTCATTGGCGTGGGCAACAAGGCTTAAAAGCATTCGTACCCTCTCCCTCTCACCTGAAAAGTCATCCCCTTCATCTATAAAAGGGGATGCACTCCCTCCAACAGAGGGGGACCGATTGATTCAAACTCAGTTCCTTTAGATTCATTTAGTCAAATAGCTCACAACCACAGAACCGCGAGGTTCGGATCTCAAGCACACGCTTGAACACTTAGCTCATAGCGGAGTTCCCGTCGCTCTCGTCCCTTCCGATCGGAGCCGGTCGGGCCTCTGGTACCCCCCATCTTTCTTCTTCTCGTTTGTAACCCCACTATAGACTTCGAGCACCTGGGCTTAGGAATAAAGTCACCGACCGACCCAAACTGGACGTAGGGCACGTTGCCTAAACCAGTATAAATCATGTGTCATTGAGTGCTAGGCCACCTCCGATCACAACGTATAGCAAAACTACAAATATTCACTAGTTGGTCACTTTCTGTACCGACACCAACCAACTTATATTTCAAGAGATCGTCCATTAGACACTATAATTGAATATATTTCTAGAGGTGTACAAAGAAGATCAAGATTAACATTATTTTGTGAACACTTCTCATTTATGTCATCCATTGAACCCAAGAAGATAGATGAAGCATTGAAGGATGTTGATTGGGTCAATGCTATGCATGAAGAATTGAATAACTTCACTAGAAATCAAGTATGAGAGTTAGTGGAAAGACTAAAGAACCATAATGCGATTGGAACTAAATGGGTCTATCGAAACAAGTAAGATCAAGATGGGATAATAGTAAGGAACAAAGCAAGATTGGTAGCACAAGGCTATACATAAGTTGAAGGTCTTGACTTTGAAGAAACATATGCCCCAGTTGCTAGATTGGAAGCAATTAGAATCTTGCTAGCCTATGCTTGTGCCCACAACATCAAACTATATCAAATGGATGTCAAAAGTGCTTTTCTCAATGGCTACATCAATGAAGAAGTATATGTTGAGCAACCACCCGGTTTTGAAGATAACAAGAAGCCTAACAATGTGTATAAGTTGAAGAAGGCATTGTATGGCTTGAAGCAAGCACCTATAGCATGGTATGAGAGATTGAGTGACTTTGTCCTCTCAAAGGGACTCATAATGGGCAAGGTTGACACCACTCTTTTCACGAAGAAGATTGACAAAGACTTGTTTGTGTTGAAAATCTATGTTGATGACATTATATTTGGATCAACCAATCAAGACTTTTGTGAAGAGTTTGGAAAAATGATGGCTAATGAGTTTGAGATGTCAATGATTGAAGACTTAAGTAACTTTCTTGGTCCTCAAATCAAGCAATTGGAGAATGATACATTTATGAGTCAAGGCAAGTACATCAAAGACATGCTCAAGAAGTTTGACATGAATGAAGCAAAGGTCATTAGTACACCAATGGGAACAAATGACAATTTGGATAGTGATGCAAGTGGCAACATGGTGGATCAAAAGTTGTATTGGTCTATGATTGGAAGCCTACTCTATATAACTACATCAAGGCCAGATGTCATGTTTAGTGTGTGCATGTGTGCAAGATTTCAAGCCTCACCTAGAGAAAGTCATTTGAAGACTACAAAGAGAATATTAAGGTACTTGAAGCATACACAAAATGTTGGTTTGTGGTATCCCAAAGGTGCAAAATTTGAGCTAGTTGGTTACTCCAACTCAGATTATGCGGGATGCAAAGTTGAAAGGAAGAGCACCTCGGGCACATGTTAATTGTTGAGAGGATCACTTGTTTCATGGCCATCAAAGAAATAAAATAGTGTTGCATTGTCAACTACCGAAGCCAAATACATATACGCCGGTAGTTGTTGTGCACAAATTTTTTGGATGAAGGACACTTTGAATGACTTTGGAATCAAGTTCAAGAAAGTACCATTGCTATGTGACAATGAGAGTGTAATCAAGCTAACCAACAATCCGGTTCAACATGCAAGAATAAAGCACATTGATGTTCGCCACCATTTCATTAGAGATCATCAATAAAAAAGGGACATATCAATTGAGAGTGTGGGCACAGAAGATCAACTTGCCGATATATTCACCAAGCCATTGGATGAGAAAAGGTTTTGCAAGCTAAGGAATAAGTTGAACATATTGTATTTCTCAAATATGTGTTGATGCACCCCCACTTATATAACATGCCTCTCCTTTGAGCAACCAAGGTAAAAGTTGATTGGCATGGCATACATCCTTGCTAAGGATATGTTTAGTGCATCTAGTCATTTCTCATGTCTTCTAGGCCCATTCATGAAAATCAAATGAATTTGATGCATTGTATGGTACCACTATTGCTTCTCTGCTTGACTTGATCTAGTGGTAGCATATGACATGTTTGTGGGCTTGTGAACCTAGTGTTTGATCTAGAAAATGAGCTACAAGTGTTTAACTCAACATGGTACAAGATAACCCTTATTTGGAGATGTGAAGAAGCTTGTCCTTGGATCAAACCGAGTTAAATATCTTTGGCAAGTGTTCTAGATTGGACCAATTTTGGAAAATTGATCCTCACCCCATTGATTGACATTGATAAATCTTAACCTATCTAAAATTGGACCTTTGTGGTCATTAATGACAAAGGGGGAGAAATTGCACAAAGATAAGGTTAAATGACAAAGGGGGAGAACTTTGACATAGGGTGAGAGATATGAGGAAGTAAGGGGATCAATTAAAATTTTGAGCACATATGTAGGGGGAGCAATCTCATAAACTTGATTGGTGCATTTGGATGTGCATTTCATATGTTTGCTTGCATGGCACAAATTTAAAATTTAAAATTTCATGCTTGTGTGGTGTACGCTAGTTTTAGGTTTGAATGATGAAATAAAAAACTAGCATGCATAGATTAAGTAACTAGACTTGTGTTTATATTATGAAAACTAGACCCTTGCTTCTAATGTTGATCTCACGGGGTATTCTAGTTTTTGTGTGCATGTCTAGTTACTAATGGCGCTAAGAATGGTATATTGGTGCACTCTGATTGGTATCACGCTTCATAGGTCCATCTCTTATACCTTAGCATCATTTGGTAGACATTACTCTCCCACAACTCAATTCGATGTATATGTGTAAGCTTTCAACACAAACTCTTAGCGCATATGTAGCAGGAGTTAATGCTACCATTTGGGGTTTAATGGAGACGGGGATCCCGATCTTCCGTCAGGTGATGGTAACTATCGTTGTGGCGGAGAAGGACACACTGATCCGGCTTCAGATCGAACCCTGCAATCTTAGCACCACAGCTCCTCTGGTTATCAACCGAGTCACGGACCAGGTTGACCTCGCCAAGAAGGCTAATCCCTGCCTGCACAACGAAGAACACAAGCAAGAACAACAAAGAACGCAACCAAATTGTAAATGTATGATTAATCTCACGAGTTGGGGTCTCACAAACCGAAGAACGGCGAAACTGTTTTTTGACAGAATAATCTAAGCAAAACCCAAAACCTAATGACGGTGGCGGCGTATGATTATAAAGGTCTTAGGGTCGTCACCTACCCTGGACGCGCCCCCTAATGGGCCCAAACACGATACACGGCCCAACAGACCAAAAGAAGGTATCGCAGCACCTTGACAGATTCTGGACGCTGACTTGTTTCGACGATTTCCGTTGATTCCGAAGAGCTTTTGATGTGAAACCACTTGGATTGGCTTCCTTATCAAATTATCTTTCCATCCACATGTGGATCATCAAAAACTGAGTCCAGATACGTCCTGGGTGTTCGTTTTATTGCAGACTGGTCCTGACGACCGAGGCAGACTCGAACTCGGATTGGACTGGGCCTCTAGCTTGGTTTGGACGTCTTTGCTGGCCTCCTAAGGTGGTGGCCAAGGAGGAGGACGTCCAAGTCCATCTCTTAGGTGTTCTCCATCTTCTTGGGGCATGCTCCAACTTGGGCCTGGGTCCCAAGGATGTCTAACAAGCCCATGACGACAGTGTAGCTCCCGCCAGAAATAGCGATAGAATATATTGGTGATTTGGAGGCCTTGCCGACGTGATATTGAGATGGGACCAGATCTATTTGAAAGCTTATCAAACAAGCTTTCCATCAAGTGCTCATTGACCTCGATCTCACTCCGGATGGATGAGTTATGGCCTTCCCAATGAGGCACTGTCGGGCTGCCGTCGAACCAAAAGTTCAACTTTGATGAACTTCCATTATGAAACACATTTGAACCTACAATCAAATAGTGACATGTACATGTGGAACCAAGTGAATTATAACCAAAGCCACTATGCAAATGTAGGAACGAGCGCACCTTATAATCATTGTTCGTGTCCGAAGGTGCCATGTCCTCATCAGGGTTCATGAAAGTTGGCCATATCCTTTTACACATGGTAAATATGCTTGGGAAAATAATGTGAATTCAATTGAATTTCAATTCATATCTTTGTGAAAGGTTGTCATCAATTACCAAAAAGGGGAGATTGAAAGCTCTAATTTGGTTTTGGTGAATTGAAAAAACCCTAAGTGCTAGCCAAGCTTATCAAAGTGATCATGAGATAGGTAGCACTATTCCAAGTGATGGAACAATCGTGAAGATCATGATGATGGTGTGGTGACCATGATGATCAAGTGCTTGAACTTGGAAAAGAAGAAAAAGAAAAACAAAAAGCTCAAGGCAAAGGTGAAACTTAATAGGAGCTTTTTGGTTTGCTGATCGAGACACTTAGCGAGTGTGATCACATTTAGGATAGATGGTCGTACTATTGTTTACACCAAAATTTGGGAAGAAGAAGAATGCGGGAACTTGAAGCTTCCAGGATTGTGTCATCAAATGATCGATTGGGTGAGAATCGGTATCAACTGATTTAGATGTAATGTCAGAATCGGCTATTTTATGGATGACGTCAGCAGACGGCGTCAATGGGCTATACTTGAGTGGCGCCAAGGAGACGTGTCAGACTCTATGAATAAGGAAAATTGGGGTCCAAGTTATTATTGAGTTAGAAAGTTTTCTTTTATTCTAAGATTTGTAATGAGTCATATTTGAGTAGGATTCATGTTTAAGTTCTGGGTCCAAGTTATTATTGAGTTAGGAAATTTTCTTTTATTCTAAGATTTGTAATGAGTCGTATTTGAGTAGGATTCATGCCAAGGAGACATGTTAGACTCTACGAATAAGGAAAATCGGGGTCCAAGTTATTATTGAGTTAGAAAGTTTTCTTTTATTCTAAGATTTATAATGAGTCGTATTTGAGTGGCGACAAGGAGATGTTCATGTTATTGTAAAAAGGGACGAACACACAATCAATACAATCTTTCCAGCTTTTGCCATCGCATTAGGAGTAGGAGTAATGTAGATCTCGGTGAGTTCTTCAACAAATAGGGTTGCATCGACTGATCGACCTCTGGCTTGCTTGTGAGTACCGTCACAACTTGTATTGTGCTTGTAAAGTTGTATCAGCTGATTGATCTTTTATGGGCCATAGTATAAGTTAGTTATCGATTTGTATCGTAGTTTGTAAGGCTACATCAGTTGATTGATCTCTTATGAATTATAATATAGATCAAAGTTATCGATTTGTGTTATATAATTTGTTGTTTAACACAATAACACCAGTTATCGAATCTGCTGAGATTAGTAAGATTTTCCTTGCTACTTTTGGTTGATTCATCAATTATCGATCTTGTTATAATTAATGTTTTATTAATTATAACAAATCAACTGATTGAGATAGAGATAGATCGGCATCATATCATCTTAATTGGTGGTCTTCTAGTCTGGTCATGCTTTAAATTTTATGATTGATGGCTTAATTCCGCTAGATCAGCTGTTCTATTTCTATTCCAATCAAACATAGTATGCATTTAAAGATATGTTTCAATCTTGAATAAACTTACTAGTTAATGAGATCTAATCTAATGACACTACCATAGCTGCATCGATCCGATCGAACCTCACTAGTAAGACTTTAGATTAGAAATTATCGATTAGTGGTCCTGTTCATGATCAAGATATGTACTTTGTTTATTTGCTATGGCCGCATCAGCTATTTTAGTCAATTTGCCAATACTCTCACGCATATAGCATGTTTTTTATGAATCTGTTGACATGTAGATGGTTTTATAGATTCTTTGGCTTTAGTTTATCATAATTATCATAGCTATATCTATTCGATCAAGCCTCACTGTTGATGATAATAGATTTGATTTAAAATGTTTGTAGATTCATTCATATTAGACAATTGACTTGTTCGCATGTTATACTCTTTTCATCAAACTTATCGGCTCAACACTTTATATCGATCATGTTCCATTTAGCCAATGATGCTTTCTTGTATCGTTTCTTATGGATACACCGGATATCAACTATTTAGTCGATAGCCTCATTGAATCGGCTATTTAGCCGTACATTTAGAACTGTTTGGTGCAACACCGACATATTCCACCTTAAATTACTGATAAGATTTTCTCTTCTTGTCAATTACAGGTCAAATTGACTGGCACGTCATCGGGTTTTTTTTAGAATCGACTGGTTCTGTGTTGAAGCCAAGCAGATCTCTGGTCTTGTTCCACTCAGATCTTCTGGCTTGTTGTGTGTTGATCACATCGCCACATTTTTGTGTCAACACACTTTTTGGCACGCTCGATGGGACAACAATTGTCATGGCAGCTCACAACAACAAGGACATTCTTATGGTGCCTTATGAAGATTTACCTACTGAGGATAAAGATATCATTGGTAAAGCTATAGAGGAGTTTCAGAATAAGTGCTTGATGTCATACACCAAAACACGTGATAATAAAGTTATTCAGAAATATCCACTACCGAGAGTTTTGATGCATGGATAGTCAGATACAGACGAAGCTGATGATAGACGTTTCTTTGTAGAAGCTGTCAACAAATATGTTCATGATGCAATGTTGAATCATAATACAGCTTTCTTAAATACATTCCACAATACCATGAAGGAGGTGTTTCATGGATTTCCACTTGATCAGGTTGAACTGACTTATTACAATATTTCACATCCATTGACTCAAGAGACTAATCAGGCCGGTACTAGCCACCAAAAAGCAGCACTAGCCAAGAGTGATGATGCCCAGACAATTCAGAATTCATCTGAGCAAATTCAGGGTGCTACTACTAATCAAATGTAATATAATTCTAGATCATCAGTACAGCATGTGAAATAGCCGACAGGGCAAGTTCAGAATTAGATGGTTAATTTTAGTAAATTAGGCCAAATACAACCATCGGCTCAAAAAATAGCACCATCAGTTCAAATGATTCATAGAGATATAGATCTTAATGTTTTCAATCAGAGATTTGAAGACGCAAATCAGCAAGGGGCTTGACAGATAGATATTCCTCAAGGATATCATTATGGTTCAGACTATAATACCCTCAAAATGACTCCAAATCCAGGATATCAAGGCACTCCAAATTTCAATCCACAGATGGGTCAGCAATTGTCAAGAAATTCAAACTCAAATGCTGATGAATTATTGCTCAGAGTTGTAACTCAAACGGTCATCTTCTTCACTCAGACATTCTGCTCGAAACAGAACAGAACCAAAGCTCACCCTCTCTCCTCCATTGTTGCTCCTCCATCCCTCAAGTAAATCCTTGATTCCAACCATCAAAACTTGAAAGAAAAGGCAGCAAAACTCGATTGGAGAGAAGATTCACTGATTCCCAAAGTCTAAGAGCATTTGGTTCCCGTTTAGCTAGCGGTTCTAGGGTTTGTTACTCTTAGAGCTTGCTCCTAGCTGGCTAAGTGTCGCCCTTGAGCTTGCCAACTCATGTGGCAGCCTTGGGAGGTTTGTAACCTCATTCTCAGAGCTAAGAAATCACCTCTCATTTTAAGAGTTCATCCTCTTGATTTGAGAATGAGGGTAAGGCAAACCTTTGTGGCAAGCCCAAGCCTTTTGTGGCTTCCTCAACAACGTGGACTTAGGCAAACCTTTGTGGTGAGCTAAACCATGGGATAAATCTTGTATCTCGCGTGCTTCATCTTGTTTACTTGCTGGTTTAGCTCATTACTAGCTGGTGTTAGGGTTTGGTTGCTTGATCCACTCTCGTGTGCATTTTCTGTGGTATTCAGTCTTCGAATTGGATCTTATCTTTCTATTACAGGATTAAGCAGCTAAAGGGGTCAGGTTTAGCTCTATAAAATCTCAGCTGTGTTAGATTTATTTTTGAAGAGCAGCAGTGCCGCCCTCTATTCTGACAGAGTTTTGAGTTGAATTTTTATAGGCCTATTCACCCCCCTCTAGGCCTCCTTTATCTTCCTATAGATCCTACAAGTGGTATCAGAGCGAGGTTGTTTCGTATACGCTTCACCGCGTGAAGTATGGAAGAAGGAGGAGGTTCGAGGACCGTTCGTGATGCGGACGCAAGTGGTGTACATGTCAAGGTTGTCGGCAGCAGCAGCGAGCTGTCCCTATCGACAGCAAGTGATGCCACCATCAAAGAAGCCAAGACCACTGATGCTGAAAGAAGAAAGGCAAGAAAAGAAAGAAAGGCCGCCAAGATCATAGCAAGAGAAGCTAGAGAAAAGAAGAAGGAAGAGCAGCGGCTCAAGGACAAGAAGAAGAGAAAAGAAGCTAGAAGAATCACAAGAGAAGCAAGAGCCAAGAGAAGGGCAGCAAGAGCTCAAGAGCAAGAGAAGAATGAGTGTGATGCATTATCTAGTGAGCTCTCTAGTAGCTCGGATGATGGAGATGATGATGTGGCATACCATGCTTCAAAAGATGGCAAGAAGGTGAAGAGCAAGGACAAGAAGAAGGATAGCGATGACAAGGGCAGCAACAACAACAAAAACAAATATGTCGCCGTATCCTTCAATTATTCTTATTTGTCTAATCATAACAAAAGGTCCTTTATTAATGTACTCGTGGGCAAGTTGCCTCATTTTGATGGGGCAAACTTTGCCAAGTGGAAGCACTTGATGAGTGCCTATCTTGTAGGTCTTCACCCCGGTCTTTGGGAGATTGTGGTGAATGAATTACAGCCATTGGAAGATCCTGAAGCGCCAACAAATGAGGAGTTAGCTGCTGTCCATCTCAATAGCCAAGCCA
This sequence comes from Miscanthus lutarioriparius, assembly GCA_904845875.1. Lineage (NCBI taxonomy): Eukaryota > Viridiplantae > Streptophyta > Magnoliopsida > Poales > Poaceae > Miscanthus > Miscanthus lutarioriparius. The sequence continues at coordinate 33,857,530 of CAJGYO010000012.1, forward strand.
CAAGCATTCTTCTTAGTACCTTGGATAGAAATGAGTACAACCGAGTGATGAATGTCAATGTTGAAAAATAGATTTGGGACACTTTGCATCTTGCACATGAAGGTGTTGATAAAGTGAGGAAAGCAAAGATTGATTTGTTGATGGCTAAGCTCAATAGGTTCATGATTTTTGATGGAGAGGGGCCACAAGAGATGTTTGATAGATTGATGACCTTGGTGGGCAAGATTAAAGGCTATGGATATGATGATCTTGATGATCACAAAGTGGTGAAGGCTATGTTGGAAGCCTACTCACCAAGAAATGAGACCGTAGTTACCTTGATTAGAGATAAGAAGTTTGAGCACTTCACACCAAATGATGTGCTTGGAAGATTGTTGACATTTGACATGCAAAGAGAAGAAGCCAATGAGAGGAGAAGACTTGGTGAGTTGCAAGCCAAGCTAGAAGGCATGAAAATCAAGGAAGTAGCTCTCAAGGCCAATAAATCAAGCAATCAAGGCACCTCCAACAAGGCGAAGGGCAGCAAGCAAGCATCAACAAGTCAGCCCAAGGAAATCAAATCAACTCCACAAAATGATGATCCAAGTTCATCCTCAAGTGAAGATGAAGATGATGGGGCTGATTACATGAAGATCGATGACATGGCTTTGTTCATGAAGAGCTATCACAAGGGGCTAAAAAGGAATGGGTATAAAATAGTGCAAAGAAGGTTCCCAAACAAGAAGAAGAGGACTTGCTACAATTGTGGCAGCACCGAGTATTTCATTGCTAAGTGTCCTTATGAGAAGAAAGACAACAAATACAAAGAGGGACAATAATGAAGGCAAGCATGAACACAAAAAGAGATACAAGCAAATGAGAGAGGCACACATTGGGCATGAGTGGGACTCAACTAAGGGTTCAAGTGATGAGGATCTGAAGGTTGCAACCGTGGCCATTCAAAAGCCATCCTCTACACCAAGGCTCTTCAACAACATGTCCGATGATGATGACCACCACTCCACTCACATTTGTCTTATGGCAAAGGGTGAGAAGGTAAAATGAAAAGCCAAATCTCCTCCACCTCCTAGTGACATCTCCAGTAGTGAACTTAGTGATTCTAGTGATGATGAAACTAGTGATGTTGAGAAATATGCTAAATTAACTAAAAATTTGGATCCTAAGACCAAGCTCTTCATCATAAATCTAATGGAGGAATTAGAAAGTGTCAAAGCTGAGCTAGCCGATGGAGATGAAAATCTTGAGGAAACCGAAAAGATGTATATTGGCTGCAAGGAAGATCTTAAGTTAGAGAGAAGTGAGGTGGACTCTTTGAACAAGGCCTTGGCCGAAGAACAAAGAGAACATGCTCTCACAAAGAAGGCAAATATTGCACTCAATGACAAATTTTGTGTCTTAGTTGAAAAGCACAACAAACTTGAGAAGCAATATAATCTTCTATGCGAGAGCACCCCACTGCCCTCTAACACAAATGACACTTCTATTCCCTCCACTAGCCAAGGGTGTGGAAAATACTATAATCTTGACTTAAATGTTTATTTCACTAACCTTGCAAACATGGAGGTCATGAAAAAAGAGATTGCTAGGCTCAATGCTATGTTAGGCAAAAGGTGCATGGAAGGCAAGAAATCTGCTGGTGATAAAGTTGAACAACCAAAGAGGCCGCAATACAAAGGTGGAAGAAATCCACACATCAAGGATGGGCTTGGGCACACTTGTGGAGGTAAAATCAATGGGAGAAAGGTAATCAATGGATATGAGTGTGTTCATTTCATGAGCAAAGGGCAGGAAGGTATAGATAGGTCTGCACAGATGGTGGCACAAGGCTAGCCTAGAGCAGCACCACAGCTGATGGGTGGCAGTGCCGCTATAAAGGGCTATAGTGCCGCCCCCACAAAAAAGGGAAGACCACCTCCTCCTCCTCCTCTGTTCATGTCAAGCCCGAGAACAAGGTGTCTCATCCTGAGCAGGTTGTCCAGAAACCAAAGAAATCTATCTGGGTCACTCCAAATAGATATGCTTATCAATCAAAGGCAAAAACACCTCAACAATGTTTGAATTATAACTTTGTTTTGCAGCACAACAGCAAGAGAGAAGTGTTTGCCAAGTTTGTTGGCAATGGTCGAAATGTTTATAATAATGCTTTCATTTGGGTTTCTAAAGTTCTTGTGACTAACATGCAAGGCCCCAAGAATATTTGGGGACCTAAAACTAGGAACTAAACTTGTGTTGTAGGCATACTCCTCTGGTGGGTCAAGTTGGGTGCTTGACAGCGGCTGTACAAATCATATGACCGGAGAAAGGAGTATGTTCTCATCATACTCCCCAACTACAAATTCGGATGAGAATATCATATTTGGTGACAATTCAAAAGGGTGTATGATTGGACTTGGTAAAGTAGCTATTACACTTGATTATTTAATTACAAATGTCTTACATGTTGATTCCTTGAAGTACAATCTGCTGTTCGTCTCTCAATTGTGTGAGATGGGCTATAATTGTCTCTTCACGGATAAGGGTGTGGAAGTCTCTAAGAGGGAGGATTCCTCTATTGTCTTTACGGGTCGCCTCAAGAACAAGCTTTACCTAGTTGATTTCAGCAAAAGTAAAGCTAAGCTTAAGACCTATTTAGTGGCAAAATCTAGCATGGGGGCGACTAGCTCATGTTGGTATGAGAAACTTGGCCAAACTCCTAAAAGACAACCACATTCTTGGACTAACGAATGTTCAATTTGAGAAAGACAGGATTTGTAGTGCTTGCCAAGTCGGAAAGCAAGTAGGTGTACCTCACCCACCAAAGAGCATCATGACCACCACACAACCGTTGGAGTTGATTCACATGGATCTCTTTGGATCGGTCGCCTACCTAAGCATCGGGGGTAACAAATATGGTCTAGTTATTGTTGATGATTATTCCCGTTTCACTTGTGTGTTCTTTGTTTATGATAAGTCCCAGGTGCAAGAGAAAGTCAAGATATTTGTGAGAAGGGCACAAAGAGAGTTCGGCCTTCCTATCAAGAAGATGAGAAGTGACAATGAGACCGAATTCAAGAACACTCTAGTTGAAGAGTTTCTTGATGATGAGGGCATCAAGCATGAGTTTTCAACTCCTTACACCCCTCAACAAAATGGTGTAGTAGAGAGGAAGAACCGTACACTTCTTGATATGGCAAGGACAATGCTAGATGAGTACAAGACGTCGGACCTCTTTTGGAGTGACGCCATCAACACCGCTTGCCATGCCATCAACCGCCTCTACTTACACAAGAAACTCAAGAAGACTTCATATGAGATTCTAACCGGTAACAAACCAAAGGTGTCATACTTTAGAGTGTTTGGGTGCAAGTGTTTTATACTTAACAAAAGACCCAAAACCTCTAAATTCACACCTAAAGTTGATAAAGGCATTCTTCTTGGTTATGGATCAAATGAGCATGCCTATCGTGTCTTCAACAAAACCATGGGTAGAGTTGAAGTCACGGTAGATGTGACATTTGATGAATCTAATGGCTCTCAAGTGGAGCAAGTTGATTCAAGTGTTGTAGAAAAAGAGGATCCACCAAGTGATGCAATCAAGCAAATGTCTATAGGCGACATTAGGCCACAAGAAGATCGAGCCACTGATGATGAGGATCCCCAGGCTGTTGCTGCATAAATTTCTGCTGACGTACTCCATCGACAAGGGCAGCACTCACCTGCTGAAAATCAGCAGGGCAGCAGTGCCACCCCTGAGGGCGATAGTGCCGCCCCATCCACCTCAGCAGCAGCTCCTTCAACTCCTACTCCACCACTTTAAAGGCTTAACTTGGAGCCTATCTTTGAACAAGAAGAAGCTAAAGGTCCAGAAGAAGAATAAGGAGGTGTTGAGCATCCAAGGCTACGTCAAACTATACAAGGGGATCATCCCATTGACAACATCCTTGGGAGCATTCGAAAGGGGGTAACAACTCGTTCACATTTAGCAAATTTTTGTCAATATTACTCGTTTGTTTCCTCTTTGGAACCTCTCAAAGTAGAACAAGCACTTAGAGATCCGGATTGGGTCATGGCCAAGCAAGAAGAGCTCAACAACTTCGAGAGAAATCAAGTATGGAAATTGGTGGAAAGGCCCGATACCAATGTCATTGGTACCAAGTGGGTCTTCCGCAACAAGCAAGATGAAAATGGCGTGGTGACAAGGAACAAGGCAAGATTGGTGGCCCAAGGCTTCACTCAAGTAGAAGGCTTAGACTTTGAAGAAATATATGCACCGGTGGCAAGACTTGAACCAATTCGAATGCTTCTAGCCTTTGCTGCCCATCATGACTTCAAGCTGTACCAAATGGATGTCAAGAGTGCATTTCTCAATGGCCCAATACAAGAGTTGGTGTATGTGGAGCAGCCACTAGGGTTTGAAGATTCCAAATTCTCCAACCATGTCTATAAACTCCAAAAGGCACTCTATGGGCATAAGCAAGCAACAAGAGCATGGTACGAATGCCTTAAGGAATTCTTGCTCAAACAAGGCTTTGAAATAGGCAAAGCTGACCCTGCACTCTTTACTCATAAAGTTGGAAATGATATATTTGTGTGCCAAATATATGTCGATGATATAATATTTGGTAGTACTAACCATGTGTATTGTGATGAGTTTAGTAGGATCATGACTAAGAGATTTGAGATGTCCATGATGGGTGAGCTGAAGTTCTTCCTTGGATTTCAAATCAAGCAAATGAAGGAAGGGACGTTCATTAGCCAAACCAAGTACATCCATGATATGCTAAAGAAGTTCGACATGATGAATGCCAAGCCTATCAAAACTCCCATGCCAACCAATGGTCATCTTGATCTAAATGAAGAAGGGAAAGTCGTGGACATCAAGGTATATCGCTCCATGATCGGCTCTCTACTTTACTTATGTGCATCTAGGCCAGACATAATGCTTAGTGTGTGCATGTGTGCTCGATTTCAAGCCAACCCAAAAGAGTGTCATTTAGTGGCTGTTAAGAGAATCTTGAGATATTTAGTACACACTTCTAACCTTGGCTTGTGGTATCCCAAGGGCACCAAGTTCAATCTACTTGGCTATTCGAATTCCGATTATGTCGGTTGCAAGGTAGATAGAAAAAGCACTTCGGGGATATGTCAATTCCTTGGACGGTCCCTAGTGTCTTGGAGTTCCAAGAAGCAAAATTGTGTAGCCCTTTCCACCGCCGAGGCCGAGTATGTTGCAGCCGGTGCATGTTGTGCTCAACTACTTTGGATGAGGCAAACCCTTGTGTGACAATGAAAGTGCCATAAAGCTTACAAACAATCCCGTAAGCCACTCAAGAACCAAACATATAGACATCCGACATCACTTCCTAAGAGATCATGAAACCAAAGGAGATATAGAAATTCGTCATGTGAGCACCGAAAAACAACTAGCCGATATCTTCACTAAGCCTCTCGATGAGTCAAGGTTTTATGCTTTGCGTAGTGAGCTAAATATACTTGATTCTCATAACGTGGTTTGAAATATGGCACACCTCAGTTCAACAACCTAGTGACATAAGAAAATAATTTAAAAAGATATTACATTGTGTTTCAAAACCATTTCAAAAGGCCAACTAAATGTCATGACCATTGTCTGTATTGTTGATTGCTTATTGGTCATAATATTTAGATAATATATATCCATATCTGAGGTAAAGGAAGTCATAAAGTTTCAGTGTAATCCCTGCAAAATTGGCAGGGCGACAATGCCGCTCATAATGGCCGGCAGTGCCGCCCTCTGAAAACTGGGCCGTTTTCTGCCAATTTTGACTGGGTTGTGGGGTCCCTTTTCTTCTATCTATTTCATTCTCTGGCCCCCGACCCAACTCTCTCCTTCTCTCCTAGCCGACGCCGACGCCCGTGCATCTCTCTCTTTCTCTCTCAAGCACGCTCCGTCGCCGTTCCTTGAGGTCTGCCACCCCGGCAGTGCCGCCCCTGCAGCTGGCCGAGTCTTCTCGTCGTTGGCCCCCTGCAGGAAGCTCCTGGCTGAGCCCTTTCTCTCCTTCTCCCTCCATTCCATCATTTTGGAAGCAAGGTGAAACCCTAACCCCATTCGATCTATGCAATGTGAAAGTTTTAGTCATGGATTTTTATTTCTAGGGGAAGTATGAAGGGTTTAGAAAGGTTTTTGCTGAGTAAATCGAAATGATTTTGAATTTCACCGGTTGGATGATTTTGGGGAGAGCGGCAATGCCTCCCATGGGACCATTAATGGCACCCCTAGCAGATTCTAACTGCTATACTCAATCTCATTAATCTGATGAAGTCCAGAATGGATTGGATTCATTTATCAAAAATTGTTTTTAAAGTTTTTCATACTCAATCTTTCAAATCCATGGCTAGGGTTTCATATATTTTTCGTTTAGACTGTAATTATGAAATTGTGATGATGGATATACACTATTGAAAGTAGGATTTAGCCAGAATGAGAAATTTGAAAATGAACTAGTGAAGCAACTGAGGGCGGTAGTGCCGGCCTCAGGGGGCGGCAGTGCCGCCCTACCATGCTGATTCTAAATCCAGCAAAGCTTCATGTGTCATTTTTAAAATTCTTTTTCTTGTTAAAACCTGCTTGCAGCTATTTCTAACTCATTATCTTATACAGTTTCTTATCAAGTCTCATTTAATTGCATAGATGGACTGAGGAAAAAGGAAGGTGATGTCAACTAAGCAAAAGGTCAAGAGAGGCAAGGGACAGGCAAGCTATATTCCCAGTGACAGAAATCTTGATGAAGACCTTGCTGAAGAAGAAAGAATTCAAAGGATGGGAATGACCATTCGTGTGTGGCCTGATTCTCCTATGTACATTTCAGAGTTTGATAGCAGCTACATGAGAGAAAACACTGATGGGTTCAACCTCAATCCTCCCCAAAACAGTGACAATCATACAGTTCTTGATTATTCCATGAGTTGGAAGAAGACAGGTGAAGCTAGAGAGATCGATCCTTACTCCTCTAACAGGTCCAGTGGCATTGATTATAGATTTTGGAATGCTTTCCAATCTAATTTTTATGCCACAGCCATCCTATCTAAGTCAAAGGGCAAGATTAGCAAGATGTAGTACATTGATTTTGGTGACTTGGAGAGCAAGGATGGTCATGAGTTTGTTGCAGCCATCAAGACCTGTGACCACTTTGAGATGACAGATATCATGAGTTTCAGACATGATTGGAACAGGGAGATTCTTTTGCACAGTTCCATGCCACTTACTATTGGAACAGAGAAGTAGATGAGCTTCATTGGATGACTGATGGGTGGCATTATTGCATTGATTTTGTTACCTTCTGTCATATTCTTGGTTTTGGACACATCCACATATGAGAGGATTCATAATGAACGTCGTCTTGAGCCAATGGAAGTAAGCTTCATGTGGGAGAATCAAAATCTTATAGTTCCTGATTGGTCAAGGACCAAGCTCAAGAGCTTCTATTACATCATGAACAATCTTTTCAGGATCACTCTTAACCCCAAAGACAATGCAACAGATTTGAATGGCTACATCACTAATGTATTGTCTAGGTTTCCCAGTAGTGAAAAGTTTAATGTTCCAAGGTTTATTTGGGTTGAGCTAGCATATGCCATGGATGATGGGAGGAGATCATTACCCTGTGCTCCTTACCTTATGTTTGTGATTGAGAGAGTGACTGGCATGTGGTTCCCTAAAGATTATGAGCACACTGTTTACAAGATCAAAAAGACCCATGGTGGCTTAGGGGGACTTGGTCAGCTACTCAGCGCACCTATTCTGGAGGACATGGAGATAGTGGGGCAGCAGGCTTTCACTCTTCTAGAGCTGCACATAAAGATATTCCTGAGTCATCCAGGGCTAGGGAACAAAAGAAGAAGTCAAAGTGGGGGAAGATGAGTGCATGGATGAAGGCAATCTTTACTCATTGTGCATATGCTTCACAGACTGCTTATGAGGATAGAATGGAAAACAGGGAAGCAGTGAGGCATGTTAGGGAGATGGCAGGGCTGCCACCCCTTCCACCAGTGCAGTCACCACCTCAGTTTCCTAACTTGCCTCGCCTTTCTTCTTCTGATGAGGAGCAGGACCAGCCACATGAGCACCATTATGAATAGCCAGATGATCAGCAGTATGGGCACTCATATGAGCCGTTCAGTCAGTACTATGGGTACCCACAAGAGCAGCATTTTGAGCAGCCCCTAAGGCAGCAGGACCTTGGTGCAGAGATTCACTCCACAGAGGCCAATCCACAGATTCAAGCAATCTTGCTTCACACATATTCCAGGAGACCGCGTCCTTCAACGGATCAGCCAGGTCCTTCTACTTCAGCTGGGGCATCTCCTCCATGATGTTCAGCACGTTTCACTTCACACACCCACGTCGTCGGACGTGCCCGTGTCGACTCCGACAGTGACGAGTGACTTTTCTTCTTTTTCTTCTCTTTTTGGTACTTGATGCCAAAGGGATAGAAAATTAGAGGGGTCAATAGATTTTCGACGCTTTCAATGCCATGAGTTCTCTGCAGCTGCGCTTTATGTCCAGATTCTATGAGAATAGTTGTTAGGTTGTGAGTTTGAGAGTCGCTCAAAACTCTATTTTATGAAATAAGCTATTTTGTGACTTAATTTGTTTTGGATATGGACATGTATTCATGGTTACTGTTTTAGCTTGTCATATTCTAAGTTTAGATTGTTTTATATTCAAATTATCTGCTGTAGGAACCTGATTGCTACCTGACCGATATAGTCAGGACGGCAGTGCCGCCCTATGGGGCCGGTAGTGCCGCCCTATGCTGTATCAGCCAAGGTCTTGTGTGCTTGAACTGATATAACCTGTCATATGCATCACGTTTATTCCTATGACACTTTGTTCAGCACCTCACAGCAGGCATAGATGTAGGGGGAGGTTCCCATCACACCTAAAATGTGAATAATGGTCTTTCATGCCAAATTGAGAATTCAAATCTTTATTCACATATTTAGGGGAGGCTTCTACACCCATAGTTCAAAAATCTCAGTTTAGATTTCATATCTTTTGTAAGCTCTAATTGGGTTGTCATCAATCACCAAAAAGGGAGAGATTGTAAGTGCAATCAAGTCCTATTATGGGTTTTGGCATTGATGACCACCAAATTAGAGGACTAATGAGATTTATCGAGATGACAAGTAGGGAATCGAAAAATGAGGATGCTGTACAGGTTGCAGGTGTCCTAATTACAAAAGGTGGCTAGACCTAGCTCAAAGGAGGTTTAAATTCTTTTATGTTTTGAAATCGAGTTTAGGGAAAGCCGTACAATTAAGAGGGATTTTAGGACAGTTGGTCAACTATTGAACCAGATGCTCAAATTATCAGATTTACATCCTCTCACCTAGTCAAAATAGCCAGCCAAATTTCACCCCAACTTACCTATTTTGGCTAGGGCGGCAGTGCCGCCCTTAACTGACTGTTGGACCCAAGGGGTATTTATACCCTTCAGGCCCAGCCCACAATGGTCATCTTCTTCACTTAGACATTCTGCTCGAAACAGAACAAAACCAAAGCTCACCCTCTCTCCTCCATTGTTGCTCCTCCATCCCTCAAGCAAATCCTTGATTCCAACCATCAAAACTTGAGAGAAAAGGCAGTAAAACTCAATTGGAGAGAAGATCCACTGATTTCCAAAATCTAAGAGCATTTGGTTCCCGTTTGGCCGACAGTTCTAGGGTTTGTTACTCTTGGAGCTTGCTCCTAGCCAGCTAGGTGTCGCCCTTGAGCTTGCCAACTTGTGTGGGAGCCTTGGGAGGTTTGTAACCTTATTCTCAGAGCTAAGAAATCACCTCTCACTTCAAGAGTTCATCCTCTTGATTTGAGAACGAGGGTAAGGCAAGCCTTTGTGGCAAGCCCAAGCCTTTTGTGGCTTCCTCAACAACGTGGACTTAGGCAAACCTTTGTGGTGAGCTGAACCACAGGATAAATCTTGTGTCTCGCGTGCTTCATCTTGTTTACTTGCTGGTTTAGCTCATTACTAACAGGTGTTAGGGTTTGGTTGCTTGATCCACTCTCGTGTGCATTTTCTGTGGTATTCAGTCTTCGAACTAGATCTTATCTTTCTATTGCAGGATTAAGCAGCTAAAGGGGTCAGGTTCAGCTCTGTAAAATCTCAGCTGTGTTAGATTTATTTTTGAAGAGCGGCAGTGCCGCCCTCTGTTCTGACAGAGTTTTGAGTTGAATTTTTACAGGCCTATTCGCCCCCCCTCTAGGCCTCCTTTATCTTCCTGTAGATCCTACAAGAGTAACTAAAATGATGAAAAATTAGTTTGGTTTAAAACCAAAAGGGCAGACCTTTTAATACAAACATCCATATCCAAAGTGATATGATCTAGTGGCTCTTTCTACGAATTACAGGCTTTTAGAATTTGCTAAGTTCACTGGTCAAGATAGCACAAGTATAATAGAACATGTCAGTCGATATCTTACTCAGTTGGGTGAAACCTCTATTAAGGAAGCGCAATGAGTTTGTTTCTTCTGTTTGTCACTATCATGATCAGCTTTCACTTGGTTTTCATCACTAGTGGTTAATTATATTGCCAACTGGAGTGATCTTAAAAAGAAATTTCATACATATTTCTATACCGGGATAGGGAAAAGAAAGATAATAGATTTGAAAACTATAAAGCAAAGGGCTAACAAATCAGGTACTGAGTTCCTTCAGAGGTTCCGGGAAACAAGAAACTTATGCTTTTCATTGAATTTGACTAATGATCAGATATCTATGTTGGTCGTTCATGGGATGTTGCCAACATGGAGAGAAAAGTTGCTTGGGCAAGAATTTGACAATTTAGGTCAATTAGCTTAATGGGTGGCAGCACTTAATAGCCAATTCCAGAATATGCGCAGAGATACCCGATTCTAGAAGAATGCTGCAATCGTTGAAGCTTATACTCCATATTTAGTCGATGAGGATGATAAAGAAGAGGAAATTGGTACAGCTAAATGGAATTGGGGTAAAAAGATAGTTATGGTTCCAAATCCTTGAAGAAAAGAAGTTGAAGAGAGTTATGATTTTGATGTTACAAAAACAGACAAACTTTTTGATTTCTTGCTTGAGAAGGGACAGATTAAACTGCCTGCCAAAAGAGCAGATATAAACAGGGAGAAACATCGAGAGATGGTGCGATGAGACCACATGTTACATCTCAAATCCTATTGAATAAGTGGCAAAGGCAGAAAGAGAAAGATTATTAGCGCTGGTTGAAAGAAAAGAAATATCAACGTCAACAAGAAGAAGAAACATATGAAAGAGAATAAGCTGAGTCACATTGGAATTGCCCTTTCTTCAGACATTGTTGAAACGAAGGTTTGAGATTACCTACTAGAAATAATTACCCAGAATATAATGAACAATATTGGGAGTTTAGGCAATCTCAAGTCAACCGCCGGTCTATCCATGATTGAATTGAATATCAACGTAATGATGTGGATCGGCGCTTAAAAATAGAAGCATTCATGATCGACTTAGAAAGCGAGTTGTTGACCAGAACTAGGCTGATTATGAAGAAGATGATGAAGAAGAGTATGTTTGGCAGGAAGAACAGTGGTGTCTAGGAGGTTTAACAAGAAGTCAGAAGAGAAGAGTACAACACCTAAGGAGTAGAGAATTAGAACAGACTTAGAAATCTAGTAAACTGCAAGTATAGCATGCAAAACAAATAGCCGATAAGGGTCAACCATCGGCTAATATTCAAATAGCTTTTCTTTTACCATCTGAATTTAAAGCTCTAGCAGATCAAGAAGTTTATTCGAATTTTGATGAATCAGAGTATGAAGAGATGGCAGCCCAGTTGACATTGATACAATAAGCTATATTTGATGAACCAATTAAGCATCGGCATTTGACGGCTTTATATGTGAAAGGTTTTGTCGATGGAAAGCTGATGAGTAAAATGTTAGTTGATGGAGGTGCTTCTGTTAATCTGATGTCTTATACTACTTTTCGCAAGCTTGATAAAGAACTAGAGGATTTGATTGAGACTGACACGATGCTTTTTGGAGGTAATATGTTTAAGACCAGGAGGCAATAAATGTTGAATTGACAATTGAACGCAAGACTTTGCTCACTACATTCTTTGTTATTGATGGAAAGGGTTCATACAGTTTACTCTTAGGTCGTGATTAGATTCATGCTAATTGTTGTGTACCATCGATTATGCACCAATGCTTGATTCAATGGCATGGAGACAATGTTGAGCTAGTTTATGCTGATGATTCTGTGAATATAGCGACAGCTGATCCAATGTATTAAAAACTATAAGATTTTGAGTGTTTTTCTGGCAAGCAATGGGAAGGAGGCTTCATTAGGATCAATGATGAAGGCCAACAGCCGATCCGAGTAGTCGGCTCTAAAAGTTTGTTTTAATGGATAATCCAATAGATGGTACAGATAGTAAATTAGGACATGGCTTTACGTCGGCTGATGAGTTAGAAGAAATAGATATTGGTCCTGGAGATAAGCCTAGGCCGACGTATGTAAGTGCTAAATTAGATCCTAAGATAAACAAAAATTGATAGATTTGTTAAAGAAATTTAAAGATTGTTTTGTTTGGGAATATTATGAAATGCCTAGTTTAGATCGGTTAATTGTTGAACATCGGTTACCAATCCAACCTGGATATCGGCCATTTAAACAAGCTCCAAGGAGATTTAATTCGAATGTTCTTGATGATATTAAGGAGACTTAAAGGCTATTAGAAGCAAAAGTTATCCGACCTTGCCGATATGCAGAGTGGATATCGAGTGTAGTTCCTGTGTATAAGAAAAATAGGAAGTTAAGAGTCTATATTAATTTCAGAGATTTAAACAAGGCTACATCGATGGATGGTTATTCGATGCCAAGAGCCGATATGTTGGTAGACGCAGTGGTCGGGCACAAGGTAATTAGTTTTATGGATGATAATGCAGGTTACAATCAAAATTTTATGGCTGAAAAAGACATAGCAAAAACAGCATTTAGGTGCCCTGGTCCAATCGGCTTATTTGAATGGGTTGTGATAACTTTTGGATTAAAGAATGCCGGTAAAACTTATCAGAGGGCAATGGATTATATTTTCCATAACTTGATCGGCAAGATTGTTGAAATCTATATTGATGATGTGGTGGTGAAATCCAAAGGGTACAAAGAACATCTGGTTGATTTGCGAGAGACCTTAGAGTGCATAGGAAAACATGGTTTAAAGATGAATCCTAATTAATGTGCCTTTGGAGTGTCGGCTGGTCCATTTTTGGGTTTTATGGTCCACGAGAGAGGAATTGAGATTGGTCAGAAAAGTATGAAAGCAAATGATGAGGCAGTACCACCGACTAATAAAATAGAATTACAATCTCTGCTTGGTAAAATTAATTTCATCAGAAGATTTATTTCAAATATGTCAAAAAGGATTCTGTCGTTTTCTATTTTGTTGAAGTTGAAATATGATCAAGAATTTAAATGGGGTGACGTGCAACAAAAAACATTTCAAGAGATAAAAGAGTATATGAAATCTCCACCTGTGCTGGTTCCTCCTCAGCAAGGTAAGCGTTTTAAGTTGTACGTGTCGGTCGATAGTCAAGTGATTGGATCAGCCTTGATGCAAGTAGAGGGCACAAGTTGTATTAGTAGCAATAGATTATTTTACTAAGTGGGTTGAGGCGATTTCTTTTAAGAACAACAACTTTAAAGAATATGGTTGATTTTGTCAAGGAGCATAATATTTATCATTTTGGGATTCCTCAAATCATTACTACTGATCAAAGAACAATGTTCACATCAGAGGAATTCAAAGATTTTGCTACCAGTATGGAAATTAAATTATTAAATTCTACTCCTTATTATGCTCAAGCTAGTGGCCAGGCAGAGGCATCCAATTAAATTTTGATTAAATTGATTAAGAAGAAAATTGAAGCGCAACCAAGGAAGTGGTATCTGACACTTAATGAAGCATTGTGGGCATATAGGATGGCTTACCATGGATCGATTAAATCATCACCTTTATGAGTTAGTATATGGGCATAATGCAGTTCTTTCTTGGGAGACTCAGTCTGGATCAAGACGTATTACATTGCAAAATAATTTGATAGCCGAAGTCTATAAAAACCTTATGATGGATGATTTGGAGGACTTAAGTTGTCATCGGCTGTGCGCTCTTGAAAATATTGAGGCCAATAAATTAAGAGTTGCAAGGCATTATAATAAAAAGGTCAAGAACAAACAATTTCATGAAGGAGAGTTAGTTTGGAAAGTAAGATTGCCGATTGGGTCTAAAGACAACAGGTTTCGCAAATGGTCGCCTAATTGGGAAGGTCCTTATTGGATTAAACGGTGTTCACCTCGTAATGCTTATATTTTGGAAATACTAGAAGGGGAAGAGGAATTTGATAGAGCAATCAATGGAAAAATCCGAAAGAAGTATTATCCTAGCGTTTGGATTAATACTTGATAGCCAATTTGTTTAGTCGTTGGCTCTAATAGCTGGTACCAGGAGGGTGTTGCCTTTAGTTCAAAAATCAACCCTAAGAGGAAAAGCGGGTACGATATGTATCACCTATAGAGCAAAAATACACACAAAGACAATTAGACTTAAATTTCAAAAGATTCAGAAACGCATTCATGAAGAGAAGCAGAAATTGTATTCATTGATAGTTTATTCCTAGTACAAACTAATCAAAAACTTTATTGATTATATCATGGGCGGATGTAATGTCCACGATGGTCGCAGCTGCATCGTCGAAGTCTTCGATCAAGTCCTCGTGCATGTCGGGGTCGTCGGCCATCGGGAGGCCAGGCTCCATGGTGCGGAGCTCGTGCTCGGTCTGGACCTACGCTAAGGCCAGGGCCACTGCTGCATTGTGGCAGATGCCGTGGAGGGCGATCTCCAAGATGCACGCCGGGACGTTGTGCAAGCGGTTGATGAGTAAGGGGCTGCAGACGTTGACGGCCGTCATAGCCACGTTCACCGCTAGTTAGAGCTAGCAGTCATAGAAACAAAGAAACTGTCAAGACAAAGGTAGAGAAAATAATAACAGAGGTTTCTTGGAATCCATCTTACTCACCACCATGGCGTCTGATTCAGCCAACCATGCTTGGGCGGTGTTGGTTTCTTCCTCGACGGCGAGGAGGGTCGCTTGAGAGGCCTCGAGGAAGATCTCAAGCTGACTGTTCTCCCAAGTTGCCTCGGAGTAACGGTCCTTGGACGCCTTCCATTCTTGGAGGAAGCGTCGGGCGTCGTCGCCGGTGTAGGAGTCAGAGGAGTCCAACGACAAATCTAGCATTGGAGGGCTCGCTGGCCCTAGGAGGAGGAGGAGGAAGCCTATTGTTCAAGACAAACCTACAAACATGTCAGAAGGTAATATGTTGACAGGAACAGGAGTCGTTTGGTCCTACCTTATGCGACGGAGCCACTAGCTCATCAGCATCTCCTCCTCTGGGAGATCTTCTGCTGCGCGCTTCCCACGGTTATCTTCATCAGCCATGGGTATTGTTTTAGATCTTGAGGGGAGGAGAAGAGGAAACTGCTATAGGGTCTGTGAAAGTGGAAGGATGCAGGAAAATACAGAGTAGCGGCGAACACTTGAAAGTGAAAGTTTGAAGGCATACCTCGAGAACGTGATCGCTGGTTGCCATTGTAGCCAAAATAGATCTGAATCTGAGGAAGGCTACTTGAACGATAGCTTGGTAGAGCAGAGAATTTGCTAGGGTTAAGGCTTTGGTGGCGGCGGCTTTGGCTGTTGAAGTTTGTTCGAGAAAGAAGGAGAAAGTAAGCAGGCCGAGCGAATTAGAGATGATAATGTTGGGGTATTATATAGAATTTAGCCTGAGAACTCACGAGTCATGTGTTTATTTTGGAATGAACGGTTGCAACACAGGGAATAGAATAGGAATTTTAGAATAAAGTCATTTTTATCTCAAAATTGGGGGTATGTGTTTACACCAAAATTTGGGAAGAACAAGAACGCGGGAACTCGAAGCTTCCAGGATTATGTTATCAAGAGATTGATTGGATGAGAATCGATATCAGTTAATTTAGATGTAATGTCAAAATCGACTATTTTATGGATGACGTCAGCAGACGGCGTCAATGGGCTATACTTGAGTGGCGCCAGGGAGACGTGTCGAACTCTACGAATAGAGAAAATTGGGGTCCAAGTTATTATTGAGTTAGGAAGTTTTCTTTTATTCCAAGAATTGTAATGAGTCGTATTTGAGTATGATTCATGTTTAGGTTCTGGGTATAAATATTAGACCCTGGTTATTGTAAAAAGGGACGAACACACAATCAATACAATCCTTCTGACTTTTGTCATCGCATTAGGAGTAGGAGTACTATAGATCTCGACGAGTTATTTAGCAAATAGGGCTGCATCAACTGATCGACCTCCAGCTTGCTTGTTAGTACCGTCACGATTTGTATTGTACTTATAAAGCTGCATCAGCTGATTGATCTTTTATAAGTCATAATACAAGTTAGTTATCGATCTGTATCGTAGTTTGTAAGGTTGCATCAGTTGATTGATCTCTTATGAATTATAATATGGATCAAAGTTATCAATTTTGTGTTAGATAATTTATTGTTTAATACAATATCACCAGTTATCGAATCTGCTGAGATTAGTAAGATTTTTCTTACTACTTTTGGTTGATTCATCAGTTATCGATCTTGTTATAATTAATGTTTTATTAATTATAACAAATCACCTGATTAAGATAGAGATAGATTGACATCATATCATCTTAATTGGTCATCTTCTAGTCTGGTCACACTTTAAATTTTATGATTGATGGCTTAATTCCGCTAGATCTGTTCTATTTCTATTCCAATCAAGCGTAGTATGCATTCAAAGATATGTTTCAATCTTAAATAAACTTACTAGTTAATAAGATCCAATCTAATGACACTACCATAGCTGCATCGATCCGATTGAACCTCACTGGTAAGACTTTAGATTAGAAATTATCGATTAGTAGTCTTGTTTATGATTAGGATATGTACTTTGTTTATTTGCTATGGCCGCATCGGCTATTTTAGTCGATTTGCCAATACTCTCACGCATATAGCATGTTTTTCATGAATCTGTTGACATGTAGATGGTTTTATAGATTCTTTGGCTTTAGTTTATCATCATTATCATAGCTATATCAATCCGATGAAACCTCACTATTGATGATAATAGATTTGATTTAAAATGTTTGTAGATTCATTTATATTAGACAATTGACATGTTCGCATGTTATACTCTTTTTATCAAACTTATCGGCTCAACACTTTATATCGATCATGTTCTATTTAGCCGATGATGTTTTCTTGTATCATTTCTTATGGATACACCGGATATCGACTATTTAGTCGATAGCCTCATTAAATTGGCTATTTAGCCGTACATTTGGAACTGTTTGGTGCGACACCGATATATTCCACCTTAAATTACTGATAAGATTTTCTCTCCTTATCAATTGTAGGTCAAATTGACTGGCACGTCATCGGGTTTTTCAGAATCGGCTGGTTCTGTGTTGAAACCAAGCAGATCTCTGGTCTTGTTCCACTCAGATCTTCCGGGTTGCTGTGTGCTGATCACATCACCACATTTTTGTGTCAAGAACTATTGAGAGGGGAGCTCTTATCGGACAACTCGTTCATCAAGTGCCACTAGGTGTTGAAAAACTTACATATGTATTTTAGGCCTAGTGCACATTCGGTGAGAAAGTGATTAACCTTTGAAAAATGATTGTGAAAATGCTAACACACTACACGTGATGGTAAAACACTTGGAGTGTTAGCACATTTACAAAGGTGGTAAAAAAGGTGAAGAAGAGGAGGCGTTGCCGGGTTTGGGGTGCTGCCATGGGGGCACCGCCATGCCCTGTCTGGTGCACTGCCACCCCTATGGTGGTGACTGGTAGAGGAGGCCGAGAGTGGGGTGCACTGGTGGGTCACCGCCACCTTGTCTGGTGGCACCGCCACCCCTAGGGCAGTGCCCACCTGGACCTGGTAGAGAAGAGGAAGAGTAAGGCGGCCACCGGAGCGACCGGTGTGCACCGCCGTGCATAGGGCGGTGCACCACCCCTGACACCGCCATGGATGTCCGGTGGCACCGCCATAAAAATCCAAAGAGCAAGGAGAAGACAGAGAGGTCACCGTCGCGGGCACCACCGCCCTAAGGATGGTGCACCGCCTCTTTTCTCTAGAAACTTGGTTTCTCGGGCAGATTGGCCAGGTGGTCACCGCCACCCTGTCAGGTGCCCCAACGGCTAGTTTTTAGCCGTTGGAAAGTGATCGTTGGGAAGGGCACCGCCACGTCTGGTGCTAGGCACCGCCGTGTCCGGTGCCCTCTAGAAAGCTGCTCCAAAGGGGTAATGACTCTATTTGCTTGTGGGCTTATAAATAGATCTAGTGGCCAGCCTTGGCCACTCTCTTAGCACTTCTAACAGCTGCATACACCCTTTGAGAGCTGAGCACACCACTCCACTCACTTGCACACTTGATTTCATTATCTTGAGTGAGATTGTAGAGCCTCTAGTGCATTGCTTAGTGTTCTAGCATCTTGTGGTACTAGTTGGGCGATTTGGGCTGGTGGAGTTCTTGTTACTCTTGGTGTTTTCCAACACCTAGATGGCTCGGTGATTGGTGGATCATCGAGCGGAGGAAGATGATTGTCTCTGGCTTCGATCATTGTGATTGTAAGGGGTTCTTGTGCCTTCCCCTGGTGGAGTGCCAAAGATAACTCTAGTGGATTACGTGTGTCTTGTGGATCCTCATCTTGTGTTGGTTGTGCAGCACCCGGTTGCAGGTTTGACATGTGATGCCAATTAGCGCGTGAACCTCCAAGTGAGTGAATCGCCACAACGGGGACTAGCTTGCCGGCAAACAAGTGAACTTCGAAGAAAAAATCATTGTGTCTTGATTGTCTCCTTGGTATTCATCAATATTTATTCTCATGATTGATTGGCTCCTTTGATGATTGGCCCATTCCTCTACACGGCGGTATAACACTCCATCCTTCTCGCGTATTTATATTTCTTAGTGTAGCTTTGTCCTTTAGTGTAGCTAGTTTTTAAGGGCAAGCAAGAGTCGTGTCTAGTGGATAGTGAGGCTCTTTAGTTAGTCTTTGAGAGCTCACTAATTTAGTATAGTGACATAGCTGAAAGGATCAAGATGCCCAAGAGGTGGGGTGAATTGGGCTAATTTTAAATTCTCTTGCAATAATCAAATCCTACGGATAGCCCAATTAACCTCTTGTGCCTAGAAAAGTGTTTCTATCAAATTAACGCATAAAAGACTTGCAACCTATGTTCCAAACTTACTCTAGCATAGCAATTCTATGAATGTAAGGACAAGTATTGAATTCCTCAAAGTAAATACTTAAAGTAAATACTCAAAGTAAATGGAGAGAGGAAGGAACGCGGCGATGTTTTGCCGAGGTATCGGAGAGTCGCCACTCCCCACTAGTCCTCGTTGGAGCACTCGTGCAAGGGTGTAGCTCCCCCTTGATCCGCGCAAGGATCAAGTGCTCTCTACGGGTTGATTCTTCGACACTCCGTCGCGGCGAATCACCCAAAGCCGCTCACAACTTGAGTTGGGTCACCCACAAGCTCCGCCAGGTGAACACCAAGCTCTCAATCACCACCAAGCCGTCCAGCTGATGGCGATCACCAAGAGTAACAAGCACGAACTCTCACTTGACCACGCGAAGCCTAATGAGAAGATGGATGCACACTTGACTACTCTTGATTCACTAATGAGGCTCCTCTCTTGGATTCTCAAATCTCAATCACCTCACTAGAACCTTGCTCTTCTTGGCACTCACAAACGTGTTTCTCAGCTGTTTGAATGAGTAAAAGTGCATCCACACAAGAGTGGAGCTTCTATTTATAAGGCAGCCTGAAAAACGAACCGTTATGAGCTTCTGCGGGGTGACCGGACGCTCCGGTCGTGTTGACCGGACGCTCCGGTCAGTTCAACCCGCGAACCAGTAAAAATGTATTGATCGGACGCTGGCAGGGTCCGGTCAGCACTGACCGGACACGTCCGGTCGCATAAAACCCTTACTGGAACCTTACTAGACTCGACCGGACACTGAACCCTCAGGGTCCGGTCAGTACCGACCGGACGCGTCCGGTCGCAGATTCCCTTCACTGGAACCTTTCTGGAGTCGACCGGACGCTGCCTTTCAGTGTCCGGTCACTTGACCTCTCCATCGTCCAGTCACACCGAACACAGACGTTGATCAAATGAACTGACCGGACCCTGCGGCCAGCGTCCGGTGACACCGGGGCCAGCGTCCGGTCAGTGTTTGACCCTCCATTCACTTCCAACTTCCGAACATATGTGAATGAAGTTTGCTCCAAAGGATCTTAGGCATTCATAGAAGCAACCTAGAGCTAGTTTTGGCAAGTGTGCACTACACCTAACTCACTAGACTCAACTAGGTCAAGCTACCCATCCATACCCCCCTTAATAGTATGGCCAAAGGAAAAACAAAGTCCTAAACTACTCTAAGTGTCTCTCCAACTCCAATCGACACTTAGAACTAGTCATCCTTAACCTTGTCGTCCATCCTTTAAAAACCGAAACGATTTCCATTGAGGGGGCATGACAACTTTGATTGCCCAATCGATCTTCATTACCATGACCTAACTTAATTGCCTCTGCAAAACACACATTAGTCATAGTAATCTTGTATTGTCATTAATCACCGAAACCCAACTAGGGACCTAGATGCTTTCAATCTCCCCCTTTTTGGTGATTGATGACAATACCACCTCGAGTATGTGAAAGAGTGAGGTTTTTGACGGGCTTGGTTCATATAAGCTTTTGTCGATAAGAACAAACGTGTTAGTCAAGCTTACATGACCCAAGCCAACACAATGTACTCAAAGGATGTGAATTAAGCATGAGTACGATTAACAAAGCTCATTTGCATCGGAGTATAATCGCGGAAGCAAGGGCAAATGAACAATAACAAAAGTGATATGACATATAAAAAATGTAAAGAAGAGAGCACACATGTCATATATCACAATCACATAGATAATACTATCACATAGATAGAATAATATGCGTGAAAGTAAACACACGAATGCAAAAGTAATAGAGTATCACACAAATAAAACTCCAAATGTATATAATAAGCTAATACTATATAACTAGCTCCCCCTAAAAGTCGCTCCCCCTGAGTCTACATACTCGAACCCTCTCCCCCTTTGGCGTCAAACACCAAAACCTAGGGGTCGAACGGCGGGGCTACAGCGGACGAGCCAGGCGCTGAGGTGCGAGGAGCAAGCTGGAACCGAGTGCCATCATCATCTGACCCTGAGCTCTGAACTAACTGACCCTCTATGGTAGGAAGTGTCACTAAAGCGGTCTAGGTCTGAAGCCGAAGCAGTCTTTGCTGTGAAGCTTTCTTGGTACATCTGTGGGATCTGATGATCTGAGCTAGGAAGCCTCTGAGTAGTCACTGCGACTAGAGCTTTCTTGTTGAAGGACCGGCGGCATGCATATGCGGTGGAGTGGGCATGCCGGTCCATTTCATTGAAAGATGCTCCAAGACTCCTAGAGGCCGACGTGTCGGGGGCACAAATAGCGAGGGTGACTCCTCGGTGTGAAGCCCGTCTGAAGTGGAGTGAAATCTTGGGACTACCACGGGTGAGGCTAACCAACGGGACACCTATACAAGAGAGGTGAAGCAAAGTGAGCCGGGAGGTCATCCACGACTCTAGAGCCCACTAGGGTACATCTTCTTTGAGTCGTCGGGCGTGGTAGCAGTTTGAGGAAGGAAGTTGGGGCGAAGGCTGTGGTGGTGTGGGGCCCCAAGAGCTGTCACAACATGCTTTGCATGAAGCCCATAAGTTCTTCTTTGCAATAGGATCTCTCCTCTTTGGTGCATCTGCTTCTTCTTCTTTGGAGTACCTATTCTAACTTGCCTCTGAAACTCATCCTAACGAGCCTAGAACTGTGCAAAGTTAGCAGTTGTCTCCTGTGCCTGGCGAGTCTGGTCCTACTGCATCCGCTCAAGTATGGCAATAAGAGCGGGGTCCGTCTGAGGTGCGGGTGGTGCTGAGCTAGAACTGCCGGCCTCTGCATCGTGTCTGCGTGGAGGCATCTGAGGAATAGGCTGGTAGTCGTCGTCAGAGTTGTCACTGTACTCGCTCACCTCCTGCTGTGCCTCAAGCTACTCCTCCTCAGTAGCGGCTATGCCTCTGATAATCTCGTCCTGCTGAGCTGCTGACTCTGGAACATCTGGACGGCGACTGGGCCGAGTAGGTGCCTGTGGTGTGTTGTGCCTGATCCTCTGTGCCATGTTGTAAGCTGGGAACTCTGTAGTGGCACCTTTGTACTTGGCAACCATCTCTGGGGTCCGGACCTGCACAGACTTGAGTATCAAGAATGTGATCCAATGTGCATAAGGGAGCTGCCTGCGACCCTTGAAACCCTCAGCTATAGTATCCTCCATCTCTGATAGAAGGAGGTCCCAAATGTCGAACACAGTCTGCTGCATCAGGGCATTAAGGAGCCAGAGCTGTAAGCGAGTCAAGCCCTCTCTATATCCCAACCTGGGAAGCAGTGTCCTCCTGATAATGGCCTCTAGCACTCTCGCTGTAGGAGTCAAGTCACTGGGGTTCCTCCTCGACCCCTCACCAAAAGGCTCCTTAAAGCAATGGCGCACAAGATCAGTAGGAGGCACTATCCCTCCATGAGGACGCCTAGGAGGCTCCTGCTGTCCATAACACACCTCATGCAATCTGACAGGCTGCTCCTGTAGCCTTAGTATCTCCCGTCTGGCTCATCACTCTGTGATCTCTGCCGTTGAGTGCAAAATGAATGAAGTTATGATGTGGGTCAACATAGAGCGATGCGTAGAACTGCCGAACCCAAGATGGTACATACACTCCTGTCCGGCCAATCAGATCTGTAAGCCCCGGTAGATATGACAAGTAAGGACGGATATGCTCTCCGGCTGCTGCCACAATAGGCTCTATACTGCAGACTCTCTAAGATCTGAACACACCCCCACTGTTGAGATAAGCATTGTAGAAATCCTCCTGCAGTGGCGTGTAAAACCTCTCTGCTGCTCTCTCATCCCTCCTCGGAGGGAACCACACATCGAACTCAACAAATCTCAACTGGCGAACCTGTCTGGCTGTGGCGGCCCTCAAGTCAAGGTGTACCACTGGAGGCGGACCCTGTGGTCTGGGCGGTGGGCGTGAGCCCCTGCGCTGTGTAGCTGGCCTCGGTGGAACTGTAGCACTAGTACGACCAGAGCGGCGTAACTGAGGTGCCGGCTCAATCTCCTCAGCCTGCTGAACCTCCTGAGTCTCCTGAGCAGGTTGAGGCTCTGCTGGTGGGGGCTGCTGTGATGACTGTGACTCCTGTACTGCTGACTGACCCTCCACAATGGCAATCCGCCGTCCTGCAAACATGGCAGTCCCTGCTGGACTACCGTGACGACGCTCAACCTCCTCGAGAGTAGCTCTCAGTGCTGGTGAAACCGGCTGATCTACAATAACAAGACCACTGCGGGCACCACCTCTCTCAGCACAATCTGTTGCCTCTGCAACTGCTGCTGCTCTGGTTGTCTCTCTATCTGGGTACTTCCTCTTCTTGGATGTCACCTGCTTGGTTGACTTGCCCTTCGATCCAGCTGGCTGGCGAGGCGGGGGCCTCCGATCATCATCACCTAGGCAACCACCAATGTTCTTGGTGCGAGCCATCTAAACTGACAAGATGATGAACTACCGCTGATGAAGATCAACTGTCAAACTGCCGCTTTCGAGGCTTGGCCTCGGTCCGTACTCATGAGCTTGGCTCCGAGTTGACTGCCAACTGCCACAAGAACCCCAACGGAACCGACTCGCTGCACGATAGAATAGATGGATATACAAATAAATATAGTATGTCTAATAGATGCAAAACCCTAACAGAGAAAGCAATGTAGATGCGAACTTGAATCGAATGGCTTTCTACCTGACGATCAGCGATCCGAGAAAAGATAAGATGCGACCCGTGGGGGAATCCTCGGAACCATCAAGGGCTAGGGTTACAAGGAGCAGTGATGAACTGGTGGCCCTAGAATTTTTGAAATCAGCGCATTGTATTGCAATTTGATCTAAGCAAATTGAAATTAAAACAAGGAGCTAGCCTTACCGAGAGGAGATGGGGCTAGAGCACACGGCGCTTAGTAGTGACGAGAGGGCGGTCAAGCGCAAAGCGATGTACAGTGGCGCAGGGGAAGCACAATGGCCACGCTGGTGAGCTATGGTGGCGCTGGCAGCAGCTAGCACGGGGCGCAGGCGGCGCGCAAGGGAAGGAGGCGGGCTATCTTTGGCGCTTGGCACCGGCGCGGGTGAGCAGCAGTGGTGCGACCAGTAGGAGCACGGCGGCGTGCTGGTGGGTGAGGCTGTGGAGGCGGCGGCAAGGACTAGGGCTAGGTCACGGGGAATCAAAAACGAAGGAACAGCCGAATTAAATAGATCCCCCGATGTGACAGAGAAGGAAACGGAAAACAGTCCTGAAAACACGCGAGATCCATTGGCCGGGCGCTTCCGGGTGGTAACAACGACGCTACCACCCAGCGTCCGGTCGATTCGAAGAGGTCCACTTCCTCTGAATCGGGACCAAAACAGCGTCTGGTGGTCCATGACCGACGCATTAAGCGAAGTCCGGTCAGCACAACTTGGTCTTCCTCCGATCAACCAGACGCTGAACCCTTCCTGACCAGACGCACAGACGTAGCGTCCGGTCACTCCTTCACCAAAGAGTTTACCTCCACAGTGAATGGACGGACGGATGCTGACGACGGCGTCCGGTGCGTGGCGTCCGGCACCTTTTTCACAGAAATCTTCAAACTTCCTTCGCGCTGCCTGTTCCCAATCAAGTCCCAACTTGAATAAGATCCAAATAAACACCAATTGGGACTAATGTGAGTGACCTCTCTCAAACCCTCATATTTTTCAAAATATTTTGCCTTAGGCTATAATTCTTTTTAAGAAAATAGGCAACAAGAGGACAAATGGAACAAAACGATAAAACAACATTCATGCATATGCAATACTTGTAAGTAAATCTAGTTGCTTGTCAAGTTTGATCCAAGGTTAAGCTTCTTCACACGCTTTTCGGCGGTTATCTTAACCATGTTAGACAAGCCCTATATGCATTGCCACAAATTAGACATGTTGTATATTACATTGAATGCAAGGGACAACACAAGCTCAATTTTTAGTGAAGCTACTAAAATCAAGTACATTGAGCTCATTTCGCAATCTACAAAATGTAGCCTCATCTAGCGGTTTCGTAAAGATATCCGCTAATTGATCTTCGGATCTTACACCTTCTAGTGATATATCATTTTTAGCCACATGATCTCTTAGAAAGTGATGGTGGATGTCTATATGCTTGGTGCGAGAGTGTTGAACTGGATTATTTGCAAGTTTTACCGCACTTTCATTGTCGCACAAAAGAGGTACTTTCTCTAGAACTACTCCATAGTCTAGCAAAGTTTGTTTCATGTATAATATTTGTGCACAGCAAGCACCCGCGGCAATGTATTCCGCTTCGGCGGTGGACAAAGCCACACTATTTTGTTTCTTAGAGGACCAAGACACAAGTGATCTACCAAGCAAATGGCACCCTCCGGATGTGCTCTTTCTATCAACTTTGCATCCGGCGTAATCCGAATCGGAATAGCCAATTAATTCAAATAAAGCTCCTTTGGGATACCAAAGGCCAATGCTTGGTGTGTGCTTAAGATACCTAAGGATTCTTTTTACGGCAATTAAATGAGTTTCCTTAGGACTAGCTTGAAATCTAGCACACATACACACACTAAACATGATGTCGGGCCTAGATGCGGTTAAATATAACAAGCTACCAATCATAGAACGGTAGAGAGTTTGATCAACCGGGTTACCTCCTTCATCTAGGTCGAGATGTCCATTAGTAGGCATTGGGGTCTTGATTGGCTTACATTCATCTATCTTGAATCTCTTGAGAATATCTTTAGTGTATTTCTCTTGAGAAATGAAGATGCCTTCTTTCATTTGTTTGACTTGAAAACCAAGAAAGAATGTAAGCTCACCAATCATGGACATCTCGAACTCCTTTGACATCAATTCACCAAATTCTTTGCATGAGTCTTCATTTGATGATCCAAAGATGATATCATCAACATATACTTGACAAATGAAGATATGCCCATCAAGCTTCTTGGTGAATAGTGTAGTATCGACCTTCCCAATGGTGAAGCCCTTCACAATAAGGAAGTCCTGAAGGCGCTCATACCAAGCTCTTGGGGCTTGCTTAAGTCCATATAGTGCCTTGGATAACATATAAACATGATTAGGATATCTAGGGTCTTCAAACCCGGGAGGTTGATCAACATAGACTAGTTCATTAATAAAGCCATTTAAAAATGCACTTTTCACATCCATTTGATATAGTTTCATTTCATGATGTGATGCATATGCAAGTAGGATACGAATGGCTTCTAATCTTGCAACCGGTGCAAAGGTCTCTCCAAAATCTAAGCCTTCAACTTGAGAGAACCCCTTTGCAACTAGTCTTGCCTTGTTCCTCACAACAACACCTTGATCGTCTTGCTTGTTGCGGAACACCCACTTTGTTCCAATGACTCTTACACCTTTTGGTCGCTCTTCAAGAGTCCAAACTTCATTGCGAGTGAAGTTGTTCAACTCTTCATGCATGGCATTGATCCAATCCGGATCTTTAAGAGCTTCTTCTACCTTGGTAGGCTCATAGCAAGAGACAAAAGAGTGATGAGCAATAAATGAAGTAAGTTTTTGAGATCGAGTCATTACACCCTTTGATGGACTCCCTATGATGAGATCTTGTGAATAATCTTGTAGAAGAGGTGTATTTCTTCTATTGACCACTTGAGGAGGAGGTTGTGGAGCATCAACATCTTGTGCTTGTACCACCATTTGCTCATGGAAGACATGAGTATCTTCATTTTCAACTCTCTCATCTTTTTCACCATCTTGTGGTACACTTGATGAAGAGGGTTGATCAATTACTTGTACATCATCTTCATCATCTTTTGGCTTGATGTCTCCCACCGGAATATTCTTCATAGCCTCTCTCAATGGTTCATCACCTACATCATCAAGATTCTCATGTGCTCCTTGGGAGCCGTTAGATTCATCAAATTCCACATCATATGTTTCTTCAACTAAGCCGGTGGCATGATTAAATACTCTATATGCTTTGGACTTCAATAAGTAACCAACAAGAAAACCTATATCACAACGTCTTTGAAACTTCCCTAGGTGTTGCCGCTTCTTGTAGATGTAGCATTTGCAACCAAACACCCTAAAGAATGAGACGTCCGGCTTCTTCCCATTTAGCAACTCATAAGGTGTCTTGCCAAGGAACTTTTGAAGGAATAGGCGATTGGATGCATAACATGCGGTGTTGATTGCTTCCGCCCATAGAGCTTCGGGGGTGTTGTACTCATCTAGCATTGTCCTTGCAAGAGTGATCAAAGTTCGGTTCTTCCTCTCAACTACACTATTTTGTTGAGGAGTATAAGTTGCGGAGACTTCATGTTTGATTCCAACTTCATCACAATAAGCTTCTATGTTTGTGTTGTCAAACTCTTTGCCATTGTCACTTCTTATCTTCTTGAGCTTCACTTCAAATTTATTTTGAGCTCTCTTGGCAAACTTCTTGAAGCAAGATGCAACTTCGGATTTGTCATGAAGGAAGAACACCCATGTATACCTTGAATAGTCATCCACAATCACAAGACAATAGAGATTTCCTCCCAAACTCTTGTATGTTGTTGGTCCAAATAAATCCATGTGTAGGAGTTCTAGCACTCTTATGGTTGACATGAAAGCTTTGGTTGGATGAGTGTTTGCAACTTGCTTGCCGGCTTGACATGCACTACAAAGCTTGTCCTTCTCAAACTTCACATTCTTCAGCCCTCTCACCAAATCATTCTTCATAAGCTTCTTGAGTGAGCTCATCCCAACATGAGCAAGTCTTCTATGCCATAGCCACCCAAGTGTTGTTTTGGTGAATAGGCAAGTCATCAAGTTTGCATCTTTGGAGGTGAAGTCAACTAGATATAAGTTGTTGTATCTAAATCCATTGAATATCACTTGATTGTCATCTACCTTGGATACAACAACCTCCTTCTCGGTGAATAAGCATTGAAAGCCAAGATCACACAATTGCCCAACAGATAGCAAGTTGAAGCTTAATGAAGCAACATAGAGCACATTTGAGATGGAATGATCATTTGATATTGCCACTTTGCCCAATCCTTTAACCTTGCCCTTTGAATTATCTCCAAATGTTATTTTTTCTTGTCCATCTACCTCTTCATCTAGTGAGGTGAACATACGAGGATCACCGGTCATATGTTGAGTACAACCACTATCAATAACCCAATGGCTTCCATCGGTCTTATAGTTCACCTACACACAAGAGATTCAAGCTTTAGGGATCCAAACTTGTTGAGGGCCCTTCACCTTCTCAACAAGTGACTTAGCCACCCAAATCTTCTTAGGCCTACTCTTGTTGGGGGGTCCTAAGAACATGACTTTCATCTTTCTACTAGAATCTTTTCTAAGCATGTAGTGAGCATTGAAAGCAAAGGGTCTAGCATGCTTGGGCAAGGGTTGTGGTGGTGGAGTTTGACACTCATGAGCAAAGTGGCCTTCTTGTCCACACTCAAAACATCTCTTTGGCTTTGTCTTTGGCTTTGATTGTTGGTGTTGAGCTTGGGCCTTCATCTTTTCTACACTTACCATATATCCAATGCCACTTCTATCCATCTTCATGACGGTATTCATGAGTAGCTCACTTTGGAGATGTTTGCCTCTAGCAAACTTGCTCAATCCCACCTTGAGATGCTCTTTCTCCATCTTGAGCTTCTTGTTCTCTTCCTTGAGAATATCATTGTTCTTCTCTTCCTTGAGTTTCTTGTTTTCTTCTTTTAGCTTCTCATTCTCAAGGATCAACTCTTTGTCATGATCAAGAGTTTCTATCACAATGGTGTTGTGACTTTTCATCTCTTCAAGATCTTTCATGAGCTTCTCATTGTCACTCTTGAGCTTGACATACTCATCATAGTCATTGCACTCAACCACTTGCTTGCCTTTGCTACTAGATCCATGCTCAATGCTCTCATCAATTAAATCATCACATGAGGTAGCTATATCAATCTTAACAACATGGTTAGTAGCAACATGTGGCTCATTTGGTAAGAATTCTTGTGCAATAACAAGGGTATCATAATTGATCTTTAGAGTTGTATATTCATCTTTTAGCTTGTTGTGACTAGTGATAAGCTCATTGTGCACCCACTCAAGTTTATCATGTTTATCTTTAAGCTCTTTCTTAGAAGATTTGAGCTCCTTGAGTTTGGATGATATAGAATCATTTGTTTCTTTGAGCTCATCATTAGCCTTTTCTAATGTATCACACTTAGCTAAGAGTGAATCATTTTTAGCATCAAGTTTTTCATTTGTAGCTCTACTCTTTCTAATGATCTTAGTGTATTTTCTTAATATTTTGACAAGATCATCATATGTGGGTGAATCATCATCGCTATCGCTATCATCATCACTAGCTTGCTCATCATCACTACTATCATCACTCTTAGTTACCTTGCGTTCACCCTTGGCCATAAGGCATAGGTGTGTAGAGGATGATTGCGATGGTGGCGGTGAGGATGCAAGATCAATAGCAATGGCGGCCACCTTCTCATTGTCACTATCATCATCGGATGATCCACTTGATGAATCAATGTCCGTGAGCCAATCACCGACAATATAAGCCTTGCCACTCTTCTTCTTCTTGTAGAAGTCTTTCTTTTTGCCATCTCTCTTCTTGTATGGCTTGTTCTTTTTCTTTTCATCTTCATCACTTGAATCATCTTTCTTGCCCTTGTTCTTGAACTTATCTTTCTTGGGCTTTGTGCATTGATGAGCTAGGTGGCCAAGTTCGCCGCAATTATAGCAATCCATCTCAGAGATTGGCTTTCTTCTTGAGCTAGTGAAGAACTTCTTCTTCTTGCCGTCAAACTTGATGCCACTCTTGTTTAGCTTCTTTAGCATCTTGGCGGTCTTCTTCACCATGAGAGCAAGACTTTCTTCATCATCTTCATCACTTGAGCTCTCATACTCAAGTCTTGCCTTGCCCTTATCTTGGCTAGCTTTGAATGCTAAGTCTTTCTCTTTCTTCTTTATAGAGGATGAGCCATCTTGTGGTGTGATGTGTATATACATCTCATGAGAATTGATCTTTCCTAAGATTTGTATCGGTGTAGCGGCGGAAAGATCACCTTGATGTAGCACGGTCACAATGTGCCCATATTTGTCAATGGGGAGGACACTTAAGATCTTTCTCACAACGTCGGATGGTGACATTTGAGTAAGTCCAAGCCCATTGACTTCCTCTACAAGAACATTTAAACGAGAATACATTTTATTAGCACTTTCTTTGGGAAGCATCTCAAAAGAATTTAGCTTTTTAATTACAAGATGATAGCGTTCCTCACGCTCACTCTTGGTTCCCTCATGGAGCGCACAAACGTCCGACCATAGAGCATGGGCGTCTTTGTGGTTCCTTACACGATTGAACACATCTTTGCAAAGGCCTCTAAAGATGGTGTTGCGAGCCTTTGCATTCCATTTTTCATAGTTTACTTCATCGCCTTGGAGTTGTGCGCCATTCTTAGGTGTTGGGAACCCTTGAGAGGCGGCCCTAAGAATTCCAACATCTAGAGCTTCTAGGTAAGCCTCCATGCGAATTTTCCAATATGGAAAATCATCCCCCTCAAAGATAGGAGGAGGTCCATCCCCATGAGACATCTTGCTCTAAGCGGTTAAGTTTAAAAACGTGAGCACGAGGCTCCGATACCAATTGAAAGGATCAAGATGCCCAAGAGGGGGGGTGAATTAGGCTAATTTTAAATTCTCTTGCAATAATCAAATCCTACGGATAGCCCAATTAACCCCTTGTGCCTAGAAAAGTGTTTCTATCAAATTAACGCACAAAAGACTTGCAACCTATGTTCCAAACTTACTCTAGCATAGCAATTCTATGAATGTAAGGACAAATATTGAATTGCTCAAAGTAATACTTAAAGTAAATACTCAAAGTAAATGGAGAGAGGAAGGAACGCGGCGATGTTTTGCTGAGGTATCGGAGAGTCGCCACTCCACACTAGTCCTCGTTGGAGCACCCGCGCAAGGGTGTAGCTCCCCCTTGATCCGCGCAAGGATCAAGTGCTCTCTACGGGTTGATTCTTCGACACTCCGTCGCGGCGAATCACCCAAAGCCGCTCACAACTTGAGTTGGGTCACCCACAAGCTCCGCCGGGTGAACACCAAGCTCCCAATCACCACCAAGCCGTCTAGCTGATGGCGATCACCAAGAGTAACAAGCACGAACTCTCACTTGACCACGCGAAGCCTAATGAGAAGATGGATGCACACTTAACTAT
Organism: Miscanthus lutarioriparius; assembly: GCA_904845875.1. Classification (NCBI taxonomy): domain Eukaryota; kingdom Viridiplantae; phylum Streptophyta; class Magnoliopsida; order Poales; family Poaceae; genus Miscanthus; species Miscanthus lutarioriparius. Next base: position 33,888,989 of record CAJGYO010000012.1, read on the forward strand.
TCTTGATTCACTAATGAGGCTACTCTCTTGGATTCTCAAATCTCAATCACCTCACTAGGACCTTGCTCTTCTTGGCACTCACAAATGTGTTTCTCAGCTGTTTGAATGAGCAAAAGTGCCTCCACACAAGAGTGGAGCTTCTATTTATAAGGCAGCCTGAAAAACGAACCGTTATGAGCTTCTACGAGGTGACCGGACGCTCCGGTCGTGTTGATCGGACGCTCCGGTCAGTTCAACCCGCGAACTAGTAAAAATGTATTGACCGGACGCTGGCATGGTCCGGTCAGCACTGACCGGACGCGTCCGGTCGCATAAAACCCTTACTGGAACCTTACTGGACTCGACCGGACGCTGAACCCTCAGGGTCCGGTCAGTACCGACCGGACGCGTCCGGTCGCAGATTCCCTTCACTGGAACCTTTCTGGAGTCGACCGGACGCTGCCTTTCAGCGTTCGGTCACTTGACCTCTCCAGCGTCCGGTCACACCGAACGCAGACGTTGATCAAACGAACTGACCGGACCCTGCGGCCAGCGTCCGGTGACACCGGGGCCAGCGTCCGGTCAGTGTTTGACCCTCCATTCACTTCCAACTTCCGAACATATGTGAATGAAGTTTGCTCCAAAGGATCTTAGGCATTCATAGAAGCTACCTAGAGCTAGTTTTGACAAGTGTGCACCACACTTAACTCACTAGACTCAACTAGGTCAAGCTACCCATCCATACCCCCTTAATAGTACGGTCAAAGGAAAAACAAAGTCCTAAACTACTTTAAGTGTCTCTCCAACTCCAATCGACACTTAGAACTAGTCATCCTTAGCCTTGTCGTCCATCCTTTAAAAACCGAAATGATTTCCATTGAGGGGGCATGACAACTTTGATTGCCCAATCGATCTTCATTACCATGACCTAACTTAATTGCCTCTGCAAAACACACATTAGTCATAGTAATCTTGTATTGTCATTAATCACCGAAACCCAACTAGGGACCTAGATGCTTTCAATAGCCTTTAAGTGCTTATAGACAATAACAACTAGAATTGTGGTAGGTGGCTTCCATTCTTAGTAGGCCAGTGCAACATTTCTTTTGCCTCATATTTGTCTAACCGTTTTGCGTAGTGTTGTCGTAAAAATTTTTATAGGCTATTCACCCCCCTTTAGTCATTAGGACATTTCACCTGTTCGCTTGAACTTATTAGCCTATCTTATCAGCCATGGTACATTGTTTTTCTCTCACAATAAATCAGCTTTAGCCGACTTATCAGCCGCAAAAACCATCAGCTGAATAAACTCTTTACGTTCTAAAGAGAGGGAGAGAAACATATATAAGCTCTGACGTCGCGTAATCACGTGAGGTCGTGAGGAGCAGGACCTAAAGCTTCTAGCACCTTCTCTCGACTCACCTCCACTTCGGAATCGATGCTCTTCGTAAAATCCTCGGCGCCGGCCATCTACCAACGGATGGTCGCAACGACCCGCGACGTCGCAATCGCGGCGCACGTTGCCACGCCTTTTCTCATAAATAAATAAAGACAACAACAAAAACACCATTCACCGCGAGCCAAAGATAAGATCCTCACAGAAACGCCCCTCGTCAGCTTAATAATCTATATATATCTATTCAAGAGCCAAATTTTTTCTTTTTTCATCATCCATCTTTCTCTAGTTACCTTGAGAATGGATAGTTTCTTCCGTCTTAGCTAAAATTTCATCTCGTTTTTTCATCCACACTCTACCTATCTGGATAGTTTCCCATTTTTTCATCTACCCCCTATTTATCTGGATAGCGGAGATTTTGTTCCATCCTACCTTTTGTATTTGATCAGTACTTACGACCCATACTCATATGAATTAGAATAACTCACAACTAGTGACAATAGATACAAGGTTCGATTCTAATACTATCGGGTCACGCCCTTTGCATCTCGTATGTGATCAGAACTCATGAAATGCGCTAAAAACTCACGTCTAGGCATCTAGCAATGATACAGAATCCAACTTCTATAGTATTGGGTTCTTTTGCAACGTATGTGTACATATGCTAGTAAAGATTTAAAAAACGTGGCAACGTCAGTGGATTGGACTAACCCATCCGACACCATCGTTCCGATACCACCACGCCCTACTAGTTTTCTTTGAACTTACCAAATTTTGGTATGGTTATTATATATAATATAATGCACTATATTTCATTACATATTTTATAAATCATAATGTTTCAAGACTGAGGGAGTACGAGTCAAAATCCTCCTCAGTCCAATAGCCATGCTTAAGGGATGAATGAAGTGAATAAGGCCTCAGCAGAGGGTAATCCCGTCATTTGCCTGGCGCCGCTGTGGATCAAAACTGCAACGGACGCCAAACGAAAAGGCCCAACAGATTTCGTTCCCTTTCGTCCTCTCTTTCCTTTACTCCGCCCTCGTGTGCGTGTTATCTATCCACCCATCGTTCCGCCTCCCTCTCGCCTCTCGCCTCTCGCCGCATCGCTTTTTAGGGTTTTCTCGCTCCTCCTGCTCCCCCGTCCCCTCGCTCCCCTCTAACGCACGCGCGTCGACGAGCCCGTCCCGGCAGCCGCTCAGCAATCCGCCGCCGCCACTCACCACAAGGCGTGATGGGGAACAGCGACGCTGCATCGCCCGCATCGGCGGCCGCCGCGCGCGACGCCAAGAAGAGGGTAAGAGGTTGTTCGCCTTTGGGGTTGGGGTCGGGGTGATCTCTCTGGTTCGATTCGGGGCGAGGGGTTCCCGGTTGGTTTGGATTTGATTTGATTCCGCCGCTTGCTGATCTGATCTGAGTTCTGTGTTTTTTTTATCCGGGGTGCGCCTTGCAGGGGAACCGCTCGGCGGCGAAGCTGAAGCAGAGCAAGCGCGAGAGACGCGCCGCGGCAGTTTCTGTCCAAGGGCAAGGTCTGATCTTATGCCTGGTCTGTACGTTGTATTAATATGTGTTTGTGATTTGGGGATTTCGGTCTTTGTATCGGGGATTCGTCAGTGGCAGTGGCAGTGGCAGTGGTGTGTATGCGGGAGTTGATCTCTCCATGTGTCGGATCAAGGATTTATATACAAGTTATGATCTGTTCTGTGAGAAGTACGTTATGATCTTCTCTGAGACATAGTTCTGGATTTTTTGTTTTTTTTTTTGTTTTTCAGGTGCTGCTTCTGAATGATATATATCTGTTTGTTGATTGGGATGATTTAGCTGTAAAGTTTAAGTTTGTGTTTTTGTTGTGGATTCGTTTAAAATCTGATATATTCTTTCGTTTTGGATTGGTCCAGGCAATGATGGCAATGATGCCAAGGTTGCAACTTCGCCAACAGGAGCAGGTTCAAATGCTGGCTCACCCATCCTTGCTTCCCCGCACCCTCCACTTCCTCGTCGCCGGGTTGATTCCAGATCAAGGGGTAGTGATCCGGAGGACAGGGAGGAGGCCGGTGCTGCTGGCCTTGAGGTAGACGGCAGTGACCTTGACTCCCCAGGCTCAGACAAGTCCCAAGGTGGTGACTGCCCTCAGAGGAAGGGGTTCTCTGGCAATGGCGGTGGCCGCAGCCTCAGCAGTGGAAGCAGTGTATGGTCCAGCTCAAGGAGTGTGAGTGATGCTGAGGAGGATACAGGCGGCCCTGAGGATGAGAGTGAAGTCTTCGATGATTGGGAAATGGCTGCTGATGCGCTTTATGTCGATGACAGTTCTTGTAACCAGAGTTCAGGTCCCACACTGACACCCCCACCAGCTCTGACCACTGCAGCACCTGCCCATGCAGCGAGGCCAGAACTGATTCGAAGCAAGACGAGGGCTTGGGCACCAGATGACATATTTCGACCACAGAGCTTACCCAGCATATCCAAGCAGGCCAGCTTCCCAGCAAGCATTGGTAACCGCTGGCCGGAGATGGGAATGAGTGCTGTGCAGCAGGGAATTCTTTCATTGCCGCTGTCATGCCCCATTTGCTGCGATGATCTTGACCCGACGGATTCGAGCTTCTGCCCCTGCCCTTGTGGGTTTCACGTGTGCCTCTTCTGCCACAACAGGATCAAGTTGGAAGATGGGCGCTGCCCAGGTTGCAGGAAGCAATACAACACAGTTTCTGCAGCAGAAGGCGGCGGCGGTGGAGGTGGCGCAAAAGCAGCAGTTGGGACTGGACGAGAGATGGAAAAGCGGCTATCCCGTTCTTGTAGCATGGGTCCAAGTTACTAGACTCCAGGGGTTATACTAGTTCTATGTTGTAGCTCTACCCATTGCATGTTACTGTCAGATATGCTCGTTTTTTGCGTATTGTCTGCTTTTGATATAAAGAAATGTGAATATCAGAATAGGTGCTGAATCCATATAGACTTGTCCAGAAACTCAGCTTTTTTTTACTGTTCCCGTTGCATGTGATGCATATGTTGCTGGAGAGGACTGTTTGTTGCTTACAGTTTGTGAGATAATATATATGCCATATAAGGTGACTGTTATGTCCTTGTATCTATAAGTATATGAGCACTTGAGCGGTAACTGTTGTTTATTTAATGTTAGACATTAGATTTAGGTATTTGCAATCTCATTCTTTGTTTTGGATTTATTATCTATTCTCTTTATCTGTTGGTTGTACTTGATTTGATCTGCTGAGTGTAGGTTCTAATACTGTGCATTGTTTGTTTGTTGGGCTTCTCTACTTTTACTATGGACCTGATCTTTTGCACATAGCATTAAAATGGAGCTATTCTTGGCTGACATTTCACTGCTACTTACCAGTCTTGGTGTTCTTATTATTCTGCTAAAGGCAAGAAGGGATGAAATCATATTGTAAATTGGTATTATATTATGCCTTTTCTTCCTTAGCCTGATCTTTTAGTTCATTGTGTATTTTGTGCATATCCATGTATCTAACCATGAACCTAATGTCTTATCCATTTGACTAGTGACTTTGGGTATCAACATGGTCTCCAGTATTCAGCTTTGACTAGTACTTCCTGTTGCATTAATATGTTTATAGAATATAGCAAGAGTATACTTCTTCTAAACTAAATTTCAGAACAAATCTGTGTGCATACATTTGCTGCTTAGGGCAGGCTCTAGTTGTTGCAGCGTTGTCTTGGGCTAGTGCCCCTGTAATGGGACGCTTTGTTTGTGGATTTTTAGCTTTGGCGCTTTTGTGCTGTTTTCTGGGAGAGTGCGTTCTTGCATATGTTCCCTGCGCGTTCATATGTTCGAACGGAAAAGTCTGGTTTATGTCAGGCGGTTAGACGGTCACAAACTGAACTTTGTAATTTCGTTGCTGCGGTAATGAAATTCGGTTTACCGGTGTGGAAAAAAAAATCTGTGTGCATCATTTCAAAATATTTGAACTCAACATATAAAAAGTAATATGCAACCAAATCTTTAAATTGCTGACTGAGGATAACAACAACAAAGTGATTATTTCTGACTGAAGGGCAATCAAAGGAACTTGTTACCTGTTAACCTCATATTACACTGTCAGTTCAAGCTTTCTACATGTGAGCTTGGCATGGTGTTGCCATTGCCAACTTCTCCTGTGCTACACTGGTTAGACTGTTGAAGTCCGGGTATATGTTGAGGTCCGGGTATCGAGAAACCCGTGTCACACCAGTCCAGGTTCGAAAGCTGGCACAAACTTAAGGGCAAAATCAGGTGGACGTCTCCCCCCTGGTCTGACTCTTTTTAGCTTGGCCTTGTGTGCATGGAGCTTTTTGTGTCTGGACACCATAATTCATGTTCAGCTACATATATGCATTATAAATTTCTAATTGTGCTTTTCAATTTATTTTGTATTCAGTGTCTGTCAAACCTAGTGTCCCTGAATGTTGAATTGTTGCCTTATTTGGCAGACCTAGAATTTGTTTGGTGGACTCACATGATTTGTGGTACAAAACTTAAAAGTTCAAAGCTTTGCTTGGTGCTCTCATGACCATTTGATTTAGCTGGAGAAGATATTCTAGTTTAGCAAATGACATAGATGCCTTCAATTTAGCCTTAGTTTTTGTACTGGTGGAAAGTGTTTTATCTCCAAGATATTATATAAGACTTAAATTAAGCCTTAACTATGTTTGTATTGAGTGAAAAGTGTGTCTTAAAAATATTATGAACACATGCGTTGGCCCTGGTTTTTTTTTTTTTTTTGAAAATACATGCGTTGGCTCTGTTTCTTTCAAGTATCATCACCCTGAGCTGTTTCGTTTGTGAATGTTGGGTGTTTGCTCGTCCTGGACTCCTGGTTGCTGCCAACAATGAAGTACTCCCTCTGTCTCTAATTGTAGTAATTTCAACTTTAATAGAGAGCCAAAGCATCTTAAGTTTAATCAAATTTATATAATAAAATAATCACATTTATGATACCAAATAAGTATCATTGGAGTCTATTAATTATATTTTCATAGTAAATCTATTTGATGTCATAAATCTTTGCAATTCTCTGTGTAATTTTGGTCAAACTTGAAGAAAGTTGGAATGACTTATGATTTGGGGCGGAGGGAGTAACCTATTGGTTCTTTCATTCATTTCCAATCTTGAACCATTTTGATCAGGTGTGTTTTCCTTATGCGGGTATGAACTGAATGGGCACCTGCGTTTCTCAAGGTAGATCGGACAGACCTTGCAGCAATTTGTTAGAATGATGGAATGGCTCTTGTGTCAGCGATCCGATTAAATTGGCTAATCATCTTTGTGCTTGAGAAAGATATTGTAGTGAGTGGCTCTACAGACTAAGGGCCTGTTTGGATGACAGTTTTTGAGAATTGGGGTATCACAAAACTATGGTTTTATAAGCCAAAGAGGCATAAAATTGTGGTTTCAAAAAAAGAGACCACGAGTGGAGTTCCTAAAACTTTAAAAAGACTAGTTTTGACAAAACTATGGTTGTAGAGACTATAAGATTTGTTGTATCTAAACACCCAGTAGCATTTGAAAACCAAAGTACTTTGTAAAATCGTAGCATTTCTTCAATACTTAAAAATATTTTTCATCCAAACAGGACTAGGGCCTAAAGAGCATGTGGTGAAAAATGTTGTTGCCATCGCCCACCTGTTCTTGCAATCTTGTTCTCATTCATATGAGCTTCAAACTGCAAATCTTAGGCGAATGGTTTGCAGTCCATTAATCTGCATTGTTATCTGGCAGGTATCATGGTGGTTTTACCTCTCCTAGTCTCCTACTCCTAGTGACGCTCAGTTATAGTTCTGGGACATAATTCCTTGGTTCTTTTCTTGAGTAAAATGGGAGAAATTTCTGCTGTCAAGGAACAAGAACTCTGTCGCATTTTCAACAGATTGTATTGGCACAGATGCAAAATTTTGGAAGCACTACACGCCGCAAGCACATCATTGGTCATGAATGACTACATTTCAGGAAGCACAGTGACGTACTGCACATGGAACAAGTTAAAGTTACTAATAGGGTTCGTTTTTTTTTTTTTTGACAACACTAATAGAGTTCGTTAATGAAGCCTAGGCCTTCAATAGCTCCCTCCAGAATCGAATTCTGACTGACACAACAAACAAGAACAAGCAAGGGCAGCCATTTCTCCACACCAACGGACCAACCTAAGACCACTACCAGGAGAGTAGCTTGCCAACTTCCCTCTTGAGCCACAAGGTGCGCAGCCTGGGTTCATAGGAAAGAAAGATCTCCCTGTTCTCAGCGTCCTTGAAAACATCAGAGGCTAATACCTTGACCTCATCTGACACATCGGCCATGGTGTGCAGAGCCTTGATACAGCTTGAAATCGTGAACTGATCAGCATCCTTTGCTCTTTGTTCTTTGACACGAGCTTGCTTCATTCTGAAATTCAAATAGGTCTCAATGATATGCTCGATGTCTGGGACCTTCCGCTTCTTGCACCTGTCTCTCTGCAGTTCTACACAAGAACTTGACTGTGCCTGTTCATCAGCTCTCTGTGGCCTTGGGTCCGCACCGTGATGTAGTTGTTCCAGCACCTCTTCATCACGATTTTGCAGCATGTCGAGATCGTCTATACCTTGGGGTCCTAATGCTGTTTGCTGAAGTAGGCTGATATTATTCCATGCCTCATTAACGCTATTGTTACCACTAGGTCTTTCAGAAAAGCCTGGGACTGCTGATATTGTTGCCCTCGTCGTCAACATTTCCACCAACATTCTGAGGTATGCTGGAAGGCGATTTCTGTCCCCCTTCAGGAATAGGACCTATCACAGTAACATATTTATTTTAGTAAAACAAAAGGTATCAGTGTATAGCACAGTTCTTCTCAGCCTTTTCCAGCAGTAGTAGTGTGGTTATGCATGTGCCCCCGGTGAGGTGGATGGAAGTGTGCACCATCAAATAACAGCTCAAGTGAGTCAAGCAATGAAAAGCTCTTGCTTTGGTACTTCCGTGCCTTGGGCATATCCTACAAAATTTAAAAGAATTTTAAGTTACCTCAGTTGCATATATATGTGATAAGAGTAGAAGAACTAAGCCCTCACCTCGATTATCTCATCCCAGATTTCATCTGTTGTTCTAACCATGGATGCACTCTGGTCCCATGAGACAACATCACGTTGGAGGACAGATCTTATCACCTTATAGTCTTTCTTCAATTGAGTCTCACGTTCCTGGATTTGCGATTTACTAAACTTTGCTTCAGGGTACCTTACAGTGAAATCCCTAACAATTTTTCTCCACCTCTCTGTTCTCCAACCGTTTGGGGTACGATAATGTGAATTATTGTTCTCATGAAGTGAAGGGCGGGCCTGGTGCAAGCGGTAGAGTCCTACCGCCTATGACCGGAAGGTCCCGGGTTCGAGTCGCGGTCTTCTCGCATTGCACAGGCGAGGGTAAGGCTTGCCACTGACACCCTTCCCCAGACCCCGCACAGAGCGGGAGCTCTCTGCACTGGGTACGCCCTTTTTTTATTATTCTCATGAAGTATATCAACAAGACCCTTTTCATACTTCATCATCCATCTTGCTCTATTTGCCATTTAACCCTGCAATAGGCCTATAAAGAAAACTGCAATAGGTCAGAAAACATCTATTGTATTTCTCTGACGAGGCCATGAGGGAGCTAAAACTAAAATGGATAAAATGCTAAAGACAAAGAAAAGACCCACATTCAATTCAGTACTGAAATTCTAACACAAGCACGATTGAACCGTAACACTTCTATATCAAGTCAATGGCTGGTTACATGGCATTCTTGTTGGAATAAGTCAGTTCTATTGGTACCAAGACAGCTAACATATAAACCAGAACCTAACAGTATTCTCTAGCAGAGAAAGAAACATACAATTATATCTATTCATTCATGCTAAAAGCGAAGGAAGCATGAGTGCATGACAGATTGCGATGTTAGCATATCTTTCCCATGCCATACATTTACATACGGTGAACAAAAATGTACAAAAGAAAAGGTTATCTTCAACTGATGTCTCATCCATAACCTACTAACATTCTATAGACAATACATTTAGCATTGCCTGCATGATGCTATGGAAAAATAAACCTAAAAGGATGCACTTCCATCATGCAATGCTGGGTTTATGGCAGCTACGGCAGCAGCATGCCAAGCCATGTGGCTGCAAGGACTAGCAAGTATGTTGATAGGAGGGAAGCCTGAGCAAGTTGCTCTGGACTATGCTGCCAACAAATCGACCATAGAATAGATGAAAATTCTAGTGTTCTGATCAGGCCCGAGCCAAGGGGCATGCGAGTGGTGCGTGGGAACAGGGCCCATGATTTTTAGGGCCCCCCAAATCCTGATGTATCAGCTACCAGCCATCACAACGGTAGTTTGTCATCAGGCGCATGCAAACTAGTACTAGTGACTACCAGCTACGCCTAGCTAGATGCTAGGGGATCAATTCAAGCCCATGGCATAAACTACCATCATGTATTAGCACTGGAAACTAGCTGATACTACGTACTACGGAGTACATATGAGTCAGGAGTACAAAGTGTCTAATATATTTAACCAAATATATAAGTAAAAAATATTAATGCTCAAATAAACATATTATGAAAGTATACCTCGTGAAAAATCTAATAATATTTATTTGATATCATAAATATTGATGTATTTTATATATAGCTAGTCAAACTTGAGATATTTTAACTTTTAACTGTGCTAAAATTGCACTCGTTTCTGGATGGAGAGAGTACTAGATAATTCTAATCTTTTCCCCAATTTTGAATTCTACTGTCCTTCATAACATTATATGAACTAATGTTTTTTCGAACAATCATTATATTATAAACTATAATTATCCTTCATATATATGGTTATTTATCGTGTTCCAAGAGATTAATACATTTGCATGATATGTATGTAGAATTTATAATAATTACTATAATTCTGTCTATCAAGAGATAAGGCCTCATTTTATAGTTTGGTACAGGGCCCCAATTTTTGCCGGCTCGGCCCTGGTTCTGATGATCGATGAACACATAAGCACATTGATACTCGCTTCCATTTCATTCGTGAGTGCGTGCGAGCTGACATACTAACCAAAACACTCAAGACCCCAACAAAAGAGAGATGTAAGCAAGCATTGCTGCTTTCTTAAGATTAAGTTTCAGTAAGACAAAAATTCGGATGACAGGAACAAATAGAGTCGAGCAGCATAGCTGCATAGGCAACCGTGCATTGGAAGAGTCGAAGCACAGATCTTACTCCACCTGCTACTTATCAGCAACAGAGAGATTCCATGAACAGACTCTCCCAGTTCATAAGCCCGAGACAAATTTAAATCGAACGAATTGTGTATGGCACGACCGCACGAACAAAACCACATCTAGCAACCACCGATTCGACATCACCAACGAGCACGGAGCGAGCCGCCGCCTCGACAGCAAACGCTTATCAGCATCGCCGCATCGAATCCGGAGACTCATCGGATCGAGTCGCACTAACCCACCTGAATCTAGACCCCAGCGGATTCAAACCCGCGCGGAAGGCGGCCTAAACGGCGGGGGCCGCAAGAGCAGGGACAAGGCAAAGGTGCGAGCGGCTTGTAGTTACCTCCGCGCTGAGCCACAGGAACCCGAAGAAGCCGCAGCGGCGCTGTGGCCGCGGCGCTGTGGCCGGGCCGCGAGCCGCCGGTGGCCTCGAGCTCAACGGCGTCGACGCCTCGCGTGCCGCGGTTCCCAAGCGCTGCTCCGGGCCGTAGGGTTTCTCCTTTCCCACGCGGTTGGGTTGGTGGTGGAACCCGGCTGTTCGGTACCCGTAATCTGCCCCCAGCCAAACGGGCGGTTTTGCTAATCACGATCCGACTAGACACGAGGGTGCCTGTTTGGAAATTGGAATTGGCTGTTTCTATTTGGAACGGAGAAATCCAAATTGAAGCCACGGGAAAGAAAAAAAGACCAGGAACGTTGCAAGATGTTGGGAGTGGGCGAGTGGCGAATGCATAAATTCGTACTAACCCTGTATATGTTTCGGTTACAAACCAGACCAAACCGTGAACCAGCCCACAACAAACCATCAGCATGTTCGCATGGCTGGTTCGTATCGTTGCTGGTTCATGAAGAAGAACTGCTGGTTGGTTTGTGTGAGAGAAAAATATTGTTCCGACTAGAAATTTACGACCGTATACTACGAGCACAAGCCAAACCATGTAGTGGGCCCTGCGATATGGCCACGGGTTGGTTTGTTTTCACGGTTTACCGCGTGTACCCGTCTTCTTCCTCAAGCAGCTGATTAAATAGCCGCCGCCTGCGATATGGCCACCGTAGCATCACCACCGCATCGGCGCCTGATCGTCCTGCTCCAAACGCAGTGGGGCAGCGGGTGGTCGCGCATCGCCAGAAGCCTCTCGAGGCGCACAGACAACGAGATCAAGAACTTTTGGAGGACACGGACAAGGAAAAAGGTGCTCGAGGAGAGAGAAGGGCTGCTATGGCGGCGGCAGTGGCAGAGAAAGTGGAGTCGCCGTCCCCTTCGTCCATCGTGACATCTAAGTCCCCCCGGCACGGCCACGTCATCCTCGTCGGATTCGTCATCACTGTGGGAACGGTGCAACAGCGGTGACAGCTACAGAGATGCCGAGCTCGAGCTGGAGGAGGCGTCCAGGACCACCACGGCGGCGAGCCGGCGACCACGTATGAGTAGACGCAGCCGTAGGAGTACTAATTAAGGTTCCACCATGGACCGGATGTGGAATGAGATCGCGGCAGCCGATGCGGCGGCGATAAGCTAACTGCTAGCTAGGGCGGAGTTTGGCCCTATGGCTCTGCCACACTGAGCCGCCGCCGTCGCTGTCGTAGGTGTGCTACTCGGATTGTTCGCCCTGGAGGATCGACGACCAAGAGTACTAAAAGAAGATGTTCGATTCCTCCTGATTCAGACGTATCTATAATTCTATATCACATACACGCATTGGTAATACATGATTTGTGAACTTGCTCATCGGATCCAAACGGCCAAAAAATTCTAACCCGTGGAAACCATGAAACCGCGGGTTCCAAACCGCAAGCATAGCGTCTTTTACGGCTTGGGCCGGGTTTTGACCAAAGACCGGTTAAACTGGACCATGTACAGGGTTAATTCGTACGATGCGACTGAGAAAGAATGCAGTGGTAAAAGAAAACATTGAGCCTGTTCGTTTGGCTAGGCTTATTCGTTGCTGGATTGTGAAGAAGTACCACTGGTTGGTTTGGTGTGAGAGAAAAATACTGTTCCGGCTGGAAATTTACGATCGTTTACGAGGGAATAATCCTAGCCGAACAGGCCGATTAGCGCTAAATGATAGACTAGTTAACATCATCTATGTATTATCTATATCCAATATTAAAAAGTGATTTTTTTCTTTCAAATTTTCATCCATTGCACTCTCTTCCAAAGTGTTACACTGTTCTTCCGAGTACAAGAGTTCAAGCCGGTTTTACAATAAATAAAATAGCAGTACATAATATATTAGAGATAAGAGTCTTAATTGGTTTATTGTCTTGTCTTTGAATTAAACTCACGTCTCATGCTCATATTGGTCTGTAGACTTTGAGCTCGTTTACATCTTTGTTTTTTTTGGAATTAGCACAATAACTGTGTCGTTCACGTCTTCATATATTGTAGGATCTCTGGTCGGTCCAGAGGGGAGTAAATAGGTCTATTAAAATAAACACTCAAATTTTTATTAAATTCATCTTGCGGCACTAATGCTCTAGAGAGCGGCACTGTCGGACTGCGGCACTGCCGGACCATAACAGCGGCACTGTCGCACCTGCAGACAACTTCGAGTCACAATTCAAAATCAGTGAAAAGAAACTTAGATCGGAGAAATTTCTCAGCCTACTGCAGGTATGATAGTCACAGATAAAAAGCTAAAAGTTGTAAGGACACCACACACAAGTAGATCGACTAGAAACCCTAAAAATTAACTCAACAACAATATGACATGCAAGTAATGTAAATCAAGCATAAAAGACAATGATTTATCCCATGGTTCAGCTCGCCACCAAGACTTGCCTACGTCCACGTTATTGAGGTTAGCCACTAAGGCTTAGGGCTTTCCAACCCTTACTCATTCTCAAGTCAAGAGACTTAACTCTTGAGATGAGAGGTGAGTTTACTGGCTTCAAGAGATAGTTACAAATCTTCCGGGGCTGCCACACAAGTTGACAAGCTCCACGGGCGACGCTTTAGCCGGCTAGGAGCCAAGCTCCAAGACTAACAAACACAACCGCCGACCAAAACGTGAAGCAAGTGCTCTTTTGAGTTGAGGAATCAATGGAGCTACTCTCTAATCAAGTTTTGGACCATTTTCTCTCAATGATTGATGGAAAATCAATGGATTTGCTTGAGGGCTCAAGGTCAAGAATGGAGAAAGAGAGAGAGGCTCCTTTCTATTTTGGATAAGTTGGAGTGAGGAAAAAGAGGCAGAGAGCCGTTGGGGAGAAAGGGGAAGGGTATAAGTACCCCCAGCCTCCAACGGTCACTTAAGTCACGGCGGTGTCGCGGCTCAAGTACGGCAGTACCTCTCTTCAAGTGCGGCAGTGTCGTACCACGCAAGACAGTAAGGGTAAGAGTGAAGTGTAGACTGTCTTGACTATGAATCTGAGGATGCATGTGTATGTTTAAGCACTTGGTAGCGCATATTAGCTTAAGCATTGTGTCCCGCTTTATAGTACGGCTTTTCTTATACTCAAATTCAAAACATAAAAGAATTTAAACATCCTTTGAGTTTGAAACCATCAACATTTGCAATTGGAGGCTCCTCCGTTTCGTGTAGCATCCTCGAATATAAATTCTCTGCTTGTCATCTCGATAAATCTCATTAGTTCTCTAATTGCGTGATTGTTATCACCAAAACTCACAATTAAAGCTTAATTGCACTTTCATATATATATATATGAGTGGAAGAGAAGAATTGTTTGATCCCTTTGATCGCATCGTCTTTTAGAATATCCTAATTTCTTTAGAAAAATCTAACAGGAAAACCATCAGAGCCTAGGGCTTTTAGAAGTCCTATTTGGAATCGAGCATCACTTATTTCCTCATTGGAGAAACTCTTGATGTTTGCATTTACTCTCATCTGTAGGTGTTCAGTACTTGGTATTTGTTAACACTGGATTTTGGTCGATTCTGGAGGATGACAGGTGGACCCGCATGCGGGAAGAAGGGTATTCGGCAGACAAAACAAGCGGTCGGCTAAATGCTTGTGCGGTCGGTTACTCTGTATATGGTGACTCCATTCGGAAAGCGAAGATGGCGGTGCAAGGCCGATCGAAAAGATGAAAGTTGTAATAATAAAGGACTCGAGAGTTTAGGGTAAGGAATCGTAAGTTTCAAGTTTGTTTAGAAGTTCCTTTGTAAATCGTAGTCTTCTAGGACTCGTGTTTTTGTCTAGGGTATAAATATTAACCCTCGACCATTGTAATGGAGGTTCACAACCAAATCAATACAACCGCCCCGTGCCAACTTTCGAGTCCTTTTTGTCGTGTCGTCGAGTTCTTGAGAGGAGTCATCGATCCGTCGACCTCCGTAAGTTCCGACAACCTTGTTATCATGTTTAGTATCATGCGGTGGATTTAGACGTGATGCAAGTAGTCTTGTTTGTTTTCAATGATCGTCTTGGCGGATCTTTGCTTGACAATCAAGAAGTCTCTCGCTTATGCTTTGTTGTTGAGTAGATACCGTCGGCGGCGCGCTTGCTCAATATGCTTAGTGAAAGCAAGACAGGTTATCGGCTCTATTAGATACGGCAAAATCTAAATAGATTCATTAAGTTATCCTGTGTTGCATGTTTTAAATATTTCATATATTTGTAACACACTTTTGCCCAATCTAGATTGACATTATTCGCCATCTCTTGTAGTTTTATTCGTGCTTCAATGATCATTACCGTCATATTACCTCTCGCAAATAGATAACATGCTCATAATGGCTAAATTATTTTAATCTAGATTGTTACATGTTGTGGGTTCATGCATGATAATTACGTTTAAGCTTTGACGGAACTAGGTGTCGTCTGCGCGATGCGGGTTTTAGATTAGTTTAATCGTGTTTATTTGCATGTTCCTTCTTCATGGATCCCAACTCGGTTGGATTGTTGAGCTTGGTTATGCATTAATTCATAATTAATTTCACTTGTTCAAACATGTCTTCCCATGCATGCATGCATTCGGTAATCGGATCTTTACGTGTGTTCATCTTACGATTAGCCAATGGTTTATAAACTTGTTGGCGCACTGACTTCCTATAGTCGTATGTCGTTGTAAGTGGCTTCAGGGCCAGATATATGGAACTATCTGGTCTCACCGACATGTTTCGGTTTGGCATTTAACTGCTTTATCCCTTGTTAGTTCTTTTCGTGTCAAATCGACCGGTACGCTTCGGGTCACGGCACCCGGAACCCGATTGAAGCCACGCTTTCCGGCTTCTGTCGTGTGTGAGGCACAAGGTCGTCACATTTTGTGTCAACACACTTTTTGGGCACGCACGGTGGGACAATCTGTTAGTTTAAGATGGCGCCCGAGATCAACAATGATCATGTTCGGATGTGAGCATGGCGTAATTGCAAGAGATAATTACAGGATTTAGTGCTACAAGCATGTGAGCAATACCAACGGAAGTGTTTGATGTCTTTTTCCAAAAACAAGAGCAATAAAGTGTTTCAAAAGCAGTCAATGCCAAGGGTTCTTCTTCCGCATCAAACTGATTACACTGAAGAGGAGGATGCTCAGAAGATGGCAGCCCTGGTCTATAAAGCTATGGGAGAAACTATGACAAACTATCACACAGCTTTTCTGAATACCTTTCGGGCAATCATGATCAGTACTTTTGGTCCAATGGTTGATAAATACTTTGAAGAAAATATTGGACCACTCAGTGGACCAACGCTTTTCAATGTTCCAAAGCATCAAGAGAAGCCTGTTGGAAAAGAAGTAGCGTCGACTTCAAATATAGGTGGATTGACTCACACTGAAAAGCAATCACATCCCACCTATGGACAGGTGACATTTGGTACCATAGGAGAAGTGCCACCTTCAAATTTATAGAGTTTCTCCAAAGATCAAACAGATTGCGAAGAATATGTATGGAGATGGGTATCAAGAATTTCTCGATTACGTGCTATCAATGCATTGTACCAAATCCGAGGTATAGGAGTGTTTCAGATTGCCTTACGAGTGCAAGTGCAAGGAAATCGTGGATTCGAGCATTGATGTTTTGATGCACGATGGTCGACATGATGCGAATCAGTTCGGTTTGAAGCCAAAAAATCAATCCTATTCATACAAGTCTCCTTATTCGTAGTGGTACAACAGAGTGGCGTTACCTCCAAGGGTGAAGCCTCCAACAGTTTGACCAAGTTTTCGGTCAAGATGATACTAGTACCATAGAGCACGTCGATTCGGTATTTGATGCGACTTGGAGAAGCTGCTTGAGATGAAGCTTGGAGGATTCGATATTTTCCTTTGTCTCTTATAGGACCAGCTTTCACGTGGTTCACGTCTTTGCCACTCATTCCATTGGTGCATGCGGGCGAGCTAGAGCGTAAGTTTCATTCATATTTCTACACGGGTACTAATGAGAAAAAGTTGGTTGATCTCATGAGTCTAAGGATGAGAACAAATGAGACACCATTGGAATATCTTCGCAGATTTAGGGAGACCAAGAATATGTGTTATTCTCTCGAATTTACCGGATGATCAACTACCCGGAATGGCTATAGCGGGAATGTTGCGAATATCGTGGGAAAAGTTGTTCGGCATGGAGTTTGATGATCTTGGCCAACTTGCGCAGCGTTTAGCAAACTATGAGTAATCGTGCCCAAGGATTCGTGGAGATAATCGCTTTCGGAAGAACAATGCCACTAATGAGGTGTATCAAGGTTTTCCGGAGGAAGTGATCGAGTATATTGATGAAGATGAGATAGTCACAATTTGAGTTGAATTGGGCAAAGGAACCCACTCAAGTTAGTCAACGCTGGTTGAAACAACAAAAGGGAACCTATGATTTTGATGTTACTAAAGCGCATGGGCTTTTTGCATTGTTGATAAAGGAAGGACGATCAAACCGCGAAGGACATCCCATGCTACGTCTGAAGGAGTGAAAGACAAAAAGTATTGTGGCTTCCATAACACTAATTCTCACTCTATTAATGATTGCCGGGTGTTCAGAATCCGAATTCAGAAAGCTATCCAAGAGGGACATTTGAAGTTTGATGGCAAGATGAAAATTGATGATCAGCCTTTTCCACAAAATATGATTTCTTTCTCTATGAATATGGTCTCTGCCAATGATCTCAAAGGTAAAGGCAAGATGAAGGTGTTGACTTCTGATAGAGCAAAGGAAAGTGGTCTTCATTGACCCGGATCGAAGAAGTCACCAAGAGAGAGTCAGCAAAGAACGAGTTTGGTTTCGAATAGCCGAACCGAGAAAGGTCAAACTTCAAAACCCAGAGTTACATCACGTATTTTGCTAAACAAGTGGCGAGAGAGAACAAGAGAAGGAATACTATAAGAAGCAATGGTTTATTGAAGAATGCCGGGAGGTATGAGGAAGAAGTATACCAAGGGAGCAAGAAGAATACGTGATGAGCAGGAGCGCGATCTCATTGGGGTTGTTCATTCTTTAGGCATTGTTGGAATGAAGGCTTGAAGTTGCCTGCAAGAAATAATTGCCCGGAGTGTAGTGCCCAGTACTCCGAGTATAGACAATCTCGAGTCAACCGCCGTCCCGTCTACGAAAGATTTGGAAAGAAGGTTCCTGAAGATGATCGGCACTTAAAAATAGATGATTTTGAGAATCGGCAAAGGAAAAGATTTGCAGGTCAAGGTTGGATTCATGATAGAGTGCAGAATGAAGAAGTTGATTCCTATAGATACGTATGGCAAAAAGGACGATTAGTGTCCTCCAGCCCGAGAAAAAGTCGAAAAAGAAGAGTTCAACGATCGAGGAATAGGGAGTTGGAGTGAAGTTACCAAGCAAAGCAAATATGGCGTCCTAAAAGAAGCCTGATGAATGTGGTCCTTCGGCTGATGCTTGCATGGCTTTCTTCCTCCCATTAGAGTTTATAGCTCCCGAAAGCCAATATGTCCAAGAAGAGGTGTACTCTGATTTTGATGAAAGTGAATGTCGAGTTGATGGCCCAACTTGTATTAACACAAAGAAATGCTGTTTTTGACAAACCAATCAAGAATCGCCACTTGAGACCACTCTATTTAAAGGGATATGTCAATGGCAAGCCTTTAACTAAGATGTTTGTTGATGGAGGGCTGCTATCAATATCATGCCTTATACTACCTTCGTGAAGCTTGGGATGACTAATGAAGAATTGTTGAAAACCGACATGGTGCTTAGGGACTTTGCTTAAGCACCCCTTCCGATACCCAAGGTGCTATCCATGTCGAGCTAACTATTGGGTCTAAAACTCGATTACTACCTTTTTTGTCATTGATGGCAAGGGGGCATATAGTCTACTCTTGGGCGAGATTGGATCCATGCTAATTGTCGCATTCCTTCGACCATGCATCAAATTCTCATTCAATGGATTGGAGATGATGTTGAAGTTGTACACGCCGACGATTCTTGTAAGTGTTGCTTTGCCACGAATCTACCTCACCGAGAATATGAAGGCGTCGATTGTTTCTCCGGAAAACTGTGGAAAGAAGGTCCTATTAATGTTTTCGTGAGGGCCAACAAATTGATCCAAGCGAATGGCTCTCATAGTAATTTTAATGGGAAATCATCGTCGATGGCAACAAAGGAAAGTTGGGACGTGGTTTTATGTCGGCTGATAAGTTGGAAGAAATTGATGTTAGTGATGGTTCTAAGCCGAGGCCGATGTATATTAGTGCAAAGTTAGACCCAGAATATAAATCAAAGTTGATAGACCTATTGAAAGAGTTTAAAGATTGTTTTGCTTGGGATTATACGGAAATGCCTGGATTGGATCGTTCCATTGTTGAGCATCGATTACCCATTAAACTCCGGATTTTGTCCTTACAAACAACCTCCACGGAAGATATACAAAGAGGAGGTATTGGCCGATGTGAAGAAAGAGGTTGAAAGATTAATAGAAGCAAACTTCATTCGGCCCTGCAAGTATGCAGAGTGGATTTCAAATATAGTACCGGTATACAAGAAAAATGGAAAAATGAGGGTTTGCATAGATTTCAGAAATCTTAATAAGGCCACTCCCATGGATGGTTACCCAATGCCGATTCTTGGATTTACTAGTAGATGCAAAGCGTTACAGGTTATGAAGTCATTAGTTTTATGGATGGTAATGCTGTCTATAATCAAATTTTTATGGCAATGGAAGATATTTCAAAAACAGCCTTCAAATGTCCTGGTCATATTGGTTTGTTTGAATGGATAGTCATGACATTTGGGTTAAAGAATGCCGGTGCAACTTATCAAAGAGCTATGAATTATATTTTTCACGAGCTGATCGGCAAGATTGTAGAGATCTACATCGATGATGTAGTGGTCAAGTCTAGAGACCGTGAAGGACATTTAGCCGATTTAAGAAAGACTCTGGAGTGCACAAGAAAGCATGGCTTGAAGATGAATCCAAACAAATGTGCCTTTGGAGTTTCGGCTGGTGAGTTTTTGGGATTTTTAGTTCATAAAGGAGGAATTGAAGTTGGGAAAAAGAGCATGGAAGCAATAGACAAAGTTGTGCCGCCAACCAATATCACAGAATTGCAATCATTGTTAGGCAGAATCAACTTTGTAAGAAGATTCATATCCAATCTATCAGAGAGAGTTTTACCCTTTTCTCCTTTATTAAGGCTCAAGAAGGATCAAAAATTTGTATGGGGTGACATACAACAAAAGGCTTTTGATGAGATCAAGCAATATATGAAAGCGCCACCTGTGCTGGTACCTCCACAACTTGACAAGCCTTTTAAGTTGTATGTGGCGGCCGATAGCCTAACGATAGGATCGGCCCTTATGCAAGAATTTGAAGGAAAAGAAAGAATCATAGCTTATATTAGCCGAAAGCTGCTAGACCCGGAAACAAGGTATTCGCTCTGAAAAAACTTTGCTTGTGTGTGTATTACTCATGTACCAAATTTCGGCACTATTTGTTGAATGCCGAATGCGTGATAGTTTCTAGTTTTGATGTAATCAAACATATGCTATCGATGCCAATTTTGAATGGAAGAATTGGCAAATGGATTTTAGCGTTGTCAGAATTTAATTTAAGGTACGAATCGGCAAAGGCGGTAAAGGGTCAAATTATTGCCGATTTTATTACCCAACATCGGGATCTTTCTGTTGAGGCGATAAGCATTGTGCCTTGGGCCTTGTTCTTCGATGGATCATCTTGTAACAAAGGTGGTGGAGCTGGTATTCTCTTGATTTCCCCACAAGGAAAAACTTTTGAGTATGCGGTTCCTATTGAATTTTATGTTACTAATAATCAGGCAGAGTACGAAGCGTTGCTTAGAGGGCTTCAGCTTCTTATAGAAGTAAAGGCATTCTTTGTTGAAATCTTTGGGGATTCTGAGTTGGTGATTAATCAACCGAGTGGTCGATATGAATGCAAGAACAATGTGTTAAGAGAATATTATGAGGAGTGTAGAGAACTTTTGAAGAATTTTCTGGTAGTAACCTTGCATCATATCCCTAGAGAGTATAATGAAGAAGCAAATAAGTTAGCTCAAGTTGCTTCTGGATATCGAGAGAGTCGGGAAGTTTTGGCTATAGAAGAAGGTGTTTTAAATATCGATCAAGTAGATGGTGATTGGAGATACGAAATTACCAATTATCCGAAAGATCCATCTCAAAAGTTTCCGAAAACTTCGATATACAAAAGCTCTCAAATTTGTGTTCCTTGATAATCGGTTATATTACAAATCCATCGATGGAGTATTTCTTAAATGTTTAAGTCAAGAAGAGGCCAAGAAAGTGATGTATGAGGTTCATGAAGGATTGTATGGTGCACACCAAAAACTTTTATCGGATGAAGTGGATAATTAGGAGAACTGGTTATTTTGGCCGACTATGTTGGAGGATTGTTTTGAATATTACAAAGGGTGTCATAATTGTCAAAGATTCGCAATATTCAAAAGTTCCAAGAGATCTCGCTATGAATCCCATAATCAAGCCTTGGCCGCTCGAGAGGATGGGGTGTAGATTTAATTGGTCGATCAATCCTCCTTCTAGTAAGGGACACAAATTTGTACTATTAGCCACGGATTATTTCACCAAGTGGGTTGAAGCTATCCCTTTGAAGAAGGTAACGTCGAGAGAATATGATCGGTTTTGTTAAGGAACATATAATTCACGATTCGGGATTCCTCAAACTATAACAACCGATCAAGGAACTCAGTTTACTTCTTCGAATTCGTGATTTTGCCAAAGATATGGGGATTAAGTTATATAATTCTTCTCCTTATTATGCACAAGCTAATGGTCGAGTACGATCAAATAAGGTTATGATTAAAATCATCCAAAAGAAGATTGATGAAAAACCAAGGAGATGGCACTTGGTTCTTAATGAAGCATTGTGGGCTTACCTAATGGCTTGTCATGGGTCCACTCAAACGCCTCCCTATGAACTGGTTTATGGGCATCATCTTTGTACTACCATGGGAATTACTGTCGTGTTCAAGGCGAGTTGTGTTCTGAAAGAATTGGTAGAAGAAGATTATAAGAATCGATGATGGATGAATTGGAAGATTTACATTTGATTCGTCTCAAGGCATTGGAAAATATTGAGAAAAATAAAATACGCTGCGTTGCCAAGTATTATAACAAAAGGGTTAGGTGAGGCGATTCGCAGAAGGAGACTTGGTTTGGAAAACTATATTGCCAGTTGGAACAAAGGATAGAGCGTTGACAAATGGTCTCCAAATTGGGAAGGTCCTTTCCGAATAGTAGAATGTGTACCGTAATGCATACATATTGAAGACTTTATTTGGAGAGGAGTTTACCAGAGCTATCAATGGAAGATTTCTTAAGAAGTATTACCCAGTGTTGAGGTTGGTTCATGAATGTAGATCGAAAAAAGCCGATAAAAGAAAATCGCCTTTAGCCTAAAAATCAGATATAAGATCGAGAATAGCCGATATTGTTCATATCGCCTTTAGCACAAAATAGCCGATGCAACTTTTGCATCGCCTCTAGCACAAGAATGTTTATGCAAGACCGGGTTGTTTTCAGCATTTTTCCGACGGTCATGAAGTGCAATTTTACCAAAAGGATCAAAGAAATAAGTATTCTTCCAAAAGACAAGTTTATTTACGAAGTCCATCCTAATACAAACTACTCCTCAAATAACTTGTTGAGGACGGAGGATGTGTGGATTCGACGAGGCGACGGCATGATCATCGTGACCTCCGTGACGCTCATCGATGTCGCCGATCTCGTCCCGGGGCGTCCTCAAATAAGCCAACCGACCGGAAGGAGTAGTCTTCGTTGGTTCGGGAGGTCATTGCCGCCACTTTCGAGAGAAACACCGAGGTGCACACCTTGGATGACGGCCGATCAACACGGCCGTCCACAAAGATTGAGGCGTGCCTCGGATGTCTCCCCTGGCATTCACTTTGTCGGCGATCTTGTTACGCCGCCGCCTTCAAAGCGGTCATTCTCCGCAGAAAGAGTCAAGCGAAAAAGGAAAATGGGTCAGCAAGCGAGGGAAGCCAGGATGCTAAAACCAAATGAAGATATCAAACCGGTGATGGCGTCGCAGAGTTGCTTCCGCTGGTCCTCCCATTCGGCTTGCTCGATGCCGAATTTCTTGGAGACATCGCCTAGCTCCTCCCGGGCTTCATCCCTCTCCTGGCGAAACTTGAGCGCCTCCTCGTGAGAATACGGATGGTGTGCATCTGCTGGTTCCGCCGGCCCCAAGGATTGGAATGATAGGAGCTTGAAGAGCTAGAAGAGCCGGATGATGGAGTTCCCGCTGAGTTGTTTGTCACGGGAGGAAGGAGATGATATTGGCTAGAACTGATGACCCTTATCCTGATGAATGAGGAAGAAAAAATTAAAACTAAGAGATGAACAAGAAAATTGCAAGGGGGCAAAAAGCCGAATCGTACCCACGGCGCCGCGCAAGAATGATGCTCTGCTTCCTTGACCTCCCGTCGGCGGGGCGCTTGCCACGGCCGCCATGTTTAGCCATTTACTTTGGTGGAGGTTAGGGTTTTCTTCTGGGATGAATTGAACAAAGGAAGTGGAGGAGACGGATGTGAGAACGCTAAAGCGGAGATAGCGATGAAGGCTAACGGAGGGGTCTATTTATAAGCCGGAGCGAAGAGTCATGGCGAATTCTACGGAGTCGTGGGGTGAGAATGCCGAACGGTGGAGTAGGGTTTTTCCCTTTCGGCTGGGCCGCTACTGGGCTGGGCCAGGCATGGGTTAAATCGGATGTCACTCGGCTATCTCCCCGATTTGTTGGAGCCAAATTGTTCGGCTATACCCTCACAACATTTGGATTAGGATTCGTTCGGCTATTGGAAGAATGGAGACAATCGGCTACATTCTAATCGAGTAACCTAAGGGAAAATGACCAATTGCTTCTGTTTTCGAACAAGTAAAAATATGTAAACATAAAGTTGGTTGATCAAGGGAAAAAGGATATCACATTTAAGTTTATTACAAGCCCAATGTCTACTTGTTCGGAAGATGATTGATTGCCTCTATGGCTTCAAATCCCGATTCAAATAACATTATCTAGCACTTTTTTATCTTCATCTTCGAGCTCTCGGATGTCTTTGGATAACTTAGTTTTGATTTGCTGGTCTTCTTTGATGGTCGAAGTTATCTTTAGTGAAGTCGCTTCTATGTTCTTCGACAAATTAGCTATATGGGCCTGTGAGACCTAATTTTGGCATTCATTCGGCTAGTTGAGCTTCTAATCTGCTTTTTCATCCTCCATGGCTTTCAGCCAGGCTCCAAGGTTGTCAAGGAATTTCTTGTAGTCCGGATATGAGAATGAAGATCTTTAATCTCCAGCTTCTTCAAAGATCTATCCTTCTCGCAGAAAGCACCCTCAAAGATATGTTCTTGGTTGCCCTTCTCACCATAGCAAAGTGGTCATCAAGATGGACCGCAGATTTTAGGGGGCCTTGAGAGCGAGAGGGATATCTTGATCAATGAGTTCAAGTAGGTCTTTTATCCGGTCTCAGCATCCCCGAACCCGCACTAATGGTATCCTTGTTCAAAGAGAATGATCATCTCTTTTAGCCGAGCCCGATTTTCCAAATGATAAGGTTTGATGAGAAGTAATCTCTTCACTTTTATCAATGATGTAGTCCTCAATAGAGAAGGAGTAATCGGTGGTCGGTTTAGTGATGTTCTTCTAAAGAAAAGAGAAGAAAGGAGGTGTTAGCCGATTGGGTAATTTTGCTAAAATATAGTGTAAGACAAGGCATTACTCTTTGAAATGATTGATCATCGGGATGGGTTATACCGCTTGTTTGGAGAACTTAATGAAGGTTCGGAAGGGACGTGTTTGGAGCTTGATTAGAGAAGTTTCCTTGCCGCTTCATCTAAGATTTCATCTATCCTCAATAAAGTAAATGATAATGAGCATAAGAGGTAGATGTTATTAAAAAAAAGGAGAAAAGGAAAATTAGTCGAACGATGTTACCTATAGTTTCATCAGATTTATGAGCCTTTGAACCTTCAGCTTCATGAGTCTCTGAAGCTTCACTGTCATGAATTTCTTCATTTTCGGTAGAAATTTCAGGAGTTGGTTTTGCAGCAAATTACTGAGGTACCGCCTAGTCTGGGAATTTCGACTTGCATAACTTGCGATGGAAGTAATGAATATAGAGGTGGTTAGGTTTACTGCTAAGTGGGGTTGTTAACCTGATAGAGAATAAAGGGTTCGTACCTCAAAAGATAATTTGGCTTTCTTGGTCCGTGGTTTCTTGGGCAAGAGAAAACTTTCAGGTGTTTTCCTTTTGTTTTTTCCTCTTGAAGATGCAAAGAAATTAAGTAGCGGGAGTTTTCATGAGTGCCTTTAAAGGTACCAATCCAAAGTTGCAGGATTTTCATGAATTCCTTTAATTTTGGAGCATCAAATCCCAGAGCGAGGATTGGGACCAAATTAATAATCTTGGATTGCTTTGGCCGGGGAAGTAGGCTCAAAATCCTGTGCATAACCAGATGTTAAAATAGGAAGTGAATTCAAAAGCAGGAAATGATGAGCCTAATGGAGTTACCTCACTATCGGAAACAAAGTCAGGTACAAAGTTTTTGCATAAAGGATGAACTGATATATTGAAGATATGAGCATGCCATTCTTGTCACCAAGAGACAAAGAAGGATGAGCAACATCTATTAGCCCAAATGGAGATGGTTCGTATGTTGGCAATTCCCATCCTAATTCAAAGATTTTCTTGGCTTCCATTCTTTCTGTTATTACTTCCCTTGGCTTCATGATTGTTGAGAAGAGGAATTTTAGGGGCAGCTGGCCACATCCTAATTGTCCGCCACCATATTTGGATAGTAGAATTCATAGGTGGACTGCACTAACCTCCCATGATGAAATTCGGCTGGCAGAGTGCAAGGTTTGATAAGGAGTTGAAGATCTCCGTGGATTCTTGACTGAACAACCAATTTCATAGTTGAACTTGCGGTGGCAAAGTCAAATTTTAATTTTCTTTGTAAGGGAACCAGAGTACATTGCGAATCCTTTGAAAAATAGCTTGAAGAAATGGCCAATGTCTATGTCAATGCCGATAGATGATGTTTCCTTCCCCATAAGTCCGACAAGCCTTAACCTTTCTTTGTACTACCTTCAAAGATAGTTAATCTGAAGGAAAACTTAGATTGAGGAGGCTCACAGAGGTTATCTGATGCATATATAGTGGAGCCATATTTGAATTAGCCACCAGGACCATTCACACAAGAGATTTCTCCACCTTGGCGCATCTCAAGAGTAATCTGATGCATCATATGATAAATGCACCCTAAGAGATATTTGCCTAGTGGGATCTGGAGTGCCTGCAGCTAAGTCCTCGACCATCACCATGTGATTCGAGGTTGGTTCATTGGATTTTCCACAAAAGATGAATCAGCATAGCCACATATTCATGAAAGCTTTCAACTCTTTGTCGAGAGGCGCCGGATGCATTCATGTAGTTACGGATGTGTTTGACCCATCCACATCTAGAGTCGACGGCTCTTTTGATTACTTTTGCTCTTGTACTTATAGGGGTATACTCGGTAGTGACACGTTCAAGCCACCATCATGAACACGTCGGCTAGAGTGATGGTCATCATACCATGACCAAAGATGAAGGCATTAATGGTGTCAGACCAAAAATGGGAAGCTGCTATCAAGAGGAAATCGTTTCTGGGTGTTTCTGCTAAGGATAA
This sequence comes from Miscanthus lutarioriparius, assembly GCA_904845875.1. Classification (NCBI taxonomy): domain Eukaryota; kingdom Viridiplantae; phylum Streptophyta; class Magnoliopsida; order Poales; family Poaceae; genus Miscanthus; species Miscanthus lutarioriparius. The sequence continues at coordinate 33,915,718 of CAJGYO010000012.1, forward strand.
TTCCAAACAATGACCGATGTCTTGACTTTCCCAATGGTCTGCCGCTTTTCTCTAGCATTCTCAGACCAATTCCGCCATCCGGCGATTGGGGGAAATAGCCAATTCTTGAACGTGTTTGGCCATCGGTTTGGCGAGGTGATCCCAGATTTGAAGGGGATTCTTTGGGTTTCCTTCTCGATAATCTCAAAAGGGTCAGGATTTCCCATTGGGCCGAGGAAATAGGAATCGAGGTTGGCAGCATAGGGGATCAAAATCTGGTTCTTGTATTCCTTTAGAAGGTGATTGAAATCAAAGAGGAATAAGCCAAAAGAGGAACGGGAGGATCAAATAAAAATGCGAATATAAGTAAAGTTTACCTCTGGGATTTCATCCTGGTCGCCATTGAAGATTCAAGTAGGTCCGAGGTTGCGCTGAAAACTTGAATTTTTGGGCAATGGCATTTGCGATGTTGAACGGTCTTGACCTAGGAAGAAGAAGGAGCTTGTGGTCAATTTCGAATAAAAACAACTTTTATCCCGAAATTGAGGGGGCATGTGTTAACACTTGGATTTTGGTCGATTCGGAGGATGATGGGTGGACCCGCATGCGGAAGAAGGGTATTCGCGAGACAAAACAAGCGGTCGGCTAAATGCTTGTGCGGTCGGTTACTCGCATATGTGACTCCATTCGGAAAGCGTAAGATGGCGAGCAAGGCCGATCGAAAAGATGAAAGTTGTAATAATAAAGGACTCTGAGAGTTTAGGGTAAGGAATCGTAAGTTTCCAAGTTTGTTTAGAAGTTCCTTTGTAAATCGTAGTCTTCTAGGACTCGTGTTTTGTCTAGGGTATAAATATTGACCCTCGACCATTGTAATGGAGGTTCACAACCAAATCAATACAACCGGCCCCGTGCCAATTTTCGAGTCCTTTTGTCGTGTCGTCGAGTTCTTCGAGAGGAGTCATCGATCCGTCGACCTCCGTAAGTTCCGACAACCTTATTATCATGTTTAGTATCATGCGGTGGATTTAGACGTGATGCAAGTAGTCTTGTTCGTTTTCAATGATCGTGCGGCGGATCTTTGCTTGACAATCAAGAAGTCTCTGCTTATGCTTTGTTGTTGAGTAGATACCGTGCGGCAGGCGTTTGCTCAATATGCTTAGTGAAAGCAAGACAGTTATCGGCTCTATTAGATACGGCAAAATCTAAATAGATTCATTAAGTTATCCTGTGTTGCATGTTTTAAATATTTCATATATTTGTAACACACTTTTTGCCCAATCTAGATTGACATTATCCGGCCATCTCTTGTGGTTTTATTCGTGCTTCAATGATCATTACTGTCATATTACCTCTGCAAATAGATAACATGCTCATAATGGCTGAATTATTTTAATCTAGATTGTTACATGTTGTGGGTTCATGCATGATAATTACGTTTAAGCTTTGACGGAACTAGGTGTCGTGCGGCAGATGCAGGTTTTAGATTAGTTTAATCGTGTTTATTTGCATGTTCCTTCTTCATGGATCCCAACTCGGTTGGATTGCTGAGCTTGGTTATGCATTAATTCATAATTAATTTCACTTGTTCAAACATGTCTTCCCATGCACATGCATTCGGTAATCGGATCTTTACGTGTGTTCATCTTACGATTAGCCGAATGGTTTATAAACTTGTTGGCAGACAGCTTCCTATAGCTGTATGTCGTTGTAAGTGGCTTCAGGGCCGTATATATGGAACTGTCTGGTCTCACCTGACATGTTCCGGTTTGGCATTTAACTGTTTTATCCCTTGTTAGTTCTTTCAGGTCAAACTGACTGGCACGCTTCCGGGTCACGAAGCACCCGGGAACCCGATTGAAGCCACGCTTTCCGGCTTGCTGTGTGTGAGGCACAGTGCGTCACATTTTGTGTCAACAGTATTATTGAGTCGTCTTTCGTGTACACCTTTGGGAAGAGGCCATCTGTATGCTTACCCATTTGTTCTTCATTTGTCACCACGTGATCATTACTATCTTGTAGGCTAAAAATCCTATTTTTTAGCCTCCAGGAAGCCTTCCCGTGGAAACATCAGGTGTTTCTGTCTCCTTCCTTTAGCCATAGGGCTCTAGAGTGTTGGTGCCATAAAATTTCTTTTTCTGTATAGCAATTCCTCCATCTCAGCTAGGAGCCTTTTGCTTCTTTGTGGTTGTTGGTGTCATATTTTGTTGCCAGGACTTCTAATCTTTTTAATTGTTCAACTTCTTTGGATTTGGCCCTATTGTGTTTTCACTCCAGGTTTTGAGGTACATCATAACCCCTTGTAGCATTGATGCAATTTGCCCCGGATTCTCACCCCCTCCTCTGCCAAACTTCTTTTAGTGTCATTTAGAGTTGGTTCTCTCTCCCAAAAGGCCTCATATATGTAACACTTCTTAAACTTCCAATGTGCATGTAATTTGAACAAATTGAGCAAGAGAGGTAGAGGAACAGACCGAAAACTTGGAATGTGTCGTAGGGAAGCATCTGGGAGTGCCAAAGACTAGGCTGGGCAAGCTACAACCCTGTCAAGTCGACTTTAAACGTTTTAGGACCCCCTTGTTTATTGTCATATGTCCATGGCAGTCCTGTATATCCCAAGTCATGGAGATTACAATCTGACATCACCTCTGTGAAACATCTCATCTATTTTTCACCTCTATGGTGTAAGGAGAAGTGTTCATGATACAACTAGGAATATATGTTTTGGAATGGAGGAAGTAGCTTGTTTTCTAATTTGTTTTATTGTGTGAAATCACAACCTTAAACTGACCCGAGGTAGTATTAAATGTTGCTTGTAAAACCTTGATTCGATAAAATAATAGCATATTTTTGTCAGACATTGTATAATTTTGCTTTAAAAAGATCCATTACATGATAATGTTTTTGCTCTAATATAAATAAGTAAAAAAATCTTAGGGTTTATTTGGATCTATCTCATGCTACTAGCTAGCTTAACTGAGATCATGCTATAGTCAAAGAAAAAAAATTGAGATCATGTTTGGATTATCAATCAATAGGTCAACTAATGTCTCACCTATTATCCAGAATATTTAGCTCTTAACTAGTTTTTTCGAGCTAATACATCAAATAATTAGGCCTCGTTTGGATTCACCTCTATCCAGATCAATTCACATGTGTTGAGGTGAATTTAAGTGAAAATTAGTTTAAGTCATATTCTTCTACACATGTGGATTGACGTTGATACACATGTATCAAAAAAAAGACCTTAGGTGGATAGATCCAAACAGGTCGACTACTCGAATTTTGCTAGCTCCATTATCATAAGTTGTGTTAATTTTTAGACTACCAACACCCTTCGCATGAAGAATAGATTTTTGCTTTTCATCGGTGAACGAGGTAAGCCAACACTTTTCTGATTTTCGTGTCTTGCGGAACTTTCCTCTGTCATTTTCATTCATCTGGCATCACAAAATCTCTGACGTGCTTTTCCTGTCCGTGACGGGACAGCTGCTCGCATACAGTACGCTTGTTGGAACCTGGTAAAACGTCAGTGAACATCCTTGCACGTGTTGTTTGCCGTTGTATGTAAAATCATATAAAACGTTTGCCACGCAGTCGGGGCGGAAAATGCTAGCAGTGTTTGTCGATCAAGGAACTTCATTTACTAACATCAGCGAGTACAGTCAGAGTTTGAGATACTCTCCACATGTTAGTGCTTGTTTGTTACAAATGGGTCACTCGTCTCTCTGCAAATGTACAGTGCTTGACTTTTGTTTCATTCAGATGAACAGTCAACAGTCGATTGATTCCAGCCCCCTGAACATTTAAAAAAGAAATCGATGAATGCACTATACTGCTATACACGAATCTGACCCAACCTTGTACTTGTGCGTTCCAGAATCGGACCGCAATCACGAGTCTCACCACGCAAATCCCATTCCTTCTGCCCCCGCCACCTACCAGCACCATCCATTCTTTGTTGCATTGCAAATAAAAGATGCAGCGGAGCAAGACCGGCGTCTCCCGTGAGATCACTCGCTCATGGTACCGTATTGACCGCGACGTCACAGGCAGCACCAGAGATCCGCAGGTGTTTACCGGGTCCCCTTCCGGGCAGGACACGATCCGCGTCAGCAAGCGAGCATCCCACACCCATGGGCGCTGAGCACGAGGAGCATGTGCTTGGCCGTTGACCTGAGACTCTGAGACCGACGTCTTCCTCCCCCCATGGGCGCTGTGTCAGTGTGTCGTGTGGCTGGGGCCGTCGGACGCGGACGCCAAGGCACCGGACCGAGTAGGCTGCTGACTCTGTTCCGGACGCCAACGCACGCCCCGGCGGCGGCGCGGGCCTGAGGGCTGAGGTGGAAAACGGGCGAAACGCGGAGCGGGTCGTACTCGATCTGTCGCGCGCGGACGACGAGTAATCCATCCATCCATTCATATCCACCGTTTCGAGTCTCTTTTTCCTCCACTCTCTCTCTCTCTCTAAAAAGAGTATCTTTTTCCTCTTCTGGATAAAGATCCAGATATTACTATTATTTATTTATTTATTTATTATCACTGCTCCGTACGTCAAAAGAATTACCCAAATACTCCAGAGGGGGAAATAAATAATTCTTTATCCAAATACGGAACGCCGTGTTCGATCTGTATAAAACTTCTATATAGAGGCAAGCAAACCTCGCCCACACCTCCAACACGTGACACGACACCCCGCGCGGCACCTGCGCCTCCGCCCCACCCTCGCTCCCTCGCCGCCACCGCCGAGATGGCCTGCACCGAGCTCGCCGCCGCTAGGGCCTCTTCCCCTGCCGCCGCAGCGGTTCGTTCCCCGGCGCATTCCCCAGCTGCCGCCTTCGCGCGTCTCCGGCCGACGCCTCGTACGAATCACTCTTACCCGGTTCCACCTCATCCGCTCGGACCGCTCCCCTTCATGGCCTGATTCGCCGCATTGTTGACGGACCGCCTGTATCTGCTTCTCCCGCCCGCAGGTTTTGCGAGCGCTGGCTTGTCCGTTAAGGGAAACAGGGCGGCGGCTTTCCCGTTGGTCGCCGCCGCGGGTCCGGCCGCGGCCCCGGCGCCGGTGGCCGACCTTGACGGCCGCTCGGCCACGGAGAAGCAGCCCATCATTGTCATCGATAACTACGACAGCTTCACCTACAACCTCTGCCAGGTATTTTGGCGTTCTATGTTGTTACATGGTGCGTGTTCCCTTCCGAATTGTTTGATTATATGTGATCTGTGTGTGCGGTGTCCCTTGTTAGTGGAGATGTGTGGCGGCTGCCTGCGGGCAGCCTGTGGGTGGGTTCATACTGCGCACGTACCATAGTTTTTGTTTGCGGTTATGCCTCGGGTTGCAGCTGTAGCAAGCATTTCTGGATAATCGTTTGAACATTTTCCCATTGAGTTGAATAGTGTTTGATTGTTGCAAGACGAATTGGTATGCCCAGGTGGAATAGTTTCTTTCATGTTTCTCACGATGTTGGTTCAAGAATATTTGCAAAATGAATTGCTATGCGCAGGTGGAATAGTTTATTTCACGTTTGCTCACGATGTTAGTTCTAGAATAAGATGCATATGTATGCAATTTTTTGTCTGTGTTTTGAGTAATTTTGTTTGTTCGTGATAATGTTAAGATTTTTTATTGTAGTTTTGCAATTGCAATATGCCAAGACTTTTTTTTTCAATTATGCTTTTACTGAGATCAACCGATGGAATATATGATCCCAATTCACAAGGATGCTAGGAATGTATTCCATGATGCTGTTATACATTATGAACCTTTTTATGGAATTTGTATCTGCTATAAGTAGGCATCCATACTTGGCGGGAAATACCTACCTGTCACATTAAAGTCCTAAACGACTATGTTGTCACTCTTTGTATAAGTGTAAAAGTTGCATAAGAAACCTTTTGTAGGCACAGCTCTACTTTATATCTACATTGCTTGAATTGCCCTTTTATGTCGATACTAAAACGGTAAAACCAGAATCATAAGTGCATTCTTTATTCTTGGCGATGTGTGGATCATGTGTTATTGTGTTTCTTTTTCCACATAATGCTTGTAACATTCCTTTATTGCAAAACTTGGACATAAAACAGGAACGCTATATTTGTTTGGTAACTATTGACTTAACAGATTCTGTGCCCATTTCTGTTGAGTATCTTCAAGTCTTTGCTACCTTTCTTTTTTTCTGCCGAGAATAGCTTTGTACTGGAACTTAGGCACTGTTTGTTTCTGCAAAGGCAACATCAACGTAAAAGGAATGGTTACACGGCGGGAACGGGAAGGGAATCAATAATTTACTTATTTTGTTTGGTCTAGTTGCGGCAATCGGAAAGCAAGTTTGTTTTGACGCTGACGTGAGCGTAAGCGGTTACCGCCCAGGATCGGGTGTAATCAACGTGCTGAACGTCCGTATCTATCCCCGTGCAATCCGGGGACCGTACGTGTAACAAACAATAACTAACACAATCGAGTAGCTGTGTGATCGGATCACGCTACAAAACAAGCCAACCAAACAGCACCTTAGTGTACATTTATTTTTTTCATGGGATTAGATATCAAAAGGGTTAGGATCCAGTTGCCAATGGAGCGTCTCCTAGTTTCTGATCAGGGTGAGGCATATGCATAGGTGGCAATTAGGCACTAGGTGGGAGGCTGACGACCAGCGGTTAGTCAGGTTAGATGGCCTTTTAGAACAGTCGTTAATGTTGATATTGGCATACTCCTTTGCAATAAAGCTATAAATGGTATGCTGTTTGAAAAATAATTTTTGTATTGGTGGGCAAGTATGCATTTGAATGTTACAATGCCATTTTTGTGTGGAAGTAAAAAGCTTGGAAATGGCGCTTCAGCGTCTCTTGGCTCTTAAGCAGCGGTTCCCATTAATTGAAGAACATTATATAATAACTAAAAGGACAACATTGTTAAGAAGTATGTATGCAGAGATCATTCTAGGCAATTGGTTTGTTTGTTCAGAAGTGTGTTTTGTGAGACATATCAGTAACTATTGAATCCTCTGTAAATTTTCCTTACTATTTTGTCAAGTAACTTACCACTTACCAGGGTACATGACATGGTTTGGTTTCGAATGTTGACTTTGCTAATACCGACAAGTTCACTTGGCATAGCTAATTTGGCTTTTGCAATGCTGCAATGTTTGTGTGATGTAGGATGACATACTGCTTTGTGAGATTAGAACTTTCTATTAATGACGATTAGGCCAAGTAATGTGCATTTGAACTGTACCTCATAGGTGGCATCTATTTATCCTTTTTTTGAAACACAATTTCGTATTACACTTTACTGAAACATAATAGGAGAAAGAAAAGAAAAGAAACATATGCTATGAGCAAAACATGTCTTTGCTGACATTTTGTGTTTAACGATGAAGTATATGGGGGAGCTTGGATTGAACTTTGAAGTATACCGCAATGATGAACTGACCATAGAAGATGTAAAGAGGTATACTTAGTTCTCTGAGAACATTTTCAATTTTGATATAGCGGCTTTGTATTTTCCCCCATACCAAAAAGAGAAAAAAATATTGTTATACTTTGTTTCAACTAATCTCAGTTTGATGAACATGGTCCCTTTTCATTTATTATAGGAAGAACCCAAGAGGAATACTTATTTCTCCAGGGCCTGGTAAGTTTAACCTTATTGAATATCACAAGTGTTTAAGCTTCCGAGTGTAATAAAATACTTTCGTATTTGTTCTTTAGGTGAACCACAAGATTCAGGAATATCATTGCAGACTGTTCTTGAATTAGGCCCAACCATCCCAATTTTTGGAGTTTGCATGGGCCTGCAGTGCATTGGGGAGGCATTTGGGGGTAACATTTATCTTTATACCAGGTTGCTAGTTTTTTAATGGCCTCTGCTTTTGTCTCTCAAACATTTATGACATGAATATGCAGGAAAGATTATCCGTGCTCCTTCTGGAGTGATGCATGGGAAAAGCTCTCCAGTTTATTACGATGAGGAATTAGGAAAGGCCTTATTCAATGGCTTGCCAAAGTATGGTTTAATTCCTTTTTTTTAAACAAAAGAGTTTTGCTCTGCTTTTAAGAAAGCAAATATTCAGTATGGTTTAATTTCTGAACCATTGAATCATCTGAGTGTTATTTTGTTTGTTATTGTCCACTATTCTTACCGATTCTCGTGGCTTGTTATACTCCTTTTTTTAAACAAAAGAGTTTTGCTCTGCTTTTAAGAAAGCAAATATTCAGTATGGTTTAATTTCTGAACCATTGAATCATTTGAATGTTATTTTGTTTGTTATTGTTCACTATTTGTACCGTTTCTCATGGCTTGTTATACTGTTCATGACTACAAATTGGCATAATTTACTAGTTTTCATGGAGTGCCTTTTATATAACAACATGGCATGCAGCTAACTCAGTTTCTGTGGGTCATTCTGCTTTTTATTGATAAGTCATTCAGCCATGTATGAGAAGTTCCTAACCTCTTATTTCTTTAAAATAAATGTTTTCTTACTTGAGTTATTGAAGGAGATGGTAATATATACCATTTCATTTATATTATTATAAAACCTCTGTCAGAATCCAATGCCAGTTACTTAATTCAGTTTATGGTAGACCTGGTGCAAGCGGTAGAGTCTTACCGCCTGTGACCGGAAGGTCCCGGGTTTGAGTCGCGGTCTCCTCGCATTGCACAGGCGAGGGTAAGGCTTGCCACTGACACCCTTCCCCAGACCCCGCACAGAGCGGGAGCTCTCTGCACTGGGTACGCCCTTTTTTTATGGTACTCCCAAGTAAGCCTTGGAGTTGACACCATCCTTTGCTTCCATGGACAGCCCTTTTACCGCTGCGAGGTACCACAGCTTGGTCATTGAGGAAGAAACCTTCCCACATGATGCTTTAGAGGCTACTGCATGGACTGAAGATGGACTTATCATGGCTGCTCGCCACAAGAAGTACAAACACATCCAGGTACTCCTATTTCCCAGCGTTTTGTGCCACGCCATTGGATGCCTACGCTTGCCTTTTGAGTCCTGCGGAGGATGTTCTCCTTGGAATCCTGCACTTGTATTGTTGTGACTACTAACGGTAACTGTTTTCAGGGTGTCCAATTCCACCCGGAGAGCATCATCACCCCTGAAGGCAAGAAAATCATCCTCAACTTCGTCAGATTCATTGAGGAACTGGAGAAGCAGCGTTCATAGGGGAGTTAGATGCCACCGGTGGCTTTCATAGATCAGGCAGAAGCAGAGACAAGGCGCTTGAAGCAGCGTAGTACCGGGGCTGGCAGTGGAAGTTAGCTAGGAAACAGCTTTTTCCTCTATTAATTCATTGTGTTCGTTGTAACATAATCTGTGTGGGCCGAATTACGAATAAAGTCCAGCTGTGATCAAATAAGCACAGGCGTTGGTGCTCTCTAGATGAATATATATATCCGGTAATTTTCGGCAAGGGAGGCCTTGGAACATTTTTGGTCTGAGTTCTGGCGATACCAAGACCTGCCGTAATAGCATCAGGCGTTTCTATGTTGGCGCCGCAGTAAATTGTGCTGTTCTGCACGGCTGCACCTGCACGCCTGCGGCCGAGAATGCATGCAAGTCCTAGCAGCGGGCCGATTAGCATTGCGAATTTGCAAAGCTCACTGTTTTAGCCCGCAAATATGCGATGTTCTCATCTGTAGAGATAGACCTTACACAGAACGAGGGGGCGCACTTTGCTAACTGCAAGTTTTGCTCATACAGAAGTGATTTGATTTGGACCGCATTCTACTATAATCGTCCTCAAACAGGTATTAACCTTACGACTAATCAGAGCAGGACGTACGGGAACAAATCAGTTGCCTGATGCCCTAAAAAGAATGGCCGGTTTGAGGCCCGACAGCACCTAATTTTTTACTATTTGGTCTTTTTCTGAAAAAAATTTACGTTCCGCCCGAGGGACTTAAACTCATCTTTAAATTCTGGGGGCCGACGCCATGAGTCATGACGTCAAAGTAACACGTCTCGGCGCCACAGATCTTGGTGCCGAGGTGTTTAGTCGCGTACTGCAGAGAATCCTAGATAGCGTTGATGTGGCCGGTACCTCGACGCCAGAATAGATAACGTCGAGCATAGATAACCAACAGGAACTTCACGTCGTCTGCAGCGCTGCGACGCCAGAATACATGCTGACAGTGACAGCTCTGTGCCGGCCCGTGACTCCCTGTCACTGCAGGAGCAGCGCCGTCATACGGCGTATCACTGCACGGCACACGTCTCCCTCGCCGCGTCACGAGTGCGGACCATGTCTTAGCCCCGGAACAGTGCGCCGCTCGAGCTGCCCGTAGAGGAGCTACTGCCATACAGGTCCGGTCACGTCGAGCTTTTGGTGGACCCCATGCGCCTGGAGTCAACGATGCATGCGTCGCCGTGCCCATATGTCGCTCCACCGGATGGTACAGAGGCGCCCACACCCGCCATCCGCACCGTCGCGTGCGCATGGAACGCGACAGGAACTTTAACTGATGCCGAGCACGCGCATGAACCTGAGGAGCACGGTGCGATACCCCAAGGTCAACTACGTCCATTGATAGCCACAACTACAATATCTTAGGGCCTGTTTAGTTCCTAAAAAATTTTACACAGTATCCATCACATCGAATCTTGAGGCACATGCATGGAGTACTAAATATAGATGAAAAAAAAACTAATTACACAGTTGGATGAGAAATCACGAGACGAAACTTTCGAACCTAATTAGTGTATAATTAGACACTAATTACTAAATACAAATAAAAATGCTACAGCAGTCAAAACCTAAAACAATTTGCATCTAAACGCGCCCTTAGCCACAAGGAGACGTGCCGTATGATGGCGCTGCTCCTGCAGTGACAGGGGTGCTGATCTATCTGAATCTGAATCTGATAGTTGCTGGGACGTACAGTACTGGGAGGGAGATATTTTTATGTCTGTACAGTACTCTGCAGGCAACTGGAATTCAGCAGTGAAGTGCAGGCCGGCAAACAGTTGAAGGCACTCCTCACCGGAACCGTGCTACTGCTGATCCTGACGGATCATCATATTTATATCATCTCATCTCCTTTCATTGCATATTTGCATTGCATCGCTTCGCAAGAAAATCCAGCTGCCACTTGGACGTAGACAGGGAGACAGATAAGGCCCCACCACAGCTAGCCCCTGACAGAGTCAGGACACGTACCACAGCTACGACGTACACCTACCACAGCTACGACAGTTTGAAGAACAGTTTAACGCAGCGCGACAAGCAAGCAGAGACAGACGGGTCTAGCCGTCTTAGGCTGTGCTCGCATGTGGCGCGCGCCGCACGCGTCTGGTCCGCACGCGTCTGGTCTAAAGATGGCAACGGGTACGAAATATTCGCGTGGCCGCAGATAGAAAACCCGATGGACATAGATATGAGTTTAAGTTTGTACTCACAGATATGGGTATGGACGTAATTCTAAACCCAATGAATATCTGCTTGTGGGCATGGAAAAATGATATCCACACCCGCAAACCCGCTAGACCCGCGTCAATGATCCTATAAATCTATATACGGTTATATGTCTTTATTCGTGTTAATTTATGATGACTTGAGATACACTAATGTAGACTTTTGATGACTCTTGTATGGTCAATGTGTTATACTTTATCTAATGTTGAGATATAGACGTTTATTTTTTGATATATTGTTTCTTACTTGCTATTAAGATATAGTTGGGTGCTTTGTTGCTTCATTTTTGCGGGTACACGGGTGTACCCGCGGGCATGTGATATCCGCGGATAGCGGGCACGGGCATGGTTTTCTACCCGTGACGGTTAACGGGCGCGGGCACGGATTTTTGCTCGCGGGTATGGATATCTAGGCCTAGTATCCGCGCGGATTTTACCCGTTGCCATCTTTAGTCTGGTCTCCCGCCCGAGAACGTCGCCTTTGTCCGGGCTCCACCTCTCTTCTTCTCTCTTCACTTAGCCGCACGCTTTGAAGCCGGTACCTGAGCTCGACGTCATATATTCTGGTACCGAGGTACCGGCTACGTCAACGCCATCTAGAATTCTCTACTGTGCACGGCCAGATATCTCGACATCAAAATCTGTGGCGCTGAGACGTGTCACCTCAATGCCAGGACTCATGGCGCCGACCCAGGATCTAAAGATGAGTTTAAGTCTATCAGAAAGTCAAACATAAATTTTGTTCGGAAAAAGGCTAAATAGTAAAAAATTGGACAGACAGCAAATGCATCGTCTTTCCTGTGGGCCAATGACACACCAAACAAAAGCCCACGGTTTCATGGACTCCTACTTTATAAACATAAGAGACCGAGATTCAGAATTCAGAAACCCAGCAGTCCCACGCCCACGCAGCGTTCCACCCGAAACTCGAACAAGCGTGCACTGCGGAGCCCCGTCCGCCACGCACGCGCTTCCCTCTCCACCGGCGTCGGGCAATCTATGGACGGCGGCAGCGCGACGCGGGGGCAGCCGTTGCTGGAGAAGCGGCCGAGCCACCGGGAGCGGCACTTCACGGCGGGGGAGGTGGTGCGCGACGTCATCATGGGGGTGTCCGACGGCCTCACCGTGCCCTTCGCCCTCGCCGCGGGGCTCTCCGGCGCCAGCGCGCCCTCCTCGCTCGTCCTTACTGCCGGCCTCGCAGAGGTCGCCGCCGGCGCCATCTCCATGGGACTTGGAGGGTAACTGCATGATCAAACTATTGTCTCTCTCGTTGCTTCCCCTCCCATTCTCGTCACGACTCACGACTGATCTAAGCGGAAGCTACCAGAGACTTCCTTGTCCTTTTACGCAGACTGGGTATCAGATTTTAAGTTTTATAAACTGAACTGCGAGCTGAATATTGAGTTACGTATGAGAGAAAATTAATTCATGCATGCACAATTACATTCGGGTAGACATCTAGAATTTCGCAGTCGTCCTTGGTAGAGAATTAGAGACGTCTTATCATCTGCCTCGAGTATTTGAGTATATAGTGCTAGTACTCATAGCATAATACTTAGTAACGAACACTAAACTGGAAAAATATCAGCCTGTAAGTTTGCACTGTTCAGCAGATATGGACATGTCACATGTGCTTTGCACCAGCTACTTGTAAATACTGGCCCTCATCCAACCCAAAAAGGAAATCGTTAGGACAAAAGCTAGCTCGTGATAGACAAGTGTGTGGCCCTCTTTTCACCTGCTCCTCCAGCACGCTTTGTGTTACAAGTACTCATCACAACTTTTAGGCCGAGCAAAGTGGAAAACAATAATTCCATCTTTCTATCTGAAGAACAAGACAAACACCACATTGTTTTCAATTAGAAAAAGGTGTCCACTAACGCATGATTCTGAATTTCTGATCTGCGCCCGCGCCATGTGGTAGTTACCTTGCGACCCAGAGCGAGGCAGATCATTACAAGCGGGAGATGAAAAGGGAGCAGGAGGAGATCATCACTGTCCCAGACACTGGTACATGGATGCCAGTTCATTAAGTAGCATTTCTCATGACCGTTGGCGTGTGTATATGACTGACATTCTGTTTGAATCCTTGATTGATCATCCATTCCAGAGGCTGCTGAGATTGGAGAGATCATGTCACAGTATGGGCTTGAACCGCACGTGTATGGCCCTGTCATTGACGGGCTCAGGAGAAACCCTCAAGCTTGGCTAGACTTCATGATGAGGTATGATCAACTGTTACATCCACTACCACTGGTTCCCACTTTTGAGTAGCCCTGCTCACTCATTTTGTAGTTTGGAAGCAAATGGCCACGAATCATGGTGGGACAGAGATTGAATTGCTTTGCAGTAGTTCATAAAACTGTTGAGAATGAAAAACATAAAACATAATGTAATTATTAGTCATAAACAACCCAAGAATGATGATAACAAACTTAGAAATATCATTAACGGAAGGTAAAATGGTTTTCTCAACTAACCAGGGAAATGTGTTCAGGTTTGAGCTGGGATTGGAGAAACCAGATCCTAAAAGGGCTCTGCAGAGTGCTTTTACAATCGCGCTATCTTATGTGATCGGTGGATTGGTCCCTCTCCTGCCCTACATGTTCATCTCCACAGCCCAGAATGCCATGCTCACATCCGTTGGAGTCACATTGGCCGCACTACTTTTCTTTGGCTACATCAAGGGTCGCTTTACTGGGAATCGGCCATTCATCAGTGCTGTCCAAACTGCTATTATTGGAGCACTTGCTTCAGCAGCAGCATATGGGATGGCGAAGGCAGTTCAAGCTAGATAGTTGTTGAAGGCATCAAGCATTTGGAAACCAAAATTTCAGTAGGCTGCAATAAACTAAGAACAGTTGTAATTCTTCTCCTTTGGAACATCTCATTACATTATCTACTTGCAGAATCTAATGCTAGTCTACTCTTATTTAATTTTGAATAGATATAGGGGAAGATTAGTAAGTAAAATATCTCTGCGCCTCACTTTGGTCAAGTAAAGACTGAACTTGACACGGCACTACATATTCAATCATGATGACAAGCAAATTGAGATTACCACAGAAGCCTGTATCATCAGACCAAGATGGGTGATGAATTGATGATAGCACAAGTTTAGCTCCTTGAAGGAAAAAAAATGATCTTAGCCACAAGTTGGTTACATAGAGATAGGTATTTTAATAATATGGAAAAAAAATGATCTTAGCCACAAGTTGGTTACATAGAGATAGGTATTTTAATAATATACTAAGAAGAAATACCTTACTTGTAATCATCTCAGGTATCTGACCGATCTGCGAGAATTTGCTGTGAATCTGTTATGTCTTAACTTTGAACAGATGCAAATCTGCTATCTTATCTTGTAGCATGACTGCAAGACAGTACTTGTAGTTTGAATCCAACAGGCACAACCAAAGCCATGCATCAAATAGACGAATTGCTAAGACATCTCAGATCTACGCAAACTATAGTTCTCATCAAGATACTTTGACTATACAGAGAATCATGAAACATATCTAGACCTTGATTTGCTAGAACCTCTGCTTTTCCCCTCCCAGACAGCAATCTTCAAAGCCGAGTATGTGTGCTCACTGCTCAATAAGGTACCTTTATCATATTCATGTTGCATTGTCAATCTTCAAGCTCTAAGGTTATCACAGGTAGGGAGGTAAAATAAGTATCTTTACCCAACAAAACTATCCAAACTATCCATTCTCATGGTAACACTTAGTTGATTTCTTGTTGACAAATTCATTGATTAATGAAGTATAAACCCCAAAATCTGAAACCATTCCTTTTGCACTTTTCAGTTCTTCAGCATCTCTAACTTTTCCATGCTTGCAATGTCCATCCAAAAGAATGTTGTATGTTATATCATCTGGGCACACCCCAATATTAAGCATCGCATTCAGAAGCATGTCTGCATTCTTCATCTGCCCCAAAATGCAGAAGCCATTCATAACCACATTATATGTCACAACTCCCGGTTTTCGGCCCTTATTCTGCATCTCTTTCAGTAGCTTAAAGCCTGTCTTCACATCACTATTCTTACAGAAGGCATCAATCACCATTGTGTATGTCGTGTTGTCAGGTTCCAAACCAACCTCCACCATCTCACATAGGATCCTTTCTGCATTGACTGAACGCCCTGCCTTGCTTAGTCCCGAGATGAGCGCAGTGTATGTGACCTCATCCAATGCAACCCCTACGTCTGACATCTCTTGTTTCATCTCCATTGCCACGTCCAACTCTCCCTCCTTGCAGCAGCCATCGATAAGTGTGGTGTAAGTAACCTTGTCTGGCTTGAGACCATTGTTTCTCATCTCCTGCACAATGTCATTGGCTGCTTTCAAATCTCGCACCCGACAAAGGCCATTCACCAAAGCATTGTATGCCACCAAATCCGTCTTGATGCCCCTTGTGGCCATCTCCCGGTGCAACTCCAACCCAGCTGCCACATTCCCCTCCTTGCAATGTGCGTCTATCAATGTCGTGAGCACAACAGTGTTGGGGTTCACACCTCTCTCACGCATTTCCTCAAACATCTCTACTGCATCTTGTATCCAGAGCCTTACACAACCCCTGCATAAAAGCACCATAGGTGTACACATCTGGTGCGACCCCTACCTTCTCCATTAGCCCTCGGAGAGTATTTGCGCTGTTCAGATCGGATGCCTTGCACATCCCAGACATCAATGTGTTGAAGGTCACTACCGTTGGATGCACACCCCTCCTCAACATTTCATCGAACACGTTCCGCGCACTGGCAAGTTTGCCTGATCTAATCATGTCACGCATTAGCATGTTAAACTGCTTGGCCTCCGGGGGCACGCCTGCGTCGAGCAGCTGCAGGTAGAAGGTGTAGGCTTCAGGAACAGAGGGAAGCCGATTCATGAGATCGGACCACGCGGGCAGGGTGACGCGGACGCCGCGGCGGAGCGCGAGGAGAAGGAGCGAGCATCCATCGGGTAGGAGGCCATCATCGGCGTATGCTTTGGCGACCGCGGACACGAGTGGTGCCGGGTCATCGGTGGAGGCTGCGGAGAGGAGCAGTGGGAGGAGCCGCGGCGGGGAGTCGCGGCCAAGGCGGGAAACGAGGAGGCGGAGGAGGGGGAGTGCAAGGTGGGGGAGGCGGTGGGCGATGAGGAGGTGAGACATGGAGAGGAAGGAGGCAGGGGTGTGCCGGAAGAGGCCCGACGGCGAGGCGAGGAGGACGCGGAAGAGGGAGAGGAGCGGGAGCGGCTGGAGGGCGAGCGGGTTGCGGCGGAGGAGGGAGAGGAAGTGCGCGGAGGTGAAGGCCGGGAGGAGGCGGAGCAGGGGCGCGGGCGCGGCGGCCGGGAGCGGCGCGGGGTGGACGGGGAGGCCGAGCGCAACCTCGGACGCCGCAACGAGGAGAGGATCGGCCTCGCCCGGGGGCGGGGGCGGGAGCGTCGACCGCGGCGCCGCGTACCATGGGGGAGAAACGGGCGGCGGGGGTTCAGCGGCCGGCGGGCGCCGCTGGATGGGGCGAGAGCGGCACCTGCTCTTAAAAGTTAATTATTCTGATTACCCGTGCAGATTTACCAACTGAATCCGTTTATTTTCTGCACCAGTCATCTTTAAACTTGGCGCTCTGCCTCCCCACCGATACATATATATATATATATAGACTTACTTATCATGTATTCAAGTGTTATCGTAATTAAAGAGTCAATCTTTCGAGTGTATCGGTGGGGAGGCAGAGCGCCAAGTTTAAAGATGACTGGTGCAGAAAATAAACGGATTCAGTTGGTAAATCTGCACGGGTAATCAGAATAATTAACTTTTAAGAGCAGGTGATAACTTTCGTAAATCAAGGTTGTCGTCGTGCAAACGGAAGTACAGTATAAAATTACTTAGCTTGCTTGTGCAGAGCAAATGCATGTTTAGATCATAGATGTGGCAGCTAATGGTAAATTCAAAATGTATGTCATAAGTGGAGTGTTCATAGGTCGTGAGTCTATAGACACAATTGTCGATCTATATGGACAAACGATTTTAAAGAAACTTCGTCCCTGTAGTAGAAGGCAGGCAACCTCTTCTGCAAATAAACAGCAAATAAAATTCACTCACGGCAGGGGCTAACGCGATCCCCTGTAATCGATCCAGTATCCAGATGCGAAGACATTCCACCAGCACCGGAACAGTGAGTGCTCCGGTAATGTCTCTCACCCAGCGTCTGTCGGTGAGACCCTCGCACACTGTCCTCAAGTGAATCGGCCTCTTCTAAACTGAAGTTTGGGGCCAAATCCCTGATGCCCTGGATCCATCTATATGGGTCCAAAAGCTCGTCTTGCGACCGTCTCCGACTTGAATGATCAGGGAACGCCTCATGCATTGCCTTGACAATGCATTCAGAGCTGTGAGACAAATTGATCCAGATTCTACTGTCGTCGGTTCATAGTAGCCACTCCCACCTCAAACGAAGGGAGAATAGGGACTACAACAACTAAAATATGTTCATGATTTGATTTGAAGCGTGAAGACACTGGTCGTTATAAAACAAAGGCATACCATAGAGGGTATTGCAATTCATCCTATCACCAATAGGAGAATAGGCATCTGCACAATATCTCTTTAGGTAAAAACAGAAATATTCACAATTGTAAGTAACAGTGAATCCCATATTAGGTAAGGAGCAACAGTAACCTGCTCACGTCAGTTGACAGTCCAAACAATGACATAAATGGAATAAGGCAAAAGAGAAACAGGACCCATCGACAGCGAAGAATCCTGACAAAAGCACTGTTGATTCTGACGCTATTTTTCTGAGCATTATGCAGATAAATTATCAGCATGTAGTGGTATTCTATACTGGCCACAATTTCTTCAAATCGAGCTGGGTTATTAGAAACAATAACAGTATAACGAGGTATAGACAACCATGTTTAAGAGTAGCGACACACAAGAACTACAGATCTATGTCATATGCTCAATTCATCCTCATTGCAGTATGTGTTATAGATCTGAATAAATGATTATCTCAAATACAATCTCACTGGTTAGCAAACAAGAAAAGCCTTGTTGAAGCAAGCTGCACAAACCCCAGTTGCAGAAAACCTATCGCACAAACCCCACTCCCAAGCTGTAGCCAGGAACCCTTTTCCTTAGCATTCAGTTACAGCCTTCAAAGAAACCAAAATCCAAATTTTTAACAGCTACTCCCTCCATACCAAATTATAAGTCGTTCTAAGAATCTTGGAGAGTCAACGCCATTCTTCATGGTCTACAGTTCCGAGGCTATCCTCCCGACCGACCTCGATTATGGAGCGCCGAGGGTCAGGGCGTACGACGAACAGGAAGCCAAGGCGTCCCTTGAGGATGTTATGGACTAGCTAGATGAAGCGCGAGACGTTGCCCTCCTCCGCTCGGCCAAGTACCAGCAAGCGTTGCGCCGGTACCACAGTCATCGAGTGCGGGGTCGGGCCTTCAACGTCGGGGACCTGGTGTTCTGCCTCGTCCAGAGCAACAAGAACCGCCACAAGCTCTCTCCGCCGTGGGATAGTCCGTACGTCGTCGCGGAGGTGCTCCGACCAGGCACCTATAGGCTCAAGACCATCGACGGCGAAGTCTTTGTCAACGCCTGGAACATCGAATAGCTACGTCGCTTTTACCCTTAAATCTACGCACGCTTTCTCTTATCGTTTTCGCTATCGACTCATTGATCTTTAGTGAAACCCGACCCCAGTAACGGCAAGGGGCCCAAGACCATCGACAGCGAAGTCTTCCTCAACGCCTGAAACATCGAACAGCTACGTCGCTTTTACCCTTAAATTTACGCACGCTTTCTCTTATCGGTTTCGCTATCGACTACTCGATCTTTAGTGATACCCGATCCAGCAACGGCAAGGCGTCGGGGCTCACTCGAGGGCTGATAAGAGCATATATATCCGGTAGATATTTTCTATGCGCGACCCTTTCTCACGTAAATATCTAGAAGTAAGGGTTGCGAAAACAAACGTCGAGTAAAACTGGTCGGACCGTAAGAAACCTATATCCCAGCGGCTATGGTTTTTTTGCTCACCAGCGTGATCAGTGTTTTCTGCCCGCACCCCGAGCTTTTTAGCCTTAACTACGGAAAGAGTCGGAACACATTAAAGAGTATATCTACCCGGCAAACATTCGTCGTGCCTGACCATTTCTCACGTTAAGATCTAGAAGCAAGGGTTGCGGAAACGAACGTAGAGTAAAACTAGTCGGACTGCAAGAAAACTACGCCCCAGCGGCTACAGTGTTTTTGCTCACCAGCGTGATCAAAGTTTTTTCACCCGCACCCCGAGCTTTACAGCCTTAATGATGGAAAGGGTCGGAACGCATTAACCTTTTTATAAAAAAGAGGAGAAGAGCTAAAAATATATTTGGCCATAACGAAATTTAAGAGTTTGTCCACTTATTATAAGTTCGCCGCCTGGCTTATCTACCTAACTAATTTCTTGGGAGGATGATCTCATCCTCTATCTCGGCAGGTAAGTCCTGTGCTAGAGGGGTTACCTCCTTCTCGATGTCGTCCAGCTCGGCGTTGGTACAGACAGGCGTGAGAACCGTCACAGGTAAGGTGGGATACGGAGCTAAAAACGCTCCTACGACCCATTCAGGCCCAGGAGTTCGAAGGCTGGCCCTCCGACGGGTTCACAGCCGCTCCGAGGCGCCCTTAGAGTGAGGGGTGGAAAGGGATGGGCCCACTAGCGGCCAGTACCCAGGCGCACAAGCGCCGCGGGCATCTCGGCCTACGTTCGAGTCTTGGTTAGTTTCCAATCCATGGTTTTTCCTCGAAGAAAGGCAACGAGCCCTTTTGACAGGTCGAACGAACCCGAGAACTATATAGATTGGCCACTGAAAATCTGGAGTCGGTCACCAGCTGACCCATGCCGGACCCCCGCGAACGGGAAGCCGGGGCCCCACTCAGACTAGCCCGCTAATAGCTCATCGAGCACCATGTTTCGTCCATCGAGGAAAAACATGGCACGGTTCAGCCCCTCCGTTTTATCGAAAAAAACACTTGAGGGATGACGATCACAAAGACGAGTCGACCCTCGATCGGACCCCTGCTACGCGCTGGGGCTCGAGAGAAGTTGCACTCGCAAGGAGACCGAATGCGTAGTCGTAGGACGATCGCTGGGATCCTAGGGAGGGGTACGTGCAAAAACTAAGAATAACGTTTCTAAAACAAAAAACGCTCTCTCTTACCAGTTTCGCTATCGTCTCCTCGATCTTTAGTGAAACCTGACCCCGACAACGGCAAAGGGTTGAGTTTCACTTGGGGGCTGATAAGGGTATATATATCCTTTCTGAAATAGTCATCGTGCCCGACCCTTTCTCACATTAAAAACCTAGAGGCAAAGTTTGCGAAAACAAACATTGAGTAAAACTGGTCGGACTGCAAGAAACCTACGCCCCAGCGGCTACGACACTCTTGCTTACCAGCGTGATCAGAGTTTCTCACCCACACCTCGAGCTCTACAGTCTTAACAACAGGAAGGGTCAGAACGCATTAACCCTGTTTACACATAAAAAGGTTGAAAGAACAAATTTGTTCAACAAAAACAAAAAGAACAAGCTTGTTTAAACGAAACAAAAGTGTCAGAACTTGTCCGCTTATTACAAACGCGCCGCCTAACCTATCTGACTAAACTAACCCCTTGAGGGCATGATTTCATCTTCTATCTTGGCAGAAAGGTCATGCGCCGGGGGGGTCACCTCCTTCTCGATGTCGTCCAGCTCGGCGTCGCTATAGACGGGCGCGAAGCCTTGGCTCATCGTCGCCAGATCGATGTTTTTGTAATGAGAACGGGCGATCGTGAACGATCGGGGAACGCCAAAGCAAAGTGCGCCCCTTGCCATATCGCGTGCTCGGTCCGTGATCCGGGTGGCGCGAACTGCGAGCGAGCTTGTCTCCTGCTCCGGGGCGATGCGTAGATTGTCGTGTTTGTCGCTCTCCTTCTGGAGGGTGTCTTTCACCTCGCTGAGCTCCTTCTCCAGGCCACGGCTCTTCACCACCTCTGCCCTAAGCTTGTCATCGAGACCTGCCCAAATCACGTACCGATCGTGTCAAAAGGCTTACCATGGATTCCAGGGAGAAAGACAACAAGGGAAGCCGAAGACTTATCGTTAACGTCCGCCCAAAGCCTGCGCACCTCATCGCGCTGCCGGGTCACCTCAGCCTCCAGGCGCTGAACCTCTTCTTGGTGCTGATCGACCTTCCGCGGCGAGCCCAGTGGCCACGCCCTCGACTGTAACCTTCAGGTCCTTCTCCTCCTAAACCTCATCCTCGAGGGGATCGATTTGCTATTGAGCATCGGTGCGCTCCTAGCGAGCCAGGTCAATCCCTGTGCGGAGCTCCTCTACGGCCTGAAGCAAATCATCCCGCTCCTTCTGTAGCCGCTCAGCCTCCACGGCGTCCGTGCGCACCCTCTCGATCAGGGCCGCAAGCTTCTTCTTGGCCTCACGGGCGCCGCCGCGAGCGTCCTTCTCCCTGACTCGGAGGTTGGCCACCTCCCGGGCGGCGGGGGCAAGCTCAGCCACCTCCTGACGGGCGACAGCGAGCTGTGCGGCCAGCCCTCACTCCGACGCATCTTCTCGGCAAGGAACTGGGACTTCTCCCGGCTATGGGCTATAAGGATTTGCGAAGAAGACAAGACTTAGAGGCGCGGAAAGAGAACATGAGGGTCGGAAGCACGGTCATATCATACCTGGCCAACCGAGGCGACAATGTCGCGCATCGAGCTCAGCATAGTGGCCAGGGCGCGAACCGCGTCCCCAACCTCCGTGTGAACGCTCCCCTATTCCCTCTCCTCTGCAGCTTCATCGAGGGTAGCCACCCGGACCAGAGACCAGGACGTCCCCACGCCGACCTCTCTTGCGGCGATAGCTCCTCTAGCGATAGAGGGGCCGGGTGACGCGGACAAAGAAGCCTACCCTGTCGCCGCATCCGCGAAGGATGCCTCGGGTGCGCCCCCTTCCGTCCGCCCGCCGCAGACACGGCCACCTGCACGGACGACGGCTTCGGCTGTGCCGCCTCCGCCTACGACGTCGAGGACACGACCGGCCGCGTCGCACCCACCACGGGCGCCCCGGACGTGCCCTCCTCCTGCTCTCCCATGGACGCAGCCATCGGCTGCGCCTCCCCGGTCAACGCTGTGGCCGCCCCGACGCCACTCACGCTCACCACCGGCGCGTTTGCCAGAGGAGGATCTTTTTCGGAGCGAGCCGCAGGAGAGCCCCACGTCCTCCGACGCTGCAAGAGACATGGCGGTGATTTCACGGCAAAAATTCGTTAAGAGAAAAGGACGAAAAAACATCGCAATTCACTTATTTACATATTTTCAAATGAGCAGACATCAAAACAACCTGAAAAATAAATAAGACGAACAAAATAACAATAAGAATTAACATAAAAATATGAAAACAGACTAACTACAAATGATACACTTACACTCTCATCATCTTGAAAATCTTCGAACCTAAAAAAGTTGTGATGCGGCCCTACTTGAACAGAAAATGAATTACCACCATGGTCCGTAGGGTTCTTCGTTTTCGTAGCCATCTGATCAGGGAAAAAATAGAAAAATGTGAATAAATTAGTGACTCTAAAATAAGGATAATAAGGTCAGTAGTACTACTCAAACAAACACGGCTCACAGGGGTCACAAATCAGTGATTACTAGCATGAACCATAAACTACTACTGCAGGAGAAATGAAAAACTTAAACAGCCACGAACAATTAATGAAAGACCATGCAGCTGGGCAGTGTCTACTGTTAGGTTGCTGCTAAACTGAGCATTAGAAAAAAAATGCCAACCTAATAAACTTAATGCATAGGGAATAAATGAAACAACAGAGTGCAAAACTGCTGCTAAAAAAAACTCAAAAACCTAAAACTGAAAAACATTGGGTTCAGTACCTAAAACAAAACACTACAGATCCACTTGAACCAAAGACGGACAGAGAACACACTTTTAATGTAATGATGTTCCACTATGTAGCAAAACAATCTTTACAGACAACCTGACAGCTTAAACAAAAAGTTCAGTCTAATGCTGAGGAAAATGCCTCATTATATTCCGGCAAAGCGTATGAGTAGGATGCTCTTAGATGTAGACAGAAAAACAGTTTAGGTACCAAAATCATTACTCGGCAACTATATAAGTACAAAAAACGACAAGAGATTTATCTTCACAAAATCCTTGATTTTTCTCTATCTAGTTGGGAGCTGTAGATCCACCAGGTTGTTCGACCTACAGCTTAGCTTCAGTAAAATGAAATGCAAAATCAAGTACCACTTATACTGTTCTAGGTTTCTTCCTTGACTCCAACCAAACTCCATCTATTGAACTGGAATCTACGCCTAGAAATCCAAGCTAGCCTCTGAAAGAACATTGTCGCAACAAGAAGAACAAGCGACTCCAGCACTGACTTAGCATCTAACAGCCACAAAATTTACGAAAAACATTAGCAAGGAAAGGCAGGACACGCGAATCCAGCAGCAAAGAGGCAAGTAGAACTGAAAATAAATTCTACAACACTATAACTGAAACTGAAAAAAAACTGAATACACAATTAATACTGAACCTAAAACTAAGACTAGATACTCTGAAGCTTGAACAGTAACTGAAAACTAATAAATGAACTCAAGTGATAAATAAATTGAAACTAGTTGTTTGCGAGTTAGCCGGTGCAGTAGAAGCCACACACTGAAAACAAAAGACAGGGGAGGACAGTTGCAACTAGTTACCAAATCTCTAGGCCTAATTGTTGGACAGAGTGGGAAACCAAAGAACTAAGGATAATGACAAATAGATGTAGTCAGAAACTAGTGCTCATTCGGTGAAACATGGAAACAGAGAGAAAAAAAACGGACTAAAAGTCATCAACAATGAAAAGTGTAATTCCATATTTCCATCAACAACTAAGCTGACGAGTCAATGGACTAATTGAAGGCTGGCCACTTGAGAATCTAGAGAATGAGTTTGGAAATGTCTGGACTGATTAAAATAGGTGCCTGACAGTGAAGACCACTTTACCAACAAGTCCTAAGTGAAAAAACAGAGATGGGATCAGCCAACTTAGGTAAACACATACCATAACTAGAAAATAACAGATACTTTCTACAATCTAAAAGTTGCAACACTTAATCAGACTCTTTTTTTTCTCCATTAGAGACTGAATTCTAAAAGTAATCTGCAATCTAAAGAAACACTCTACATATATTACTAAGACTGAAAATTAGATTGAGAGAAACTCAAAAATTATAAGTCAGGATACATGCATTTTATGCAGCCCTGCACAAAGCATGGAGCTACATACACTGCACTGGAACTAGTGCCGCCGAATAGAGACTAATAGGAACATTTAAACATAGGAACATTTAAACCAAAAAATCATAAAAAATACAGTACATAATATCTGAGGATCGATTTTACGAAGATCCCATTGTATTCCAGGAGCTCGTAACATTGGTCCTGATAAGCCTCAATTTACAGCTTCTTCTCCGCTAATAAAACTGACTCCTTCAACTCGTTCTAAAAAAAATAGGATTATGTGTAATAAGTTGTTGATATTCAACGACTAAGTTTCTGAATGTCCTAAAACTTTTCTGAATGATGGTGTGCTGATTTCACTGATTTTATAGATCTCATCACAAGTGGCTCAATAGTACAAATAGAAACTAAAAACTAAAGTAGACACAATAAAAAACAAATAACTACAACATAAGACTGAAACTCAAATTGACAATCAGAAAATAATACTGAAATTAAAAATTAAAAAAATAAAAATTAAAGTAAACACAATGAAAAACAAAAAAACTGAAACATATGAAAATAAATTCTACAACACTATAACTAAAACTGAAAAAAATGAATACACAATTAATACTGAACCTTAAACTAAGACTAAATACTCTAAAGCTTGAACAGTAACTGAAAACTAATAAATGAACTCAAGTGATAAATAAATTGAAACTAGTTGTTTGCGAGTTAGCCGGTGCAGTAGAAGCCACACACTGAAAACAAAAGACAGAGGAGGACAGTTGCAACTAGTTACCACATCTCTAGGCCTAATTGTTGGACAAAGTGGAAAACCAAAGAACTAAGGATAATGACAAATAGATGTAGTCATAGACTAGTGCTCATTCGGTGAAACATGGAAACAGAGAGCAAAAAACGGACTAAAAGTCATCAACAATGAAAAGGGCAATTCCATATTTCCATCAACAACTAAGCTGACGAGTCAATGGACTAATTGAAGGCTGTCCACTTGAGAATCCAGAGAATGAGTTTAGAAATGTCTGGACTGATTAAAATAGGTGCTTGAGAGTGAAGACCACTTTACCAACAAGTCCTAAGTGAAAAAACAGAGATGGGATCAGCCAACTTAGGTAAACACATACCATAACTAGAAAATAACAGATACTTTCTACAATCTAAAAGTTACAACACTTAATCAGACTCTTTTTTCTCCATTAGAGACTGAATTCTAAAAGTAATCTGCAATCTAAAGATACACTCTACATATATTACTAAGACTGAAAATTAGATTGAGAGAAACTCAGAAATTACAAGTAAGGATACATGCATTTTATGCAGCCCTGCACAAAGCATGGAGCCTACATGCACTGCACTGGAACTAGTGCCGCCGAATAGAGACTAATAGGAACATCTAAACATAGGAACATTTAAACCAAAAAATCATAAAAAATACAGTACATAATATCTGAGGATCGATTTTACGAAGATCCCATTGTATTCTAGAAGCTCGTAATAAAACCGACTCCTTCAACTCGTTCTAAAAAAATAGGATTCTGTGTAATAAGTTGTTGATATTCAACAACTAAGTTTCTGAATGTCCTAAAACTTTTCTGAATGATGGTGTGCTGATTTCACTGATTTCATAGATCTCATCACAAGTGGCTCAACAGTACAAATAGAAACTAAAAACTAAAGTAGACACAAGGAGCACCAAGATATTTCATCTTTCACTTTTGGATGAAACACACTGTAGAAGCTGCTGAATAGAACTTGCTTTCATATCATGTTCATTCCCTTTTGAAGAAATATCCATTCAGTAATTGTTTTTATTGTATTCTGATTTTATTTGAAATTGTTTTACTAGGTATGAGAAATATCATGGATATTATGGAGGGAAGGAGGAAGCAAGAAAGTCCAACTATACTGATATGGTAATAGGACCTTTCAAAGAGATCTTTTTGTTTTTTTACAAATTTGATGCCCTTATTCTAGTTGCACCAGTAGGTTTTATATAACTGCAAATGCTATCTGACTAAAGGTTTGCCGTCTTGCAATTATGCTATTCTAAAAATAATGTGAAGTATTGGCAGGCCACATCACTCCTATTAAGTATTAATAGATCCATGATGTTTGAAACCTGTTTTTTTTGTTCTGCATGACCTTAGGATGAATGATATCGAGATTGTAGTGAGACTACGAGAAGCTATTGGATGTGTGGTTACAGAGATTTTGGATGTGGGCTCATGGAATAGGTGGACCGCTAAGAGAAATTGCAAGATTTAGGTCGATCGTCAAGTTAAAGTTTTTTTAATTATTGGTGAATT
The DNA here is from genome assembly GCA_904845875.1 of Miscanthus lutarioriparius. Lineage (NCBI taxonomy): Eukaryota > Viridiplantae > Streptophyta > Magnoliopsida > Poales > Poaceae > Miscanthus > Miscanthus lutarioriparius. The sequence goes on from CAJGYO010000012.1 coordinate 33,942,704, forward strand.
TTGATGTCCTTGGTGCCTTTTTTAACAAACCCGACAAATGTATTAGAATTGAATTAATCTTTATCAGTTAAAAGTTGGCACTTAGCACTTGTGGTCAATTTACTTTTTTGGATGAATGGCACCTTCACTCTTTGTTTGTTTAGAGCACTGTCTTCTTTCATTTCAGTATTTGATTCATTTTCTCTAAAAAGCCCCACGGCTAACTGAATCAAGCAAATAGTTTTCATGCAGAGTCAACTTGAGCTTACAGATAACTGTGTCAAAGGTTATCCGAAACCACATTTTTAAACTAAGTGGCCGAGCTGGGATTTTTAAACCAAAGTTATGTTCCGTGTTTCAAGAATCACATATATGTATATATGGCTGAGCTGGGATTTTTTTCACCTTGCTTTGATGATTTTCTCATGGCTTTTGTAATGTTGATGCCTGTGTTTGGATCCCTATTCTTGGTGACCCAATTGGATGCATTGAACCTGCATATCTTAGATGTCTGTGTTTTGAAAATTATAATATTGTTGTTCTATTAGTAATTTGTACCAAAATTAGATGCAGGTCTATGCAAAAAGAAAAACAAATTTCAGATGAAGAATGTGCTTTGGGGTGGACTGGCTTGATTGTTTACCCCCGTTGCATCTTGTTCTTTTGCTTCAGATCTGGGTGTTAATTTCAAAATTTGGTCTTGCTTTTGCTTTGGTCCTCATCGTCCTTCTTTGTCTGCTACCCCACCGCCGTCGCAGCCATCTACGGTGCCGCGTTTTTTGTTTTTGTTACGGCGCTGTTTTTTTTCTTTCTTCTCCGTCAAGTTTGCATAGATCTGTGTTGTCATTTGGCTGAGATTTTGCCACGTCACTTTTTCTGGAAGTGGAAGATAACTACCCTGGAAATCTTTCATATTTTTATGACGTACAGGTGCTTTTTTCATTTTTGTGCTTTGTTGTACAGATGTGACGTGGTAACTTATGATTTGTTGAAAAAGTGGAAGAAAACAAACTGAATAATCTTCCACAAGATGGGTAGTCAGTCCCTTTTTTTTTTTTGAGGGGAACCATGAAGTGGTTGCGTTGCGTGTAGCCCATCATAGTACGAACCCACGGCCGCGCACTGTCGCTACGCGCGAATGGTGGCGACTAGCCCACGGACTTACGAACCAGCAGTCTTGGGTCTTAGCCTCTTAAGTAGGCCCATTTCGCGGAACGGCACGGGCTTTGTCATTCTAATGTGCCACAAAGCGGCCCATTCTCCGAGAGTCAAGTCCAATTCCAACGCAGAACTCAGACAAGTTTTCTTTCTTCTCTCCCAATCCACAAAAACGGTGTACGGGCCCACGTGCGCATGAGGGCAGCCCCAACAAAAAAAAAAAAACTAGCAGTTTCTATAACATAGGATACCGCACTAAAAAAATACTGTTTTTCAACCCATGATTTCTATGAGTAATAATTATTCTCTCTTTCTCTATCCCAACTCTATCTTCTTCCTCTAATGGGAGTGCGACACGAGCTCCCTAGAAACTGATGGTTTCTCCCCAATGACGATTTCATGGTTTCTTTTTCCCCAATGGCGATTTCATGGTTTCTTGGTGCATTAGGTCAAGAGTAAACCTGATTTCTTCATAAAAAAACCATTTCTATAATTTTTACTCTCTTTCTTCGTTAATTACGTTGCCATATCGTGTTTTACTTACGTGGCGAGTCATCGTCAATACGCCGTTGCGACTGCCCTGACACGCCGCTTCCGACCTTCTTATCTCGCAAGAAATGGGCGGACCCAACGCGCAATAAACCCCTGCAAAACGCCAAAACCCGCTAGAACCCGCCACGCTCAGATCCGCGTAGCGCCGCCGACCCCCAGACACAATCCCCACCCTCTCTAGGGTTTTCGTCCCCGCGCCGCCGCGCTCCCAAATCCCCCCGAAGCAACCATGGCCGGCGGTCCCGCGGCGGTGTCGTTCCTGACCAACATCGCGAAGGCGGCTGCGGGGCTCGGAGCCGCGGCCTCCCTCGCCTCCGCGTCGCTCTACACCGTCGACGGCGGCGAGCGCGCCGTCATCTTCGACCGGTTCCGCGGGGTGCTCCCGGAGACCGTCGGCGAGGGCACCCATTTCCTCGTGCCATGGCTGCAGAAGCCCTTCATCTTCGACATCCGCACGCGGCCGCACAACTTCTCCTCCAACTCGGGGACCAAGGACCTGCAGATGGTCAACCTCACGCTCCGCCTCCTCTCCCGCCCCGATGTCCAGCACCTCCCCACCATCTTCACCTCCCTCGGCCTCGAGTACGACGACAAGGTGCTCCCCTCCATCGGCAACGAGGTGCTCAAGGCCGTCGTCGCCCAGTTCAACGCCGACCAGCTCCTCACCGAGCGCCCCCACGTCTCTGCCCTCGTCCGCGACGCGCTCATCCGCCGCGCCCGCGAGTTCAACATCATCCTCGACGACGTCGCCATCACCCACCTCTCCTACGGTATCGAGTTCTCGCTGGCCGTTGAGAAGAAGCAGGTCGCGCAGCAGGAGGCCGAGCGCTCCAAGTTCCTCGTCGCCAAGGCGGAGCAGGAGAGGCGGGCGGCCATCGTGCGCGCCGAGGGAGAGAGCGAGTCCGCGCGCCTCATCTCTGAGGCCACGGCGATGGCTGGGACAGGTTTTATCGAGCTCAGGAGGATCGAGGCGGCCAAGGAGATTGCCGCAGAGCTGGCTCGCTCGCCGAATGTGTCATACATTCCTGCTGGGGAAAACGGAAAGATGCTTCTTGGTCTCAATGCTGCTGGATTTGGCCGGTGATTCACTGTTTTGTTTTAGTATGCTTGTGCTATGCTGATGCATGACTAAAACGGTGGACAGTGATATCTGCTACCCTTGCTTATGTTAAGTTTCCCTTGTCTTGGAACTAAATTTGTTCATCTTTTGCTCAAAATAAGTTCTTGGTATTGATTTTGGGCAAGTGGGCATATTTACAATTGATAGGGTTAATGTGACATTGTGTTGAGGCTGCATTCTAATTCCCCCTTGCATTTTATTCTCATGTTGAATTCATTGATGTCTAACATTGCTAGAATTGTAGATCTTTTTCGGTCGCCTTCTGATGTTGTTCCTGCATGACAACTTGTGTTGTTTATATGTTGCGACCTTTTAAACATATATCTTCTGATTACTAGTGTGTTGTTGAGCCTGTAGTTCTAACTTGTAGGATGCTATTTTCTCCTATTTGTTCTGAAGTACTCTAGTTAGGTCTGGACTTTGATAAGCTAGTGGCGAAGCTATAACGTTTCTATTTGGGTTTTCACCACTTTGCTATGCTGCAGTGATACGGCGGCCCTTTCATCTTAAATAGGTTCTCATGACATTTAAATGCTTTGTGTCCCATTGGTTGGTTACTTGCTTCTGATATGCCCTGACATCTTAAATAGGTTCTCATGACATTTAAATACTTTGTTGGTACCTCACTAGTTGATTATTTGCTTGTTGTGCAATAGGTGATAGGTCTCACGATTTGCAATACATGAACTGTTCATTCATTGATGAACCTAGCCATATTCTTTTATTTTGGGAGTCTGTTATCAGATTTAACAATGTCATCTCAATATGGTGCTGCATCAGGTTTGTTTGGGTGAGCGTTAAATAGTATGGGATCAACACTTGAGCCTGAGCAAATGTTAAGTTTGAGCTTCAAGGAATTACCTAGCAATGGATTGTTTTGTCCTGATGCATTGAATATTAGATGCCCATTATCTTGTTTATACTCAACCCTGTGGCATCTTGAATAAGCAAATTTTGAGTGCTTGTTGATGCTATTATGGGTTGGTCATTTGCCTTTCTGGTGTTTGATTTCGGTGTTTTGCAGATCATGAACTTCTGATTTGTTAGGTGTTTTATTTGTTAGAGGTCTGTATATTCTCTTTAGGAAGGTGCTATCAGGTTATGCTCTTATCGGGTCAAGATGGTGTTTTGTTGAATTTTAGCTTCATAATATGGTACATCATATGAATGATTGTGAAAGGATGTGTTGGTCCTGATTTATGCGAATATTACATGGGTACTGTTATCTTGATCTTTGGTAGCTTGGGATTATTCATAATAACTTGGCCACAACAACAACAACAAAGCCTTACTTCATTACCTGATTGCAGGCTTTGTCGCTGGTAACAGCTACTGAGCTAGTGAGCTTCATATAGCAGATTAATTTCCGGTTTCTAGCATAATGTGTTGTGCCTTGATTCTATAGCTGTAACCTAAATTGACTAGCTAACTTAACATGTTCTACCAACAGTTTGGTACTCCAGATAAACCTGGCACTTGCATATATTACATGTGACTATGTGAGAGCTCATGGTCAGCAGCGAAGCTAGAACAAAATTGAGTTGAAAGATTTTAACAAATAAATTAGAACGATATTATTATTGGGTAATTTTTTATCTGGCATTGGTTGAAACTTTGTATCCGTCATACGTCACATAAAAAACTCTATAAATGGTACCATCAAAACTCTTTATAAATGCCACTATCCATAAAATATGATTTCTTTCAAGTCTGACTATATTGGCCCTGTTCACGTGTCTTTAAACGTGTCTTGATCCGCTTTTTTTTTTTTTTTTTTTTTTTTTTTTTATCCGAAACAATATTTTTCTCTCATAAATTTCTTCAGCATTCCTCTAAACCATCCAAATTCCTTCAAGCGAACAGGTCCATTCTGCTATACATGCATGCCAAAATGACCCATTTTTAAGGACTAGCAGGAGAGTTACCTCATTGCCTGTTATATTAAAAAGTAACCTTGTATCCACCATTACAGCACTGTTCACCCGGTCCTTAAACTCTACTTCCTCTGAACGGGTCGCGAAAAGAAAAAAAAAAGAACATTGCCTACCCAGCCCTTGTTTAGCTGTAGGAATTTGGATTTTAGGGTTACTGTAGCACGTTCATTTTTATTTTGTAAATAGTGTTTAAACATAGACTAATTAGGCTTAAAACGTTCGTCTCGTAATTTCCCATCAAACTGTGCAATTAGTTTATCTTTTCGTCTATATTTAATAGCAACTTTTTGGAAGTTGGGGTGGAACTAAACACGCCGCCAGATTGCAGAGGGCAGGTACCAGAGTTGCCATATTTGGACATGTGCATTTGGAGAATTTGCCATCTTTGGACAATCGAAGAACGATGTAGAGGGCAGGTACCAGCCGCATGCACTCAGCCTATCCGACCTCTAGATTCTGTTTTGAATAACAGGCCTTGTTTAGATACCCTCAGTTTTTTCGCTCTTTCTCCATCACATCAATTTTTAGCCGTTTGCATGGAGCATTAAATGTAGGTAAAAATAATAACTAATTGCACAGTTTAGTTGAAAATCACGAGATGAATCTTTTGAGCTTAGTTGGTTCACGATTGGACAATATTTACCAAATAAGACGAAAGTGCTACTATTCATCGGGTTGAAATTTTTTTCAATCTAAACAAGGCCTAGCTAAATAATTCCCATTTTGGTGAAGTCCAAACCTTGCAAATCAGGGCTTTTTTTTAAAGAGGACCAAATCAGGGCTTTGAATTCCGTTTGTGATTATCCCAAGAATTGTGCATGGTATGCGGAACCAATTGCACAATTTGTTTGCTTTCAGTGATGGTATAGTCAGACTCAATTTTTGTGGGGCTGGTGGAGGGAAACGGAAGAAGCCAGATTTTTAGGTGCTCCGCCTCTCTATAGAGAAAGAGCTCGAGCTCCTTCCGGTTTCTGTTCGACCCTGTTTGCCGTTTGGTAGACCTCCACATGAAGCTTGATCTGAAGCCCTTTAGCCTTTAGGGAGCCCTACTAAAATAGGACTAAGTTTGTTATTAATTTGTTTGAAGCGGTAGCCTAGTTATACGGAAATGGCGAGACTACTTCCAATCCAACTATGTAAAGTCTAAAATCACCGTGGTGTCGTTGAACAAGATGTTTGTGATCTGTTGAAGTTTGTATTAGTCACACACCATGTTGTATCATTTTTACAATTTTGGCATGACCATTTTGTATCTATTTTCAATAAATACTGGAAAATATTTGTTTTCAGATTCCGTAAACTATATGATATCGTTTCCATCGTTTTCATCTTACACCGGAACAATGCATCTGTTGCATAACACGTCCAACTTTGGCATCTCAGAAACACTGAAACAACGCGTTGCATTTGCATCCCAGAAAAATAAGGTTTTCCCGGCTCGTGCCGGTCGGGCACTGGACCGAGGAGAGCGTTCGGCCTGGCCCATCTCACCGGAACCTGTGGGCAGTTTGGCCCATCGCGTCTGGCCTCGTGCGCGCGACCCGCTGCGTCGTGGTGGGGTTGTTCGATCCGCGGAAGCAGCGGGTGGCGGGGCCGTTGGGTAGTGACGGCCTGACGGGGCGACGCCGACGCGACGCGGCAGCTGGCAGTGGGTGCTGGTCGCCTCGCCCGCCCGACAGTCAAGTCAAACGCCCAGGCCGAATCCAACGGATAGTCAAGTCAGGTGCGGCGGGACCATGTGATGTGACACTGCCACGCCCCACGCTGGCCCTTGCAACGCTGTGCTATGCTAGTCAAGGAGGTCTACTTGCTCAGTTGCTCTAGGCGTCTCGTGTCATGCCGGCCGCGGCCGCAGCCACGGCGCCTGGCCAGTGGCCACTGCCAAGGTGACCAAGCCACAGGCTACAATCCGATCGTACCCAAACAAGGAAGCGGCTCCAAACAGCAAAAACAAGCTTCGCCTGGGGAAGGAAAAGGAAACTCACGCCTCGTCTCAAAAGCTGCTCCCACGAATTCCTGGAGCATCAACCAAACCTCGCCTCGCACCCCCACCCCAAGGCGGGCGAAGGCGGCCAAACGCCCAAACCCCAAGGAAAACGAAAAAACCAGCCGACTACCTGACCTCGCCATCGCCTTCCAGAGCCCGAGAGGCATATCACCTCGCCATCTCCCTCCCATCCCCCGTTTCCTCCTCCTACCACGCGGGTCGCCATGCCCCCTTGCCACTGCAGCTGCTGAGTGCCGCTGTGGGAGGATCCGCCCGCAGCGCAGGCCAGCTGCTTCCTGAGCGCCGCAGCTGCTACCTGAGCCTATGGACCCGGCCTCCGAGGAGCTCGAGCGCCGCAGCCGCTACCTGAGCGCGCTCGTGCGCCGCACCAAGCTCGCCGACCCGCCGCAGCCCGAGCCGGAGGTGGTGGAGGCCAAGGCGGATGTGGAGCCGGAGCTGAAGGCGCCGCCGCGCCCGCACGTCGGCGGCGAGGGTAAGGGAGGGAAGGAGGAGGCGGCCAAGGCGGAGGAGAAGGAGAGGACGGCGGTGGCGGTGAAGGCCGTCAGGGGGGAAGTGAAGACGGCGGAGGGGAGGAAGGTGGCCGTGTGCGTGCGTGCGGCGGACATGCCGCTGCCGCTGCAGCGGCGCGCGGTCCGGATCGCCGTCGAGGCCGTCGCCGCAATGCCGCGGCTCGAGAGCAAGCGCCTCGCGCTCGCGCTCAAGAAGGTAACAGTGGACACTGGACACAAAGTTTTTTTCCCTTCTTGTTTATTTCAACGTAGCATTTATTTGTGGATTTGTTTATGCTCAGCTAAACAAATTTCTCATCTGTTATTATGTCAAAAAAAAAATCAAAAGCATATTCATTTCATCCATGTCTATGCGCGGCCACAAATCAAGGACAGATATATGCATGCGCAGATTCAGAATAAGATCTAGAGCGTAGGATTCTGGTAGATGTTTTAGCTCTCAAATTTGATGCACATGCTGCTTTGGCCCCAAATGAAACGGGAGGCAGAGACCATGCCAGATCAGATGGTTCAAAACTTTTATTTATGAGAGATGGTCCACTATGCAGCTTACAAATAACTCTATTTATGAGATATATGTAGTGCTCAGAGGATGTGCAAGAGTAGTTAATGCTTTTGCTACTATAGGTCGTCTCTAGCTGTTTCATGTTGCAATCTTATTTCAAATTAAGTTAATATGGATGACAACTAAGCATGCTCTTCGAACTGGGAGAGTGGTCCACCAATGAAGGGCTGATGTTTTTGTTCGACAAGGAAATAGAGAAGGCAGGAGAGAGGGGTATAGGAGGATTATCGGAAGAAAACCAGTAAATGTGAGGATCAGTGATGGTTGGCTGATAGTGCAATATGTTCTTTCGTAGTAAGGCCCTGTTTGGATCCATGGGCTAAAGTTTAGCCCATTCTTTCTAGTCACTTTTTAGCCCTCATGGATCCAAACGGGAGGGCTAAAAGTGGGGGCTAAACTTTAGCCCAATCGTTTTCTATTAGCCCCTCTAAGTTGGTGTTTGGATCACTAGTCCAAGGACTAAAGTTTAGCCCTGCTGGGGTGTTTGGATCCATGGGCTAAACTTTAGTCCTCTTCTACAATGATTGATTTACTCTTATTTAATTATCCATGCACAGCCATGCATGCGAGCGGCAAGGGGTATGGGGCATCCAGCGCCCGCCCGAAGGGAGTTTAGCCCAGTTTAGGGCATCTTTAGGAGCAAAAGATTTTAGTCCAGTTTTTAGCCATTTGCTCACTTTTAGCCCCCCTGTTTGAATCCCCATGGCAAAAAAGGGGGCTAAAAATGTAGGGCTAAAGTTTTGCCATGGGATCCAAACAGGGCCTAAGGTGGGCTAAAGAGGGCTAAAAGTGGTCCCTTCGTGGCAAAAGACACATATTACCCCCATCCACCCCTTTTAGTCCTGTGCATGAGTATTAATTAGGAGCAAATGGGTCATGATAGGGTACATGGCTAATCTTTAGCCCCTGGATCCAAATAGCCCCATGGGCTAAACTTTAGCCCTTTCATTCTAAGGGCTAATCTTTAGCCCTGGGCTAAAGATTAGCCTCATGGATCCAAACAGGGCCTAAGTCATATGATCATGGAGTCACACAGCTGAGATCACCTTTAGATGGAAAGTGCTCAATTTCTGTCTGCTAAGGGCAGCTCCAACAATACTAGAAGAGCTAGCTCATAGGATATTTTATTGAGTAAGAAGGAGAGATAATGATAAGTTAGCTCTTCATGAAGAGCTAAGCTCATACGCTTTTTTTTTATCATGTATGTGTCTATGCTTACACATTTTTCTATACTAGCATGTTGGGTTACTTTATTTTTATCTTTTTTTTTTGAGCTAGCAAGTGAACTATATTGTTGAGGGTGCTCTAATTGGTGCTTGATATAAGCTGTTGATTCCAGGATATAATGTCTTTGTACCTGTCATCATTGAGAGTTACTCCATCTCCATGTTGCACGTTATGGCTTCATTGATCTGATCAAAATGGTGATGCCAAATGAAGTTCGCCCAAGAACTTCTTCCATATTTATTTATTTATTTTATCACAACAAAACCATCACGGCCCAGCTTTTATTGAAAGCTTAACAGAGTACATAACTGGGGGATAGCAGTTTACCACACAGTTCTAAAACAGGTCATTGAGCACAGCACTGCCTGAAACTGACTCGACTCCTACCTCAAGTCCTCAACACACTTAGCAAACCACCAAAAATACAAAAGACCACATAAGTCAAACTGCAAACTTCCACAGCAGTTGCCAACGACCCTCCAGCAAAAACCATCCAAAACAAAACAAGAATCTTCAACACCAACTATCAGCCACCACTATCTTCAGACTTGCTTCAGAGCATCAGCAAACTTCCCCATTAGCCTGTCCACTTCCACAGACTCTTCCCCTTTCAAGACAATCAATTGATTGACTAAGCTTTTTGCTCTATGCAGCACTGTTGCTGGGTCCTTCATCAGCTTGTTGTTGATACCATATCGTTCCTCGTTTTCTGTAGTGCTCAAAGTACACCTGCACAGCAAAATAACATCACTTCTCTAATTCTGGCAGGTTTCTTTCATTTTCTTTTCTGTCTAACTAACTCATGTTTGATTGTCTAACCAACCTTTTTTTTGTCGAACATGCATGAGAGTTGTGTTTGTATGAGGGAGGGAGGGGGTCCCTTAGGCCTTCCACAACGTAGGCTGCGATGATGCTTCAAAGAGAGAGTTCTCAGGCAACACTTCTCACACTGCCCTGCAGCCCTGGCAACTACCGGTGACGATGCCAGGAAATTGGGGAACAGAGCAACTAGATGCATCAACGCCCAAACTGTAAAAAGGAATATTTTGTTCATTGCACACCGATTTCCTGAGGCTAATTAATTATGCACTGTTTATTGTTTGTGGGACCCACTAAGATGAAAAACCAAATATAGCATCACTGTGAGGTAGCGGACATGAACAGTATTAGACAACACTCACGATGTGGAAGACACGACACAACCCACTTATCACTCAATGGAATTAATATGGGGCTGCAAAAATTCAAGCCAAAAAAAAAAACATTTTCGCTTTCCCCGTTAAACAATAATGGAGGCACTTAGAATTACTGAGTTAGATTTGCTCCTACTTTTCACATAGCTACTACTTCTACTTTTCTATGTTGGGAGCGTCTTCCTTATTCCTTGTCTGCACCCTTTGCGGCATAAGTTGGTTATGAGTCATGAAACTAAGGTGATAAGATTTGGTTGGTTCTGCCACAATATTGAGCAAACAACCTCAGTTGTTGCTATTTATGTTCTTTTTGTTCTTTCCCCCTTTCTACTTGGTCTCGCCTACCTGCTAATGCATGTAAAGTATCCCTTGTGATCCCTTTATTGTATTCTTGAATTTAGCCATATTTCTTATCTAGAGAAACAAGAATGCTGGCACCATTGGAAAAACTTCCTTAGATTTCCACAGAAAGAAAAAGGTACATGTGACCATGTGGGTGTGGGTTAATATTAAAATTTGGCAATTTGCTATTTTTTGTCCACAAACATTCCCTTTGTGTGTTCTCTTCTCTCTTAATGAAATGATACACAATTTTCTTGCATGTTCAAGAAAAGAAAAACTTGTTGGTTTTTTTTTTTAAAAAAAAACTTTTTGCTCATGTTAGCATGCACTGCTCCCTGGATTTTTGTTTGCCCCTTCTAGATCGGTGTTCCTTTTCTTTTCTCTCAAGTCACAAGGTAGTGCCTTATGTGACGTGCTTGATGACCTGCTGTTTTGTTTGGTTGGAAGTATCAAGGATTTTATTTTCATGATTGTGTTCTTTGATTCTCACTGTTCATGATACCTGATGACTGATTCCTTCTTTTCTTTTTTGTGATTCAAAGGATTTCGATACAACATATGGGCCTGCATGGCACTGCATTGTCGGCACAAGCTTTGGTTCCTATGTCACTCACTCATTGGGAGGTTTCTTGTACTTCTCCGTTGACAAGGTCTACATTCTTCTCTTCAGAACTGCCGTCCAGCCACTTGCTCAGCCGCAATGAGACCTGGAATCTGTTTACTCAAACAAGTGTAGATGCAGCGCAAATTGTAACTTTGAACAGAATAGATGATGCTCAACACACCGTGGTGCCGCGTTTGAGTAGTAGAGGTAATTTCATCTGTACACAAAACCGTAGAACAGCCATGCCCTCTGTAACTTCTACGTCGTAGTACTGTGCTGGTGTGTAAACGTTCTTGTGCTGTGGCCTGGAGTTACAGAGCCTGACTGTCAGATCTCAATCACCAGCTTTACCTTGTCCTGTTCTGCTGCACTACTTTAATAGTACTTTTCAGCGAATCAACCGTGTTTTCCTCTCACGGTATTTCAATGTAAGCATCAGCATAAGCTAATTTTTTGTGAAAATGTACTTCGTGGTTACACATTCGAGCTAGTGGGGCCCGTGATGACCTCTCAAGTCTCAACGCTCCCTAGTACCTTGCTTGCCAAATGCTAGTAGAGCTGTACTTCCTCCTTCTCTAAAAAGTATGAATCTGGATAAATGGATTTATAGCAAAAATGACATTTTCTTTTTGAGAGAGAGAGAGAGGGAGTAATCCTTAGCCGACACGACCCGTTGAATGCTCGGTGCCAGGAAAGGATAACAACTACTTCCTCTCTCCCAAAATAATGGAAGTCTCGCTGCCCATGGAGTCGAAGAATCTAAATTTTGACTAATCATGAAATACATTTGTATAATAAACTTAATCAAAGATTTAAATGTAGATAATATTTTTGATAAATCTATCCAAATCTAAAGATTGTTTGTCTCGAAAAGTGAGACTTTCATTCTTTTTAGAGTAATTGATAGCAGGCGAAATAGTGGGTGCCTATTGTGAAAAAAAAGGTGGGTGTCGAAACAGCTCCTTACAAGATGTCTAGAGAAGCCAGAATAATTTTTGTACTGAGAAATCGGAACCGTTAGAACGTGGTTTCTTCTGGCTTCTAACAAAATTGGCATAAAACTCTACCAAAAAAAGTTGATTCACAGGAGAAGCCAGAGTCAGAGTCATGTCAAACTAGTCCTTATTTTGGGATAGAGTGAGTATATCATTAGACTAATCATAAAGTATATGAAAAATAATAGTATTTGTGATACTACCTTCGTCCCCCAAAAAAATATAATTTTAAGTGCATTCTATGTTAAAATATCTAAAGTTTAATAACCAGATATATAGAAAAAATAAAAATGTCTGACACTAGATAGGTATACTATAAAAATATATGACATGGCAATACTAATGATACTTGTATTTAATATCGTAAATTTGATATTTTAACATATAAGTTAATCAAACTTAAGGGACTTTAACTTGGTATTGTGCTAGAATTGTATTTTTCTTTCTCTATAGATGGGTTCACTAGATTCATCATGAAACATATTTTTATATAATAATATAAACATATTTAGAGATACTTGATAGTATTTTATTATATATATATTAAAAACTACTAGGAATAGGTCGATATATGACTCGCTCAGGCTCAAAGGCGCTCATTGCCTAGGAAAGGAATCACAGAATCGCTATATCAATTTGATCTGTTTTTTTAGTCTTAATACACAACTCACAAAAAGAATATTCAACTCTGACAGAAAGTATCCTGACTTCTACAATTGTACAGATTTCTAGATTTAGAATTTTAATCCAATCCAAAAGTTTATATAGACCGTTTAGATTCCAGCGATTTACGGATTCTAAAGTCATCTTAGAACGAGACACCAAACAGAACACATTCATCATTGAGAATTAATGGGACAGACAAATGCGAATGTCCCACTGACCCTGTGATGAATCAAGAGAACCAAAAAGCATAGTAGACCACTGAGACCAGCCATTGATTTTGGACCACTCACAATAAACGGCGATGAAAAGGTAAAATACAAGTGACAACAGTTTAAAGGGCTTCCCAACCCAACCAGACCTGGCTCCAGTGCCCCCCGCTTGAAACGAGGTGGGACACCGAGGCCTTGCTCGGCAGCATCTCATATGGGGAGCCCCCAAATTTTCCCGACAATAATCATAACACAGGCTACAAGCGTCGCACCCAAGAAACCAGGGTCCAGATCACATTGCATAGTGTCATTAGACAACAGCAAACACTAGTACTAGTTTCTAGGCACGTATAGCCGGCTTTACTGCCCCTCGCTTGAGTCGCGCTTGGGTGCCTCCCTGATCTCTTCAGCAGGGTCCTCCTGCAGCCAAGCACCAATGATTGTTCAGGGAAAAGGTTGATCTCAGGAAGATCCAGTTCAAGAGTGCAAAGAGAACTGTTAGGGACATGGGTCTTACCGAGATGTCAGAAGTCCATAGGGTCAAGTTATCACGGAGGAGCTGCATGATCAAGGTGCTGTCCTTGTAGGACTCCTCGCTCAGGGTGTCCAGTTCCGAGATGGCCTCGTCAAAAGCCTGCAAATTGCCCAGGAGGGAACATCAGCATGATGTCTTTCACATGTCAATGGTCTCAATTCTCAACAAAGAAATGAACTCTAAACAATTAAGATGTCCATTCTTCTTTCAGCTGTGGAAGACTTCAGAACACCTGATAGGGTAAAAATCATTCAAGCGCATGAGCTAAGCTACAATATTTGAAAAGATTAAAAACATTGCGATTTAATAGCATGACAAACCACACGAAGTCTACTCACAGAAACAAAACTGACCAAATACATTTACCCAAAAAAAATGCAGAATACCAATATTGCTTAATGCCCAACATTTTATGAGCCACTGAGGACCTAAAACCTAAACTTAGAACAAACAATTTCAACAAGTGCAGAATATATGGTAATATTTTATTCTCCTAAAGTCAATTTGATGTTGATTTAAAAGGATTTGCATAACTGTTCAAGGACATATTTAAATTCATTGCAGATAATAGCTTAATACAAAGTAGCAGCCAACCAAAGGACATAATAACAAAAGGTTAGGTACACCCAATAGGATGCTCTAGTGTGCAAACACTCAGAACAACAGTTGACTGCAATTAAAAGATGTTGTCTCCCAAAATACTGATTCCAAGAAATTTCCATTGTTGTATAAGTCAATGACAGAATAGTGAAGAACCAAAATGTTAGGTTTCCTGTCCATATCACAACTTGTGCACAAACCAATCCATGTATAAAAAGTACACATTTATGACTGCAGGTGTGACAACAAAAACAACTACTCCCTCCGTTTTTTAATGCCGTATTAGGTTTGCCTTAAGTCAAATGTTTCCAACTTTGACCATCAATTTTTTTTTAAAAAAAAATCCATGTAGTTTCACTATGAAAGTATTTCTCATAGTGAATCTAAAAACATAAATCTTTTGTTGTTAGCCTATATATATTTTTTTAAATGGTGGTCAAAGATAGAACAAACTATATGCATGTAAAAATACAGGGAGTAGTATTTTTCATTAATGCAGTTTTAATATATAATATCTGGAGGGCTTCATAGTTCATACACCAGAAAAATTAACTTAAAACTTTAAAAGTCTCAGCAAAGTAAAGGGTTGTAGCATTGAGCCTAGAGATGCATCAAAGGAGAAAAAGGCAACATAGCAAATATGGTCCTCTAGTGATAATATTGTGATACACTAATGTCCTATATGCCATTTTCCCCTTACTGCTCAATTAACAATAGTCTTAAGTCATTTCATAAGTACAGCATATCATCAAAAACAGACTAGCAATTCCCTACACAAGCACTGCACATCCACATAGATAATATACTAACAAAACATCAAATGGTGCTGAAAAAACAAACCTGCTTTGCAAGACTGCAGGCGCGATCAGGTGAGTTGAGAATCTCATAATAGAACACTGAGAAGTTAAGTGCCAGTCCAAGCCTAATAGGGTGAGTTGGAGCAAGCTCAGCCAAAGCAATGTCCTGAATGCACCACAAACCCCTTTTCAGAAAACTTGTAATAAAACATGACGTGAAAAAAAAACTACAAGCATAATGCTTCATAAACAAAATTGCACACTGATTAAGAAATGAAACAAAAAATTATTGACCTGGGCAGCCTTGTATGCCACCATGGTGTTCTCAGCAGCGTCCTTTCTCTCAGCTCCAGTCTTGAACTCAGCAAGGTATCTAATCATGACAACTGAATCAGTCAAACGAAAACACAATACCAAAGCAAATGTGGAAGTCTTACTGGGATTCATATAATCATATTACCTGTAGTAGTCACCCTTCATCTTGAGATAGAAGACCTTGGACTCGGGAGCAGTTGAAGAGGGCACAAGGTGGGACTCGAGAAGCTTGAGGATGCCATCGCAGATCTTGGTGAGCTCAGTCTCAATCTTGCTCCGGTAGTCCTTGATAAGTGTTACACGGTCCTCATTGCCTCGGCCCTCCTCCTTCTGCTCAATGGAGGAGATGATGCGCCATGAGGCGCGGCGGGCTCCAATGACGTTCTTGTATGCAACAGACAGGAGGTTGCGCTCCTCCACAGTGAGCTCCTCAGAGTCAACAGTCTTGGCTACCTTCTCCATGAACTCAACCATCTCCTCGTACCTCTCTGCCTGCTCGGCGAGCTTCGCCATGTACACATTTTCCTCACGGGAAAGCTCTGCTGATGCCATCTTACAGTTCAGTTTTCAAAACTTGCAGTACGCCGGATCTGCAGGGTTTTGAGAAGCAGTGAGCTAACTTCATCGCACGATTAACATACATCAATATATGGGACAACGCTTTATTGATCTGTGGCACGAATAGCTACTAGCTAGTCGAGATCTACAGCTAGTCATATTCAGACGGGAGAATTTCAGAGGAAAAAGCACAATTCTCAGCATAAAACAAGGAAATTCATGGTCTAGTCACGGCAATTTTAACATTAACTATTTGAAAAGGAGAGGCTACTACAGTATCTGCTTGGCAAATTTTGCCTACAATAACCACAACGAAACCTAGCTGAAAGCATGTCTATTAGCTTCCAACACTTCCTCTAACCTTGAAAAGCGCCAGATCTGAGTACCTAAGTACGAACTTCCAGCGGTAAAACTGCCGCTTAATATGCATCACGCAGAATCAACTGGTTCGACTGGAGTACAGGCTTTTGACGGATCCGTACGCGTACAACATCAGATCAAGCGGGCATGGATCCCGTCCTCGCGCCTACTCGATCTAAAGGGACCCAACCACCCAGTAGCGGCGCCCCAAACCCGTGCGGAAACGAGATATTTAGATTACAAATCCAGCGCAAAAATAAGCAAAGCACCAGGAAAGAAAAGGGATCGAAGCAGCAGCGAGCCAAAATCATGAGAGGAGGAGAAGCCGAGGGACGGAGGAGATGGGGAGCGAGGGGTACCTCTGCGTGCGTCGTCCTCGTCGAGCTCCGGCGTTCGAATTGGGGGTGCGTGAAGAGACGGCGCTGGCTGGGCTCTACAAAAGGGCCGTCTCCGAGTCCCTCCGCCCAATCATATGGTGACGCGTGTCGGCGCCACCGTGGCAGCCCTAATCCCGCGCGGTGCATGTGGTCATCTGGCCCATTGGGCAGACGGAGCGGAGGCGGAGCCATCGACGAATTCAAGGCCGTCACGACGTGTGGGGACCGGACAGGCTGCTCCACATGTCAGGGGTGGCTCGCACGCGGAGCCTGCCTGCCGCTCTGATGGTGGGCCCGGTGCCGCCCTGGTGATAAGCTCGTCGGGCGCCTCCGGCCGCCGGCCCCACGCAGCGAGACGACAGCCTGGAGGCGTTGGACCGAGGGGGCGGCGCGGGGCCGAAAGGAAAAGGAAAATGATTCTTCACGTACGGGCCGCAAAGCTGCCTGATTTCACCGATCCGTCGGCCCGCGTGGCTCGCTGGCCACGTGACGTCCCTTCATGCGTCGGGTGTGGGTAAGAACTGGCGGGTGCGGGCGGGATGGATCTGGACCTGGACGGGCGTCGGGACACCCCAATTGTCACGACATTTAAAGGTCCACAGCCACAAAGGCACCGGCGGGGCGTGGGGAGCGACAAGGCGGGTGTCGCTGAGGAGGCCGCGGGGCCTGCTCCTCCGCGAGCGTCACGTGACGTGAACGCGCGCGGCAACGACTGCCAGTCGGATGAGTACACATGAATTTGAAATTGATTTCAAATCATAAGATATTTTGATTTGACATTTCTAGATATATTATTTTTTACTGCATATTACGTTAACTTTGTCTTAAGTCAAACAATTGCATCTTTGACCATCCATTTCGAAAAATTATATAGATTCATGATGGATACAATTTTTTTAGTTTTTTTAGATTCACTATAAGAAATGCTTTCATAATATATAACTTCATATATTGTGAAACTATACGGACTTTTCGAAATGTATAGTTAGAGATAGTAATGTTTGACTTAAAACAAAGCTAATGTGGCATATAAAAAACGGAGAGAGTATTTAGAAAAGCCAAAACATCTTGTGATTTCAAATGAGGGAGTACATTCTAAATTGAATTTGAATACATATACAACTATTGTTGAATGTGAATAAAAAATATAGTTTAGCTTTGGATTCACATTCTGATATCTACTTGATTGTGAAGAACAAGTATATATTTGTTTCATTTATTATTTGAATAAAACAAAATCATTATACGTACATGTATAAATTTAAATGATATATACATATAATGGTATATAACACGTGTAGATAAAGACAACACATAGAAGCAAACATGTTTATAATTTACTAACTCATGGCACCAAAAAGTGGAGTTGGAGCTCTGTATAAACTATATGGTACTGTCGTCACATGATTCATACGGGATGAAATTGAGAAGCAAAAACTACCTCTGCGTTCTAATGCCAAGAAACATACATCAAAATGCGAAATCGGTCAAACGTGATTAGATAAAAAAAATACACATTTTGTCTTCCCATGATACACCTAATAGAGACTCGTTAAAAAATAATAATATTGTTACTTTTTTAGCACTCCTACTTGAGAACCTGAATATGGATCCAAGTGGGCTAATAGAAAAATTAACTATTGTTACCGGGTCGTTGTCATTCTCCTGACGAGATGTCCGGTCTCCCTTTCAAAAACAAGAACAAACAAGTTTGAACTTAATCCCCTTTTACCTGGTCAAAGGTCCTAAATGGCTAGAGGAGACAAATAGCCTATAAAAATTTCTACAAATATACTAGAACGAGAGGTTAGTACACTAAATGGCGAAACACAATTTTGCTTTAGTTCTACGAGGGTTGCAAGCCACCTATTTAACAATTCTAGTTGCTATAATCACTATACATAAACGATGGCTATATCACTGCTCACTAAGAGCTCTCAACAAGTCTATACTAAAGAGCTCCACTACGTGATACTAAACTAGCAAGCATAACACGCTCTCAAAACTAATTACACTTTAGTTTGCAAGAAATGTAAAAGAGCGAGTACGGTGATTATACCGCCGCGTCGAGAAATAAACCAATCACAAGATGAATACCAATTCAATCGTCGGAAGAATAACAAAGGGCAAAAGACAATCAATTTTTCTCCCGAGGTTCACGTGCTTGCCGGCACGCTAGTCCCCGTTATGTCGACCAACACTTGGTGGTTCAGCGGCTAATAGATATCACACACCTAGCCCACCACAAGAGGCGCCGCAAGAACCTACCCACAAGTGAGGTAACTCAATGACACGAGCAATTTACTAGAGCTACCTTGCAGTTCTTCGCCGAGGAAGGTGCAAGACCCCTCACAATCACCGGAGCCGGCCACGAACAATCACCAACACGTGCCGAAGCTCCTCCGTTGCTCCAAGCCGTCTAGGTGGCGGCAATCACCAAGAGAGACAAGAAATCCACAGCCACAACGATCTTCAAGTGCCACTAGATGCAATCACTCAAGCAAATACACTTGGAATCAATCTCAATCTCACTACGATGATGAATCAATGATGGAGATGAGCGTGAGTTGTTTGCTTAGGCTCACAAGAATGTTAGGAATATCAAAGTGCCAAGAGAGTGAGCTCCAAGCCGGCCAAGAACTATATATAGTGCCCCTTAGCTCAAAGAGCCGCTGAGAGCTCAGACTCACTGACCGGACGCACCCCAGCATCAGGTCGGCTGCGTCCGGTCAATCGATGCCTGCCACGTGTCCTCCCTTCAAACCTCACGCGTCGGATCTCAACGGTCAAAAATGTTTCGCGCCTGAGTTAAAGACTGACCGGACGCAACGACGCAAGGACCGGACACACCAGCGCCGCATCCGCTCTTGCACGCGCCCACGCCAGCAACGCCGAGATCTAACGCATCATTCAGCAACCGAACGCATCGCCACCCAGTGTCCGGTCGACTCCAGAGAGTATCCCGAGAGAAAAATTAGCGACCTGACGCGTCCGCTTGAGGTTGACCGGACTCGAGCTAGAGTTTGGTCCTCTCTGCCTCACTCCTCGAGCCTACTCGCTGCCCACGTCAGTGTATGTCAACGTGACCGGACACACCCCCTGCAATGTCTGATTACGAGGCCGAACGTCTCTTCTTCTGTGCTGCCTGACCGGACACGCCCGGGGTAAGTCCGGTCACCCCGGTGCCAGAGTCCAATCACTGTTGTCTCCTCCATTTTCTTTTTCTATCTCCACAACCACTTCACCCTTGCTTCCAAGTTGCTAACCACGAGATGTAGAACTTGTGTACACGTGTGTTCGCATTTTTTTAAAGCATTTCACAGTGGTTAAAGTTAGCACACTAGGTTTCTAAAAGCATATGCCAGAATCATGTCACCTTGTGGGACTCGATAAACTGTTTAGCCAAAGATTTCCCCTCTTTATAGTATGGCTATCAATCCTAAGTCACTCACACCCTTTATGGTGTCTTGAGTGTAAAATAAAATCCCTAATTATACTTTTGCCTTGATCTCCATAGGGTTTTGTTTTTCTCTTTCTTCTTTTTCAAGTTGAGCACTTGATCATCTTCAACACGTGTCCATCTCCATCTCCATGGACTTCATCACCATGCTTCGTCACTTGGTATGTACCAACCTTACTCACATGACACTCACGACAAAGGTTAGTGTGGCAGAACCACCCGAAATAACACACTTACAGAGGCGCTCGTCTTCCATCAGACACTAAGTACCCCGTAAACAAGCTATAGTGGGCGGTATCCGTCGGGCACACCCCGAGGGAGAGCCCAAAAAATCCACATTTTTCCTGAGGACCCAATAATGAGAACGAGTTACAATACTTATCCATTTCATACATCAGAAGTTCTAAAAATTTCATTATTACATTACCAAATGTCAGAGTGCGGAATAATAAACAGCGGAATGCAGATAAACATCGAGTAAACAACTAGCGATAGTAAGCGAGGATTCCGTCTGTGCTCACCAGAAGAATCCTCCACACAATGGTACTCCTCATGCATTACCTGCAACAGGGGTAAGTAAACCCTGAGTACACAATGTACTCGCAAGACTTATCTGTCTAGGGAGAATAATTTCCTGACTTCAATGGATATGCAAAGCTTTATGGTTTGCTGGGTTTCCTTTTTGTAGAAGGCAATATTAATAGTGAGTCCTTATTTATGTTATTATTAACAGCCATATTAATTTATTATCTAGCCAGTCTATGTAAGCACCTGTTCTACTTTCAAGCAAGAGTTGAGCAATCAGTTCCATTTTATCACCTCTCATCTTCCAGTTCTTACTATGGTGCTAGAGTTTAGATAAGCCGTACCGGATTTCCCAGCGATTCGCGAATCAATGTGCCCATCTGGGTACCCCAAAAACACACGCCCCGCTTGTACCCAGGCACAAGCAGGACTAACCCATCACCCTCCTGTCCTGGGTGTCTAGGTCCCTATCCAAACTTGGACTCCAAGCCTCCACTCCTGAGTCCCGGACTTAGTGCGGTGCAAGGACCTCCACCATCCCCGCCTCCAATCAGTCGGTCCGAAAAGAGCCGGATCCATGATAAGAGAGCAACGAGTCTTCCCTGCGCCCATACCCAAGTATGTGCCTGGGATAATAAGGTCGTGACTTGCCTAGCGTCCAATGCAACGGCCGGTTCTTAATCGACACAGACAGGGAAAAAGTGTAACCAAGCTATGCCCTGTTGGCCATAGAACATAGCCTCTTACACCCACCAGTACCCAAACCTTATCCCTGCCCGGTCACCACTTTCCTGTCCGCCATTTTATCATGAGTGATCATAATTATCACCTATTTGTGAGTAATGGTAGGTTACTCACGCTACCGATATCCTGAGCATAGCAGCTACTCGACCTGTACTAGTAGGACTCATAGGTAGATATATTTATGTATGTAGTTTCCATAAAATGCCTGTAACATAAATACACATCATATATATATTCAATAATCATTCAAAAATAGGGACTATGCACCGGGGCTTGCCTTGGGCAGGCGGTGGGTCAGCAAAGTCAGCACCAAAAGGCTCCGAGGCTCCCTCCTGCACGAGGATCTCCTCCCCGTACTCCTCAATGACCTCTTCATAATCCTGTTCGTCCACGGGCATGAACTCTACCAACTCATGATCAGCGACGTGTAGGGCAGACTGGATGAAGTCGCGAGACACGGTAAGGTAGTTGACCACGTGCGTAGGAGTGCTCTGGTTAACGGCAAGCACGGCGACGACGTTCCTGGTGACCTGTTGCTCCACCGGCGAAACTCACTGGCGAACGAAAGCTCGTCGGGTCGACTCCACTCGCAAGCCAACTACCAGAGCTAGTCTGGTGCTCGGTTAATTGGAAGGAGGTGGACTACGCAAGGCCAATTGCTTGGACGACACCGTTCGGACTTATGGCGGCCAGTGATGGCGAAAACTTAAATTGGGGACGGGCGCCATACGGCAGCAGCGGTGGCAAGTCTGGCATGGCTGCTGGACCCCGAAACCAACCTCCGGACATGCGCATTTACCATCTGGGGTTAGCGCTGCGGTTAGGCCTTAGCGCGGCTCGGTCGGCCGACGACATGACGGAAACATGGCGTGGCGTAGCTAGAGGAAAGCCATAACGTGGCGTCGCATCACGCGCAGATGTGAAGGTGAAGGTCGGCGGGCAAGCCCATGTGCATGCAGCTGAAGGTCAACGGGAGCAGTAGCCTCACGGCAGCAATGGACGGCGCACAGCGCGACCGGGGTGCAGTTCGACATGACGGCGAGGCAGAGCAGCCAGGCTTGTCGAGCCCAGCGTGCGCGTGTGCGAGCGAGTAGCGTGCCAGGCGCGGCAACGGTGGTGCAGGCCTACGCGGTGGTGCGCGTGGGCGCCCTTGGGCGAACGAGGACACCGGCCGAGTCACGGTGACCGCGCCCAGACACCGAAGCCGACCGGGAACGTGCCTTTCACGCATTTTAAAGCATCCCAAAACTCCATCTCGCTGGTCCAACTGCTAAACCAACTATTCTACTCTTGAGATGGTATATTAGGCTACTAAAAGAAACCCTAAAACCATGCCACTACCTAACCCGATCTGCCTATACAAATTGTCAAACTCAGCTTCATCGACCCATTTTCAAACTTAAGAAAAGTGACTAAGTTTCGATCGGTTTTACGTTAATTCTGATTTCTAGGCTACCAAGT
This sequence comes from Miscanthus lutarioriparius, assembly GCA_904845875.1. Classification (NCBI taxonomy): domain Eukaryota; kingdom Viridiplantae; phylum Streptophyta; class Magnoliopsida; order Poales; family Poaceae; genus Miscanthus; species Miscanthus lutarioriparius. The sequence goes on from CAJGYO010000012.1 coordinate 33,965,497, forward strand.
AAGCTAGCTAGTGACTCCTGTTCTCGACCGCATGTATTTCATCGTCACCTCCGAAGTTTGTACTACAAACTTTATTAAAGTTTTGCATATGCGTTCTATAGCATTTCCGTTCAATAAAAATTCATTTAGAACCCTAAGTAATACAATGCGACATGAAATGTAACATGCGTTTCGTGTTTCAAATGGACGTTTCAAGTTCCGTATATTGCTTTATACCCTATATTACACACATTTACACACAAGTATGATGCTCATGCAGTGTTTTAGCAAAAAGTTGTACAGTGTAACACCGAGGGTGTTACAAATCTACCCCCCTAAAACAAAATCTCGACCCGAGATTTGATGTGCCTAGTGTGAGAAGGAGATAGGAAGTACATTTCAACGTAACTACTCATTAGAACCAGAGAGAAGGTGGGGGTAATGCTTCAATATATATCTCTCTTGTTCCCACGTGGCCTCATCCTCAGAGTGGTTTTGCCACTGCACCTTATAGAACTTTACCACACTATTTCTGATCACTCTTTCTTTTTCATCCAGGATTTTGACAGGGTGCTCAACATAAGTCAAATTAGGCTGGAGGGGAAGTCCTTCAATTTCTACAGCTTCATCAGGAACCCTCAAACATTTCTTCAATTGCGATACATGAAACACATTGTGTACCACAGATAAACTATCGGGAAGCTAGAGACGATAAGCAACTGGGCCACACTGCTTCAAAATTTGGTAAGGACCCATGTATCAGGGAGCCAGCTTGCCATGGATACCAAACCGATGCACCCCTCGCATAGGAGACACCTTGAGGTACACATAATCCCCAACTTCAAACTGCAAAGGCCTTCTTCGCTTGTCCGCATAGGCTTTTTGTCTGCTCTGAGCTACCTTCAAGTGACTCCGAATAATGGTGACTTGCTCTCGAGCCTCTTTGATGAATTCTGGCCCAAAGTATCCATGGTCTCCTACTTTAACCTAGTTCAGTGGTGTCCTACATTTCTTCCCATATAGAGCTTCAAATGGTGCCATGCGGATGCTTTCTTGGTAGCTATTATTGTAAGAAAATTCAGCTAACTTTAGGCATCCATCCCACTTCTTAGGAAAAGAAATGGCACAAGCTCTCAATATATCCTCGAGCACCTGGTTCACCCTTTCAGTTTGACCATCAGTTTGTGGATGATACGCTGAGCTTCTGAGGAGGTGGGTACCAAGACAGTGCTGCAGTTGCTCCCAGAAACGAGAGACAAAAACTGACCGTCTATCAGAGATGATAGTAAGGGGAACTCCGTGTAGGGTCACGATCCGATCAAAACATATCTCAGCATACTTCTTGGCTGTATATTTAGTGTCCACCGGGATAAAATGAGCTGACTTAGTGAGACGGTCCACAATGACCCAAATAGAATCATAGCCTGTGGATGTGCGGGACAAACCCACCACAAAGTCCATGGAGATATCTTCCCACTTCCAAACAGGAATGGGCAAGGGCTGCAAATATCCCGGAGTATGCATATGATCTGCTTTAACTCTCCCACAAGTGTCGCACTCCGCAACGTACTGGGTGATGTCCTGCTTCATGTTAGACCACCAGTACAAGTGGCGCAGATCATGATACATCTTGTTGCTGCCAGGATGGATAGACAGCTTTGAATGGTGAGCTTCATTGAAAATCTTCCTTTTTAGCTCCTCATTGGATGGAACCACCAATCTATCCTTGTATCTCACTACTCCTTGCTCATCAACACTGAAGTGAAGGCCACGCCCTTCGGCCATCAATTTTCTGATGTGAGGGATTTCTTCAGGGTCTTCCCTTTGCTCCAGAATAATCTGCTCCAGCAATTCTGAGGTCAAGGCAATGTGAGCCAACACCTCTGTATGGTTGAGAGACAAAGGTGTTTCTTCGATCTGATGTGACTTTCGGCTCAAGGCATCAGCTACCACATTAGCCTTTCCTAGGTGGTAATGGACTTCCAAGTTATAATCCTTTATCAATTCCAACCATCTCCTTTGCCTCATATTTAGCTCAGACTGAGTGAAAATATACTTGAGGCTCTTATGATCTGTAAAGATGTGTACTTTGTTGCCCAACAAGTAATGCCTCCAAATTTTTAGAGCGTGGACCACAGCAGCTAGCTCTAAATCATGAGTGGGGTAATTCACTTCATGTTTTTTCAGTTAGCACGAAGCATAAGCTATCACACGCCCATCTTGCATCAGCACACACCCCAACACCATCTTTGAGGCATCATAGTATACATCAAAGGGCCTATCAATATCTGGTTGGGCTAACACAGGAGCAGTGGTCAGAAATTTCTTCAAAGCTTAGAATGCTTCTTCATAGGCTGGGCTCCAATCAAACTTGACTTCTTTTTGGAGCATCTTGGTCATTGGCTGTGCTATCTTGGAGAAATTCGGGATGAAACGCCGATAGTACCCAGCTAGACTAAGGAACTGATGAATTTGGTGCACAGACTTGGGAGACTTCTAATTCAACACATCTTGCACCTTGCTGGGATCTACTAAAACACCGTCAAGTGTCAACATATGCCCCCAAAACTGCACTCGATCTAACCAAAATTCACACTTGCTAAAATTAGCATACAACCTGAGTTCCCACAATCGAGCCAGTACTATTTGAAGGTGTTGGGCATGCTCTTCATCATTCTTGGAATATATCAGGATATCATCAATGAATACCACCACAAACTTGTCCAGCTCCAGCATAAAGACTGAATTCATCAGGTACATAAAGAAAGTAGAAGCGTTGGTGAGACCAAAAGACATCACTAGGTACTCATACAGCACATATCTAGTAGAAAAAGCTATCTTTGATATATCATGTGGTCTGATCTTGATCTGATGATAGCCTCAACGGAGGTCAATCTTCGAGAACACTTTGGCACCAGCTAGCTGATCGAACAAAGTATCTATGCGGGGCAAAGGATACTTGTTCTTAATCGTTACCGCATTAAGAGGGCGGTAATCTACTCACATCCGCAGAGTACCATCCTTCTTCACAAAAATGGCTGGGCAGCCCCATGGTGAAGAACTAGGACGGATGAAACCTTTTTCCATCAACTCTTCCAGCTGCTTCTTCATCTCAGCCAATTCCTTTGGAGCCATGCGGTATGGGCATCGAGAGATAGGAGCAGTACCAGGCTCTAGCTCAATGGAGAATTCCACCTCTCTATCCAGTGGCAACCTAGGTAGATCTTTAGGAAATACATCCAGGAACTCACATACTACCGGAATAGAGGTAAGGTTAGGAGAGGCTTCAGCATGAGCAGCAATAAGTAAGACGGGATCTGAGGGTACAAAAAGAGACATCCTATCCTCAGAAGAAGGAATCCGTAACTCTACACTTCTCCGCTTTATATCCAAGACTACCCCATATACCCGCAACCAGTTCATTCCAAGAATAGCTCAATGCCTTGCCCAGGTAGTACCATGAACTAGAGACGGTAAGTATGAGTGGCTAATACCAAGTTTACTGTGTCCATCCAAGTATTGATGCACATCTGCACACCCGGAGTATGGATTCTATAGGCATACAGTATAGCCATAAGAGGTATGTTGTGCCGGTCTACAAATCCCATGCTCATGAATGAATGTGATGCACCAGAATCAAATAACACATAAGCTAGATGGGAATCAATGGTGAACATACCAGCCATCACTAGTTCCTGCTGCAATATCTGCTCAGCATCCGTGAAATTCACTTGTCCAGATCGGCTGGCTGGCACTTTCCTCTTGATCACTATCCGCTTGACTAGCCTGGAGTTTGCCGATGGTTGAGCAGACTGGGCTGGCTGGTTCTGGGGACACTCTCGGGCATAGTGGCCATCTTTGCCATATTTGAAGAAAGCGTCAGGCTTGTTCCCCAATCCTTAGCGAGGTGGGACCTGCTATGCCTGTGGCTACTGGGATTGCACCTGCTGAGTGGGTGCACGGTACTGTGTGGAAGAAGTCTGAGAATTATGCTGGGGCTGCCGAAATAAATGCCCGCCTGATGATTGATAGGGCACCCATCGGACAACCTATACCTTCTGAGTATGAGGGTGGCTAGAAGACCCTGTGGCCACCTGCTTTCTCTTCCACTCTGCCTAGGAATCCCACTACAAGCCCTCCATGGTGATGGCAGCATTCATCATTGCCCCAAAGGTCTGATAGTTCCCAGTGTACAATTTCTTCTGAAGGATGTAAGAGAGGCCACGATAGAAGCGGTCCTTCTTCTTCTCGTCAGTGTCCACATGAATGCCAGCATACTGGGACAAGTGATTGAACTTATTGACATAGTCCATCACTATCATACTCCCTTGTCATAGTTCTAGGAACTCAGTCAGCTTCCGATTGAGGACACCAACAGGAATATAAAACTCCCGGAATGCTGCGGTGAACTCCTGCTAGGTCACCTGATGATCTAGCTACTGCATGGCATGGAAAGGATCCCACCATGCACTCGTGGACCCCAATAGCTATTGCGCTGCAAAGCACACTTTCTGCTCATCGGCCACGTTGAGCAACAGAAACTTCTGCTCTAGAATACGAAGCCAGTGCTCCACATCCAGGGGCTCAACTGTCAGTGTGAAAGTGGGCGGGTGGGTCTTGAGGAAATCCTGGTAAGAGGAGGGTCCCTCAGGACGGCGGGCACCACCCCCATTCCCACCATTTCCCCCATGGCCTCCGCGGGCGAAGACAGCGACCGCTTGTGCCATTAGCTCCATGGCACGGGCTGACTCGCGGCGAGCAGCCATCAGTTCTGCCATCATTTCTATGTGAGTCATCGGAGGCGGCGGTGGTGAAGGAGGAGCCAGAAGTGGAGCCTCATGGCTCTCCCCATTGTACGTTAATTCTGATTTAAGACTTAAGAAAAGTGACTAAGTTTCGATCGGTTTTACATTAATTCTGATTTCCAGGCTACCAAGTAAGCTAGCTAGTGACTCCCGTTCTCGACCGCACGTATTTCATCGCCACCTACGAAGTTTGTACTACAAACTTTATTAAAGTTTCGCATATGCGTTCTATAGCATTTCCGTTCAATAAAAATTCATTTAGAACCCTAAGTAATACGACGCGACATGAAATGTAACATGCGTTTCGTGTTTCAAATGGACGTTTCAAGTTCCATATATTGCCTTATACCCTATATTACACACAGTTACACATAAGTATGATGCTCATGCAGTGTTTTAGCAAAAAGTTGTACAGTGTAACAACGAGGGTGTTATAGTTAGTACTTAGGTTTTATCAATTTGCCAAAACCAAACCATAGCTTTTACCTGGTCCAATTTTACGGCTAATGATGGCACACTCTGTGTTGGTACTTGGTACCATTATTTTTTTCTCCGCCTGCAGCCTTGCACACCGATCACATTTGACACCCTTTTCAACACATATGAAGTAAAACTAAATTAGCATATGAATTGGAAACAACGGCATAAATATTTTGTTATTTCTGCACTTTGTAATCTTTAATATGTCACTATACGATGACAGGTTGGTTAGCAGAGGGCGTCGTGGAATATGATGGCCATGTTTTTCATCATTATTTTCCTTTCATAATAAATTAGCATCAGTAGCAGCCAAATTTTAGCAAAACAAACAGGATTGATGTCTACTATAAGGAGCTCTAAGCCTATGACATAGTTTTATAACAAAGAAAAATCTTTAGGTCAACCAAATCTAAGTTTGTGAAGAATCAAATTATTGGGGTTATGATACTCTGGGTATCTCAAGACACCGATTAGTTAGCTGCTCAGATGGCCCACGGTACATTAGCTAGTATGAGCCCAAATGATTGAGGCCCATGAAATGTCCTAAATGGTTAGAGGGGGGATGAATAGCCAAAAAAATTCTACAACAACACTTAAACCAAGTGGTTAAATAATTAAGTGGCGATGCGAGTGTTGTGCTAGCCTACTAAAAATGCAAGCCACATATCCACAATTCTAGTTGCTATGATCTCTAAGTCACACAAAGGCTAAGTCACTACTCTCTAAGTTAGTGAGCTCTCAAAGACTAACTAAAGAGCCTCACTAACCAAACTAACAAGACACGAGCTCACATGAGCTAGCTCTTAAAACTAGTCACACTAAAGAGCTTAGCTACACTAGAAAGTAAATACAAGAGAGGTAGAAAGGTTATATCACCGTGGCAAGTGATCAATCACAATATATCAATGAACACCAAAGAAATCCTCAGAGACAAGATGACACAATGATTTTTGATAGAGGTTCACTTGCTTGCTAGCAAGCTAGTCCCCGTTGTGGTGATTCACTCACTTAGAGGTTCACGCGCTAATAGACATTACACGCCTAACCCGCAATCGGGTGCCACACAACCAACACAAGATAAGGATCCATAAGCCACGAGCAATCCACTAAAGATGCCTTTCGTGATCTCCCATGGGGAAGGCTCAAGAACCCCTCATAAATCACCAAGACATGGCCAAGAACAATCTCCAACTCTTGCCAACACTCCTCTGCTCCTCCAAGCCATCTAGGCATCGGCAAACGCCAAGAGTAACAAGAAAACCGCAGCAAAACGATCCCCAAGTGCCACTAGATGCAATCACTCAAGCAAATGCACTTGGAATCACTCAATCTCACTTTGATTCGCACTATCAAGCAAGGAGATGAGTGGGAGGGTGTTTGCTTAGCTCAAAGGATGCTATCACATGTAAGAATAACCAAGAGCATGAGCCAAACACGCCCAAGCTCTATTTATAAAGCCCCCAAAAAGTTATAGCCGTTATGCCCTCGGGGAGGTCTGGACTCAGGCTCCGAACCTAGGTTCCGGACCATCTATAGTGAAGGTCTAGACCCTAGGATCACGCCATGTGTTCCCACGATCAAACGCGCCCGTTAGATCCCAACGATTACTAAGGAACCATGCCATCTGCGTGGAACCAGACCATCTCAACTCCGGGTCCGTATCCTAACAGAGAGGTCCCAAAGGAGGTAATCCTATTCAGACGGGGTTTAGACCCAACTTTTGGACCAGCAACAAGGTCCTACGCTACCTCCAGCGCCTACCGCAAGCCGCCACGTCACCCTTCTATAAGTGCATCTAGTCCTTTAGTGGGTTTTGGTGAATTGAATGACAACACCATTAAAGGTCTAACAAGTTTGCTAAGTGTTGAACAGGAAATTGAGTTTATTGCATACACTTGTGGACTGTGGAATAAGAAGTGTATATAGGTTCAACAAGAAGGCAAACTTGATGATATTCCATATAATGTTCAAATCAAGGCCAAAATTATGTATTGTTGTGTTGGAAGATCACGGAAATAATATAGTTCAAGAGAAAGACAACAATGCAAATGGAGTTGATGAAATGGCTTCTATGTTGAGGAATATCATAGTATCATGAGAAAGCAAGCATATTTGGCAAATGTTAAAAGAGACATGAGTTGATGATTTTAGATTGATCTCAATAATGGCTTGCTTTGCATGAACAAGAAGAGTTTAATAGTGGATTAGCTTTGATCAAGGTTTGAAGAATGAGTCAAGAATGCATAAGTGAAGAAACACCAAGCAAAGGTTTAAATGACAAAGGACACAACTCATATTGGATATAAGTCGGTCTCTATGTTGGTTTGCTTGTATGGATAAAGATTTAGGAAATCACTTTGCATTGCCTTGATCAAGCTAGAAGATGAAGATAGATATTGAAGTGAGTATTAGGAGTGTCAAGCCAAAATAAAGAGGATATAAGGAATCATGAATTGGCTTGACAATATTGATGTTGATTCATATATGTCTTTATGTGAATCAAACTAAAGCTTGATTGATCTCAACATTCATATCTAGAAGATATTCAAGCAAGGATCATACTATTGAAGAAATGATGTTTCAATGGATGCTTAATATGATGTGACTTGGGTATGGCTTGATAAGGTGAAGATAGCAAGGAAAGGGCTTCGAGGGACTAAGCGAAGGTGAAGGGCAAGCGATGGCTTGAGGACCGAGGTACCATGGCTAAGGTTAAGAAGAGAGTACTTGCATTGAATCGAGGAACTAATCAAGCTATGAAGAGTCATATTATGTTGAGGATCAAATCATTATTGGAAGTGACTTGAAGCCATGGATTGAATTCACATGTGTTGAAATGGTTCAAGTCACATGCTCAAGATATAATGGGAATGAGGACAATACATTCGATGGTGGAGCTCCCAATTATAAAAAGGATGCGGTGACCAACTCAAAGGTGTTTAAATTCTTTGATATTTTGAATTTGAGTTTAGGAAAAGCCGTACTATAAAGGGGGATACAATGCACAAGCTTTAATGTGCAACCAAGTGCTCATTTACCCACCAAATATCCATAAAGCCTCAGCCAAGACAGCAAGCTTTGCAATCCAATCTTTTGTGCTGCCTGGTAGGTGAGGCACTGCCGTGCTAAAGTCAGGCACTGCCGCACTGTGGCACTACCATAGTTCAGTCGCAGCACTGCCGCGACTGAACTAACCATTGGGAGCATGGGGTATTTATACCCCTTCTCTTCCTCCCCAACGGCTCTCTTGAACCTCCTGCTCATTCCAGCTCATCAAAAATAGAAAAGAGATGCTCTCTCTCTCCCCCTCACTCACCATTGGAGACCCTCAAGTATCTCCCTTTGATTCCCTTCCAAATCCAAGAGAGTTTGAGCCTCCAAACTGCATTAGAGAGCAGCCCCAACTATTCTTCATCTCCTAGAGCACTTGGTTCGCATTCAAGCCGGTGTATTGTGTTTGTTACTCTTGGAGCTTGCTCCTAGCCAGCAAGAGCGTCGCCCGTGGTGCTTGCCAACTTGTGTGGTAGCCCCAGGAGGTTTGTAATCACCCCAATCATCTAGTGAAATCACCCCTCATCTCAAGAGTTTATTCTCTTGACTTGAGAATGAGGATAAGGTTGAAAGAGACCAAAGCCTTTGTGGCTAGCTCAACAATGTGGACATAGGCAAGCCTTAGTGGCGAGATAAACCATGGGATAAATCAGTGTGTCACTTGTGTTCTTGTGATTTGCATTGCTATACTTGTATCTATGGTGATTCTAGGGATTGGTCTCGATCTACTTGCTCGTGTACTTCCACCAACATTTTGGTGGTGGAATAGGCTCCACACTATCCCAGGAACATCAGTAATTTGCTCGATCTACATTTCCTTGGGCCATTTTTGAATTGTAGTTCGAGCTTGTTTGCAGGAGCAGCAGTGCCACACTTTTAGTGTGGCAGTGCCACAGTGCGGCAGTGCTGCACCTTGGGAGCAGCAGTGCCGCACCTACAATTTAACTTCTGCTGCGAGTTTGTTTTAAACAGGCCTATTCACCCCCCTCTAGGTGACATCAAGGTCCTTTCACCTTCCTTTCTACATGCGCGCCCACTCTGGGTACGACGCCAGCACCTAGGTCTGAGGAGCTACGCCACGTGCCCGCATTGCCCCCAGGCTGATCAGACCCATAGGTCCTGGGTTTGACGTCGGGCCTCTATGGGTCCGACGCCGCCAACGCCCACGCTGACCTATCGAAGCCGCGAAGCCCCCGTTGGTCTTTCTTCTCATACGTGCATGGCCAGACTCCACGAGGGGCAGGGTCGGCTCGCCCCTACCTTCATCGTTCCCAGGGCCAGACCGCACGCCTGGAGTCTAAGGCCTCCATGCGTGGGATAGAAGCAGCGAGCCAGCGCGCCTTCAGTAACCGCGGGTCGAGTAGACCTAGAGGACCGAGTCTAGAGCAGTGCACCCCTAGGGTATAGAACCCCAGTGATAGCACGCTTCATTCTGCCTACCTTCTACTATGCTAGAACTGGACGCAGAGAGCTGGGTCCGCTTGCGCCCTCCGTGCAAGTCCGAAGCTGCCTGCGCCAAAGCTCGTAGCCAAGGGCCGAAGACCGAATTCGACTCCCCTGAGTCCGGTCTCCCTAAGCTCAGGGTCTGGTTCCCTTCTTCTTTCACTTTTTCTTTTTCTAATACCTCAACCACGTCACCCTTGATTCCAAATTACTAACAACAAAGTGTCTCAACATAGTGCACGTGTGTTAGCATTTTTCAAGGGTTAATTGTTAGCACACTAGGTCCTAATGCATATGCATGAATCACTTCACTTAATGGCACTTGACAACCATTTTAACTGTGATTCTCCCCTATTGATAGTACGCCTATGTATCCTAAACCCACTCACACCCACTTGGTGTCTTGAGTGGCAAAACAAAATGGCCCTATCAAATATATCTTTGTCTTGAGCCCATTTTAATTTTCTCTTTCTTCTTTTCCAAGTCTTGGAGCATGATCATCATCATCACATGTCCATAACCATCATCATGGACTTTATCTTGCTCCACTACTTGGATTGGACCATCCTATCTAGTCACACACTAAGATGTAAGGATTAGTCCAAATAGGTTTCATCAATTATCCAAAACCAAAATAGGGCTTTCAGCCTAGCTAAGCTACACGGAGCTGGTGAAAGGTCCTAATGGCTAGAGGGAGGTGAATAGCCTATTAAAAATTTCTACAACAACACTTAGCAAACCGGTTAGACAAATATGAGGCGAAGTGAGTGTTGCGCTAGCCTACTAAAAATACAAGCCACCTACCACAATTCTAGTTTCTATAGTCTCTATCCACACAATGGCTATGTCACTACACTAATTAGTGTGCTCTCAAAGGCTAACTAAAGAGCCACACTAACCAAACTAACAAGCTCTCACGACTAGCTACACTAAAGAGCTTGACAACTAGTTTGCGGTAATGTAAAGAGAGAGAGCAAGATGGTTATACCGCCAAGTCGAGGAATGAACCAATCAATCAAAAGAATGAATACCAATGAAGACCAATCACCTCAGAATCAAATGATGACACAATGATTTTTTACCGAGATTCACTTGCTTATCGGCAAGCTAGTCCTCGTTGTAGCGATTCACTCACTTGGAGGTTCACGCGCTAATTGGCATCACACGCCAAACCCTCAATAGGGTGCCGCACAACCAACACAAGATGAGGATCACACAAGCCACGAGCAATCTACTAGAGTACCTTTTGGCTCTCCACCGAGGAAAGGTCAAAAACCCGTCACAATCACCACGATCGGAGCCGGAGACAATCGCCAACCTCTGCTCAATGATCCTCGCTGCTCCAAGCCATCTAGGTGGCGGCAACCACCAAGAGTAACAAGCGAATCCCACAGTGAAACACAAACACCAAGTGCCTCTAGATGCAAACACTCAAGCAATGCACTTGGATTCTCTCACAATCTCACAAAGATGATGAATCAATGATGGAGATGAGTGAAAGAGCTTTGGCTAAGCTGACAAGGTTTCTATGTCAATGCAAATGGCCATGAGTGTGAGCTTGAGCCAGCCATGGGGCTTAAATAGAGATCCCCCATGAATAGAGCCGTTGGCTCTCTGTTCCCTAAAAAATCACGCCGGTCGGATTGATCGGACACAGGACCCCAGCGTTAGGTCCTCAGATTTTCGCCATGTGTCCCCGACTTCAAATGTTGATCGCCCGATGTCAACGATCATCAGTGCACTTAAGTTGTGACCGGACGCATTGCTCGCTAGAGTCCAGTCGTTTCCAGTAAGGCACCAGAGCCGGTTTTTCACGACCAGACACATCCAATCATAGGCGACCGGACACGGACCAGAGTCCGGTCCTTACTGGCCTGTTCAGATGCTTTCGTCAGCGTACGTCATCACCTGACCGGACGCACCCCCAGCGCGTCCGATAAAATTTCTTCTCAGCGTCCGGTCAAAGGACCGAGGGCGGCCTTCACTGCGCACCACTAACCGGCCGTAGGGTTAGAGTCCGGTCACTGCCCAAGGCAGAGTCCGATCAATACGAAATAGCTCCTTTTGACCCGAAACTTCACCACCCTTGATCAAATGTGCCAACCACCAAGTGTAACTCATGCATGTGTGTTAGCATATTTTAACAAATATTTTCAAGGGTGTTAGCACTCCACTAGGTCCTAAATGCATATGCAATGAGTTAAAGCATCTAGTGGCACTTTGATAACCGCATTTCGATACGAGTTTCACCCCTCTTAATAGTACGGCTATCGATCCTAAATGTGATCACACTCACTAAGTGTCTCGATCACCAAAATGAAAAAGCTCCTATCAAGTTTCACCTTTGCCTTGAGCTTTTTGTTTTTCTCTTTCTTCTTTTCCAAGTCCAAGCATTTGATCATCACCATGCCATCACCATCATCATGATCTTCACCATTGCTTCATCACTTGGAGTAGTGCTACCTATCTTATAATCACTTTGATAAACTAGGTTAGCACTTAGGGTTTCATCAATTCACCAAAACCAAACTAGAGCTTTCAATCTCCCCCTTTTTGGTAATTGATGACAACCCTTTCACAAAGATATGAATTGAAATTCATTTGAATCCATGTTGCTTGCCCAAGCATATTTACCAGGTGTAAAAAGATATGGACAAGTTTCATGAATCCCATATGGTAGCAATTGCTCCCCCTACATATCTGCTAAGAGTTTGGATTGTAGCTTGCACACATGCTTAGATAGGAAATATAGGAGACAATGTCTACCAAATGATGCTAAGGTATAAAAGATGGACCTTTGAAGCGTGATACCAATCAGAGTGCACCAGTATACCATCCTTAGCACCATTAGTAACTAGACATACACAAAAACTAGAATACCCCATGAGATCAACATTAGAAGCAAGGGTCTAGTTTCCATAAAATGAACATAAGTCCAGTTTCTTAACCTATGCATGCTAGTTTTTCATATCATCAATTAATCCTACAACTAGCATACACCACACAAGCATGAATATTGAAATTTAGAACTTGTGCCATGCAAGCAAACATATGAAATACACATTCAAATACATCAATCAAGTTATGAGCTTGCTCCCCATACTTGTGTGCTCAAAATTTAATTGATGCCCTTACTTTGTCATATCTCTTCTCCTATGTCAATTTTCACTATTTCTCCCCATATCACTTATATCTTTGTTTTTCTCCCCCTTTGTCATCAATGACCACAAAAGCTTAAATTATAGATAGGTTAGGATTATCAATGTCAATCAATGGGGTGAGGATTATTTTTCCAAATTTGGTCCAATCTAGATATCTTGCCAAAGATATTTAACTCGGTTTGATCCAAGGACAAGCTTCTTCACACCTCCAAATAAGGGTTATCTTATACCATATTGAGTTAAACACTTAGAGCTCATTTTCTATATCAAACACTAGGTTTACAAGCCCACAAACATGTCATATGCTACCACTAGACCAAATTAAGCATAGAAGCAATAGTGGTACCATACAAACATCAAAATCATTTTATTTTCATGAATGAGCCTATTAAATGTGAAAGATGACTAGATGCACTAAACATGTCCTTAGCAAGGATGTATGCCATGCCAATCAACTTTTGCCTAGGATTGCTTGAAGGAGAGGTATGCCATATAAGTGGGGGGGGGGTGCATCAACACATATTTGAGAAATCCAATATGTTCAACTCATTCCTTTGTTTGCAAAACCTTTTCTCATCTAACGGCTTGGTGAATATATCGACAAGTTGATCTTCGGTGCCCACACTCTCAATGCAAATGTCCCCTTTTTGTTGGTGATCTCTTATGAAATGATGGCGGACATCGATGTGCTTTGTTCTTGCATGTTGAACTGGGTTGTTGGTTAACTTGATTGCATTCTCATTGTCACATAACAATGGCACTTTCTTGAACTTGATTCCAAAGTCATTCAAGGTGGCCTTCATCCAAAGTATTTGTGCACAACAACTACCGGTGGATATGTATTTGGCATCGACGGTTGATAATGCAATACTATTTTGCTTCTTTGATGACCATGAAACTAGTGATCTTCCCAACAATTGACATGTGCTCGAGGTGCTCTTCCTTTCAACCTTGCATCCCGCATAATCCGAGTCGGAGTAACCAACTAGCTCAAACTTTGCTCCTTTAGGATATCACAAATCAACATTTTGTGTGTCGACACGGAATTTCGCCCCATGCCGAGGACACACGTAGCAAGCCAGAAGGGTCCGCTCGATGGAGCTGGAGATCCGCCTAGCTTCAGCGCAAGGGTGGTCAATCCTGCACACTCCTCCCGAGACGTGCCAGTCAATTTGACCCTGCAATTGACAAGGAGAGAAAGCTTATCAGTAATTAAGGGTGGAACATGCCGGTATTGCCAGACAGTCCTGAATGTGCGGCTCTGAGAGCCGATATGAAAGGAGATCGACTAAATAGCCGATTCCAGCATATTCGTAAGAATAGATCGGTCAAAGCTCATGGGGTTGTTTAAGAAGAATCGGTTATCATTATGAATATCATTGTTTAAACAAATACTGGTCACTGGCAAAAAGATATCAACAGTAATTAGTTCATGCTAAGCCAATGACTGTAAGTAACCGAACCCCTTTTTATGAAAGAAACAATTCATCATCATTCAACCATTTAATAGAGATAAATCTAATAAACATATTAGATCTCATCTATCGTTGTGACCAGTGGGGCATGAGGTAGAATCATGTAGGCCATAGAAACAACAATAAACTCGATGACCCTAACTTATTACTAATATCAGTGGGGCATGAGGTAGAATCATGCAGGCCGTAATACAATAATAAGATCATGGGGCTAACACATCTTTCAACCTATCGCTACTTCAACGATCTCGTGATGCGAACCATTCATGAAAGTGATCGATATTGGCTAAAGCAGTCGATTCAGGCATAACACACAGTTAAGGTCATGCCCTCTCAGGAATAGATCCACCAAATAACAATCCCCGCTCCACGGTGCTAACAGTGGGGTGTGAGGCAGAATCACACAGGCCGTGATAACGGGCCATGGAACGGATTTCGCTAGCCAATAGATCTATTCAAGGTCAAACGCGCCTTAACCCCCCTATGCATGATCAAGATTGACATAAAGCAGCCGATAAAACATAACTCATCGTTTAAAGTGCAGATTAAATCAGTTTAGATTAACAAACGATGGGTTAACAAAGATGTAAGGCCGATCTAGATCAATCCGAATCGGGCGAAGTGATATTGCTGTAATTAAATAAACAATGGAAGCAATAAGCAATATCGGTAACTTAATGAATCTATCCGAAGGAACTCCACCCTTAGATAGAGCCGATAACTTGACATTGATCTAGTTTGAGCAGTGGAGGTCGACCGGATCGATGCAGCCATACTTGAACTAGACAAGAGTCGATAACTAACTCATACCAGAGTCACAGTGGAGGTCGACCGGATCGATGCAGCCGTACGAACAGATGTATAAGCCATGACAGTACTTATAGACAAGCAGTGGAGGTCGACCGGATCGATGCAGCCGTACTTGCTGAAGAACTCACTGAGATCTACTCTACTCCTACTCCTAAGGGGTGGTCGGAGCCGAAAAAAGTAAATAACTTGTATTGGATTGATTGTGTCCTTTACAATAGCCGAGCTTTGATATTTATACCCGGGACCTGCACATGACTCCTATCTAAGCACGACTCACCACAATTTTTGACCCTAGATAAAACATTCCTAATTTAAGATAACTTGGACTCTAATCTTTCCCCTTTTGTAGAGTCCATCATGTCTCGTCCTGGCGCCGATCGTAGCCGTCCAGTGCTGCATTCAAATCAGCTGATTCCGATCTGTATGCAATTGATTCCCTACTGACATGATCTTGGGAGCTCTCGAGTCCCTGTGACCCTTCTTCCAAATTTTGGTGTAAACATTGTGTATGCTTCAAGTACCTCAATATTCTCTTTGTAGCCTTCAAATGACTTTCTCTTTGTGAGGCTTGAAATCTTGCACACATGCATACACTAAACATGATATCCAGCCTTGATGCGGTCACATAGAGTTGGCCTCCAATCATAGACCGATATAATTTTTGATCCACCATATTGCCACTTGCATCACTGTCTATCGGTGCGAAAAGTGACCAACAAGTAAATATTTATAGTTTTGCCGTGCGTTGTGATCGGATGTGGCCTAGCACTCAATGACACAGGATTTATACTGGTTCACGCAACATGCCCTATGTCTAGTTTTAGTCGGTCGGTGACTTTATTCCTGAGCCCAAGTGCTCAAAGTTTGCTGCGGGGTTACAAATGAGTAGGAATAAGAAGGGGGTGTTAAAAGCCCGGTCGGACTCTGAACTGAAGGGCTAAGAGTGGTGGGGGCTCTAACGTGCGCTAAGTATTGAAGTGTGTACTCTATATAGCTTTAGAGTTCTAGAGCTGTGGAGCTGTTTGAATGCTCAGATTGTCTAGAGCCAGCCATAGAGAGAGAGTCGGAACGACCGTCCTTGTGGGGAGAGAGCGCATCCCCTTTTATAGGTGAAGGGGATGGCCTTAAAAGTTAGAGAGAGAGAGAGAGAGAGTGTGTACGTATGGTACCTAGTCTTGTTGCCCACACCATCGGGTACGAGACGATTGTCGGCGCCCACAATACTGTTCATGCCCAGATGCATCTGGCTGGTTTTACCATGTTTGCCTGGTATGGTAAATGTCAGCGCCTATAATACTGTAAGGCAAATGTCGGCGCTCACAACACTGTTTGGATTGTGACAAGCCTGGAAGGCTGCATAGTACACGTCTAGCATGGCCTAGTGGCACTGCCCTACTAGTGTGTAGGGTATGGCAGGATACGGTCCTCGGTATTGCGATTGACTTGAGCGCCTTACCTTATCTGCTCTACCTGATCCTTACGTCCTTACCGAGTGGGTGTCCCCAGTCGGTCGTTTCCCAGTCGGCTCCGACCGTGTCGGTCGAGGAAGAATCATGAGCGGAGGTATAGTGTATCCCCAGTTAGAAAAGGATGTCGGAGTCGGACTATGTCCCCTCCTTAGTGAGGCCTTCCGGTCGGAGACCAGATCGTTCTCCCGGCCAGTCGTTAGGTAACTGGGCCGGCCCGGGAGGCACGTGTTGTCGCTACACCATCTGCTGGGTCGAGTTTTTGCTGGGAAGCGGGTCCATTGGGGACCCCAGGTTTATGAACCTGAGAGGAGCCCCCAAGCCCTTTTGGGACTTCTATGAAGTCATGAATGGGCTATTTATACTCATTTTATGAGAGCACCTGGTGGGTGTAAGATCGTGGGTCGCCGTCGAAAAAGACGAAGTGCCAACCTAGGCGTCGGGTGCAGCCAAGGGGTCGGGCGAGATGGAGTCACCAACCCAAGTGTTAGGTGCAGCCGAGGGGCCGGGCGAGGCGGAGTCGCCAACCCAAGTGTCGGGCACGGCGGAGCACGGCCGAGGGGTCGGGCGAGACGGAGTAGCCAACCGAAGTGTTGGGCGCGGACGAGGGGTCGGCCGAGATAGAGTTGCCAACCCAAGTGTCAGCGTTTCGGAGCACGACTGAGGGGTTGGTCTAGTTTCGTGCATCACCATGTCCACGGTTTCCGCAACCAGAGGGGTTGAGCTAACGTTGCTTGCCTCGATGGCTCGAGTGAAGCGCTCAGTGAGCTTAATAATAGGTATGTTCGAGTGGAATCCGGGTCCATTGTTCGTAACAGGATCAGCATAGCCCTCATGTGGCATTCCACTGCTCCTTAACCCACCTCCTAGCAGATGCCTGAGCCATTCTAGATACCGACTCAGGTGGCCCGCTAGCCTCCCCTCGATGGAGATTCTGTGGGCATGGCTCGAAGTTAGGATTGAACAAGAAAGTCGAGATGACCCTGTCCGCTTCAGAGCAGATCGGGCAAGGGCCGCTAGGGCTCATCTACGCTTTTCTCCCCTAGCTCTGTTTGACGTGAGGCGGCCTCTAGCCCTTCATGGGCCAGCCTTCGAACCCTGGTCGGTCGTCGCTCATATCGAATAAGGCAACTACCGCTTCGTGATGCAACGCGAAGCGTTGTGATGCAACAATTGCATATGCAATGCTTAGATGTATGGGATGAATGTATGAATGTGTGCATGAAAATGGATGAATGATTGATCATGCACCAGAAAACAAAAAATAGGTTTTTGATAAAGTTACCTCGATGGCTTGAGTGATGGGTTTGGGGAGCTCTTTATCGGATATGTCCGAATGGAATCCGGGCCTGTCGTTTGTGATGGAGTCGGCATAGCTCGCATGGGGCATCCCACTACTCCTTACCTATTTCTCGACAGTCATCCGAGCCATCCGATCGACTCGGGTGACCCGTTGGTCTCTCCTCGATGGCGATCCCATTGGTGGGCCCTTCTAAACCCTACCTGGGAAGGTGGAGAGTCATTTTACGTGCGGTCGCACCTTGTTTCCCATGCCCAGATTGCGGTAGTGGTGGGCCCTACCTAGGCCACATCCCATTAACTAGGCAACATCTCGTCGGGTAGGGCGCGTACCACCGCATGCCTCCCCACCTTAAATAAGGGGAAGGGAGAGGGTTTTCCTCCCATTCTTTCACCTTTCTCCAACTGCTACCTTCATTCAGCTGGCGGAGGTGTTCGGGTCAGGACTGAGGTGTTCGAGTTGGGACCGAGCACTAGTATGCCCACCGTTCAGCTAGCGGAGGTCCCAAACGAAGTTCGGGTGCTTATCTCCGACGGCATGTTCTATGGGACGCCAGGGGTGCTGACCTTGGTGGCGACCCACCACCCCGATTTGGACTTCATGGCCATCTATAGAGGATATACCGACGGGTGGAGCGCAGATGAAATCCATGCGCTGGGGGAGAGTTTGGTGCCATATGCACAGATGGTCGCCGAGCAGGTCACAGCACAGTGGGTGATGGAGGCTCGCCATTCGAGCGTGGCTGAAGAAGTGCACTGGGAAGATGTCGTCCAGCCTGTGGAAGGAGTGGAGACCGGGTCGAAGGCAAGCGTCTCCCGCCCCCAATAGAGCCAAATGTCATCCTGGCCGGAAGCGAGCTGCCTTTGTCTTCATCGACCGTGCTGTCAGCCGATGCCGTCGGGCGGCCATAATAGAGTTTAGAGTAGAAATAGTTAGTAGATGTAAAATACAAGTTCATGGGGAAGCCCCCGTATGAATAGTTTTACACTTGTGACTATTTTGAGTTCATTTTTATGATGAAATCACTCGTGAGGGGAAGCTTGTCCCATCCGTCCTTGTTTTTACCCTAGCATAGCTTTAGTTTCTTGTCCTTTCTTTTTCGCTCCTGCCCGTTGACCCATAGGCTACAACCTTAAGAACCCGGGCGTGGCCCGCGAGGCTCAACTGCTTGTAACCGTAGGTCGTGGTGGGGTGTGATTAGTCAAGAGTTTAAAACATAAGTTACGTAGGGTAAACAAAGGAACGGAATGCCCTTTCATTTGGGCGACTCCCTTTTGTTTGGGCAAAAAGTATTACTATATGATAGTAAAAAAGAAGGGTGGTATCGCACCCCCGTGGAGCCCCTGAGTGACCTAGGCTGAGAGTGCTATGGCTGGGGTGCTATAGGAGCAAACATTGAATGGAAAGAAAATAGTAAGACTGAGCTTTAGGGGAAGAAACGACGTAACTGTTCGATGTTCCATGTGTTGGTGAGAACGTTGCCGCTGTCGTCCTTTAGCCGGTAGGTGCCCAGTCGGATCACCTCGGTCACCGTGTAGGGTCCTTCCCATGGTGGAGAGAGTTTATATTTCTCCTTGGTCGACTGGGTTCTCCGGAGCATGATATCACAGACCTTGAGGATCCTCCCCCTGATTTTTCTTTCATGGTACCTACGGAGAGTTTGCTGGTAGCGAGCGGAGCGGATGATGGTCGTCTCATGAGTCGCCTTAAGTAGGTCGACCGCGTCCTGCTGAGCCTCCATGACTCAGTCTAGGTCAAAAGCCTTCACTCTTGGGGCGGCGTGATCGAGGTCAGAGGGCAACACTGCTTCAGCACCGTAGGCCAGGAAGAAAGGTGTGAACCCTGTGGATCGGTTCGGGGTCATTCTCAGGCTCTAGAGGATCACTAGGACCTCTACAACCCATCACCTAGCATACTTATTGAGTCAGTCAAAGATGCGGGGCTTGAGTCCTTGGAGGACCATGCCATTGGCCCGCTCGACCTGATCGTTAGTACGCGGATGTCTGACCGAGGCCCAATCAATCCTGATGCCATATCCATCATAGAAGTCCAGGAACTTCTTCCCGGTGAAGTTTGTTTCATGGTCGGTGATGATACAGTTTGGAACACCAAACCGATAGATGATGTCGAGGAAAAACTTGACCGCGTCCTTCGAGCAGATGTTGGTGATGGGTTTTGCCTCTATCCACTTGGTGAATTTGTCCACCGCTACGAGCAGGTGAGTGAAGCCGCCCAAGGCCTTTTTGAGGGGTCCGATCATGTCGAGGCCCCAGATCATGAATGACCAGGTGATGGGGATGGTTTGAAGCTCCTATGCTAGCAAATGAGTTTGCCAAGTGAAGAACTGGCATACCTCACACCTGCGGACGACCTCCTCTACATCTCATAGTGCGGTGGGCCAGTAAAAACCTTAGCAGAAGGCTTTCCCGACCAGCGACCTTGGGGCCATGTGGTGTCCATAGATTCTAGCATGGATTTCGAGGAGAAGCTATTTCCCTTGGTCGGTAAGGATGCACCTCATGATTACTCCCAGTGGGCTTCACTTGTAAAGTTCATGACCAATGGTGACAAACGTCTTGGCATGTCTAAAAGCTCTAGTTTGGTTTTGGTGAATTAATGAAACCCTAAGTGCTAACCTAGTTTATCAAAGTGATTATGAGATAGGTGGCACATTCCAAGTGGTGGAGCAAATGAAGATCATGACATGATGATGGTGATACCATGGTGATGATCAAGTGCTTGGACTTGAAAAGAAGAAAGAGAAAAATAAAAGGCACAAGGCAAAGGTATAAGTGGTAGGAGCCATTTCGTTTCAGTGATCAAGACACTTAGCGAGTGTGGTCACATTTAGGTTCGATGGCCATACTATTAAGAGGGGTGAAACTCATATCGAAATACGGTTATCAAAGTGCCACTAGATGCTCTAACTCATTGCATATGCATTTAGGATCTAGTGGAGTGCTAACACCCTTGAAAATGTTTGTGAAAATATGCTAACACACATGCACAAAGGTGATACACATTGTGCTTAGCACTTGGGAGCAAGGGTTCGAAACTTCACCGGCGCCCTGTACAGAAAAAGACAGGATTTCACAGAGTGCACCGGACGCTGGTCACATGGTGACCGGACTCTGGGGAGCAGCTTCCGGTCTATTATAAAAGAAGTTGGTACACTCGGCTCGAGACTAGACATAGGCGACTGGACTCTGGTTGAACAATGTTTAGCGTCCAGTCATGCTGATGTGGCAGCGCACAGAGAAGAGGGAGAGTGATCGAACGCTGAGTAGGTCCGATCGAGGGTGACCGGACGCGTCCGGTCACGACTGGAACATTACTAGAAGTGACCGAACGCTGGAGTCCTATGTTCAGTCCTACACAGTAGTGCGTCCGGTCATAACTTAAGTGCACTGATGACCATTGAGATCAGGCGATCAGTATTTGAAGCATGGGACACGTGGTGAAAATCTAAGGACCGAGCGCTAGGGTCCTGTGTCCGGTCAATACGACCGGTGCGTCCGGTCGCCCTAATTTTTTAGGGAACAGAGAGCCAACGACTCTATTCATGGGGGCTCTCTATTTAAGCCCCATGGCCAGCTTAAGCTCACTCTCTTGGCCATTTACATTGACGTAGCAACCTTGTGAGCTTAGCCAAAGCCCTCCCACTCATATCCATCATTGATTCATCATCTTTGTGAGATTGGGAGTGAATCCAAGTGCATTGCTTGAGTGTTTGCATCTAGAGGCACTTGGTGTTCATGTTTCACTGCAGGATTCGCTTGTTACTCTTGGTGGTTGCCACCACCTAGATGGCTTGGAGCAGCGAGGATCATCGAGCGGAGCTTGGTGATTGTCTCTGGCTCTAATCGTGGTGATTGTGAGGGGTTCTTGACCTTTCTCCGGCGGAGAGCCAAAAGGTACTCTAGTAAATTGCTCGTAGCTTGTGTGAACCTCATCTTGTGTTGGTTGTGCGGCACCCTATTGAGGGTTTGGCGTGTGATGCCAATTAGCACGTGAACCTCCAAGCGAGTCAATCACTACAATGAGGACTAACTTGCCGGCAAGCAAGTGAACCTCAGTAAAAAAATCATTGTATCATCATTTGATTCCGAGGTGATTGGTTTTTATTGGTATTCATTCTTGTGATTGATTGGTTCATTCCTCGACTCGGTGGTATAACCATCTTGCTCTCTCTCTTTACATTACCACAAACTAGTTGTCAAGATCTTTAGTGTAGCTAGTCGTGAGAGCTTGTTAGTTTGGTTAGTGTGGCTCTTTAGTTAGCCTTTGAGAGCATACTAACTTAGTGTAGTGACATAGCCATTGTGTGGATAGAGACTATAGAAACTAGAATTGTGGTAGGTGGCTTCCATTTTTAGTAGGCTAGCGCAACACTCGCTTCGTCTCATATTTGTCTAAGCAGTTTGCTAAGTGTTGTTGTAGAAATTTTTAATAGGCTATTCACCCCCCCTCTAGTTATTAGGACCTTTCAAGTGGTATCAGAGCCGTGGTCACCGTGAATTGAGGCTTAACAACCTTCGGTGTAAAAATAGTTCAAATCAACAACACCAAGAAGCCACCCCAATTTGATGGCTTAAACTATCCCTATTGGAAGGCTAAGATGACAACTTATATCAGGTCAATCAATAGGAAGGTTTGGAAGGTGGTGGAGACCAAGATTGAGATTGATGATGAAGAGGCTCCCACCACCGCCGAAGAGGTGCTACTCCAAAACAATGACATTGCTCTTAGTGCCGTCCATGATGCTTTGGATGAGAGAACATTTGAGCAAATCAAGAACATTGAGAGAGCTCATGAGACATGGAAGACGTTGGAGGAATGATTTGAGGGCACTCAAGCCATGAAGGATGCAAAGGCATATATTCTCAAGGAGAAGTTTGTAAGCTTCAAGATGAAGGAGAATGAGAGTGTGTCGGAGATGTTCCATAGGCTTCAAGTACTTGTCAATGATCTCAAAGCACTTGGAGAAGAGGTAAAGGACAAGGACTTCTCCTACAAGTTCTTGAGATGCTTACCTTCAAGATTTGGTACATTGGTCATTGTTCTAGTGAGGAGTGGTTTGGACACCATGACACCAAACCAAGTGTTGGGAGATATAATGATCGATGATACATATAGAAATGATGATGAGAAGGAAAAAAAGAAGGAGAAGAAAGATGAGAATAAGGATGAGAAGAAGAAGAGTATGGCATTCAAGGACACATCATCCAAGGGCAAGGCAAAGCAAGAATCATCAAGTAAAGATGAAGACTTAAGCTTTGATGAGATGGATGATGAGAAGATGGCTCTCTTTGTCAAGAGATTTGGCAAGTTCATGATGAGGAAGTGCTACCATGCTAGAAGAAAGAAGTCTTCATCTAAGAACAAGGAAGAGTCAAGAATGTGCTTCAATTGCGGAAGCAAAGATCATCTTGTTGCTCAATGCCCATACAACAGCGACAATAGTGATGACAACAAGAAGAACAAGAAGAAGGACAAGAAGGAAAAGAAAGAGAACAATGACAAGATGACCTTCAAGAAGAAGAAGAAGGGTGGTTCATATGTGGTCACTTGGGATAGTGATGCCTCCTCAAGTGATGATGATAAGACAACCAAGAAGAAGGCACTTGCAAGCATTGCTATCAATGAGAAGCCTTATCTCTTCGACACTCCATCATGCTTCATGGCTAAGGCCACTAAGGTATAAACTTATGATGATAGAAGTGATGAGGAACATGATAATGAAAATAAAAATGAAAATGAAAGTGATAGTGATGATGATGAACCAACTAAGGATGAACTGCTTGACATGCTAGAGATGCTAAAGAACACTTTAACATTAAGAGAAGGGAATGCAAAAGCTTACATAAGGAACTAAAAGCCCTTAAGCAAGCCTTTGATGAGCTTAATGCATCTCATGAGAGGCTAGAGGAAGCCCATGA
This sequence comes from Miscanthus lutarioriparius, assembly GCA_904845875.1. Taxonomy (NCBI): domain Eukaryota; kingdom Viridiplantae; phylum Streptophyta; class Magnoliopsida; order Poales; family Poaceae; genus Miscanthus; species Miscanthus lutarioriparius. Next base: position 33,989,406 of record CAJGYO010000012.1, read on the forward strand.
GAAGCTTGGCAAGGCTCACAAGAAGCTTAAAAAAGCTCATTCCTCTTTGCTTGATGAGCAAAATAAGAAGAAGCATGTTGAGACATGTAATGTAGGTTTAACTTGTGACTTAATTGATGAATCATTCTATAAGTCTATCATTGTTGCTCCCACTAACCCTTCTTGTAGCACTTCCACTTCCACCTCATCTAGTAGTGATGGTTTCACATATGATGCCTCACTAATGGTTGAGAATGAGACCCTCAAGAAGAAGGTCAATGAGCTCACTCACACCTTGGCTAAGGCCTATGGCAGTGAGGACCTCTTGCTTATATGCTTGGGTAGCCAAAGAGCTTCTCTCTACAAAGAGGGTTGTGCGGCACCCTATTGAGGGTCTGGCATGTGATGTCAATTAGCGTGTGAACCTCCAAGTGAGTGAATCACCACAATGAGGACTAGCTTGCCAGCAAGTAAGTGAACCTCAGTAAAAAATCATTGTGTCATCATTTGATTCTGAGGTGATTGGTCTTCATTGGTATTCATTCTTATGATTGATTGGTTCATTCCTTGACTCGGCGGTATAACCATCTTGCTCACTCTCTCTTTACATTACCACAAACTAGTTATCAAGCTCTTTAGTATAGCTAGTCGTGAGAGCTTGTTAGTTTGGTTAGTGTGACTCTTTAGTTAGCATTTGAGAGCATACTAACATAGTGTAGTCACATAGCCATTGTGTGGATAGAGACTATAGAAAACCTAGAATTGTGGTAGGTGGCTTGCATTTTTAGTAGGCTAGCGCAACACTCACTTCGCCTCATATTTATCTAACCGGTTTGCTAAGTGTTGTTGTAGAAATTTTAATAGGCTATTCACACCCCTCTAGCCATTAGAACCTTTCAACATCGAGCGATTCATTGTGCTTTAGTCCTTTCCAGTGGGAGAACCTCCTTGAGGAGGTAGGTGAGTAGTGGTGCTCTCCAGTCGACCAGATTGAGCGCCACCACGGCGACGTTGCCATGGAGGCACCAAGGTCGGAGCTCTCGAGCACTTGATCGGGGTCGGGGCACGTCGGGAGGTCAGAGCCAACGCGTGCTAGATTAGCATTGGAGTGTGTCTGGGTGGGAGCCTCCAGAACATGGGCAGACGGCTCATGGAGATCGTTGATGAAGACCCCATCTGGAGATGGCACCCGCCTGGCAGCCAATTTTGCGAGGAAATGGGCGGCATCGTTGTCCTTTCGGGGGACATGATGCATTTCGATCCCTCAGAATTTGTCCATGAGCTTGCGCACCTCCTAGCAATATGCTACCATGAGAGGGCTCTTGCAGGAGGACTCCTTCATGACTTGGTCGATGAACAACTCCAAGTCGCCGCGGACATATAGCCGTGTGGTGCCGAGCTCGACGGCAATGCATAGTCCATTGATGAGGGCCACATATTCTGCGGTGTTATTTGAGGCTAAAAAATGGAGATGGATCGCGTAGCGAAGCCTACTCCCATCTGGGGAGATCAGAACCACTCTAGCCCCCGAGCCAGGCGCCATGACCGACCCATCAAAGTACATCGTCCAGTACTTGTGGGTGACATCTAGGGTTGGGAGATGAACCTCCGTCCATTCGGCGATAAAGTCGTCGAGAGCGTGAGACTTAATAGCAGTGCAGGGGATATACTTGATGTCATGACCCATGATCTCGAGTGACCACTTGGAGATCCGTCCCGCGGCGTTGTAGTTGTGGACAATGTCTCCCAGCAGGTACGAGGTGATGACCATGACTTCATGGTCGGTGAAGTAGTGCAGGAGCTTCCGGGTCACCATTAGCACAGCATATAGAAGCTTATGAACCTGGGGGTATCATACCTTGGTGTCGGTGAGTACCTCATCGATGAAGTATACTGGTCATTGGACCTTCTGGGGTGTCCCGGCTCCTCCCTTTCGGTGACTAGGGTGGCGCTCACCACGTGGTTGTTTGCCATGATGTAAAGGAGGAGGGGTTCTCCCCATTCGGGAGCGACAAGGATTGGGGCCGACGTCAGTGATGCTTTGAGGCTTTCTAAAGCCTGTTGTGCCTCCTCTATCTAGACGAATGTGTCTATCTTCTTGAGAAGTTTGTAGAGAGGCATCCCCCGCTCGCCTAGTCTGGAGATGAACCGGCTCAGGGTAGCCAAACAGCTGGTGAGCCTCTATACACCCTTGACATTGCGTATAGGGCCCATGTTGGAGATGGTCATGATTTTATCGAGGTTGGCTTTGATGCCCCACTCGGACATGATGTATCTGAGCAGCTCCCCCTTTGGTACCCCAAAAACACATTTTTTGAGATTCAATTTGACTCTGAACCTTCAGAGGTTCATGAATATGGCGGCCAAGTTTGCGATCAGGTCGCTAGCTTGATCTATTTTCACCACTATGTCATCTACATAGACAACGATTGTTGGCTTTAGCCACTCAACTTGGTTAGGCTGGTCGGGCGGGTCAATTTGGTCGGTGAAGCATCGCTGCATGCACCATTGATAGGTGGCACCAGCGTTCTTCAGACCGAAAGGCATGGTTATGTAGCAGTACGAACCATATGGGGTGATGAATGAAGTCATGACCTGGTCAGACTCTTTCATTGCGATCTGGTGGTAGCCAGAGTAGGCATCCAGAAAGGAGAGGATTTCGCTTCTTGAGGTGGAGTCAACTATCTTGTCTATGCGTGGCAAAGGAAAATGGTCCTTTGGACATGCCTTGTTGAGGCCAGTATAATCAACACACATTCTCCATTTCTTAGTATTTTTTTAACAAGAATAGGATTGGCTAGCCAGTCAGAGTGGTATACCTCTTTGATGAATCCGGCTGCCAGGAGTTTGGCGATCTCCTCGCCTATGGCCCTGTGCCTCTCATCGTCAAAGCGGCGCAGGCGTTGCTTGGTGGGCTTTGAGCCCAGGACAAGGCGTAGTGCATGCTCAGCGACCTCCCGTGGTATGCCCGGCATGTCAGAAGGTTTCCACACGAAGACATCACGATTGGCGCGTAGGAAGTCGGCGAGCTCGCTCTCCTATTTGGCCGGGAGCTTAGTCCCGATCCGCACCGTCTTGGTTAGGTCAGCGGGGTCGATCCCCACTGCCTTGGTTTCCTCCATCAGGTGGAAGGCACTCGAGGAGGTTGGCTCATTGCAGTCTGGGACTGCTGGAGTTGATGAATTCCCGAGCTCCGAGAGCTCAGTGGAGTTGATGACGGTCGTGGTGAGCTCATAATGCTCGCGGTCACACGTGTAGGTGTGCGAAAAGGTGCTACCCATAGTGATGATGTCGTTCGGTCCCGGCATCTTTAACTTGAGGTAGGTGTAGTTGGGGATCGCAATGAACTTGGCGTAGCATGGCCGCCCCAAGATGGTATGGTAGGACCCTAGAAAGTACACCACCTCGAAGGTGAGGACCTCCGAGCGGAAGTTGGCTCAGTCACCAAACATGACGGGAAGTTCAATCTGCTCAAGCGGGTATGCTTGAGCCCCTGGGATCACGCCATGGAAGGGAGAGCTCACTGGGTGGAGCTTCGACCAGGGGATGTGCATGGCGTCGAGGGTGTCGACGTAGAGAATGTTGAGGTCATTGCCTCCATCCATCAACACCTTGGTGATGCGCTTCCTGCAGACGATGGGGTCGATGACGAGCGGGTAGCGACCTGGTCGGGCAATGTGGGAAGGATGGTGTCTTTGATCAAAAGTGATCGGGGAGTCAGACTAGCTAAGGAAAGAGGGGACGACCATCTTGGTGGCACATGCCTCTCTATAGTGTACCTTTTGCTGGCACTTAGAGTGGATGGCATCGGATCCCCCAAAGATCATGAGGCATTCCTCGAGGTTGGGGAAGCCATTATCATCCTTGCCCGCCACGCCTCCTTTCTTGGCTGCTGCCTCCTTGCCCTTTCCTTCCCTTGGCTTACCGGCCTATCGCAGAAAGCGCTTGAGGAGCTTGCAGTCCTTGTAGAGGTGTTTGATAGGGTAGGCATGGTTGGTGCATGGACTCTCCATGAGCTTGTCAAAGTGGTCAGGCTGGCCCTGCTGGGTCTGCTTGCCCGCACGATTGGCTGTGGCGACCAAAGCTGGGTTGGCTAGTCGGTGCCGATCCTTCTTGTTCTTCTTGCCCCTTTGTGTGGAGGGGCCTTCGCCTTGGTCCTCACGCTTGGCCTTGCCCCTGTCCCGACTGCCTCTAAAGACCGCCCCAACCACCTCCTCATCGGAGGCGTGGTTTGTGGTGACATCGAGCAGGTCACTGGTGGTACGGGGCTTTAGACAACCGAGCTTGTGGATGAAGGACTCACAAGTTGTCCCAAAGAGGAACGTGCTAATGACGTCTGTGTCAATGACATCAAGAAGGGAGTTGCACCGCTTTGAGAACCTGTAGATGTAATCCCATTGGGACTTGTTGGGCTTCTGCTGGCAGCTCTTGAGGTCTCAGGAATTCCCAAGACGAACATATGTCCCCTAGAAATTTTTGACGAAGACCCTCTTGAGATCTGCCCAATTACGGATGCTATCGGGTGGGAGGAATTCGAGCCATGCTCGAACATGCTCCCCCACGTAGATGGGGAGATACTGAATGGAGTGGTCATCATTCACTCCTCTGGCTCAGCAGGTGAGCCAGAAATCTTTGAGCCATATACCGGGGTTCGTCTCCCTGGTGTATCTAGTGATGTTGGTGGGTGGTCGGAAGCGCTGAGGAAACGGCGGTCTCTGGATGCGACGGCCAAAGGCCCGTGGTCCCAGGCCATCCGAGCTGGGATTCTGGTCGTCTGGTCAGTGACCATGACTGGTGTGGGGGTATGGCCCCCGGTATCCACAAGACAAGACATGGGCCGCACCATCAGAGGTGGCTTAGCCCACAAGATCAAGGGGTGCACGACACTGGTCGACGTGCACCACAAGATATTGTATAGTACCAAATAGGATACTTTCCTTGTAACCCTACCCCTCCAGAGTATATAAGGAGAGGCAGGGGTCCCTTAGTCGACATCTCCATGGATCTACATACATCTCATATTCAATACAATACACCAAAGACACAGAACGTAGGGTATTACGTCGATCAGATGGCTCGAACCTATCAAAATCGTTGTCTTTGCGTCTTGTGTCACCATCCGGTTCCTGATCACGCGCACCTCCATCGATCAATCTACCTTCATGGGAAACCCCTTGGAGGACTACCGAGCATCTTTTGTCGATAGTTGGTGCGCTAGGTACGGGCTCGTGCGCACTGATCCCTGGCGAACCAGATGGCATAACTCAAGATCAACATCCTTCACAGCAACTCGGCGGATCGCGTCGACATCCTTCAACAACCACGGCGCACGTCTTCATACGTGGATTGACACCGCCAAGCTCCGACTACGTCCGTCCTTCTCCAACACGAGATCAACTTCGTTCCAGCCGTCAAGTGAGCCGCTAAGCAAGTTGCCCACGTCGCCGACCAGATAATGCCATACGCCGTCGACCAGACATTCTATCTAAAGCTAAGTCATGTTTTAATATTTTTCTAAATATTCTCCAATCTTCGTATATCGCCATAATGTTTCTCCAAGCTGTTTTCTCCATGTTTTCTCTCCAAATGATTTTCTAAACCCCCGAACAGTCATGTTGACGCTCGGATGTCCCTAGAGACGGCCCTGTCTCAGGCTCCTCCCTACACGTGCACGAGCGTCTGCCCTCAGCGTTATGGGTGGTCGGTAGCGGCTCCTTAGCAACGCTTTGTTCTTCCTACACGCACACAGGCTCCACGCTCCGCATTATGGTTAACAGGCTAGCTAGGGCTAGAGACTCAGCTACACACTAACTGGGTGGGCGGTTTGTATTAAATATAAATACATCTTCACACCAATTGATCACTGAGCTACATACACTATTTCATCGCCATTGCTGATTTTTCTCCAGAGTTCATATATTTTTACATCATGTACTACCCATTCTACATATTTGTATTGCAGGATCATCGTCCAGGTGATCGGACCACCTGGTGATCGAACTTCTCCACCGATCAACTGGTTGGATCGCTAGGTTCATGGACTTCGTCGCCAACCAGTTGATCGAACTATTCGTCGATCGCTTCTACTCAATGCTCACTTCACCGCCGACCAGTTGACCGGACTATTCGTCGCTCGTGCTTCATCGCCAGCTACGTTGGTTACTCCTCGGTGCTTGGATTCTTCATGCTCGGGGACTAAATGGGCACACTTCACCCCACTCCTCGGTGCTCGGACATCGCCAGCTATGCCGGGGATTCCTCGATGCTCGGACATCACCAGCTACGTTGGGGACTCCTTGGTGCTCGGACATCGCCAGCTATGTTGGGGACTCCTCGGTGCTCGGGCATCGCCAGCTACATCGGGAACTCCTTGGTGCTCGGACGTCGCCAGCTACACTAGGAACTCCTCGATGCTCGGACATCGCCAGCTACGCCGAGGACTCCCTTGATGGTTGGATCTTGCTACGCCTCATCGGTGTGCTATCAAGCTGCTCCATGCTATTCGAATCAGGGTGCTAATGTTGGCGAAACGTCACGGGTGGGTCTGGCGCACGCGCATGTCGCATTTACGTCGGCAAGCTTTCGACTTCTTTTTTTTGACCCTACTACAAGATTCATTCTTCATCTTCCAAAGAGGCTCGGGGACTAAGTAGGAACACTTCACCTTGCGGTGAATGTGCGCTTTTCAATTCGTGGCTCCACCTATGGATGGTTGCACCTTCGCCGATCTTACGCGCTTTCTTCTACTTTTCGACCACAGCACCACGTGACTCGTCACCTCTTCGTCGAGCTTGGGGACTAGCTGTGGGGGTATGGCCCCCTGGTATCCACAAGACAAGACATGGGCTGCACCATTAGAGCTGGCCCAACCCACAAGATCAAGGCGTGCACGACACTGGTCGACGTGGACCGCAAGATATTGTATAGTATCAAATAGGATACTTTCTTTATAACCCTACCCCTCCAGAGTATATAAGGAGAGGAAGGGGTCCCTTAGTCGACATCTCCATGGATCTACATACATCTTATATTCAATACAATACACCAAAGACACAAGACATAGGGTATTACGTCGATCAGACAGCCCGAACCTATCTAAATCGTTGTCTCTGCGCCTTGTGTCACCATCTGGTTCCTGACAACGCGCACCTCCACTGATCAATCTACCTTCGTGGGATACCCCTTGGAGGACTACCAAGCATCTTTTGTCGACAACTAGGGTGCGTGTCCCCGTACTCCTCGATGGTCAGGTCGGGGCCTGTATCACCTGCTCTCGCCGCCATTCGGTAGGCGTCATCATTGTGCTGGGCATGGCGTTGATTGTTGATGACACTGCGAGTGTCACGGTTTGGCCCGAGACGTTCATGCACAAGTGGTCGGTGTGGAGCGGGCATTGGGTCGGGCTATGGTGCAGCCACGGCATCCTGCCCCACCGCCGGCAACAGCAGTGGTGAGTGGACGGAGCGATTCGACTGGTGCGGCCTTAGTCCTCCAGTTGGACAAGAGGCCATGAGCCAGTGTCACGACATGGAGCTCTCCGCCTGTTGAACGGCGGCGGTCTCTGCCAGCGTCTAGAGGTTCTGGTGGATTGCCTGTTCCTAGGTGTCGGCCAGCTCGGGGAGGCCACGCAGAAGCATCGCCGCAGCAGCGATGTTCTGGCCAGCGCTAGCGAACTGAGGGGGGTCATTCCCTCCGTCCAGGATGTTGCGCTAGACCTGGCGGGCATGATTCGAGCACCGCTCGCCGGGTTACACATGCGTGGCATAGTGTTATGTACCGAGTATGCCAGCATAGGTGGCGGCTGGCTCTACCGCCTCTATCGTAACTCCTCGCCGTGCTTCTGCGCACGCACAAGGGCCTCCGCATGAGGGTCTGGAGGGGTGTGAGTCTACAGAGACTCCGCTATCACCAGTGGCTGTCCTAGAGCATCCGTCATAGCACACTCCTAGGACAAAGGGTGGCCAAGTGTCGTGTTGTCGCCGATGCTGGAGCCGTTGCTGTCGACCTCGTCATCCACGAGGTCGTGAAAGGAGGCAGGAGCATAGCCCACCATCCCCATGAATTCGGATGTGAGAGGGGGCGGTGTTAGCATCCTTTGGAGCCCCTGCGCGTACGTGTCCACAGGGGATGCGAAGCCATAGGGGAATCGGTCATACGGCAGTCGTGGTGAGGACAATGGGGCCCCTCCGGAGAGTCGGTGGAAGGTGTTAAATAGTGAATAAAGAACAATATGTATGTTACCCACTGTGGAGTTTGAGCCTAGCCTAGGCTCAAAGCGAAGCGTAGGTGTCTCGACATTGAGGTCATTGAGTGGCCCAGGGCTGGCGGAGGGCGCTCCTCCTCTAGTGGGCGCCGGGAAAGGTGCCTCCTCATAGAGGCAGAGTATGCCGAGCTGGTCGACGACGAAGTCCAGACTTTCAAAGAGGAAGGTCCAAAGCGGCTCGAAGATAGGAGGAACCCATATCCCAATAGGTGAGAGCGTGGGAAACTCCAGCGAGCCAAAGCGAATCACGTCGCTCGAGCCCGTCATGCCAAAAATGGTGGAAAAGTGGGCCATCCGATGACCAAAAGCATGAACGCACGGTGTCTTCCCCACGGACGACGCCAACTGTCGGTGCGAAAAGTGACCAATAAGTAAATATTTGTAGTTTTGTCGTGCGTTGTGATCGGATGTGGCCTAGCACTCAATGACATAGGATTTATATTGGTTCAGGCAACATGCCCTACGTCTAGTTTCAGTCAGTCGGTGACTTTATTCCTGAGCCTAGGTGCTCAAAGTTTGATGTGGGGTTACAAACGAGTACGAATAAGAAGGGGGCTGTTAAAGGCCCGGTCGAACTTTGAACCAAAGGGCTAAGAGTGATGGGGGCTCTAACATGCACTAAGTATTGAAGCATGTACTCTGTGTAGCTTTAGAGTTCTAGAGCTATGGAGCTATTCGAATGCTCAGATTGTCTAGAGCCAGCCAGAGAGAGAGAGTCTGAACGAGCGTCCCTGTGGGGAGAGAGTGCATCCCCTTTTATAGGTGAAGGGGATGTCCTTACAAGTTAGAGAGAGAGAGAGAGTGTACGTGTGCTACCTAGTCTTGTTGCTCACGCCATCAGGTATGAGACGATTATCGGTGCCACAAATATTGTTCATGCCTAGATGCATCTGGCAAGTTTTACCGTGTTTGCCTGGTATGGTTAATGTCGGCGCCTACAATACTGTAAGGCAAATGTTGGCGCCCCCAACACTGTTTGGGTTCTGACACGCCTGGAAGGTTGCATAGTACCCGTCTGGCATGGCCTGGTGGCACTGCCCTGGTGGTGTGCAGGATATGGCAGGGTATGATCCTTGGTATTGCGGTTGACTTGAGCGCCTTACCTTATCTGCTTTGTCTAAATCTTGGGTCCTTACCGAGCGGGTGTCCCTGGTCAGTTGTTTCCTAGTCAGCTCCGACCATGTCGGTCGAGGAAGAATCACGAGCGGAGGTCCAGCATATCCCCGGTCAGAAAAGGAGGTTAGAGTCAGACTGTGTCCCCACCTTGGCCAGGCCTTCCGGTCATAGACCGAATCGTTCTCCCGGCTAGTCGTTAGGTAACTGGGCTGACCCGAGAGGCACGCGTTGTTACTACGCCGTCTGCTGGGCCGAGTTTTTGCTGGGAAGCGGGTCCATTGGGGACCCTGGGTTTATGAACCCGACACTATCCAAATTGTCATTTGTCCCCATTGGTATGCTAATGGCTTTGCTATCACTCATGCCAAACTTCTTGAGCATGTCTTTGATGTACTTGCCTTGACTCATGAATGTACCATTCTTCAATTGCTTGATTTGAAGACCAAGGAAGTAACTTAACTCTCCAATCATGGACAATTCAAACTCATTAGCCATCATCTTTCCAAATTCTTCATAAAAGTCTTGATTGGTTGATCCAAATATGATGTCATTAACATAGATTTGCAACACAAATAAATCTTTGCCAATCTTCTTGGTGAAAAGAGTGGTGTCAACCTTGCCCATCATAAACCCTTTAGAGAGTAGGAAGTCCCCCAATCTCTCATACCATGCTCTAGGTGCTTGCTTCAATCCATACAATACCTTCTTCAACTTGTACACATGGTAGGGCTTCTTGTCATCTTCAAAATTGAAAGGTTGCTCAACATATACTTCTTCATTGATGTAACCATTGAGAAATGCACTCTTAACATCCATTTGATAGAGCAACCGGGGCATATGTTTCTCCAAAGTCAAGACCTTCAATTTGTGTATATCCTTGTGCTACTAATCTTGCTTTGTTCCTTACTACTATCCCATCTTGATCTTGCTTGTTTCTAAAGAAACATTTGGTTCCTATCACATTGTGTCTCTTTGGTCTCTCTACTAATCCCATACTTGATTTTTTGTGAAGTTATTCAATTCTTTATGCATAGCATTCACCCAATCAACATCCTTCAATGCTTCATCTAACTTCATTGGTTTAATGGATGACACAAATAAGAACTGCTCATAAAATGAAGTCAATCTTGATCTAGTTTGCACACCTCTTGAAATATCACCAATGATAGTGTCCAATGGATGATCCCTTGTAATATTGGTTAATTGGAGTATTGGAACTTGATTACTTGCACTTGCTTTATCATTGGATTGAGATGATGTGCTAGCCACTTGATTTTGTTCATTGTCATGAGAGCCATTTGTACTAGTTTCATTTGTATCATGTTGCAAATTTGTGTTAGAGAGCACTTGCACTTGATCATTTTCATCATCATTCATTTTCCTAGGCCTCAATTCACCAACATCCATGTTCTTCATGGCTTTTGAAAGATGAAAGCCTCTAACATCTTCTAAGTCCTCATTCTCATCTTGGGAACCCTTGGTTTCATCAAATTCAACATCATGAACTTCCTCAAGAGTACCACTATCCAAATTCCAAACTCTATATGCTTTGTTAGTAGTTGAGTATCCAAGTAGGAATCCTTCATCACATTTCTTGTCAAACTTGCCCAATCTAGTGCCTTTCTTCAAGATATAGCATTTGCAACCAAAGATCCAAAAATATGCAATATTGGACTTTCTACCATTCAAGAGCTCATATGGTATCTTCTCTTTTAATGGGTGACAATAGAGGCGGTTGCTACAATAGCAAGCCGTGTTGATAGCTTCCGCCCAAAAAGATTGACTCACATTGTACTCACTAAGCATAGACCTTGCCATATCAATAAGTGTTCTATTCTTTCTCTTAACAAAGCCATTTGATTGTGGAGTGTACTTGGCTGAGAATTGATGTCTAATTCCAAATTCATCACACAACTCATCAATTCTAGTTGTCGGTGTTTCGGACCGGGGGGTCCTCAACCAACTAGTGAATTTGAACTGTGTGCCCCTAATCCCGGATGGTGATGCAAAGAGACGCAAGGTTTATACTGGTTCAGGTAATCGGTGCCCTACGTCTAGTCTGAGAGATTGATCTTGTATTCCTTGCACCGAAGTGCTTGTAGTAGGGGGTTACAAGCTGGGTGAGAGAGGGAGCTAGTCCTAGGTCTCTGCGTGGAGCGGTGCGGGCTGCTTGAGAAGTTGCTCTCAGGCAGCGGGGGAGCTTGTGTCTGAATCTACGTGAGCCTACGCGAGTGTTCGTCTATCTTCCTCCCCCTAAAACAGCCCCGGTCTCTCCTTTTATAGTTGAAGGGGGGACAGGGGTGATACATGTGATTGCTATGCAGCGTCTTGTGAGCGGAGGTGGCGTGCCTGAGTCCTATAGCTTACCACTGTGGCGGCATGGTCAATGGAGTGGCCTTGTCCTTGATGCACTGGAGCAACGCGCCGGTCACACCCGATCCTGTGCGACGTGGGAGCTCCAGTGATAGCTTAGCGTAGGGCATGGCCGACGACGTGCCGGTCACTGTGCGTTGATAGTGTAAAGAGCCGAGGCTCAGTTGGTGCTGAGGCCGAGCCATCGTGGGGGGCTCGGCGGGCACGAATCCCGAGGTTGTTGATGCCCTGAAGTGGATTGCCGAGGCTTGGAGGGAGCAATTGGTCCTATACACTGATTCTGAGGCTATAGTGACCCAGACTTGACTCCCCACACCACGCTATTCCTAGAGCAGGAATTAGGTAGCACAGTGCAGTACGGGCGCCAGTTATGGGCACAGTGCTGAGCACAGTGGCCGGTAACCCCTGCTCAATCCTGTCTCCCGTCCCGTTGGCCACTCTACTGTACTGCGTCGACGTGCGGCTGACGTTGTGGGAGTGGTTGACCGCGTTAATTGGACGTGATGTTTTGTCAGAGAAGTCGGTTGAGACGGAGGCGACGAGGTTGTTGCCGAGCCGGCCTCGAGCGAGTCGGAGAATCGGTACTTCGTCTAAGGCTTTATGCGTGAGGCCTCGGTCGACTCGGAGAATCGGTAACCTGTCCGAGGCCATACGGGGTGGGGCCTCGGGCGAGAGGGCCTTGGCGAGAGGGCCTCGGCAAGGCGAAGAGTTGGCCTTTCGTCCAAGGCCTTCATGGCGCGGGCCTCGGGAGAATCGGAGAATCAGCCGAGACCTCGTGGTTGTCCTTTGGCTTTGAAATTTGCAAGGTCTAAGCAATCTTTTCAGTTCTTGCTTAGGGTACCCCTTTTATGGTATCCGACACTAGTGTTTTTGAACTCACTACCATTGTCACTTCTAACTCTCTTGATGGTTGTTTCAAACTCATTGTGAATGCCTTTGACAAATGATTTGAATGTTGCAAACACATCATTTTTGTCCACTAGAAAGAATACCCAAGTATATCTAGTATAATCATCCACTATCACAAAGCCATATTTGTTACCACCAATGCTAGTGTATTGAGTTGGCCCAAACAAGTCCATGTGCAATAACTCAAATGCTTTACTAGTGCTCATCATGCTTTTCTTAGGATGGGTGTTTCCAACTTGTTTTCTGGCTTGACAAGAGCTACAAAGCTTATCTTTCTCAAACACTACATCTTTTAAGCCTTTAACCAAGTCATGCTTGACCAATCTATTCAATTGTTACATTCCAACATGACTAAGCCTTCTATGCCATAACCAACCCATGCTAGACTTAATGAACAAACATATAGATAATTGAGCTTCACTAGCATTGAAATCAACCAAGTATAGATTTTCATATCTAAAGCCCCTGAAGATCAAGTTAGAGCCATCTACACTTATGATCTCTACATCATCTACCTCAAAGATGCATTTAAATCCAAGATCACATAATTGAGCCATGGAAAGCAAATTGAAGTTCAAGCTCTCTACTAGCAACACATTGGAAATGCTCATGTCATTGGATATTGCAATCTTACCAAGCCCTTGGACCTTGCCTTTGCCATTGTCACCAAATGTGATACTATCATAACAATCATTGCCATTGGTATTGATTGAGTTGAACATTCTTACATCACCAGTCATATGTTGAGTGCACCCACTATGAAGAACCCAATGTCTCCCTCTGGCTTTGTAATTGACCTACAAAAGAAGATCAATTCTTTTTAGATACCCAAACTTGCTTGGGTCCTTGAAGGTTAGTCACTAAGCTCTTCGGTACTCAAGTGACTTTCTTCTTTGAGCCCATCTATAGTGCACCAATGAACTTAGCCTTTACACCATTTGCACCTTTGGTAAGCACATAGAAAGAATCAAGCTTAATGGAGGATACATTAGCTTGTGACTTCTTGTTCATGCACTTTTGCTCTACATGACCAACTTGCTTGCAACTAGTGCAAAACCGACCATTGTTCTTTACAAAACTAGTCTTGTGAGGAACAAATGTCGTCTTGCCTTTCTTGGGGGTATAGCCCAATCTCTCTTTATAGAGAGAAGCTCTTTGGCTACCCAAGCACATAAGCAAGCGGTCCTCACCGCCATAGGCCTTAGCCAAGGTGTGAGTGAGCTCATTGACCTCCTTCTTGAGGGTCTCATTCTCAACCATTAGTAAGGCATCATATGTGAAACCATCACTACTAGATGAGGTGGAAATGGAAGTGATACAAGAAGGATCAGTGGGAGCAACAATGATAGACTTATAGAATGATTCATCAATTAAGTCACAAGTTAAGCCTACATTACATGTCTCAACATGCTTCTTCTTATTTTGCTCATCAAGCAAAGAGGAATGAGTTTTTTCAAGCTTCTTGTGAGTCTTGCCAAGCTTCTCATGGGCTTCCTCTATCCTCTCATGAGATGCATTAAGCTCATCAAAGGCTTACTTAAGGGCTTTTAGTTCTTTACGTAAGCTTTTGCATTCCCTTATCTTAATGTCAAAGTGTTCTTTAGTATCATCTAACATGTTAAGTAGTTCATCCTTAGTTGGTTCATCATCATCACTATCACTTTCATTTTCATTTTTATTTTCATTATCATGTTCCTCATCACTTCCATCATCATAAGTTTGTACCTTAGTGGCCTTAGCCATGCAGCATGATGGAGTGTCGAAGAGAGAAGGCTTCTCATTGATAGCAATGCTTACAAGTGCCTTCTTCTTGGTTGTCTTGTCATCATCACTATCATCATCATCACTTGAGGAGGCATCACTATCCCAAGTGACCACATATGAACCACCCTTCTTCTTCTTCTTGAAGGTCATCTTGTCCTTCTTCTCTTTCTTTTCCTTCTTGTCCTTCTTCTTGTTCTTCTTGTTGTTATCACTATTGTCGCTATTGTATGGGCATTAAGCAACAAGATGATCTTTGCTTCCGCAATTGAAGCACCTTCTTGACTCTTCCTTTTTCTTAGATGAAGACTTCTTTCTTCTAGCATGATAGCCCTTCTTCATCATGAACTTGCTAAATCTCTTGACAAAGAGAGCCATCTTCTCATCATCCATCTCATCAAAGCTCAAGTCTTCATCTTTACTTGATGATTCTTGCTTTGCCTTGCCCTTGGATGATGTGTCCTTGAATGCCATACTCTTCTTCTTCTCATCCTTCTTCTCATCTTTCTTCTCCTTCTTTTCTTCCTTCTCATCATCATTTCTATATGTATCATCGGTCATTATATCTCCCAACACTTAGATTTGGTGTCATGGTGTCCAAACCACTCCTCACTAGAATAGTGACCAATGTGCCAATTCTTGAAGGTAAGCATCTCAAGAACTTGTGGGAGAAGTCCTTGTCCTTCACCTCTTCTTCGAGTGCTTTGAGATCATTGATAAGTACTTGAAGCCTATGGAACATCTCTGGCACACTCTCATCCTCCTTCATCTTGAAGCTTGCAAACTTCTCCTTGAGAATATATGTCTTTGCACTCTTCATGGCTTGAGTGCCCTCAAATCATTCCTCCAACTTCTTCCATGTCTCATGAGCTATCTCAATGTTCTTGATTTGCTCAAATGTTCTCTCATCCAAAGCATTATAGATGGCACTAAGAGCAATGTCATTGTTTTGGAGTAGCACCTCTTCGGCGGTGGTGGGAGCCTTTTCATCATCGATCTCAATCTTGGTCTCCACCACCTTCCAAACCTTTCTATTGATTGACTTGATATAAGTTGTCATCTTAGCCTTCCAATAGGGATAGTTTGAGCCATCAAATTGGGGTGGCTTCTTGGTGTTGTTGATTTGAGCTATTTTTACACCGAAGCTTGTTAAGCCTCAATTCACGGTGACCACAGATCTGATACCACTTGAAAGCTCCTAATAGCTAGAGGGGGGTGAATAGCATATTAAAAATTTCTACAACAACACTTAGCAAACCGGTTAGATAAATATGAGGCGAAACGAGTGTTGCGCTAGCCTACTAAAAATGGAAGCCACCTACCACAATTCTAGTTTCTATAGTCTCTATCCACACAATGGCTATGTCACTATACTAAGTTAGTGTGCTCTCAAAGACTAACTAAAGAGCCACACTAACCAAACTAACAAGCTCTCACGACTGGCTACACTAAAGATCTTGACAACTAGTTTATGGTAATGTAAAGAGAGAGAGCAAGATGGTTATACCACCGAGTCAAGGAATAAACCAATCAATCACAAGAATGAATACCAACGAAAACCAATCACCTCGGAATCAAATGATGACACAATGATTTTTTTTTACTGAGGTTCACTTGCTTGCCGGCAAGCTAGTCCTCGTTGTAGCGATTCACTCACTTGGAGGTTCAAGCGCTAATTGGCATCACATGCCAAACCCTCAATAGGGTGCCGCACAACCAACACAAGATGAGGATCGCACAAGCCACAAGCAATCCACTAGAGTACCTTTTGGCTCTCCACCGGGGAAAGGTCAAGAACACCTCACAATCACCACGATCAGAGCCAAAGACAATCACCAACCTCCGCTCAATGATCCTTGCTGCTCCAAGCTATATAGGTGGCGGCAACCACCAAGAGTAACAAGTGAATCCCACAGTGAAACACAAACACCAAGTGCCTCTAGATGCAAACACTCAAGCAATGCACTTGGATTCTCTCCTAATCTCACAAAGATGGCAAATCAATGATGGAGATGAGTGAAAGGGCTTTGGCTAAGCTGACAAGGTTTCTATGTCAATGCAAATGGCCAAGAGTGTGAGCTTGAGCCGGCCATGGGGCTTAAATAGAGAGCCCCCATGAATAGAGCCGTTGGCTCTCTGTTCCCTGAAAAATCAGGGCGACCGGACGCGCTGGTCGGATTGACCGAACGCAGGACCCCAGGGTCTGATCCTCAGATTTTTGCCACGTGTCCCTGACTTCAAATGTTGATCGCCCGATCTCAACGATCATCAGTGCACTTAAGTTGTGACCGGACGCATTGCTCAAAGTGACCGGATGCTTCATCACTGGAGTCCAGTCATTTCCAGTAAGGCACCAGAGCCGGTTTTTCACGACCGGACGCGTCCGATCATAGGCGACCGGACGCGGACCAGAGTCCGGTCCTTACTGGCCTGTTCAGATGCTTTCATCAGCGTACGTCATCACCTGACCGGACACACCCCTAGTGCGTCCGGTCCAATTTCTTCTCAGCGTCCGGTCAATGGATCGAGGACGGCCTTCACTGCGCACCACTAACCGGACGCAGTGTCAGAGTCCGGTCATTGCCCAAGGTAGAGTCCGGTCAATACGAAATAGCTCCTTTTGACCCAAAACTTCACCACCCTTGATCAAATGTGCCAACCACCAAGTGTAACACTTCGTGCATGTGTGTTAGCATATTTTCACAAACATTTTCAAGGGTGTTAGCACTCCACTAGGTCCTAAATGCATATGCAATGAGTTAGAGCATTTAGTGGCACTTTGATAACCGCATTTCGATACGAGTTTCATCCCTCTTAATAGTACGGCTATCGATCCTAAATATGATCACACTCACTAAGTGTCTCGATCACCAAAATAAAAAAGCTCATATCAAGTTTCACCTTTGCCTTGAGCTTTTTGTTTTTCTCTTTCTTCTTTTCCAAGTCCAAGCATTTGATCATCACCATGCCATCACCATCATCATGATCTTCACCATTGCTTTATCACTTGAAGTAGTGCTACCTATCTCATAATCACTTTGATAAACTACGTTAGCACTTAGGGTTTCATCAATTCACCAAAACCAAACTAGAGCTTTTAGTTGGGCCAAACACATGGGCAAGGGTAGGCCACGACCTCTTCCCAAAACCTTTAGCGCGCGCCGCGTAAACTCCTCATGACCTTTCCTCCGTCCCGACCTCTGGTAGGGGCGGGGAGAGATCGAGCCCCACCAAGCGTACCCGCTCTGACAAAGAGCATGCATGTCGCACTGACCCTGCAAGGACCGAGGGGACAACAATCCCCTCAGCCTGGTTAGACGCCATCCATGCGTCACGCAGCGCAGACAAGACAACACCGCCGAGCGGTGGCGGCCAGTACGGCGACCCACTGTCCAAATACGGCCTAACAAGACAGACGTATGACCCCACCTACTACGGGATGGGGGCCACGACGATGCCCTTGACTTTCGAGGCCAACTAAGCCAACGAGGGACACGACCCCGGAGCACGGGATCAGGGCCACCAGCACAACAAGTAGCAGGACGATCAATGGCCTGGGGGCGACTACCAACTCCTGTATGACACCCCTAGGAGATCAGGAGGCGATGACGAAGGGCACGACAAGACCATGTCACGTAGGATGGCTAGCGAAACACCATCGTGTCCACAGTGTCGCCACGAATGGCACTATAGCACCACGCGCACACCATGCCGCGACGTGGGCACAAGACCATGACAACAACCACGCCCGGACGTGCACCACAAAACGGTGTTACTTGCAAGCCAAGTTAGCTAGGCCCCATCCCTCAGGCTCACGACCCCTCGATCAGGAGAACCTTCTTCTTTGTATGTGGCCTGGCCCCGTACTCTATATAAGGGCAGCCGGGACACCCTTCCTAATCATCTTTGGACTCTCGAAACTTTCATTCGGGCAGTCCGTCTCCTAGCTCTAGCTCTCCTACCTCTTACACCATTCTTGTACCCCATTATAAGAACTTCAGAGCATTCAAGTGAGAAACACGCACTCAATCATCTCTGAGGCTGGATATAGGGCTCTGGCCTGAACCAGTATAACTCCTCGTATTTTTTGGATGCTACCATTATTTTTCTAGAGCAGCACAATATTCGTATAAATTCACTAGTCGGTCTATAAAACACCGACACAAACTAAGAGCCTTTTGGGCTGTTATCTTTGGTGCGGCACTTACACTTTGGTGGATGCTTCACCGATGCTTTTTAGTCACGCTTTTAAACCAAGTTCTTCTTTCTGAAGTCCTTGGCGCGGATGCCATCCTCTTTGAGGCAGAAGTCTGACATGTTGCTACTCGTGAGCTTGATGAGCTGCGCTCTCCTCTGTTAATGTTAGTCCTGATGTAACCTAACACTAGTCATGAAAAAGTAACACCCTAAATTTCAGGTTTTGCAATTTAATCAATTTGCCTTTAATTTCTTTGGAAAGCAGCACAACGTTGCATTTATTATTTATGCATGCTTAATTTTGGTTTTCTGAAATTTCTATGCATATAAAAGCTTTATTCTCGTTTCATTTAGAGGTTTCAGGTCTGTGTACAAAGGAAATCTTTTATTTCTGTTGCAGTCACCTTTTAGCATGCTGCCCTTTGTTTTGGGGCCCTCTCCCTCTATTTCTTAGTTGGGCTGAGACCAATCAAACTCGGATGCACGGGAGCGGGACACAAACCCAGCAAAGCAACCGAAGTCCTTATGCCATATACCTCATGGCAACCTACCCGAACTATCGTCATTCTTATTTTTCACTTTGAACTCTTAAACCAAACGGCAATGTGTGCAAACCAATCTCTCCGTGCAAACCGTGCAAACCAACTGCGGGGGAGAGGTGGGAGGGGGGTTTGCAAAAGTATAATTAGGAGCGGGCGTAATTACACTTTTGCAAATCCCCCCTCCCACCTCTCCCCCGCAGTTGGTTTGCACGGTTTGCACGGAGAGGTTGGTTTGCACTAGATATGTTCCCAAACCAAACATCTTAACTCCTAAAGTCCTAAAACTATTCAAAATATCTTTCGTGTCCTGTTTTAGAGTGGTTTAAAAGATGAGTTGAACTTTTTTTAGTTAAAAAATCAATAAATATTTGGTA
This sequence comes from Miscanthus lutarioriparius, assembly GCA_904845875.1. Taxonomy (NCBI): domain Eukaryota; kingdom Viridiplantae; phylum Streptophyta; class Magnoliopsida; order Poales; family Poaceae; genus Miscanthus; species Miscanthus lutarioriparius. The sequence continues at coordinate 34,008,920 of CAJGYO010000012.1, forward strand.
AGGTAGCAAGGAAAGGGTTAGTCCGGTATGAGCTTGTAGAGCCAAAGTTAATTCTACTTGCGCAACATGTCGGGACTTCTGACGAAAAACCTAACTTGTGATGTGATCAAAACTAGAGAGACATGGCAATGCTATGTTAAAATATATTAAGTTTGACCAAATTTAATAAAAAAAAGTACTAACATTTAACATACTAGCAAAGTACCGCTAGAATGCTAGATATATTCATTAAGCTAAAGCTCCAACTAAATGCAAATTGATGACATATGGAGATAACACACCACATAGAGAGAAAATTTGAATACGAATAAAAAGCTTATAGAGTTATTGATAAGTTTATCACGACTGGATATAATAAGTTAAAGAGTATTTATATGCATATTATGTTAGAAGATTAAAAAAAGCACACGGTTAACTAATTTGTCTCTGTTGTAGATATTTAAACACAGATTTGTAATGCCAATGTTGCCTAAAATTTTAACCCGCGCAGGAGCACAGGTTAATGGACTTGACTCATTCAAATTCCGGGACTTCCTAATGAAGCTAAATTGTTGGATTATCGTTTGGTGTTTCACCTAAACCAAATCGTACGATAATTTCACTTCGCATTTGCCACTGAGCACAGCTATTGTCGCCAATTCGCCATGGCATTCAGCTCCCCGTCCGGACATGTACTTGTCCGAAGAAAGAATCCTATCGGTGACGGAAACGATCGTATCAAATCCGTCGCTGCTTTAATATTCGAAACACATCTTTGCAACCGCACGACAAGTTTTGATAATCCGCGGATGAACGCAGGCCTCTGCTTTTGTTTCGGCACTTAATCATTCTTACCGAGAACGCTAATGATCTACAGAAGCTTTTGTGTCTGCGGTGCGGGTACCTAAATTCCGGGACTCTTTTCCGGTAAAAAATGAGCCGAGTCATGATGCCCATTGCTCGCTGACGAGCTGCTATAAATACCATAGTGGCATGCCACATTGCATTGCCTCCTGTGTCAGCGCTAGTGTGTGCAGCAGCGATCTGACTGACCATGGTCTCCCCTTCGTCAGCTCTCCCGAAGGTTCTTGGACACGGCTGGCTTCCATTCCATCTTCCATGCCTGCGATTGAGACGACGATCATTCACCAGCAGGTGCTGTTTTCTTGTGCTCCAGGTCGTCGATGACGCGACCGGTGAGGCCACCCATCGCCGCGCCAAATGGTGGTATGTGACGTTCCGCAACGTCACCGCGATGGTCGGCGCCGGCGTGCTCAGCCTGCCGTACGCCATGGCTCACCTTGGATGGTAACCGACTGACCCTAACCCACGCCTCACGGCTCACGGCTCACGGCTCACGGCGTGGCTGGCTCACTCGAGCAGTGTTTCTTCTTGTTGCTTCGGTTCATCAGGGGGCCCGGGTTGGTGGTGCTGCTGGTGTCGTGGGGGATCACGCTGTACACGCTGCGGCTGCTGATCGAGCTGCACGAGTGCGTGCCCGGCGTGCGGTTCGACCGGCTCCGCGACCTCGGCGCGCACGCGCTGGGCCCGCGCCTGGGGCCCTGGGTGGTGGTGCCGCAGCAGCTCATCGTGCAGCTCGGCTGCGACATGGTGTACATGGTCACGGGCGGCAAGTGCCTGCAGAAGTTCGCCGAGTCCGTGTGCCCGCGCAGCGCGCCGCTGCACCAGTCCGGATCTGCATCTTCGGCTCCTCCCAGTTCCTGCTGTCCCAGCTGCCCAACCTCGACGCCATCACCGCCGTGTCCTTCGCCACCGCCGCTATGTCACTCTGGTACGGTCGGACTACTGAGCTACGTGCATCATGCATGGATCTCAGTGACGAACTCGATCGCCCGGGGTGAGCTACGCGTACAAGGCCGGCACGGCGGCGGACTCGACGTTCTGGGTGTTCAGCGCGCTGGGGCAGGTGGCGTTCGCGTACGCGGGGCACGGCGTGGTGCTGGAGATCCAGGCCACCATCCCGTCCACGCCCACCAAGCCGTCCAGGGCGCCCATGTGGAAGGGCACCGTCGCCGCGTACCTCGTCACCGCCGCCTGCTACTTCCCCGTCGCGCTCCTCGGATACTGGGCCTTCGGGCGCGACGTCGGCGACAACGTCCTCGTCGCGCTGCAGCGGCCACCCTGGCTCGTCGCCGCCGCCAACATGATGGTCGTCATCCATGTCGTTGGAAGCTATCAGGTAACTTTAAGTGTGCATAGGTTGTCTTTGTTGGTCTGTACATACATGTCACTCAACTACTGAGGACGAAACGCAAAAATGGCCTCTGAATCTGAAATATGGGCAGGTGTATGCGATGCCTATATTCGAAAGCATCGAGACGATTCTGGTCACGAGATTCAGGCTGCCGCAAGGATTACTCCTCCGTCTCGTGGCCCGATCGGCTTACGTCGGTATGAACTGACGGCAGAGAGACTGAAACCTTCAAATTTTTGCATGCCAATTGGACTTGACATCATGTCTGCCATTGCTTGCAGCATTCACACTGTTCATCGCGGTGACATTCCCGTTCTTCGGCGACCTCCTCGGCTTCTTCGGAGGGTTCGGGTTCACGCCGACCTCCTACTTCGTAAGCAGCAGCAGCCTTCCACACTGACACGGCCAAACAATTCTTTAGATTTCCAGTGACGAAAGTTGCATTGTTGGACTCTCTTCGCAGCTCCCCTGCATTCTGTGGCTGAAGATCAAGAAGCCGCCGAGGTTCAGCGCGTCGTGTGCCAACTGGGTAAGCGACGCCAGTTCCTCGCATTCTTTTTTCTGACAGTACTATGAACTCTAACCAGGAGCGGATTCAAACTGGGAGAGTAGTTCAGAGCTGGGACTGGCCTCCGGCTGCTCACACATCTCTTCGTCCGCGTCTCTTTGCCAGGGCTGCATCGTCGTCGGAGTGCTGCTGATGCTTGTGTCTACCATCGGCGGCTTACGGAGCATCGTCCAAGACGCGTCGACGTTCCAGTTCTACTCCTGAGCCCTGACGCTTGCATTTACGTGCGTGGCATCGTTCCAACAGATCGTCACCCCTCGTGCACGCAGTTCTACCTTTTCTTACAGGTTTGGGGGTGTGGCTTCAGTCTGCCGAAATGCAGAGGACGATGCAACAAACTGTACTCGCTACGGCGGTGCGTTCTACCGATTTTGATACAAGACAGCGCGTACCCAAGGGCTCAACTTGCTTCTAGCCGTCTCTTTGCCAGTGCCACGTCACTGCGCCTTATGTATTTTGTACTTTCTATCTGCCTTACCACAAAGTATTTGAGTTTTACTGTCACAGCATGACGTGGCCGAAAAATGTGAGGCAGATGAATCGGCATGTGGTTCAGGGATGGGGCCTTCCCTGTGCGCTGAACTTAATAAACTGTTGGAACTTCTGCAAGATGTGGTTGCAACATGCAGATTAGGCCAATAATTTAGCAGTAGTGAAATGTAAATTACACTGTGTCTTCCATGGTCCTATCTTTCATGCAATTGTCTAATATGTTACAGATTTTCTCTGTTAAAAACATGTTAGGTTTTAGAAAGATCAGAAGACGACACATAACGCATAAGCAAGAATTTCAGCATAAGAAGTGATTTTGATAATACACCATCAACCCATTAAGGAGTACACAAAGAACCCATGATTCTTTAACAGATTTCTAGCACCGAAACAAATGTTTACACCAATACAAATCCTACACAACATTACTACAAATTGTACATCAATAGAAATAGCATAAAATCAAAAATAACTATAACAAACTTTAATCTCTAACATGAGGCCCCAATTAATTACTTACAACATAAGAATTAGTGAGTGTCTATGTTGTACTCTGTAATCCAAAAAAAAAAGAATTAATACCATAAAAGTAAAAGGAAACAAAACATGTTCACTTTCCAAGTCAATCGCAAGCTGAGACAACAATTGGATAACTCCAAAATTATTACAAAATGTAAATATATATTACTTTAGTGAGGATATTATAATGCCCACATAAACTAGATGTAGTCACTAAAATGAGGTACCGATTTGTTAATTCCACAGCATGAATTGCATAGCTGCAAACCAAGCACAGAGCTACATTAAAACTTGTAAATTTAGACAACAAGCAACCAAAACAATAAGCAACATGTAAATTTAGAGTAAATTTAAATGTACCACCAAAGGCGGACTTATGATATGAATGCGAAGACCCCCAAATTTATTTCAACTAAAAATGACAGCAATAGAAGAATTATAACATTTTATCCTGGTTGGGACAGGGATGTTGCCCGTTGACATCTTGAGCCACCATCCCTATCCCATGCAGTGTCTTCTCTTATGCGTGCTATGGTGAGATGCTAAATGGAGACGTTGGGGATTGTTGGTCCTAGACCTTTAATTTGGACCGTGATAATTGATATTGTTGGGTCTTCTTGGTACACGACTTAAACGAGACTTTCTCACTGTGCGTTGTAGTCGACTACGGAAAAGCTTTGCCTCATTAACTACTACACACCCCTATTATATTGAGATAGAACCTGTGCAATCACATCTAAATATTTGCATAGGGTTATTGTCCTATCTGCCGCCATCATTTTCCTCGCTAGAGTCACGAGGCACCGTCCCTCTTCTACCCATCTCCGGCTCAAGTTTAAGTGTCTGTTTGGTTCCACTGTGAGCTATGAAAAGGCCATTTCGAGTTGTGCACTATGAAAAAGTTGTTTGTAAGCCATGTGTTGTGAAACGTCTCTCCATTGCACCCATTTAGAAAAGCATAAGGCTCCAAAAACAGGGTCTAAGGTGTTACGAAAAATGTATTATGCGAAAGTAGCTATTTTCTTGAAAAGCAACTTCTTGTTTCATCTATTTAGTTGATTTTGTGCTTTTTGGTAGCGAATATAAGGGAGCGTTTGGCATAGCTCATTGGAGCAGGTTATCCACAAGAATCACTTATCCTTAGCCAAACGACAAAATCTTACATAGATTTAGGTGAGAAACAAACGACAATCTTTCTTCCATTTACACAAGGAGCTGAGAGTTAAAAAATTCACTTCTTCCTATTTAAAACCCATCAAAACATTCTAGAATCAATTCTTATCTTCTCTCCCACCATGCTTCCTCCTAACCATCAACTAGAATCACTCTATGGAAGCAAGTAGCTGAATGAATAAAAAAAATGTAGCGCTGAAGCTTTTTACGCCCTAAACAACCACAACCAGCTTCCCACTCATCTGACTCCCGCAGCAAGGACCCAAATATGTAGGCCCTACCCGCTTATTTTATGAGTCATACTATTTCAGCGAATAAACAATATTTTTCTCTTTTAACAAAACAGCGAATAATACTTTCAGCTTTTCAGCAAAACGAACGAGGCCGTAGGCTGCGCCCGCCCGCTCGACTCGTGGATGGCCGCAGCCACACCTTAGCGGAGAGGGCAGCCGCGGGCGCTCCAGGCTCCAGCTCATGCCGCCCGGGGCCCGACATTTGCTGCTTAGCGGGCCGGCACCGCTATTCGGCGAAAGTTCACCAGATTCTGTGAACGATTGGACAGCTCCCACTGGATTCCATTTCATGAAAAAAATTAGATCCCATTTATTTTCCCTTTTGGCATGCAACATTCGATTTCTATCTGTTCGCACGCGCCCGGATGTGTGCTGGTCTCGAGCGAAACACTCTTCTTCTCTTTGGGCTGCTGATGTCACATGACGTAACCCTAAAAAGGTGAAACATTTATTTAAAAATGCTATAACTTCTGAACGGTGTATCAATTTTTAATTCCATCTGCATCGATGTGTTCTATGTGACGAGACGAACAAAATTAGATCCCACTTACATATGTTTCAAAGAATTTTTTTTCTAGTAACAATTTATGTATATTAGCTTATAATATATAACTTATACATAAAAGTTATGAAACCTAACTTATATATAAAAGTTATTAAACAAAATGAACGAATTAACTTATAACTTGTGGTAAAAACTTGGAAACACAAAGGGAATGAATTAACTTATAACTTATGCCAAAACTTAGAAAAACACAAAGTTATGAAAACACAACTTATGTACTAAAGTTATAAAACACAACTTATGTTTATAAGTTATTCTACAATTTATGTAGGTAAGTTATTCTACACAACTTGCCAACGCTGCCCAATAAGTTTTGACAAAAAGTTGTGCTAATAAGTTTTGCTCTACAAAATGTTATATTATAAAAGTTGTGATATATAAGTTGTGACAATAAGTTATGCATAAAAGTTATCCGTATAACGTAGAAACTTTCAAAAAAAAGAAAAGAAAAGTTATGTGTATGCTCGTAAAAAAGAGGAAAGTTATGTGTATAACTTGCTTGTACTCCCTCCGTCCAAAAAACATGCAATTCTAACACAGTATCATGGTTTAGTATCTCAAATTTAATTAATTATAGATAAAAAAAATTATCAATATTTATGATATCAAATAAATACCATTAGATTAATTATGAAATGTATTTTCTTAATAAATTAATTTGGAGTCATAAATGTAAATAGTATTCATTAGATATTTGGTCAAACATAAACTACTTTTGTCGGCACGCAACTCGTTGTTGCATGTTTTCTTGGACAAAGGAAGTATAACTTAGATATATAACTTGATGAATGACTCCGATGTAAAATAGGACATATTTATATTCAATAACATAGATGTATAAAGATATATAACTTGATGAATGACTCAGATGTAGAGTTGGACATATAAGTTATATTTAAAAACTTAGATGTATAAATTAACATCATAATGTATTAGCAAAAATGTGAAACTGTGTACGAAATAACTTATATAAAAAAATAAAAAGGTAAAAAAAAGTAAAAAAAAAATAAAAAAAGAAGAAAGAATAAAGATGGACACACCCATAGTTAACATGCCAGCGCGTGTCCGACTTGAAACGTGCCAACTCTACCTAATTGAATGAGGCAAGGGAGAACCGTAGGCTGCGCAAGGATCGTTCGCTGGACTCAGAACGAACGAAGTTCGTGGAAATGGAATGGGGGTAGCGGGCACGGATGGCGCGACCGTCAAAGGCCACGTAGCAACGTGATAGTATCGCCTTGCTGGCTTGGCAAGCCACCATACACACCACTTCGCGCCCAAAAAGGTCCCTGCGCCTCCCGGTTGGCCGCGAGTCCGCGACCATGGCGGCGCCACCCGTCCCCGTCCTCTGCAGCGCCTCCCCCTGTCGCGTCTCCACCCACCTCGCTCCTCCTGCCTTTCGAACCATTGCTGCGGCGCGGCCGCAGGCCTTGCCACTAGGCTTCTGCGTCGAGCGCCGGGGGCCCCCTCTGCGCGCCCGCGCGCTGTTCGCGGCCAAGCGCGGCGGCGGCCGCGGCGAGGTAGCCGCGGAAGGTGCGGACGGCACGCGCGCGCTGCTCCAGGCGGCGCTCTGGGGCGCCGAGGCTGCCTACATACTCTGGCTCTTCCTCCTGCCTTACGCCCCGGTCAGTAAGTCCGTACCGTGAGTTCGGCACGCGAATCTCTAATTTCGTTTCAGAATGCATTTGCGTTCAGGAGTTAGGTCTAGTCATGAACAATCCAAATTATGAGCTCAAACGCTGTCATCTTGATGCCATCGTGTCCCGAGAGATTTCCGGCAGAAAACAGCCTGTAACTTCGATCGCCATCATGCAGGGTGACTCGATTTTGGCGATCTCGCAGGCTACCATCAGCGACCTTATCGGCCTCTCACTCAACTTCTTCTTCGTCCTGCCGCTGCTCAACTCAGGTACGCCGAAATCCGGTAACTTCCTTATCTACCAGCCAAACCCAATGGTATTTTTCCCAAAGCTATTATGGTCGTGACTCTGTTGGTGAGTTTTCCTGGGCAGTGTAGTTAGCGTTCACCTGCTCGAATCGCCGGTACTTCACCCTGTAAGCAGCCGATTATTCACGTTTATTGCGAGATAGCAATGCAGTTGCACACGCATTGCGTGCAGTGACTAAATTATATATGCCTGCTCTGCTTGCCCAGATGGCAGAAGGATTGTTCAACTTTGTGATCGCTTGGACGCTGCTTTTTGCACCACTTCTCTTCACGGATTATAGGAGGGACCGATTCAAGGGATCGCTCGACGTCTTGTGGGGCTTTCAGATGTTCCTCACAAATAGTATGATCTCATTGATAAAAATAAAAAAAATAAAAAAAAACTTTGTAGCTGATGGATAGAAGATGTCTGGTTGCCTAACAACATTTCATTGTCATCTCTTCAGCTTTCTTGATACCTTACATGGCAATCCGACTGAACGTTCCGGATGCAGACCAGTCTCCACCGCAAAGATCACAACTGGGTTCAGTTATGGTTAACGGTGCACCGGTTGTGGGCGCAATTGGCGGTCTTGTCTGTGTTCTCTCGATTGTTTGGGCATTCTTTGGCCGCGGAGATGCTGAATTTGGAGGCACTGCAGAACGGTGGCAGTATGTGCAGAGTTATGTGCTCTCGGACCGGCTTGCTTACGCGTTTCTATGGGATATATTTCTGTACTCCATATTCCAGCCATGGTTGATCGGGGATAATCTTCAGAACGTGAAGGCAGATGCTACTGAGTTTGTGAATGCGGTGAGGTTCGTCCCCGTTGTAGGTCTAGTTGCCTACCTTCTTTGCTTAGAAGAAGAGGATTAGCTGTTTACTGTGTTTTTGTAATTTTTGTGATCATTTGGATTGTTGTTCAGTATGCAGTTGAGTGAATTCTGTTTTTGGTGGCAGTAAGTTTTAGCAAGAATTTTTGTGTCAGGGATGAGTGTATGAACAAGAATTCATTCATCATCACATTTGCAACTGAAATCAACAATCTTCTAACCGAACAACCGGGATAGACACACAATATTTCCTTGGGCTGCTAATCTCTCTAGGAAACAAGCCCATCAGAAAACAACTAATAAGTTTCTCTAAGACATAATTCTAATTGCCTGACAAATGCCACCCACCGCTGTAGGATGTGGCCCAATTCTTCAGAAAGCTAGGATTGACACCAATGCCACAAAACCAAATGCGACAGAAAAGCCGTCAGTTATCACCTTTGACCCCCTGCTGTATCGTGGCATTTGGCTGCTCACCGACGGTGACGGTACCATACGTGGTGTCTTCGGCGTTGGCGTCGCCGGCGTGAGGGTCGCTGGAGCAGTGGAGTTGGCGCTTGGGCGTGGAGTGACCGCTGGTGATGGCGGCGGTGGTGATGGTCCATGGGGAAGAAGACCTGCAACTGCAGAAGGGATCATCATGAAATACAGACTTTTTCAGGGTTCGAAATCCCTGAACACGAGGCTGAAACGGGAGGACTTTACCTGCGCAGGCGCCGGTGGCGGGTGGGAGGTCGAGGCGGCAGAGGCGAGGCATCGCCATCACGCGCGTCATGTTGACGGCGACGGGGGCCGTGCTGGGGTTGCTGAGAGCCTGGCAGAGGCACTGCGGCTCGTCGTGCACCATGCTGCCCAGGTTGGCGCAGCAGGTGTCCGCCGGCACGGCGGAGGTGCCCTCGATGAAGGGCAGGCACGGGAGGAGGCGGAAGAGGTCGGTGCTGCAGGTGGACGTGCCGCCCTGGGGCACCGCGCGGACGCCGGCGACGGAAACCAGCAGCAGCAGCGCGACGCTGAACGCAGGGGCCGACGCCATTGCTTCTCGCTGGATGGAAACTGGAGGCAATTGTTTTCTTGATTTGTTCTTGTGGTGATTGGTTGCAGTGGATTTATAGCATCGGAGCAACGGCGATGCACGGTAATGGTGTGTTCCTGAGCTGGGGCTGGGACCTCGCATCGCATGCATGGCGGGCTGGCGGCTGCTTGGCAGATTTGCGTGACGCCCTGCATCGAGGGGGAAGAGTTTCGCGTGAGCCGCTGCGGCGTTACGATTCGCTCGGTGGAGTAGCCGGCAATGGCAAACGGGCCATGAAGCACAGGGATGGTGTGCTTCAGTGCTTGTACGTCTCCGGGTCGTGTTCCATGTGCGTGCCATGTGAACTGGTGTCTGTCTTACCGGCTTGTTGAAACTGCTGAATGCAGATCACTCAGTCGGTTGGCAAAAACTTTCGTCTAAATAAACTGGTTGCGAACTGAAGTAAGTCTCCTACTAAATTTTAGCAAGAAGTAAATAGTAACCAAACTTTTGCAAGGCTAATTAATTTTGGCCCTCCATAATGAATTGTTCCAGCTTTAGCAAGCTCTTTGCCAAGTGCCTTGCCTGGCGGCTCGCGGTGAGGTTAAAGGAGATTGTCGCGCCGAACCAGAGCGCGTTCATCAAAGGTTGCTCTATCCACGATAATTTCAGATCAGTTCAGCTAGCTTGCCGGTGGCTAAACTGCAAAAGATTCCCCTCCGTTCTCCTCAAGGCGGACATCGCGAAGGCCTTCGACTCCGTCGCTTGGCCCTTCTTGCTTGAAGTCCTGGAGCATATCGGCTTCCCTAGGCGCTGGAGGAATTGGATCGCCATGCTCTTGTCTACGGCGAGCACAAAGGTGCTGCTGAACGGTAGGGCGGGCAGGACGATCACGCACGCCAGGGGGCTTCGCCAAGGAGACCCCATATCACCGATGTTGTTCGTCATAATCATGGAGGCCCTCAACTCCCTAATCCGGGAAACCGACCGCCGGGGGTGTTGACACCGCCGCCGGGTCAAGCAATCGCCCACCGAGCCTCCCTCTACGCCGACGATCTGGTCATCCTCGTCGCCCTAGAGGCCAATGATCCGACCTGCCTACAGCAGATCCTACAGCTGTTCGTGGGTGTGAAACTGCATTGGTCCCTACGTGGGTTTTGGTGTACCGATCACATCCAAATTATGGATTAATAAGATCTTAATGAGATATATTGCAGCTTTAATCCCGTGAAATCTTTAAAAGAGTTGATCTAAGATGAAATGGTATCCTTCAATTCTTCAAGTGCAAAAAGCGGACGAACCCAAAGCGCTCTCCAAAGTTTTTGTGTTTTGTTTTGGGCTTAGGTATGCCGACTATAAAGAGGGATATAAGTTTAGATGGTCTGAGAAAGATAGAGTGCTCAATCATAAAAAAAAATCAAAAGAGAGACAAAATCACCTCACGAACACTTGACATAGTTTGTGGACTTTTGATAGTCGGAAGTCCCGACGTTTGCTGCCGGAAGTCCCGACGTTTGCTGACTTAGCCGCAGCCCACCTGCGCACCTTTGCTCGTCGGAAGTCCCGACGGAAGTCGGGAGTTCCGGGTTCTGGAAGTCCCGACTCCCACCGGAAGTCCCAACGCTTTGGGACTTAGCCTGGCTCGCCATGTCTGTCGGGAGTCTCGATGAAAGCCGAAAGTCCCGGCGACCGCCGGGAATTCCGACGATATGCGAGCAAGCCCAGTGGATTGTCTACGTGAACAGTTTTTTTGCGGTGCCGGAAGTCCCAACGATCTGTGTCGAAACTTCCGACTCAGATCTGAACAGTTGGATTTGCCTATGAGTATAAATAGCTCTCTCCTCTCTTCTAACTGGGTACCACTCATTCATTGCTCATCAACCTTCGTCCAAAACAGCTCTCAAGCATTCAAGGCCCCCCTCTCCTCTCCCTTTTGCTCCAATCTTCGATCCCCTAGGGTTTTGAGTGAAAGGAGAGTGGATTGAGTGAAAGAATCACTTTGACAAGCTTGAGTACTTGATTTCTTCGTCAAGCCGATTGGATTTGCGTCTATTACTCTTGGGTTCTTGAAACCCTAGCCGGCTAGGCGTCGCCAAGAGCTTCTATCTTGTGGAAGAGCCTTGGGAAATTTGTATTACCCTTGATTTCTTAGTGAAAAGCTCAAATAACCTTTTGTGGTTGCTTTGAGAGGCAATGAGGTGGAAGAGACTCCGACCTTTGTGGTTACCTCAACAACAAGAACGTAGGAGCTCCTTTGTGGGGTTCCCGAACCTCGGGATAAATTTTTGTGTCCCGCATGCTTGTTGTTGCTGTGATTTGTGCTATCATATTTGTTCTTGTTAGTTTGTATTTCTCCCTAACTCTCCTTTTAGGGTTTGGACTCGATCTACGGAGTGGTGACCTTCTGACGTCAGAGGAGCAACCCCAACACTTCATTTTACCACTAGGGATTGGGGTTGTAAGGTATCTTTCACTCAAATTTATTTTAGCACTTGTAGTGAAATTCTCGTAGGTGGTAGAACTCCCGGCTGTTTGCGTCGGAACTTCCGGACCCAAACTATCTGGACTTCCGACTGTCACTGATATTTGACTTTGAGATTACGCATAAATTTTTAGATACGCCTATTCACCCCGTGGGCATTGTTTAGATCCTTTCAGGTGCGTCGGCCTAGTCACCAACATCGAAAAGTGCATCGTGACGCCGATTCAGTGCACCGATGAGATTGTGAACTTGGTGCAGCAGGTGTTCCCGTGCATCGTCGTGCCCTTCCCGTGCAAATACCTGGGTATACCACTGTCGTTCACCAGGTTGAAACGCGCGGACGAACAGTCATTGGTGGACTCGGTGGCCGCTAGAATTCCCACCTAGAAGTCCGTGCTCCTCACTCACGCTGGGCGGGCTCTGCTCACCAAAGTCACTCTGTCTGCGATCCCGGTGCATCTAAGCATCGCGTGCTGCCTTTCGTCGTGGGCGGTTGCACAGATCGATAAGCGTCGCAGGGCGTTCCTTTGGGCCGGTACCGAGTCCGTCTCCGGAGGCAAGTGCAAGGTTGCCTGGACTACGGTATGCAGGCTGACGTCGCTTGGTGGGATGGGCATCCTGGACCTCCGCTTCTTCGGCTTCGCTTTACGCTTGCGCTGGGAATGGCTGGCCAGGTCTGAGCCAGACCGTGCTGGGCGCTGCTGCCTTGCAGATCGGAGAAGCAGGTAGCCCCGATGAGCGCGGTCAGCATGTCCGTCGTTCCGGGGGACGGGGGCTCGGCGAAGCTTTGGACTGACAGCTGGGCGGCGGTCGGCCCGCTCTGTCTTTTCGCCCCGGAGCTCTTTGCGGCAATCTCCAGAACCGGCAAGAGGAGGACAGTGAAGGAAGATTTGTTCCAGCACCGCTGGGCGCGGGAGATCGTTGGTGCCTGCGCGTCTGGAGGCTGTTGAGCACCGTCGAGCTCGACCCGTTGGCGTCTGATCGCTTCGTCTGGAAGTGGTCGCCGGACGGCAAGTACTCGGCGTCGTCCGCATACCGGGCCTTCTTCGTCGGCGCGGCGTCGCTACCGGGCGCAAGGGAGCTCTGGAGGGTCAAGGCACCGCCGCGTGTGAAGTTCTTCTTCTGGCTGGCACTCCATCGTAGGCTCTGGACCGCGGAACGTCGTATGGGCTGCAGGATGCTGACGACTGCGCGCTCTGTGCCCAGGAGAGTGAAACTGGGGATCATCGCTCTCTTCCTCGGTTGTGTGGTAGCTCGGGAGCTTTTGGTTCAGGCTACTCAACCCGGTGGGTCTTGTCGCTTCGGTGCCGGAGGCGAGTGCCACTTTGGTCTATTGGTGGCTCCTGGAACGCCAACGACTGTCAGTGGAGGCACGCAAGGCTTCCGACACGCTAGTGCTCCTTGTCTCCTGGACACTATGGCTTGAGAGGAACAGGAGGACATTCCAGGGCACAGCGGTGGACGTCCTGGACCTCTTTCGCGGGGTAATCAGTGAGGCTGAGAGTTGGATCGAGGCCGGGTTTACGACTCTTGCTGTAGCTTGCCCGTTGTGGTCGCAAAATCTGAGCTCAATGTAATACGCTGCTATGGAACCCAGTAGCTAGGTTTGCTCGGCCTTCGTGATGGCTTCTCGCCACCACGGTTGCTCCGATTTGTAATGTTTGCTCCAACCGTTTTCTGTTGACGAAAAACGGGCAATATGCCCGATCGAGAAAAAAAATAATGAATTGTTCTCGGATCCCCAGTTCTCATCTTCGTTTTGATTTGAGCGGGAGATGTTGGGCTCTCGGGTCTCGCTTTTCGGATCCAACAATGTTCGCATAAACGAAGCCCATGTTTGCTTGTTGAGCCGCAGGAGCTCTTTTCGGATCGAAGAACGTTGGACTCTTCATGGATCATATTTGTTTGTTGGGCCGCAGGAGTCGGTTCTCTCCGCCTGCCAGTGCAACATCTGCTAGGCTAGGCGGTGGACACTGAACTGAGCCTTGCGGTATTTATGAGTGCCTAGCTGACATACTTTAGGGCTAAATAATGTGATTTAACATGTTCCTGTCCTGATGTAATCATGATCGCCAACCGATCAGGATCAGCCATCGAAGTCAACATAAAGAAAGGCAGAAAGCTTTGCTCTTCCTCCGCAACTGTGGCTTCTCTGCTTTTCCCGGAGAGGATGCTACTATTGCTAATTTGCTACTCCCTCTGTAAAAAAAAAGAGAATGCAACTATGAGTTGCATGACAGCAAAAGTGATTCCCGTTTGATCAAATTTCTAGTGAATATTATTCATATTTAGGGCTCTAAAATAATTTATTATGAAAATATATTTCGTAATTAATCTAATGATATTTATTTGATATCATAAATATTGATAATTTTTATCTATAATTGATCGAACTTAGGATACTAAACCATAAAACTATACTAGAATTACATTCTTTCACGAACAGAGAAGTACTTACTGGTAGTACAAGTCCTACTTCCTTGCACGAGCAACGTAGGAATAGGAATACAGGTTGGTGGTAAGCCTAGTGAAAAACATACACGTCGGCATCAACAAGTCGTCTCCATTTGCCATTTGGGGCTTTGCCTCCACGCTCAGCTTCGCCAATCAGGACTTGCAGATCGTCAGGGGATTATCAAGGCTGACAAAACGCAAGTCTTTCCGTGCCATCAATGGCGAGGGGAGGGTTTGGTAACCCACCAAATCATGCGATGTTGATGCGGCTGTCACCATTGATGGAGAAAGGAGAACTGTCCTATCGTATCTGATCTGGGGAGGTCGTCGACATGGACATGAACATACCCATCGGCGCAAGCCCAGCAACCCTTGTACACGCATCCCTGCTTACAGTCCTTGATGAGCTTTCTGTGGCTCTCAGTCTCAGTTAAAGAAAAAGAGCCCTAAAGCCTGCTTAACAAATGTGATTTAGTATGCTTATGAAGCCTGTGGTTCCATCCTCTTTTTCCCCCTTTCTCGAGATTTTACTGGTTAAATCCGCGCCTTCTTTTGCTGCCTTTTTTTTTTTCTTTTGCTGTTTTTGCCTTATCTGCAACAACATTCTTCGGATGAACCTGGAGCAAGAACCTGGCAATCCATTTCCATCCTGTGCAAGGATACTGGAGAGCTTGAGGCCCTTTGGCGGTACTCAATTCCGACCACGGAATTGTTTAGATTGCAAGTTTTTTTACTCTCTCTATCACATTAAATTTTTGACACATGTATAGAGTATTAAATGTAGATAAAAAAATAACTAATTACACAGTTTGACTGTAAATTACGAGACAAATCTTTTGAGCCTAATTAGGACATAATTGGACAATAATTATCAAATACAAATGAAAATGATACAGTAACCAATACTGATTTCTAACCCTAATCTAAATCAGGCCCACAGCCAGGACCCCACACATGATGCTAGATGCCACCAATCCAACAACACACAGGGGCCAGGGTATGGTACAGTTTATATAAATACAACTCCTGACACGCAGTAAGACCAGGAGCAGAGAATCATGTCCAGGTCACAGATACGGAGTACTCCTGTGTTTTTCGATCAGCAGTACGATGGGAGTAATGTTGCTGCAGGGGGACCAGGGCAGCCTTGGGGTACTGCAGGTCACACAACAAACATACAAAGGGACAGGTGAACAAATACAACTGCGGGGAACAATATGAAACGGGGCGTTGACCGAATTCAGCGTCGTCGGATTCACTGAGCGCACTGCAGTGCATTGTAGTATTTTGTTTGTATTTGGTAATAATTATTCAATCATTGACTAATTAGACTCAAAACGTTCATCTCGCAAAGTACAACCTAACTGTGTAATTAGTTTTTTGATTTTGTCTACATTTAGTACTCTATTTATGTACTGCAAATTTGATATGACAGAGAATTTTCTTTTTACATAGTGTCAAAGTTAAAAGTTAGGAGCAACTAAATAAGGCCCGGGTGTGAATTTCTGTGCTGAATTGTTCTTTTTACGAGTTTACGGATCTTGGTACGGGATAAGGTCGCACTTGTGTCCATCCATCTGATCATAGTTAGACCCGTTTGGATCAACTACTTTTTCTCTGAGCCGTAGTAGCTGGGCATCTAACCATTTTTTATAAGTTGGGTGTTCGAATAGTTTAAAATGGGATATAATCTCATTTATAAGCTGAGATGTTTGGATCAGAGCTAGAATTTTTTTTTTTTGCAGTTAGCAACTCATTTTAGTCAATCAAAACATGGCCTGTAGGAGTACCGACGATGCATGCTTTAGTCAGTTTCCGAACTTATTTCAGTGCTTGTTTAGTTTCCAACAAGTTTTTCAAAAAGTGTTGCAGTAGTCATTACATTGAATCTTGCGATACGTGCATAGAGCATTAAATATAGACGAAAAAAAACTAATTTCACAGTTTGGTTGGAAATTGCGAGACGAACGTTTTGAATCTAA
The DNA here is from genome assembly GCA_904845875.1 of Miscanthus lutarioriparius. NCBI lineage: Eukaryota > Viridiplantae > Streptophyta > Magnoliopsida > Poales > Poaceae > Miscanthus > Miscanthus lutarioriparius. The sequence goes on from CAJGYO010000012.1 coordinate 34,025,415, forward strand.
TTAGTCCATAATTGAACATTAATTGTTAAATAAAAACAAAAGTGCTACAGTAGCCAAATTTCTAAAATTAGTAAACTAAACACGCACTTAGTCAACCAAAACAGGGACTAAACTTTGGCTGCCCTCGATGCCGCCGCCGCGTCGCCAATGCCTGTACGATTGTGTATTGTATCTCATGCTCACAGCCTTCGCAGCTTTCTTTCCAGAGTCCAAACCAAACAGCACTCCACTCTGGTCTCCCACCATTGATTCACTCCGTCCCGGCCCCTTCGGGAGTGTTCGGCTGGGATACTTTGGCTGGCTGATTTTTTTTTTCAATCGGAGCAGTTTTTTTCATACCAGCATGAACAGTATTTCATACCAGCCGAAATGGTTGGATGCTTGCAACCATGTCCGGTCTCTCCAGACGCCGCCTGCTCTGCCTCTTCTTGATCGCATGCCTCGCCGCTCTTGTTTTGTCGATCGCCGGCAGCGCCGGGAAGACCAAGGAAACTGACAACGGCGACACGAAGTTCAGAGTGCTGCGTGGCATCGACACTCTCGGCTTGAGGCAGAATCAGCAGCGTCACGGTCACGGCCATGGAATCTCTCCGGCCCCGGCTCCGGCGCGTGCCCGCTTACCTCTGCTCCACAAGGACGCGCGGCTGCCGGTCCCCGGGGAAGTCTCCCACAACCATAAGAGAGGAGGAAATGCCACCACGGCACCGAGGCAGAGCCCGCCGCGCGACGGGGGAGGCGAACGCGGAAGCAAGAAGAAAAGTATGCCGCTGGTCGTCGTCGCCGCGACGGCCGCGCTATCGGGGGCGGCGCTGGTGCTCCTCGCCGTCCTGGTGGTGTTCCTGACGTGCAGAAAGTTCCAGGGCAGGCGCGGAGGCGGTGGCGACCAGAGCGGCGGCACCAACAAGGTGAGCTTCGAGCCCGGCCCGGGCATGTTCTACCTGGACGCCATCAAGCCGTACCTCGACGACGCCGGCCGCGACGGCGGGGGAAAGGCGGCGCCGGAGATGGCCGGACGAGGAGCCCAAGCGCGAAGACGAGGAAGGCGGTGGCGCTTGCTCCGACGACGACGGCGCCGAGTCGGTCCACTCCTCGTGCTGCTTCAACTCGTCGCATTTCTCCTACTCCGAGCTCGCGAAGGGCGGCCAGGGCGACGGCGTGTCGCCATCGTCCTCCGTCCGGTCCAAGCGGCGGGGCTCTGCTCCGACGACGCCTTCGGACAAGACGAAGGCTGCGAGCCCGTATTCGCCGCTGGGCCCGCGCACGCCGAGCAGTGGGGAGCGGGGCCGCCGCGCGCACTCCCCGTCGAGCACGTCGGTGTCCGTGTTGATGGAGCAGTCGTTCAATGATCTTGAGCTCCAGGGAACCGCTCATTCCGTCAGGTCTCTGAAATTCCAGAGCGGCGGCGCGTGCCACGCAATTGCAGCAGGAGCAGAGGCAGACGCCGCAAGTAGAAAAACAGCACCACCTCCACCGCCGCCGCCACCGCCACCACCCCCGCCACCTCTGCCACCGGTGATGGTTAAACAGCAGCAGAACGTTCAGATGAGCTGTGGTGGTCCGGTCGTTCCCCCACCGCCGCCACCACCACCGCCGCTGCTAATACCGCAACGACAGAATGCTCAGAGGAGCGACGGCCCCATCCTCCAGCCGCCGCAGGCACTGCCGGGCCTGTTCAGGCACACCGCGCCTGTGGGCAAGAACGGCGCGCCGCTGCCCAAGCTGAAGCCCCTGCACTGGGACAAGGTGCGCGCCGCGCCCAACCGGCGGATGGTGTGGGACAGGATCCGCTCCAGCTCGTTCGAGTAAGTTCGAATCGCCTTCGCTTGCCGCGCACTCTCCCACTGTAATGTGATCACGAACGAATTCGAAACGTAACCGCTGCTTGGTTGGTGCTCCACAGACTGGACGAACAGATGATCGAGTCGCTGTTCGGGTACAACGCCGCCGCGAGGTGCTCGGCGAAGCTCGAGGAAGGCCAGAGCCGGAGCCCCTCGCTCGGACACCATGTCCTGGACCCAAAGAGGCTGCAGAACATCACCATCCTCATGAAGGCCGTGAACGCCACCGCCGACCAAATCTACGCCGCGCTGCTGCAAGGTACTGTAACTAATGAACTGCTCGTGGATCAACAACGCCTCTGTACGCGCGAAGCAATACTTCGCTGATCTGTGTCTCGTCTTTTACATGGTTTTGTCGGGTCATTTCAGGGAACGGCCTGTCGGTACAACAGCTGGAGGCACTGATCAAGATGGCGCCGACCAAGGAAGAGGTCGAGAAGCTCGAGAGCTACGACGGCGACGTCGGCAGCCTGGTCGCGGAGGAAAGGCTCGTCAAGGTGGCGCTCACGATACCGTGCGCCTTCGCGCGCGTCGAGGCCATGCTGTACCGGGAGACCTTCGCCGATGAAGTCAGCCACATCAGGAAGTCGTTCGCGATGCTCGAGGTGGGCAATCCTGACTCCTGAGCTCCCAGCGACGAAATTCTACTCGTAACCGTACTGTTACTAACGCCCACGTGTGAATGTTGTTCTTGTCGTCTGAAAGGACGCGTGCAGGGAGCTGATGTCGAGCAAGCTGTTCCTGAAGCTGCTGGAGGCCGTGCTGAAGACCGGGAACCGGATGAACGTCGGGACGGCGCGGGGCGGCGCCATGGCGTTCAAGCTGGACACTCTGCTCAAGCTCGCCGACGTCAAGGGCGCCGACGGGAAGACCACGCTGCTGTACTTCGTGGTCCAGGAGATGGTCCGCTCCCAGAAGGCACCACCGGCGCTGCGGAGGGGCCGGGCTCGCCGCCGAGCTCACCAACGTCCGGAAGACGGCGACCGTCGACCTGGACGTGCTCACCACCTCGGTGTCGAGCCTCTCGCACGGCCTGTCCCGGATCAAGGCGCTAGTGGGGACGGACCGGCTGGCAGGCGACGAGAAGGGCCAGCGCTTCGTCGCCTTCATGGCCCCGTTCGTCTGCCAGGCCGAGGAGGTGATCCGGGAGCTGGAGGACGGCGAGCGCCGGGTCCTGACGCACGTCAGGGACATCACCGAGTACTACCACGGCGACGTCGGCAGGGAGGAGGCCAGCCCGCTCCGGATCTTCGTCATCGTCAGGGACTTCTTGGCGATGCTGGAGAGGGTGTCCAAGGAGGTGAGGGGAGCTAGGGCTTGCCACGGATCAAACCAAATGCTACCCTGAACAGCTTGTGGCCGATACTACAGAAACGGGGAGAGAACAACACTGTAATTCTTGGTTTTGCGTTGTTCTTGGTCTTGGGAAGTTAGAAATGCATTCGTTGTAGTTCAGAAACATCTCCCGCGTCGCGTCTTCATTTTCACCGTGCATTCTAAACAGCGTAGTCTTAACGATCATAGTAGCTGACCAGTTTCTCAGAATCTGATGCTTCAAAGTTTACAGTAAACAAAAGTCTGAAACTGTGTTAGGGAATCTACGGCCTGTTCGTTTCGGCTTATTCGCTCGTATCTGACTTATAATCCATTGCTTAACAATATTTCTCTCTCACACTAAACCAGTCAGCAGTACTTTCAGCCATGGCTTATAAGCCAATTCAGTCGAAACAAATAGGCTGCTAGCCTCTCCAACGTGCAGGTGGGTGGTGGATGAATTCAAACTTGGGACAAAACGATCCCCACACGATCTGCAGCACAGGTGTTTGTCTCTCTTCGTTTTAGGCCTCATTTAGATTGCAAGTTTTTTCATTCACTCTCTATCACATCAAATCTTTGGACACATGTATGGAGTATTAAATGTAGATAAAAAAATAACTAATTACATAGTTTGATTGTAAATTACGAGACGAATCTTTTGAGCCTAGTTAGGCCATGATTGGACAATAATTGTCAAATACAAACGAAAGTGCTACAGTGCCAAATATTGATTCATAATCCCAATCTAAACAAGGCCTTATCCACGTTTGTCTCCACGCGCTTTACCTTTTCCCTGGTGGAATTTGAATTCGTATATGCGTCACCTGCAAAATTTCAGAGCGCAACGTTGAGATCTCAAAGGTGTGTTTGGTTCAGCTACGAGCTTTTAAATCTAGTGCTATTTAGTTTTATTTAGTTACTTTTTACTTAAATACTATAACTAAATAGAACCAAAAGGTATTTAGTCATCTCTAGCAACTTTGAAATGACTAAATGGGGCTAAACCATTTAGGAGGGACTAAAGTTTAGCAGCCCAAACCAGACACCTCCTTATTTTGGTAGAATAGCCATTTTGGTCCCTCAACTATTACTCGAGGCTCGGTTTGGTCCCTAAACTTTCTAAACGGCCGTTTTAGTCCTCAAACTCTACTTTTAGGCTTAATTTCATCTTAAAACTATAGAGATGATCGCTTTAGTCCTCAAACTTTGTATTTTGGGCTTAATTTCATTTATAAACTATCAAAGTGTATTTTGTTCTTTAAACTTTTATTTTCAACTCAACTTTGTCTACATTCTACGTGGAATGTTGCACTGTTGCACCTGGTTAGCTCCAACACCATCAGCGATTAGAGATAGAAAAATAATATTCATCCAAAATCTCTTTCGTGGCCATTAATAATTTCAAGCTATTATTTTTAGTGTTACCTTATAATGGTCGTACCATTTATATATATCCGACTAAATGATATTTGTAGGAGTATAAAGTTTTCTTTTTGAATAGACAAAATTGAGTTGAAAATAAAAGTTAAATGCACTTTGATAATTAATGGATGAAATTGAACCCAAAATACAAAATTTGAGGACAAAAACGATCATCTTGATAGTTTTAGGATGAAATTGAGCCTAAAACTAAAGTTTACTGACCTAAACAACTGTTTTGAAAGTTTAGAGATGAAATTAAGCCTCGAATCTCCTATAACTAAAAAGAACAAAACGTGAACATTTTTTTGTGCGACATTTGTTTTGGTTCGTCCGTCTGCCCACGCCTGCAATACCCGCCTCCCGTCCGCGCCCAAGTCGCTAAAACGCCGCAATCACCGCTCCCCACCCACCCTATCCCCATCTTCATGCTCGCGCACGCCGATGCCTCTCTCTCTCTCTCCTTGCCCTCGCGCCGCCGCTCCATCACCATGCTCGCCCACGCCGACGCCTCCTCTCCCTCCCTACCCTGCACCGGAGACCACTCCGCGCCTGCATTGGCACCTCGTCAAGTTGGAAGCCGCCGGAGACCTCGGCGCGCCACGACTGCCCCCGCCCTCGATCGCCGAACCGCTGCCGCAGGGTCTGTGGCAAACGTCGACTCTGCGAACGCAACCCAGCCGTCCTCCCGCGACGCTCACCCGGCCTCCTCTCCGGCAACCTCCCCGACCCAGAAGGCCGCCCGCCACGACCTTAGGCGCATCCCCGACACCAGCGCCCAGGGCACAACCTCCGGCGACTCCGTTGCCGTCGCCTCCTCCTCTTCCGGCCCACGACGCCTCCCCTGACCTCCTCTTTGGCGCCCTCCCCGACCCAGAAGGCCGCCCCGGGGCCCAAGGCCACAACATCCACCCGACAGGCCGCCTACAGCGAGGATCTTCTCAACGCCAAGTCCACTGAGGTGTGTTGCTTGTGCTCCTAACCTGCTCACCAAAATGTTTCCTCCAGCAACACTTAGGATACATTTCAAATCTAGCAGGAGTCAAACTCTGAAAACTTCATGTGTTCCAGATAGGGCCTGACCTTTGTAAGGTAGGCAGCTATGATTACCAATACACTTCTAAAAAGAGACCTATGAAAAGGTCGTGAGACATTATTCTTGAAAACATAGAAGATCATGTACCAATCGTTAAATCGCTCTAGAATAAGATATTGTTTTTACTGGCATAGGCTCAGATAGTAGTATTGAAAAATCTAACGAAGGTACCTTGTAACTTCAAAGCTTAACTGCAGTGAAGCTTTTACCACAAGAAGACATGTCACAAAAATCAAAATGAAAGACCTACAAAACAGTCTATAGTGTTGTCATTTATCAGGTCAGTATAAGTTGGATCAGCTGTAAGTGAACACGTACAGATGTTTTGTGCCTGTGGGAATCTATAACTCATGAGCAAACACTGCTTTTTCTTGAACGTCCTAGACTGATCAATGATGCCATTGGTACAACTGAGCCTATTTTTAGATTCGATTTGTTGCTACTAAATAACGCAAAAAACAAAAAAAAACAGTTTCAGGTTATTTTCCCCAATGTTAGCAATTGGCAATAGTACTATTTAGCAAGGGAAACTGATCGTGCATTTGACTTCAGTCTTTTTATGCACTATGTATCTTTTTATGCAACTTGTCTGGAATGCTCTTCAGCTCTTCGTACAACCCCTTCGAACAGGAAGATCAGGTTGTTAAGCAAGCTTTTTTATAGCCGAAGAAAGTTCTCCAAAGTTCTGACTCATAATCATAACAAAATAATCAATTTCAGTATATACCCTCTGCCTCTTTGATGGTGGTCGTTTAGTAGTTGAGGACTCTGCACCATTGTTGCCTGAGTGTATTGCGTCAGCACCAATTTATTCACTTGCCTAGATATGCAACAACACTGATGAGTACTTTTTTTCGTCTAAGCAGTCTGTCCTCCATCTACAATGTTCAAAAGAATACAAACCAAGAGAATTCATTGTTTCTATCATTAATATCTATATATATGACTACATCTACCTCAGCTTGATTTCCGGTCAGATAAATATTTTTGAGCTCTGTTGTATTGCTTGTTTTGTTGTTTATGCTAGGGAAGAAGGCTAGGGCTGAGGTGAGAATAGGGCATCCAGGTGGCCATTTAATTTTTTCTTTGTCTTGAGACTTTGTATTAAACCAAAAATGTCACATGCAATCATATGCTTATTGATGCCAAATTTTTATAGGCCAATTAAGGAGGTGAGCAGCCGTTAGTATAAGCTACCTATTTCCCAGGTTTGTTCAGATACTCCAGATATCAATTTTCTTTCCCTATAGTTACTTTGGATGTAAGACATCATATATATATATATATATATATATATATATATATATATATATATATATATATATATATATATATATTTCCATCTGTGACTGTTGTGTTAACTTTTAGATGTACAATATAGCGTATGAATCTTATGAGAATGTTTTTTTCTAATCCCCTGATGTGGAGTTATACCATTGTTTTTAATATACTAAAAGTAGTAGTCTCAGTGTGAAGTTTGGGCTTGGGATGACAGCTCTGGTCTTTGAAACGATTAAACGATCGTCTCTAGATACAAAACCACAAATTAATAGATGTACTGGTCTGCACTGGTCTGTCAGCTGCAGCTGGCACTTCCTATGGATAAGCTGCAGACACCAATGCAGTAGCCAACGGCTCTGCATAGGTGCAGATCAATGTAGGAGCTCTAATCTTACACTATTTTTTCCTACAAGAAGGAATTCTTAATCATTCTAGAAGAAAAAGAAATAAATTTCAAATTAATGGGTGCTGATTCTTGTTGTGCTTCATATGAGACCAGTGGTTAAATTGTGTTTAACTTTTTGGTAATATTTAAAAATATATATGTTATCTTTCATATTCATACTTTTCAACTAACTAATGGTTACCGTATGACTCCTGGATAACTAAATACTCCAAAAGGTACACTACATGCCATTGTGGGTTAATTCAATGGAAAATAGTGGCTTTCCTGCAGCATTGGATGACAAGACAAACACTACTAATGGAGGTAAACAAAATAAATCATCCTTTTACTATACACATTTCTAGCAGAACTCTCTACATATTACACCCTCATCCTTTACCTGATGAATTCAAGATTCAATCACTAAGAAAATGTACAGCCATAATTCAACGGGTTTCTACTGTCCTAAGTAAAGTCATGAAAGTATCATGCCCTTGGTGGAAAGATGATTTAATCCACTTTGACCATATAGTTGCAGATGCTGGCCATTTTGACTTAAAGTGGTAACTACTTTTACAATGGAACCTCCTCCTTTTATATTTTACTATATATATACAATAGTAACAATTTAATGCTTTCTCCGAAAGTCATCTGGTTATAATGTTCTACTTGCCATGTGTGAGTGGAATGGCAAAAGGATAGAAACACCCATTTCCACTGTGAGTATTCTTCTTTATACATAATTTCCTTTTTTATCACCTATTTACATTTTAACTATATATATGTATAAAAATCTGGTAGGATGCATATGAAGTGAGGAAGCACGTCTTGCTACAATTGCTCACATACACGGGGAACCAAAACCAGGCCAACATACCTTAAGGTGTACGAGATTATCTTCGACGTTATATTAATCTCACAAACAAAAAACAATGAATTGTCGCTTACTTTTCCTCTGTCTTGGTGAAGTCAATATCATCGTACTGGTTTTCTTTATTTCAAATAAATTAGTTTGAATTATGTGTTCTAATGTTAATTATTTGTGATGGCATGAGATTTTACATATATTTTATTTGTGTAGTTGTATGTCATGAGATGTTTTGTAAACCCGTAGCAACATGAATTTAGTTTAATATAATAGTCATTTTGTGCACTTTAAATAGATGATGGACATGAATTTAGTTTAATATAATAGTCATTTTGTGCATTTTCATTGGTCAAATAGGTTCAAAATATGTGGATTGAGCAATGTTTGTCTGACATATTTGATTGCTTCATTTAGTTTGTAATTTCAGAGACTTCTTGCCGATATAAAACATTATTTTAGCCGTATCACGGAAAGGTCTATATAGTAGAGTTTGTGAGCCTGCGGTGCCGTGCTCTTAGTGATTGTTAATTTCATAAACTTTGTCTTTTGGATTAAATGTTAGTTTAATGTCTTACAATATTGTTATATTATCGTGCGATCCGTGTGTTTTTAGTATAAAAGTTTAGTTGTTCCGTAGTAACGCACGGGGCATTTACATATTTACCACTATTACTACCACTATTACGGATGACATCTTACACTGTGTCACTGACATATGAGTTATTGACATGGTATTTCTTATACCACTCTCATCGCTATGATGGTAAATATGTAAATATTCCCGCTATCTAGTAACAAGTTAAAGGACCAAAATAGCTATGTGCCGTTTATTTTCTCTGCCGCTCTGTTTGCCACGTGCTCGCTCCAACGGATCGAGGCGCAATCCAGTGCCGCCTACGGGCCACGGCCCACCCGCAGACCCGCTCGTGTAGTCGTGTGGCTGCGGCCGCTGCCCATGTCCTTTTGCAAGCCCAGCGACTGCGTGAGAAAAAAAAAAATCATTGCGACGGTATCGCGCAACGGCACAAGAACCTGTGTACGGCACCGTTCGTATGCTGGATTGTGTGTACGGCATCGTTCGTATGCTGGATTGTTTCTGTGTTTCTTCTAATTGTAAGTTGTAACCACCACGTTGCCTGTGCTCTAAGATGTACTCCATCCATCCCAAAATAAATACACATCTCACTAGAAAGTTTGATTAAATATAGAAAAAAATCAATATTTATATTTGTATAAATAAGTTTATAGCATGAAAATATACTCCATAACCAATATAATGAAAACATTGCACATCATAGATATTAGTATATTTTTTATATATTTGGTCAAATTTAAAATTTTTGATTTAGCGATAAACGAGATGTGCATCTATTTTATGACCGACGACGAAGTATAAGATAGGCGGTGATTGAGCGGTGTCGCGCGCCAGAGCACCGTCACATAGAATTTTTTTTCCCAATGCCAGGCCTCCGCAACTTGTAAGCTGGCCAGTCGCCGCATCACGGACTTGGCCCATTTAGACACCAACTCACAGCAGTGTCAGCCAGCCCAATAGTATTGGACTAGGCCTACGCCTCTAGTCGTTGTGTAGGACTGAGAGGACTCCCTCTCTCCTGGACGGAGCCTGCTGCAGAGGTAGCAAAAGACATGGGACAACCTTGAATTGGCAACTTGCATCTGACACTTGAACGCAGATTCTTCGTTTTAAATCCATAATAGAGCCACCTCGTCCTATCAAGGCCAGCTAGTAATAGTTAGCTGCTATAAAAACTAGTTCAGTTAGATTCAAATAAATCAAGCTAATAGCTAACCGATCAACTAATCGATAGTTGGGCACTCATCTAACTTAGCCTAACAATTATCTCATTAATTAGGTTTAGGTATAGCTATTTGTCAGTTAATTGGCTGAAATGGCTACTGCATCAAATTAATTACGCGCTGTTCAGCTGGTATTTGGATGGACGTGGTCATCCAAGGCGGCAAGCTGTGTTAAGAATTAAGGGCTATTGCGTTATTGCCCCTATTTTGAACCACAATTGTGATTTTACCCCTATTTTCTTCCACTTTGTGTTTTTACCCCTGCTTTTCCAAAACGAAGGTTCAATTTAACCCTACTGCGTGAACAGCAGGTAACGGTGTTAAAAAAGTTGACAGATGACAAGTTTGCCCTTCCGAATATTACGTTTTTGCCCCTATTTCAAACCCCAATTGTGATTTTACCCCCATTTTCTTCTACTTTGTGTTTTTACCCCTATTTTTCCAAAACGAATGCTCCGTTTACCCCAATTCTTAACTCAGTTATCTACATCCGGATCAAAGCAATTAAAAATTAACAAAAGCCTTGTGAAAAGACAAACTTACCCTTATCTCTCGGTCGTCCCTCTCAACGCTAGCAGGCAGCGGGCGGCTGGGTGCGGCGGCAGTGGCGGAAGGGCAGCGTCGGGCCGTCGGGCGGGCGCGGCGAGCGGGCCCGTGTGGCCAGGCGAAGGAAGCGGCGCGGGCGCGCACGGCTTAGCCTGATGTGGGCGCGCAGCCAGGCACGCGGCTCTGCTTGGCGCGGGCGCGCGCGGCTTGGCCGGCGTCGTGAGCGCGCGTCTCGTGAAAGCAGCCGACCATGGAGCCGAAGACCCGCCTCTCTCTCTCAACTCTAGTGGATGGCTAGGTGCGGCGGCGGCGGAAGGCCAACAGCGGGCCCGTCCCCGTCACCGCACAACGCCCGACGGGCCCGCTGTTGGCCTTCCACCGCCGCCGCACCCAGCCATCCGCTAGAGTTAAGAGAGAGAGGCGGGTCTTTCGGCTCCATGGTCGGCTGCTTTCACAAGACGCTGAAAGCTCTAGTTTGGTTTTAGTGAATTGATGAAACCCTAAGTGCTAACCTATTTTATTAGGTGATCATGAGATAGGTAGCACACTCCAAGTGGTGAAGCAAATGAAGATCATAGCATGATGATGATGATGGCATGGTGATGATCAAGTGCTTCGACTTGGAAAGAAGAAAGAGAAAAACAAAAGGCTCAAGGCAAAGGTATAAGTTGTAGAAGCTATTTTGTTTTGTTGATCAAGACACTTAGAGAGTGTGATCATATTTAGGTTTGATAGTCGTACTATTAAGAGGGGTGAAACTCGTATCGGAATGCGGTTATCAAAGTGCCACTAGATGCTCTAACTCATTGCATATGCATTTAGGATCTAGTGGAATGCTAACACCCTTGAAAATGTTTGTGAAAATATGCTAACACATGTGCACAAGGTGATACACTTGGTGGTTGGCACATTTGAGCAAGGGTGAAGAAGATAGACGTGAAGAGGAGTTAGTCTCGCTGGTTACAAAGTGACCGAACGCTGGTCTCAGAAGAACCAACGCGTTCGGTCAGTTGTAACAGCGAAGACGCTGGCGTCGGTCAAACGACCGGACGCTGAGTCGCTCAGCGACCGGACGCTGGAAGGCTGTGTCCGGTCGTGTTGACTAACAGCGCAGTATGAAGTCAACAAGTGATCGGACGCTGGCAAGGTCCGGTCAAGCATGACCGGACGCACCCGGTCGGCAAAATACATTTCTGGAACCTTACTGAAAATGACCGGACGCTGGAGGCTCAAAGTCCGGTCAGTTGTAGCGGAGTGTCCGGTCAACAGATGTCCGTTGAGATCAGACGACTCCTGTTAAACGCAGTGTGACACGTGGCTGATATCGGGCGACCGGACACTGGGTCCAGAGTCCGGTCAATATGACCGGAGCGTCCGGTCACCCCGCGCTGTACCTAGTGAAGGGGTACAATGACTCTATTTCGTGGGGGTTTCTATTTAAGCCCCATGGCCGGCTCAAGCTCACTCTCTTGGCCATTTGCATTGACATAGCAACATTATGAGCTTAGCCAAAGCCCTCCCACTCATCTCCATAATTGATTCATCATCTTTGTGAGATTGGGAGAGAATCCAAGTGCATTGCTTGAGTGTTTGCATCTAGAGGCACTTGGTGTTCGTGTTTCGCTGCAGGATTCACTTGTTACTCTTGGTGGTTGCCGCCACCTAGACGGCTTGGAGCAGCGAGGATCGTCGAGCGGAGAGTGGTGATTGTCTCCGGCTCCGATCGTGGTAATTGTGAGGGGTTCTTGACCTTTCCCCGGTGGAGCGCCAAAAGGTACTCTAGTGAATTGCTTGTGGCTTGTGTGATCCTCATCTTGTGTTGGTTGTGCGGCACCCTATTGAGAGTTTGGCGTGTGATGCCAATTAGCGCGTGAACCTCCAAGTGAGTGTATCGCCACAACGAGGAGTAGCTTACCGACAAGTAAGTGAACCTCGGTAAAAAATCGTTGTGTTCATCCTTTGATTCCGAGGTGATTGGTCTTCATTGTTATTCACTCTTGTGATTGATTGGCTCCTTCATCTACATGGCGGTATAACTTTCTTGATCACTATCTTTATATTACCGCAAACTAGTTGTCAAGCTCTTTAGTGTAGTTAGTTGTGAGAGCTTGCTTGCTTGGTTGGTGTGGCTCTTTAGTTAGCCTTTGAGAGCACACTAACATAAGGTAATATCATAGCTATTGTGTGAATAGATTCTATCTAAACTAGAATTGTGGTAGGTGGTTTGCATTTTGAGTAGGCTAGCGCAACACTTGCTTCGCCTCATAATTGTCTAACCCTTTTGTTAAGTGTTGTTGTAAAATTTTTTATTAGGCTATTCACCCCCTCTAGCCATTAGGACCTTTCAGACGCGCGCTCGCGACGTCGGCCAAGCCGCGCGCGCCCGCGCCAAGCAGAGCTGCGTGCCTGGCTGCTCGCCCATGTCAGGCTAAGCCGCGCGCGCCCGCGCCGCTTCCTCCGCCTAGCCGCACGCGCCCGCCCGATGGCCCGACGCTGCCCTTCCGCTGCCACCGCCGCCGCACCCAGCCGCCCGCTGCCTGCTAGCGTTGAAAGAGACGACCCTGAGAGAGACAACTGAGAGATAAGGGGTAAGTTTGTCTTTTCACAGGGCTTTTATTAATTTTTAATTGCTTTGATCCGGATGTAGATAACTGAGTTAAGAATTGAGGTAAACGGAGTCTTTATTTTGGAAAAGTAGGGGTAAAACACAAAGTGAAAGAAAATAGGGGTAAAATCACAATTGGAGTTTGAAATAGGGGAAAAAACGCAATATTCGGAAGGGCAAACTCGTTATCTGTCAACTTTTTTAACACCGTTACCTGCCGTTCACGGAGTAAAGGTAAACTGAACCTTCGTTTTGAAAAAACAGGGGTAATAACACAAAGCGAAAGAAAATAAGAGTAAAATCATAATTAGGATTCAAAATAGTAACCAGAACGCAATAACCCGTGAGAATTAAGATACGTACATGGCGAGCGAGCGAGCAGCTGTTTTTGACTCTGCGTTAGATTATCACGGATCGATTGTCACGACCTACGGCAGCAGATACAGCGACCTCTCAAGCCCTCGACACGGTACAAACCCGCGTGGTTAAATACGCACCCCGCCCGCGCGGTCCATCCACCACACGAGTTCACGGCACGAAGAGCTGAGAGCAGCCACGCAGCAGAGCGCGCGCGGGCTCTCTCCGATCCGGCAGGACACTCACTACTAGTCTGTCTACTAGTACTACCACAGTACCACTCCGCAGCGGAAGGTAAAGGCGTGTGGGCGTCGCCATGGCCAACAACGCCTTTGGCGTGCAGGGGAACGCGGCGGACGGCGCGTGGTCCTCCGGCCTCTGCGACTGCTTCGACGACGTCGGCGGCTGTAAGTCGTCGTCGTTCAACTTCAACCCAACATTATTCCTATTCGCGAGCTTGGCCGAGACAGAGCTCTCTCTGATGCGCGAGATCGATCGTTCGTGCAGGCTGCCTGACGTTCTTCTGCCCGTGCGTCACCTTCGGGAGGATCGCCCACATCGTCGACCAGGGATCCACCTGTACGTATCGAAGTCGAACGAAGCTAGCTACTCTGAACAATTAACGAACTTAACTAATCCTCCGGCCGGCCGGCCGGTTGCTTCCTTCTTATAATTTTATAATATCTGACGCAGCGTGCTGCGTGGGCGAATCGCTGTACACGCTGCTGACGGCGGTGACGGGGCTGGGCGCCTGCGTCTACTCCTGCATCTACCGCTCCAGGCTGCGGTCGCAGTACGGGCTCACGGAGCAGCCCTGCGCCGACTGCTGCGTCCACCTCTGCTGCGAGGCCTGCGCGCTCTGCCAGGAGTACCGCGAGCTCAAGGCCCGCGGCTTCGACATATCCGCCGGTACGTACGTGCGTGCGTTGGCAGCTAGTACGTACTATGGTAGTGAGGACTAAGGTTGACGACGTACTACTACGCGTCACGACGTATGGTAGCTATCGCACGCCAACGCGCGCCGCCCGTAGCGGCGTGGTGGACGGGTTTGGTCACTTTTTTGTTTCCGACTGCTCGGGAAGGACGACTCTTATATATGTGCATCAGTTTCTGGTTTTGCGTCAGGGTTGCTTCTGCTGATGAGGTGTCTCTGTTTCTCTCGCATGCACGCAGGATGGCAAGACAACATGGAGAGGATGGGGAAAGGCGCCGCGACCGCCCCGCCGCAGCCGAACCCGGGGATGTCGCGTTAGTGCGACATAACTGAGTATATATATACGCGCGGGTGCCAGATAAGTACGTATGTACCTGCGTACCTGGCCATCCATGTCAAGCTGCCGACCTCTATGTCTACATCGACCTTGTCGTTGCGTTTATTGCTTCAAGCCATGCATTTTGGTGGTGCAATAATCGTTCGCGGTCCCTATATTTATACATTACTAGCAAATATGCCCGTGCGTTGCAACGGGAGGAAAAAATGTTATCAAATGTAACTCCAACACAACAGATGTACGTATAATTGAAGAGCCAAATTGGGGAAGTACTTCTTGATAAGGAATAAAATTCCTATGACGTGTATGTCTCAATTCAGTAGGAAGCTTTTCTAAGACACATACGAGCATTTTGAGCATCGAAGACATGATACTCCACTAAATAAACTTACTTCATGACTTCATTATATCCATCCAGCATTTACTGATTGTTCGTGCAGAAGTAGCAGCCTAAGAAAATCAAAGCATGCCCATCCAATATGGCCCAACTGATAACAGTAAAATATCAGTATAACCATTGCTAAATATTTATATTGAACAAAGCTAAGCTACAACATTTGTTTCTACCAAAACAACAAACTATAAGCAGATATAGTTAAGGGAGTCCTGTTGCAAAAGGGATTATAATTGCTTAAAATTTCATAAGTTACATCACATATCAAATATATACGTATATCACCTCTAGAAAAAAAGAGACAGAAAGATGAGTTTGAAATGGCCCGAAATTTATATATCACAGTCGCTTTCTCCTGAATCTTTTGTGACTCCTCCATGACCATGAAAGCAACAAATCACAAGTGCAATCCCAAGCTTTCTCCGGAAGGATGATCTGCCAAGTATGCTTGGGTCAAGAAACAACATTACTTGAATTTCAGGCAAACAATTAGCAGAATATTTCCTCCCAAACATACATCATATTGCATACTACCGACGGTGCTATACTGCCTGACAAGAAAGGTGCGAAGAGAAAGCTCACCATGCCCGAGCTTCATGCAAATGTTTAGATAAGAAGCTCTTGCATATATAGCCACAGACAACCAACAAAAGGCTCCAAACTTCTTGACTGGTTTGCCGTGATGATCAAAACCCAGACTTGGTAGAAGTAATCCAGACTGAATAGCATTCTTAGGCTAACCTGTCTTGTAAGTAGGAGTTGTACTCACGCATGGTTTGAATAGCAATCAGCTAATCACTAGAGGTTCAATCTATACGACCAAGGGATTCCTTAGAGGGATGCATAGACAGAACTTGAGGAAGAATATGTTAAGCTCCACGGTCATGAAGACAACACATAGGAACAGGACTTGATGAACCACAGTGGCTCCATGAAAGGGCACCACTGATCTTTATCCCATTATGCAGCAGCGAACTGGCTCAAGGACCTGTTCACCTGCAAGCCAAATGGAGTAAAAGCCAGTCTTCACAAATAAAACTAATTAGTACAGGAAAAGCTACAGACCAAATGAGCTGTTATCCTATTCCTTTAACAATAAACAAAAAAGTGTTTCATCAGAAAATTTAACTAACTGGTAATAATAAATAAGATTATAATGAGCAAAACCATATCACGTAGAGGCTGAGTTTGCATACTCCAGTTGCTTGGCCAAGAGACGCTTAGACAAATTTCTCTTCATCCCGTATGTGTGCAGGGACATCTTTCTCTGAAGATACAGTGGTAGATTGATTGGTAAATTCAACTTACAAACTGAATATGTGAATAACCAGATAAATGTATGAAACTTAAAAGAACATATATCAAAGCAACCAAGCAATATTTCTTACCTGAAGAAGCGTGAGCTGTGCGAACAGCATGGTGGCCTTTGTCTGCAGCATTCATAAAATTATATGAATCCAGTTCATTCACGAAACTGCAAAGAATCATCTTCTCCAGATCACAAAGGTAATATAGTATATTGTAATCACACAGCAAAATCTGTAATCCCCAAATATTTCTCTTTATAAAGTTACAGTAACTTTTTTGACAAGCAACACTTACAGAATATTGACGGTAAAGTCACTTCCCATAGCCAATGAGGCAGTTCTCAATAAGCATATAGAACCTGGAGACCTAAACATGATAAAAAATAGAAAAGGAAAACCATCTGATCTATAGAACCCAACATCATAATTTTTTTTTGACAGGTATATGCTGTGACAAATATAGTCAAGTGATATTACCTATTTGCATGTGGAAACACTGTAGTTAATACCAGGCCCTTCCCAAAATTTCCCTCTAAAATGAAAAGTTCACGTGGTACGCACATGTATATGGATCAGAAAATAGATAATTACTTCGAGCTAAATTGGTAGCCTGCAAACTGAAAACAGAATGGACAACCTGCATTAACAGTTTTCGCCTCTGAGAAACAAATCAATTAGGACATAAATTTGACCAATAATTGTTTCTAAGCAAAGAGAACAATACCAACAACACAAATTCATCCAGTTAATCACCTTTATAGGAATCTCAGAGACTCAGACCCCTCTGAAGTCCAAAGCAGGGGGATGGAAGCGGATGCCAGGCAACACAGCAGTGGGCACCATGACCTCGAGGCTGCCAATTTGGAAACTACCACAGGAAGCCTAATAATTTTGGAAAATGGGGAAGAATCTGTAACCTGTGCTTTCTGAAGAAAATGAGAAAGAAAGTTACATACATGATTGTGGAGGAGGTTACGCAACCTTGTTTTTCAGATCCAAACTGAAACATTCTGCATGTGAGTTCCAGATCTCAGTGTCAAGCCATTTCTAAGCACCCATGCTGACAAGCATGCTGCCTCCATACTTGCACAAGTAAAGGAGCGTCTGATCAAGGAATAACAGCTTACTTGCATGGAACCTATAATGGATGTCTAAATTTATCAAATCCTCAGTATACTCCTATATGCTAAAATCTTCAAAAATTCTCAAGAACTACTCTTTCAGCAGAAAGTCAGAAGAATAAGTGAAGATGAAATAGCCACACCAAGAAGCAAACCTTGCTTGATCCGCTTTTGTTCTTGTCCAGCTCGGCGAGAACAGGATTCAAACGCAAGATGAGGAACTTCTGAACTTGTTCAGCTCGGCGAGATCCGGATTGGAAGCCTGAGAAAACAGGATATCCCAATGACACATTTTTCAACCGAGATCTCTATAATGTATAAATAGGAAAAAAAAAGTGAAGGTGCTTGTGTCGAACTTGAGTTCATGTAGAACTTACCATGGATTTTTTTCCCGATCTGAGCTGGTGTCCCGATCGATTTTTTTCCGATCAGAACTGGTGTCCCGATCCGAGTGGGTGTCTTCGTTCGATTGGATTCTGATTCCGGCTCGCAACGCCTAGCTGGCTGGCTCCTCTGTGGCAGCACCTTCGAGCCGCGCCACCCCGCCTCGCAGGCCCGGCCGCCGCCGCTGGCGGCTTCCCGGCTGGCTGTCGCCCAGCCGAGACGGACGCCCAACCGAGACGCCTGCCCCGCCCGCCCAAGCCTCCTCCAGCCCAGCGTGCCGTCTGCCGCATTCGCCGCCGGCGGCCACCTCCATTCTTCCTCGCCTGGAGCTCCTCGTCCCTGCTGAGGTTGCGCTTGCGCCTCCGATCCTGCCCTGGACGAGAGGAGCAGCAATCTCGTCCCTGCGCACGGCCGGGAGAAGCAGCAGCGCTGCGCGACGTGAGCAGCGGCGGCGCGGGAGGGAAGCGATGCGGTGGCGGCGTGTGGAGACGAACCTTTTTTTTTAATCCGAGCGACGTAAGGTAATCCCGTGAGCGTGAGGTGCGCTGCATGCGAGCGAGCGGGCCGGATTGAAGCGAGAGTGGATCGGTACGGTTGGGCCAAATTGCATGGGCTGGACGAAAAAAAAGCTAGAAATTTTGCCTTTTAATCATTAGGGATAGATCAAGATCTGTTTGCTTTCTATAGATATAGAAAAGAAGAGGCCAAGTGCATTTGGTACAGAATCTATTATCTATGTATGGTATTTTTATTCCCCCGAGGAATAAGAAGTATGTTCATATGGACAAGTTTTCACTTCCTTTTAATAATAATAACATCATTAGTTGTGCAGCTACACGAATTTTGCTTGACGCCTACACGAATTGTTTGCTTATCCATTCTTTTGCAGCTGCTGCAACAGCTTTAGCTGCAAATCTCCTCACACATAAATGTATGATCAGCCGCGGCTGCGAAGTAGCTGTAAGGAACAGGCTTTCGAAAATTTTAAACATATGGGCTGTTTCGTTGTTGCCTTCAAGCTTCAACAAGTCAAGCCAATCTTAACCAACCTACTAAATTTGGCGGCAGTTTTGTTTCTAGGCCAAAGTTTGGTCGGTCCAAAGTGGCCCACGCCAAGAGACGTTTGATCCCCAATACTAAACTTTACTCTCTATCACATCAGATGTTTAGATGCCAATTAAAAAAATCAAATATGAGCAAATTATAAAACTAATTGCATATATAAGTTGTGGCTAATTCATAAGACAAATCTATTAAGCCTAATTAATACATGATTTGACAACATGGTAAAGCATAGCGCGTTTAAATCATAAAATAAATCTAGGAAAATGTGAGCACTCGTGCCAAGTCGAAGATTTGAACCCGGATGAACAGGTTTCACCACAAAGAGCCTAACCAACTGATCTATGATCAGTTCGCAAAACATGTTCTAATCTCACATGACAAAATCCCACATGACTATATTTTAATATAAAAAGAATGATATCTGAACCCTGCATCTCATACTTGATACTCGTAAGCATAATAAAATGAGGTACGACTGCCAACCAAACGGTAGTTTTCTCAACACTGATATTGTTTTTGGCTTAGCCACCATCCAAACAAGTTTAATATGACCAAAATTTGGTGATACTCTGATATCGTGGCCAAATTTTGGGCATGTTTGACTGGCTTCCCAAATTTACCAAGTCAATGATTTGGCAACCAAAAATTGTCAAAAAATAGGCAAAAATATTTGCCACAGATTTAACAAGATAAATATAAGGTATTGGTAACTTTTGATAACCAATCAAATAGAGGCTAAAAATTTATCTTGCCCAAATTTTGGCAACTAAAAATTAGCTACCAACCTTGGCTAGTTAGGACTTGTATCTAACAAACCCATCAGTAGCTAACATTTATCATGAACTCATGTCTTGGTGAGAGAAACTTGGCGGCACCAAAGAGTTTCTGACCTTGAGACGTTAAAGACTAAGAGTCTAAGACCATGCAAATCATGGTTTTTTTTCGGGCTTGCTAGCGCCCGGACGTCCGATCCGGGAACTAGCGTCCGGACGTCCAATCCGGGCATTAGCGTCCGAACAGTGCCCGCACAGGGAGCGAGAGCGCCTAGCGCATCGGGCTCATAGCGAGCGCACCAGTTGTGGGCTCGCGCCATCCCGGATGTCGTCCGCGCCGGCTCAGACGTCGTCAGCCGCTTCCCACGCGAAACCCATGTGCAACACCGATCTACCTTTGAAACATACGGATGCAACAGTTGCAACATAGAAAAGAAGACAGATGAAACACTTGAAACAAGTGTCTGAAACACTTCCAAAAACGCCTGAAAAACATTTGAAAACCATTGCAAACATATGCAACATTCAGATGAAACACTTGCAAACTTACGTATGAAACACCTAAAAACACTTGAAACATATGTTTGCAACATGCATGTATATGCAACATCTAGATCTACTTTTGCAACATCCAGATAAAACACTTGCAATATATGTTTGGAACAGATGAAACATACGTGAATATGTGCAACATCCCGATCTACTTTTGCAGCATCGATATACGATACTTGCAATATACCTCTGAAACATTTGGAACATTTAAAACATACTCTTGCAACATGCGGTGTTCACCATTCTTCTTTCCGCACAACACAACACAGAGGGTGGAATGGCCGATTCTGGAAATCTGCATCCCAACCACTGTCATCGTAGCCACTGCTGGGCAAGTCACCCCTGCTGGGGGAGTCGCCCCTACCCGATCTCGTACGCATCTGCTAGAGACCATCACCGTGGGAAGCAGCGAACCGGGCGCCATAGAGCGAGAGAGGGGAAGGTTGATTGGTCACCGCTCCTAGCTCGAGCTGTCGCCAGAGAGGGACGGAAGCAGACGGGGCGTGATGCAGAATGGAAACCACACACATCAGTTAGTGAACACGGTGGAGAGGAAAGAAGCGACGTGGTGGTGCTCAAGTGTCGTGGGGAGGAAGAATGAAGGCAGGCGGGGTCGCCGTGGACCATGCCACGGTGACAAGGAGAACTCGATGAGTGGAGAGTATAGTTTGGTCTTGTTTCTGGAGTAGATTGGCTGAACGATTCCCAGCTAAGCAAGCACAGTGGAATGATGGGCCATTTAGGTTGGCGTCGCGGCCCACCAACAGAGGCGTTCGAACGACGGACGCCTAGCCTATGCATTTCCTTTTTTTGTATGCTTATCCCAATTGTCACTGTCGGGTCCATAATTCTAGGGTCCTCTGCGCATCATGTATCAGTCTCTGGATCAGTAGCTGATACACACAACTCAACAAGATTGATATAAAAAACCATACTTTTATTGCTAATGGGGAAAACATGGTACATGGTTCGGGTTCACATGGCTTGGGCCACTGGCCTTATATCGTATATCAGAGTTTTAAGACAACGGTCCTATGTCAACGTGGCTCCATTCCTACATGCAGCTTGGAGTGTGGATGTAACCCTAGCCTTGATCCTTAAGCGTACTCCTACATCTTAACCGTCGTGGTCCTAGCACAACTTTCTCGTACAACTCCATCTTCAAGTATACTATGGGTATCCTATCCTCGCGTAGCTCTAGAAGTTCCATTCTGGTTTGTCCTCTTGTAGCTTAACTCCTAAAAACGTAGAATGGAGGGGGTTGAGTAAATAAAGTACTCAACAAGCCCTAAACTTTGGGTGGAGGAAGGTGGAAGGGGAGGGCTATATGGTGGAGGTGGGTTATGGTGGTGGAGGTGGTTAAGGTAAAAGTGATAGGGTGAAGTAATTATAATTATAGGTTGGACCCTGGCGGAGTATTACCATTCTCACCAGTTTCGATGTTCATTATAATTCACCAAATTAGTAAAGTGCGTCTTACCAGGTTATCACAGTTGTAGAAGTCTAATCATAGTATCCCATCCTAGCATCTGTCCATTCCAAGGACGTGGCTATTCGAATAGATTCAATAAACTCTACAGAGGTGTACAAATTTCCCCACATGATAGGCATAGTCAACACCAGGGCCAGTGGCACGACAAGCCTAACGAGACCTCGTACCCGAAGGGACGCATCCTTAGATTTCCATATAACTCTACCACGGCTTCTCAAGGGCTAGAAAACACATTAATCTCGGGAGGATACCAAACCATCCCACCTCATAATCCTGGATGACACCACGTCATCCCATCATATAATCTCAGACAACACCGAATCATCCCAACATAATAGCGCCGATGATACCAAATCATCAAAATAAACAATAATAATACGGGCTCGAACACGGCCAAGTCAAGGGGCTTAACGTGGAGGATCACATAGCAGCCATGCCAACCGGACCATGGAAGATCACATAACATCCAAGTCTGCTCCTAATATTTCGCTGCCAACACCGGCCTCCTAATAGAAATTATACTTCTATCTAACGAGGGAGAGGGGAGCAACATGGTCACTTGCATGTGGGGTCCACTGGCAAGGTGGCCTGCCCTCATTGGCCGAGGGGGCATGGTTGGGGCGTCGGCATTGGATGCCTTGGACCGCGTTAGTTGTTCCTCATCCCTTTCCGTGCACCACAAGCGAGAGAGAGAAAAGAGAGGGAGGGCGGAAGAGAGAGAAAGAGAAAGAGGGCAAGGCAGAGGCAGAGCAGCAGCAGAGAGAGGGAGGGGCATCTCGCCAACGTCGGCAGGTAGACGGAGTGAGAAAGCAGGCGGGATGGGCGGAGCAGAGGGCGTTGTAGTTCGACGGTGCGAAGGCGGTGGCCGAGGAGTGGGCAACTCTGGTACTGGGCGGCGAGAGCGTGAAAGGAGAAGGCAAGGGCATAGAGTAGAGCACGACGCAGAGCAGAGGGAAAGGGAGCAGAGATGGAGGGAGCGAGATAGCAGAGGGGGAGGTAGGGCAGCGGGAGGCCGGTAGCGTGGCTCTAACGCGGAGGGACTCCGGCGAGGTCGAGTAGCAGAGCGAGCATGGCTTCCTTTGCTCTTCTTCCTCAGACACCAGAACCAACAGAGGGAGAAGTTGAGCTCGGGCAGGAGGGAGAGGAAAGACTGGCGCCCGAGCTTGGTGCTCATCGGCAGCCATGGCCGACCCCTTTTATAGCCGGGCGAAGGCGGTTCGTCGGCAAATATCTCCAGCGTCGGTCCCATCCACTTGCTCGGCTGGACGACGGAAATCACAGAGCGGATGCGATCTAACGCGAAAGACGACGACACAGAGAGGCGGTTCGTGGCAGAAATATCTTCGCGGTGTTCCTCATGTGCTCGCGACGAGAACATCGGTAGTGACGCGGCAACACGGAGACGACGCGGTGTCGTGGCGCTGAGGGGCTGCTACCAAGTTGGGCCGAGGGCGCTAGGCCGCTGGTGGGCTGAGCCCGTGCAGGGTGAGAGAGTACATAGTGGTGAGCTTTTCTTTCCTTTTTGTAAATAAAATCATAGATGATGTAATTGCTAGTTACTAGAAAATTAAAGAATGTAACACTAGTATTCATGATGTATCTCCTAAATATTACATATATTCTTTTATAACTATGATAGAATTTAAAAGTAATGATTTCATATTTCCAGACTTTCTAATGTATATTAACTAAATGTAATTTGAGACAGAACTATTGGTAAGGGAAATTAATTCGATAAGTTTATAATGAAACAACTTTTATATTACCTTGATAATTAAGAAGAGAACATTGGAAAGGAAAAACTAAACCTATAATTTAATAATGCGGCGGCCTAGATAATTAAGCAAAGTAACAAAATATTATCAATACATATGATATATTATATACCTCTATAAGAGAAAAGGGTTTTAAATAATTCAAGAATGAAATTGGAAATTAAGGGAAGTTATTTTGGTGCCGCAGCTAAATTCCAGAAAAGCAAACATTCAAGCAAGCATTCATTCAAACATGAAAGGATCAAGATGGGGTGAATTGGGCTAATTGTAAATTTTTTGCAATAATTATGCCCTACACTTAGCCCATTTCACCTCTTATGTCTAAAATGTGTTTCTATTATTCTCTGGTACAAAAGTTTTGCACTCTAGGTTCTAATCCTACTCTAGCATGGCAATTCTAGGAATGTAAAGACATGAAATAAATTTATCAAATGTAAATGCTCAAAGTAAAGAGAGGAAAAAGGAACACGACGATATTTTCTTGAGGTATCGGAGAGTCGCCACTCCCCACTAGTCCTCGTTGGAGCACACGCACAAGGGTGTAGCTCCCCCTTGATCCGCGCAAGGATCAAGTGCTCTCTACGAGCTGATTCTTTGACACTCCATCGTGGTGAATCGCCCACAACCGCTCACAAGGTGACTTGGGCCATCCACAAGCTCCATAATCAAGTGCTAGGTTTGACAAGTGTGCACCACACCTAACCCACTAGACTCACCTAGGTCAAGCTACTAGTTTATACCCCCCTTAATAGTATGGCCAAAGGAAAACAAAGTCCTAAACTACTCTAAGTGTCTCTCCAACACCAAACGACACTTAGAAGTAGTCCGTGCTTTACCTTGTCGTCCATCCTTTGAAAACTGAAACGATTTCCATCGACAGGGGCATGACAACCATGATTGTCCAATCAATTTCCATTACCATGACCTAACTCAAATTGCCTCTGCAAAACACATATTAGTTATAGTAATCTCGTGTCGTCATTAATCACCAAAACCCAACTGGGGCCTAGATGCTTTCAATCTTCCCCTTTTTGGTGATTGATGACAACACAACCTCGAGTATGTAAAAGGGATGAGTGAGGTTTTCAACATGCTTGGTTCACATAAGCTTTTGAGAATAAGAACAAAGGAGTTAGGCATGCTTATATGACTCAAGCTAATATGGTGTACTCAAAAGATATGAATTAAGCATGAGTACATGAAGTAAAGCTCATTTGAATCGGAGTAAAACGCAGAAGCAAAGCCAATGAGCATAACCAAGTGACATGACATATATAAAACAATGTAGAGAGCACACATGTCACATAAGTCTCACCATCACATGTATAAAATACAATGCATGAAAGTAAACGTGAATGCATGAAGTATCACACATGAAAGACCAAAAGAATCGTGTCCATCTCACACACTCCCCCTAAATCTAACATACTCGGTCCCTCTCCCCCTTTGGCATCAAGCACCAAAACCTAAAGGTCGAACGGCGGGACAGGAGCAGTCGAGTCGGGCGCTGAGGTACGGTGAGAGACCTAGAACTGAGCTGCATCATCCTCTGACCCTGAACTCTAAGGGGTCTGACCCTCTGTAGCTAGAAGTGAAGGTGAAGCGGTCTGGGTCTAGTCAGTAACTGGCATGGCCTATGACTCTGCAGGTGTCACTATAGGAAGGGGAGCCACATCTGCCGCTATCGTTGTCGCTGAAGCCTCAAGTGTAGGACTGACTGTCTGAGGTGGCTTGGATGATGCAACAGACGACGGAATTGTCTCGGTAGTCCTAGTAACTGGAGCAGCTGTGGTAGGACCCGAGACTCAGAACACTGGAGGTGTAGATTGCCCTATAAGCTCACTGAAGGTAGCGCCGAGACTCCTAGAGACTAGGGTGTCCATCACTAACGCTGAAAAAGTTTGAGTCGGAGTGAATCCCGTAACAATAGGAGTAAAGTGTGGACCCTGAGCTATCCCTGGTGACGCAAACCACTGAGACACCTGCTTTGTGGGTGAGGCAAACTAAGGAGCTGGCTGTCTCTGACTCGAAAGCCCACTGGGCTGTATAGCTAGAGTCACTGGAGTGGTGGTGGCAGGCTGGCCTATCTAAAATGTAGACTGCTGAGGATCAACCCCGATAGTAGTGAATACATGCTACATGAAACCGAGTAACTGCTGCTGAATCATTAGCTGATGCTGCTGCATGGCCCGCTGATGCCGCTAAAACTCATCCTGTTGTACCTGAACCTAAGCAAGTGCAACTGCGGTCTCCTGTGCCTAGTGTGCCTGGTCCTGCCTCATCCGCTCAAGTACAGCTAGAAGTGCCGGGTCTATCTGCGGTGGTTATGGTGGAGCTGAGCTGGAGCCACTAGCCTCTCTGTCGTGTGGACGAGGTGCCATCTACGGAATCGGCTGATAGTCATCATCTGAGCTATCACTCGGGTCGCTCTCAACCTCATCTTCCTATTGTGCATCAAGCTCCTCCTCCTCTGTCTCTGCGATGCCTCTAATGATCTCATCCTGCTGAGCTGCTATCTCTGGTACCTCTAGGCGATGACTCGGCTGGCGAGGTGTCCACGCACAACTTTGACATAGCATCTGGCTCATGTCATACTGTGGAAACTCAGTAATAGCACTTGTCCACTCTGCCATTGTCTCTAGGGACTTGTGTGAAACTGCTTTTTAGAGTAAGAAGTGATCCAATGAGCATAAGGCAGCTGATAGTGACCTCTGAAGCCCTCTGCTAGTGTGTCCTCCATCTCTAAGAGCATCACATCCCAAATATCAAAGACAGTCTGAGACACCAGGTAATGCACTAGCCACAACTGAATTCAAGTCAGGCCCTCGTGGTAGCCCATCCTCGGAAGCAGAGTCCTCCTCATAATAGCATCAAGGAGCTGAGCTATAGGTGTAAGGTCATGTGGTGTCCTGCTCGACCCCTCGCTAAATGGCTCTATGAAGCATGGTCTGACAAGATCTGTAGGTGGCACAAGTCCACCGTGAGGGCGTCTCGGAGGCTCTGTCTGTCCATAGCATGTCTCATGAAGATGAATAGGTGACTCTGGAATCCTCAGTATCTCTCTGACCCTCGAGCTCTGGAGCCGGTAGTCATGCCATCGGAAAGCAAAATGAATAAACCTATGTCTCGGGTCAATCCACAAGGAGGAGTAGAACTCACGGACCCAAGATGGAACATACCGACCAGTCCATCCAAGGAGATCAGACAAGCCTGGCAGATAAGTAAGGTGAGGATGGATCTGCTCGCCTGCAGCTGCAACTAGAGACTCTAAGGAGCAGACCCGCTGAGATTTGAGAGCAACATCGCTATTGAGATATGCACTATAGAAGTCCTCCTGTAACATAGTTTATAAGTGCTCTGAGGCACTCTCATCCTGCCTCAGCGAAAACCAATCCTCAAACTATACAAACCATAGCTGTTGCACCTGTCTGGCTGTGGCTGCCCTCAGGTCAAGGTGAACCACCAGAGGCGGACCCTGTGGTCTAGGAGGTGGACGAGAGCCCCACCTCTGTGTCTGAGGCCTCAGTGACACCTGAGTGCATGTGCGACTAGAGCGTCGAAGCTGTGGTTATGCTGCCTGCTCTGTCTCCTCAACCTGCTCTCCCTACGGAGCGTGCTTTGTCTGCTCTGCCAACTATGTCTACTACTCAGTCACCCCCTGAGTCTGACTCTCCTCTAAAGAGACACGCCGTCCTTTAAGCATGATGGTTCTGAGTGGACTACCAAGACTAGCCTCAATCCTCTCGATGGCGGCCCTCTGAGCTAGTGATAACTGATCGCCTATATGAATGCCACTGTCAGGTCCACCTATCTTGGCTCGCTCTATGGCGGCTGCCACTGCTGCTACTCTCTCTATCTCAACATCATCTCTCTTGTGCTTCTTCTTTGTAGTCTTTTTCGCCTTTCCTTTTTGCTAAGCAGTTAGGCGAGGTAGAGGTGTTGGATCCTCATCACCGGGACCACCCCTGATGTTCTTGCAATGAGCCATCTCTGAAGCTGACAAGAATCACTACCACTGATAAGCAACAACTGCCAACTGACACTCATGAGGCTTGTCCTCAATCCATACTCGCAGGCTTGGTTCAAAATGGCAACGGGTACCCGAAACCCGAGTACCCGACGGGTTTTACCCTATAAGGAGGCGGGTATGGAAGACATTTTGCACCCGTGGGTACGTTATTGGACAAATTCTTGTACCCATTGGGTATGCGGGTACGGGTGTGGGTGTATACTACCCATACCCGCATACCCGCGGGTAAAAAAACCCGCATAAATAATATCCAACCTCTGCAATTTTAGCCCATATAAGCATATAGCCCATATTTGGCCCATATAAGCATATGAGTATATATATTCCAGAACTCCCTCAAACCCTAATCCACATATAAGCATATTTGGAATGAACTAATGAGGCATCTGATCTATTTCAACTAGCTTGACCTGGATATATTTCTGTTTTGCTGCTCTATTGTTGATTTGTTTTGCTATAAGCTATTATATTTTGGTGTGTGAACTCAGGTATATTGTTGGGTGCGGGTTACCCGTCGGGTGCGGGTATGGAATGAATTTTCTACCCGCCTGCGGGTACGGGTAACCCGACGGGTAAGATTTTGATCTGGTGGGTGCGGGTAGGGGTGGCCAGTACCCATCGGGTACGTACCCATTGCCATTTTGAGGCTTGGCCCCAAGTAAATCTATCAACTGCCCAACTGCCAAGTAGACTCACTGCCCGAACTAACTGCATGATAGAATAGGAAGTGTATATATAAGTAATTTTATATACTAGGGAAGCGAATGACCTAATGGAAAGCAAGCAGTAGAAAAGTAATGAGCGAATATGGCTTGCTACCTTAGAACAATCCCAAGACGTGCGAAGGGATAAGTTGTCGATCATAGGGACACCACACGGGAACGACAATGGCACCTTAGGGCTAGGGTTGGTGCCGCGAAGCAGTCCGGTGACCGAGGAGGCACGGCACTGGGAAACCGTCGGCGAGAGAGGAGGCAACACGGTGATGCGGTGGTGCACGACCACACGGTGGCGCAGTGGAGTACGAGCATGTGGTGGTGGGCGACACGCGTGCGGTGGCGCGATGCAGGTGGCGCTGGTGCGCGGGCTGCATGACGGCAGGGCCGCGGCGATCGGAATAGAGCAAGGTGGCATGAGGTGTTAGCGGCGGGGATGCAGGCATGGGCTTGGGCGCGACGGCAAAGAGGCAGGCGCTGGTGCAGTGGCAGAGATGCAGGCACGGGCGCGGGCACGGCGGCGAAGAAGCAGGCGCGAGCGCGGCGACGGAGAGGAAGGGGCTGGCGTGGCGGTGGAGAGGCAGGTGTGGGCATGGCGGTGGAGAGGCAGGCATGGGCACGGCGTGGTGAGGGCAGCAGCAATGGCACGGCGAGAGAGAGAATGATAATATGGTAGCCCCCCCGTAACAGACAAGGAAAGAAAAGAGAAATCTTTTCCGCTTGCACTCTAGTGACTGGACGCACCGGCAAAGACGATCGGACATAGCCCTCCGGAGTCTGGTCAACAACAGAGAGGTCTAGAGACACTCAAATCATGACCGGACGCGTCCGATGACCCTTGACCGGATGCAGCATAGAGTCTGATCCTTCCCTAAGATCCATCCTGCGCTGACCGGACATAGAAACATCGTCACACCGGACGCTGTAGGAACACTGTTCATCTTCCGGTCTTTCTTTAGCAACTGTATCTCCTCCTAATGTACTCACCGAATGCTGCAATAGGTGAGTCCGGTCCCTGCGCCCGGTCCGTCTTCAACTGCAGAAACTCCTCCTTTGTTCGCAACGCTTTCTTCCAATCAAGTCCCAAACTTCAATAAGATCCAAATTAAACACCAATTGGGACTGATATGAGAGACTTCTCTCAATCCGTCAAATTTTTCTAATTAATTTGCCTTCGGCTAAAATTCTTTTTAAGAAAATAGGCAACAAAAGGGGCGAGGAGCACCATGCGACCACACAAGAGGGGTTTATGACCAATAGGTGCTTCAAATGCTCTCCCTATTTGTGGATAAACATAGTGGGTGCTCAAAAGATGACCGAAAAGAAATGATAAAGCAACACACATGCACATGCAATGCAATACTTGAAAGTAAGTCTAGTTGCTTGTCAAGTTTGATCTAAGGTTAAGCTTCTTCACACGCTTTTTAGCGGTTATCTTAACTATGTTAGACAAGCCCTAAGTGCATTACTAAAAATTAAGCATGTTTTATATTACAATGCAATGCAAGGGACAACACAAGCTCATTTTTTAGTGAAGTTACTAAAGTCAAGCATATTTAGCTCATTCCTCAACTGACAAAATATAGCCTCATCTAGCGATTTAGTGAAGATATCCACCAATTGATCCTCGGTCTTTACACCTTCTAGTGATATATCATTTTTAGAAACACGATCTCTAAGAAAATAATGGCGGATATCTATGAGCTTGGTGCGAGAGTGTTGAACTAGATTATTAGCAAGCTTTACCGTACTCTCATTATCACACAAGAGAGGTACCTTTTTCTAGAACTACACCATAGTCTAGAAGAGTTTGCTTTATGTAAAGAATTTGTGCACAACAAGCACCCGCGGCAATGTACTCGACCTCAACGGTGGACAATGCCACACTATTTTACTTCTTGGAGGACCAAGACACTAGTGATCTACCAAGCAAATGGCACTCTCCGGATGTGCTTTTTCTATCAATTTTGCAACCGGCATAATCCGAATCGGAATAGCCGACTAGTTGAAATCTAGCTCCTTTGGGATACCAAAGACCAATGCTTGGTGTGTGCTTAAGGTACCTAAGGATTCTTTTAACGGCAACCATGTGAGCCTCCTTAGGATTAGCTTGAAATCTAGCACACATACACACACTAAACATGATGTCGGGCCTAGATGTAGTCAAATATAATAAACTACCAATCATAGAATGATAGAGAGTTTGATCAACCGATTTACCTCCCTCATCTAGGTTGAGATGTCCATTAGATGGCATTGGTGTCTTGATTGGCTTACATTCATCCATTTTGAACCTCTTGAGAAGGTCCTTGGTATATTTTTCTTGAGAGATAAAAATCCCCTCTTATTTGCTTGACTTGAAAATCAAGAAAGAATGTAAGCTCTCCAATCATAGACATCTCGAACTCCTTTGACATCAATTCACCAAACTCTTTGCAATAGTCTTCATTTGATGAGCCAAAAATGATATCATCAACATATACTTGACAAATGAAGATCTCTCCATCAAACTTCTTGGTGAATAGTGTGGTATCGACCTTTTCAATGGTGAAGCCCTTCTCAATAAGGAAATCCCGAAGGCGCTCATACCAAGCTCTTGGGGCTTGCTTAAGCCCATATAGTGCCTTGGACAACCTATAGACATGATTAGGATATCTAGGGTCTTCAAACCTAGGAGGTTGATCAACATAGACTAGTTTATTTATAAAACCATTTAAAAATACACTTTTAACATCCATTTGATATAATTTCATTTTATGATGAAATGCATATGTAAGAAGGATACGAATGGCTTCAAGTCTTGCAACCGGTGCAAAGGTCTCTCCAAAATCCAACCCTTCAACTTGGGAGAACCCCTTCGCAACTAGCCTTGCCTTATTCCAAACAACGATGCCTTGATCATTTTGTTTGTTGCGGAACACCCACTTTGTTCCAATGACTCTTGCATCTTGTGGTCGCTTTTTAAGTGTCCAAACTTCATTTCAGGTGAAGTTGTTTAACTCTTCATGCATGGCATTTATCCAATCTAGATCTTGAAGAGCTTCTTCTACATTTTTAGGCTCAATGCAAGAAACAAACAAGTGATATTCAATAAATGAAGCTAGTTTTTTAGAGCGAGTCATTACACCCTTTGAAGGACTCCTTATGATGAGATCTTATGGATGTGCTTGTAGTAGGGGTGAATTTCTTCTATCAACCACTTGAGGGGGAGATTGTGGAGCATCAACATCTTGAGCTTTTGCCACCATTTGATCATGAGAGACATGAGTATCTTCATTTTCTATTCTCCCATCTTTATCATCATCTTGTGGCATATTTGATGAAGAAGGTGGATCAATCACTTGTACATCATCTTCATCAACTTTGGGCTCGATGTCTGCAACCGGAATGTTCTTCATGGCCTCCCTCAATGGTTCATCACCTACATCCTCAAGATTCTCATGTGCTCCTTGGGAGCCGTTAGATTCATCAAATTCCACATTATATGTTTCTTCAACCAAGCCGGTGGCATGATTAAATACTCGATATGCTTTGGACTTTGATGAGTAACCAACAAGAAAACCAATATCACAACGTCTTTGGAACTTCCCTAGGTGTTGCCGCTTCTTGTAGATGTAGCATTTGCAACCAAACACCTGGAAGAATGATACGTCCGGCTTCTTCCCATTGAGCAACTCATAAGGGGTCTTGCCAAGAAACTTTTGAAGAAATAGGCAATTGGATGCATAACATGCGGTGTTGATAGCTTCCGCCCATAGAGCTTCGGGTGTATTGTACTCATCAAACATTGTTCTTGCAAGGGTGATAAGTGTCCGGTTCTTTCTCTCTACTACGCCATTTTGTTGAGGAGTGTATGTTGCGGAGACCTCATGCTTGATCCCTACTTCATCACAATATGCTTCAATATTTGTGTTGTCAAATTCTTTTCCATTGTCACTTCTTATCTACTTGAGCTTCACTTCAAATTTATTTCATGCTCTCTTGGCAAACTTCTTGAAACATGCGGCCACTTCGATCTTATCATGAAGGAAGAACACCCAAGTATATCTAGAGTAGTCATCAACTATCACAAGACAATAGAGATTAACTCCCAAACTCTTATAAGTTGTTGGTACAAATAGATCCATGTGAACAAGCTCTAGCACTCTTGTTGTTGACATGTAAGCTTTTGTTGGATGAGTGTTTGCAACTTGCTTGCTGGCTTGACATGCACTACAAAGCTTGCCTTTCTCAAATTTCACATCCTTCAAACCTCTCACCAATTCATTCTTTAGTAGCTTCTTGAGTGAGCTCATCCCAACATGTGCAAGTCTTCAATGCCATAGCCACCCAAGTGATGTTTTGGTGAATAAGCATGTCTTTAAGTTTGCATCTTCGGAGGTGAAATCCACTAGATATATGTTGTTGTATCTAAAACCCTTAAATATAACTTGATCATCATCTCTTCGAGCCATCCTAGGCCTTCCTCTTCAGAAGCCTAGACTTCGCCGCCGACCGGCTCAGCGTACTATGCCTCCGCGAGGAGACTCTCATTCTGGCACCCATTAGAGGGGCGCCCTCCATCGGCTTCGGGACGCACGACGACTTCAACGACGAGGCATCTACGCTTCATTCTGAGCAAACTCTCTGCTCAAACCCCGCGGTGAGTAATATGCATACTGTAATTTACTCTCTATTTACTTTCTCCCGCCGATTATACGGAGGGACCGTATTGACCGCATCGCGGACATCGTACGATCAGTTCCCCTATGGCCTCGCGTCCCCCACAGACGCGTGCGCTTGGGGCTCTGAGGGACGCTGCCGCCATCTCCCCTCACATCCGAATTCGTGGGAATGGCAAGCTACGCTCCTACCACTTTCCACAAACTCCTAGATGATGAGGGTGAGAGCGACGGCTCCAGCATCGGTGACGTGGCACCTAGCCACCGTCCGTCCTGGGAGTGTGCTATGGTGGATGCTCCAGGACAACCACCGGTCGTTGCGGAGTCTATGCAAACTCACACCCCTCTAGACCCGCGTGCAGGGGCCCTCGCGTTTGCGCAAGGGCACGTCGAGGAACTACAACAACAGTGGCAGAACCAGCCGCCGCATGCGCTAGCAAGCTCGGTACAGCATGTTGCGCCCTATGTGCATAACCCGGTGGGTGGCGCCCGGGGTTGCGCCCGCTAGGTCCAACACGACATCATGAACGAGGGGAACGATCTCCCACAGTTCGCTTGGGCTAGCCAGAACATCGCTGCTGCAACAATGCTTCCACGCGGCGTTCCTGAGCCCGTCGACCCCTAGGAGCAGGCGGTCTACCAGAACCTCCAGGTTCTAGAAGAAGCCGCCGCTGTTCAACAAGCAGAAAGCTCCGCATCACGACTCTGACACGCGCCCTCTATCCCCACTGGGGGAGCAGGGACGCGCCAGATGGATCGCTCCATCCGCTCACCGCTACAACCGCTAGGTGTGGCTCGGGAGGCAGCAGCTGCGCCTCGGTCCGACCTGGCGCCTGCTCTGCACTGACCATCGGTACATGAGTGGCCCGGTCCACACCAAGATGCTCGCAGCGTCGTCAGCAACCGACATCGACCCCGGCATGATGATGACATCCACCGGGTGGCGGTGAGAGCAGGCGACATGGATCCCAGCCGAACCATCGATGGGAGCGATGAAACGTGCCCCAGGCACGGTCACCGGCCGGACGACCGGAGTCCTAGCCCTAAGGGCCCAGGACCATAGGCCTTTGACCGACGTATCCGGAGAGCGCCGTTCCCACAGCGCTTTCGATCGCCCACCAACATCACCAAGTACACTAGGGAGACAAACCCCGGTATTTGGCTCGAAGATTTTTGGCTCGCCTGCCGAGCCGGACGGGTGGATGATGACTATTTCATCATTCAGTATCTCCCCATCTGTGTGAGGGAACATGTTCACGCATGGCTAGAATTCCTCCTGCACGACAGCATCCACGACTGGGCGGACCTCAAGAGGGTCTACGTCGGAAATTTCCAAGGGACGTATGTCCGCCCTAGAAACTCCTGGGACCTCAAGAGTTGCCAGCATGAGCCCAGCGAGTCCCTGCGGGATTACATCCATAGGTTCTCCCAACGATGCAACTCCCTCCCTGATGTCGTCGATGCGGACATCATCTGTGCATTCCTCTCCGAGATGACCTGTGAGTCCCTAATACACAAGCTTGGATGCCTGAAGCCCCGAACAACCCGTGACCTGCTCGATGTTGCCACTAACCATGCCTCCCATGAGGAGGCGATCGGAGCGGTCTTCAACGGGGGCCAGGACAAAGGCAAGGCCAAGTGCATGGACCAAGACGAGGGCCCCTCCACACAGAGGGGCAAGAAGAACAAAAAGGATCGGTGCCTATCGGACAACACCGCGTTGGTCACCGCGACTGATCGCATGGGCAAGCAGCCCCAACAGGGACTGCCTGGCCACTTCAACAAGCTCATGGACAGTCCATGCACCAACCACGCCTACCCCATCAAACACCTCTACAAGGACTGTGAGCTCCTCAAACATTTCCAATGACAGGCCGGCGGGCCGAAAGAAGGGGATGACAAAGAGGTGGCAACCAAGAAAGGAGGCGCGGCAGGCAAGGACGGAGACGGTTTCCCCGACGCTGTGGAATGCATCATGATCTTCGGTGGATCCAACACCATTTGGTCCAAACGCTAGCACAAGGTATGCTATAGGGAGGCATGCGCCACCGAGACAGCCATCCCCTCCTTCCTCAGCTGGTCGGAATCTCCAATCACCTTCGATCAGAATGACCATCCCTCCCACATCGCGAGACCGGGGCGCTACCCACTCATCGTTGACCCCATCATTCGCAAAAAGCGCCTCACCAAGGTGCTGATGGATGGAGGCAGCGGCCTCAACATCCTCTACGTCGACACCCTCGATGCCATGCGCATCCCCCGGTCGGAACTCTGCATTGCGGGTTCTCCCTTCCATGGGGTGATCCCGGGAGCGCAGGCATACCCACTCGGGCAGATTGATCTGCCCATCACATTTGGCAACCGAGCCAACTTCCACTCGGAGGTCCTCACCGTCGAAGTGGTGGACTTCCCAGGGTCCTACCACGCCATCTTGGGGCGGCCATGCTATGCCAAATTCATGGCGATCCCCAACTACACCTACCTCAAGCTGAAGATGCCGGGACCGAATGGCGTCATCACCATGAGCAGTGCCTTCTCGCACGCCTTCACGTGCGACCACGAGCATTTCAAGCTTGCCACCGCGGTCATCAACTCATCCGAGCTCCCATGGCTTAGGGAGTCGTCGACCCCGGTAGTCCCAGACTGCAACGAACCAACCTCCTCGATGGCCTTCTGCCCGCTCGAGGAAACCAAGGCGGTGGGAATCAACCCCACCGACCCAACCAAGATGGTGCGGATCGGAACCCAGCTCCTGGCCAAATAGGAATGCGAGCTCGTCGACTTCCTATGTGCCAATCGCGATGTCTTTGCATGGCAGCCTTCTGACATGCCGGGCATACCACGGGAGGTCACCGAGCACGCACTACACCACATCTAGGGCTCGAAGCCCGCCAAGCAGCGCCTGTGTCGCTTTGATGATGAGAGGCACAGGGCCATAGGTGAAGAGATCGCCAAACTCCTGGCAGTCAGATTCATCAGAGAGGTATTCCACTCCGACTGGCTTGCTAATCCCATTCTTATTAAAAAGAAGACCGAGAAGTGGAGAATGTGCATTGATTATACTGGCCTCAACAAAGCGTGTCCAAAGGATCACTTTCCTTTGCCGCGCATAGACCAGATAGTCGACTTCACCTCGGGTTGCGAGATCCTCTCCTTTCTGGATGCCTACTCGGGCTATCAGCAGATCGCGATGAAAGAATTTGATCAGCTAGCAACCTCGTTCATCACCCTGTATGGTTCGTACTGCTATGTAACCATGCCATTCGGCTTGAAGAACGCTGACGCCACCTACCAAAGGTGCATGCAACAATGCTTCGCCGACCAAATCAACCCGCTCGATCAGCCTGATCAAGCCGAGCGGCCAAGACCAACGATCGCCGTCTATGTTGATGACATAGTGGTCAAAACAACTCAAGCTTGCGACCTGATCACAAACTTGGCCACAACGTTCATGAACCTCCGAAGATTCAACATCAGGCTGAATCCTGAAAAATGTGTTTTTGGTGTTCCGAAGGGGAAGCTGCTAGGATACATTGTGTCCGAGCGCGGCATTGAGGACAACCCCAAAAAAATCATGGCCATCTCCAACATGGGTTCCATACACAACGTCAAAGGCATGCAAAGGCTCACCGACTGTCTGGCTACCCTAAGTCGATTCATCTCCTAGCTCGGTAAACGGGGGATGCCACTCTACAAGCTCCTCAAAAAGACAGACACTTTCGTCTGGACTGAGGAAGCTCAGCAGGCCCTGGAGAGCCTCAAAGCATCCCTGACGTAAGCCCCGATCCTCGTCGCTCCCGAACGGGGAGAACCCCTTCTCCTCTACATTGTGGGCAGCAACCATGTGGTAAGCGCCGCGCTGGTCGTCTAAAGGGAGGAGCCGGGACACCAACTTAAGGTCCAGTGGCCTATATACTTCGTCGGGGAAGTACTCACTGACCCCAAGGTCCGGTACCCCTAGGTGCAGAAACTCCTATATGCCGTGTTGATGGCAACCCGGAAGCTCCTGCACTACTTCACCGACCACGAAGTCGCGGTCGTCACTTCATACCCACTCGAGGACATCATGCGCAACCGCAACGCCAAGGGACAGATCTCTAAGTGGGCACTCAAACTCATGGGCCACGACATGAGGTACATCCCCTGTACCACCATTAAATCTCAGGCTCTTGTGGATTTTGTCGCCGAATGGACAGAGGTGCAGCTACCGACCCCGAACATCACCCACGAGTACTGGACAATGTACTTCGATGGGTCCGTAATGGCGCCCGGCTCAGGGGCTGGAGTGGTTCTGATCTCCCCGGACGAGAGGAGCCTCCGCTATGCCATCCGCCTCCACTTTTCAGCCTCAAACAATGCCGCGAAGTATGAGGCCCTCATCAACGGACTACGCATTGCCATCGAGCTTGGTGCTACGCGACTCTACGTTCGCGGTGACTCAGAGCTAGTCGTTGATTAGGTCATGAAGAAGTCCTCCTGCAAAAGCCCCCTCATGGCAGCATACTGCCAAGAGGTGCGCAAGCTTGAGGACAAATTCCAGGGGATCGAGCTGCATCACGTCCCCCGAAAGGACAACGATGCCGCCGATTTTCTTGCAAAGTTGACCGCCAGGCGGGATCCATCCCCAAGCGGGGTCTTCATCAATGATGTCCATGAGCCGTCCGCCCGCATCCTGGAAGGTCCAGTACAGACACACCCCGATGCCCAGCCGACGCCCGGGGGCTCTAACCCCGACGCCAAGCCAGCGCTCGGGGCTCCGATCCCAGTACCTCCATGACAACATCACCCGCCAACACCGCCGTATTGGCACTCGATCAAACCGACTGGCGAGCGCCGCTACTTGCCTACCTCCTCGAGGAGGTTCCTCCACCCAAAAGGACTGAAGCCCGATGGATAGCTCGATGCGCCAAGACCTTCGTCGTGCTCGGTGATGAGCTCTACAAGCAGAGTCCATCAGGGGTGCTCACAAAGTGCATCCCCACCAAACAGGGGAAGCAGCTCCTCCTCGAGGTCCATGCCGGGATTTGCGAACATCACGTGGCCCCAAGGTCGCTGGTCGAAAAAGCCTTTCACCAAGGTTTTTACTGGCCCGCCACGCTACGAGATGCAGAGGAGGTCGTCCGCAGGTGTGAAGGATGCCAGTTCTACGCTCGGCAAACCCATTTGCTGGCACAGGAGCTCCAAACCATCCCCATCACCTAGCCATTGATGGTCTAGGGCCTCGACATGGTGGGACCCCTCAAAAAGGGCCCAGGCGGCTTCACTCACCTACTCGTAGCAGTCGACAAGTTCACCAAGTGGATAGAGGCAAAGCCCATCACCAACATCCGCTCGGAAGAGGCAGTCAAATTCTTCCTCGACATCATCTACCGGTTCGGCGTTCCTAACTGTATCATCACTGATCACGGGACTAACTTCACTGAAAAGAAGTTCCTAGACTTCAGTGATGGATACGACATCAGGATCGACTGGGCCTCGGTCGGACATCCATGAACTAACGGTAAGGTCGAGCGTGCCAATGGCATGGTCCTCTAAGGACTTAAGTCACGCATCTTCGACCGACTCAACAAGTACGCCGGGCAATGGGTTGCAGAGGTCCCAATGATCCTCTGGAGCCTGAGAACGACCTAAAACCAATCCACAGGGTTCACACCCTTCTTCCTAGCCTACGGAGCTGAGGCAGTGCTGCCCCAAGTGTGAAGGCTTTCGATCGCGATCAAGCCGTGGAGGCTCAGCAAGACACAGTCGACCTACTCGAAGAGGCCCATGAGACAACCGTCATCTGCTCTGCTCGCTACCAACAAACCCTGCGTAGGTACCACGAAAGGAAGATCAGGGGAGGATACTCGAAGTCGGCGATCTCGTACTCCGGAGGACCCAATCAACGAAGGAAAAACACAAACTCTCTCCACCATGGGAAGGGCCCTATATGGTCACCGAAGTAATCTGACCAGGCACCTACCGACTGGAGGACAACAACGGCAACGTTCTCACCAACACTTGGAACATTGAACAGCTACGTCGTTTTTTCTCCTAAATTTGGTCTTACCGCTTTTTAGTCAACACGTGCTCCTGTAAAAGCACCCCAGCCCGAACATTTTCAGCCCGGGTCACTCGGGGGCTCCATGAGGGTACAATACTAAATATTACCTCGCTTTTTACTATCACATGGTAAACAACTTTGTCCCCGAACGTAAGCACATTCCATTCTTTTGATTGCCCTACGTAACTCTGTTCTTACTCCCAACCGAACGCACCCCGCCACGACCTACGGTTACAAACAGCCCAGGTTCTTAATAGCTACAGCCTACGGAACTAATGGGCAAGTGCGAAAAACAAAAGGATAAAAACAAAAGTTATGCCAGGATAAAAAACAAGGAACGGATAGTGGTTCTATCACAAGAACAGAACTAATGGATTCATTGATACAAAAACTATTCACACGGGGGCTCACCCACAACAATTACATTTTCTAACTACTTCTAATCCAAATACTACTGTGGCCCCTCGACGACATCGCCTAACGCCAAAGGAGAGACCACGGCACACGCCGCCGGACGTAACCACCGCTACAGGGGCCTCGCCCGGTTTTGTTCCCTCGACTTCGGCGAGCGCAACGGGTACCTCAAGGGACCCGCCCGGTTCCATCCCCTCGACTTTGACGAGCACAACGGATACCTCAAGGGCGTCGCACCCATAGATACTCAGCAGAAGAGCATGGAGCTCCTGACCTTCTCATGCAGTCAAGGCAGCTCCTAGGCAAGGACGCTACTACCGAGGTAGGGCCGCCATGGCTAGAAGAGATCTCATCAAACTTTATGAACTAGCCAACCTGAGCAGCTGTAGGCGTGGAACCCTCCACCGGCACGATCATGAGCAACTTCCCCTCCGACAAGGCTCGCCCGGTGAAGATCCATTGGAGAAAATCCTCACACGGCTCCATCCCGAAAAAGGCCTCGCAGATGAATCTAGCACGCCACCCCCTTCGGCAGAAGCCGCCCCTTTTCAGGCAAAGACGGCCAGCACCGCCTCGGGCAGCATCCAGTTCAACATCACGCTCTGGATTCACGAAAGGATCTATAAGTCCACCCCCTCGCTTACCCTCTCTCTCACTTAGGAACCACCACGACATACAGGCACTCTCGGTGAGGAGGAAGGAGGAAAGACAACAGTTGGAGAACAGGCAAAGGACTACGATGGAGAGCCCTCTCCCTCCCACTATTTAAGGAGAAAACGCGATAGCTAAAGAGGGGCAAAAGATCAGAGCAAAAAACTCTCTCCCTTCCCCCATTCAATGCGGTTCGGAAATGATGGGACGCACCCTGACCGATGGGACGCACACTGACCGACGAAACGACGCCTGGTCAGACGGAATGCCCCCTGGTAAGATGGGACATGGCCTGGGTATGGCCCACCACTATCGCACGGTGGGCACGAAAACCAAAGCGTCACCACGCGTAGGCAGCTCTCCGCCTCCCCAGGCGGGACTTGGAAAAACCCAAACGACGGGATCTCCGCCAGGAGAAACCATCGGGCTTCCTAAGTTGATTGAACGGCTCAACAAAACACTGAGAGACAGGTAAGGAGCGAAGGGATGCCCCATATAGGCCATGCCAACTCCGTCACAAAAGACCAGCACGGGTCTCGATCGAACATTTCCGATTAGAGCTCTTCAAACCCCATCACTCGAGTCATCAAGGTAACACTGTTGACCCAGCTATTTCTTTATAATCATTTCATACATCCATACACGCATTCATTCCATATGACCGTGCCCCCCAGACGATTTGGGCCCTGAACCGCCTGGGGGCTCAGGAACTAAGCCATCGCACGTGCAGCGAAATGCATCACAACGCTCCGTGTTGCGTCACGGAGCGGCAGTTGCCTCATTTGACATGAGCAACGACCGACCGGGGTTCAAAGGCTAGCCCACGAAGCGCTCGAGGCCGCCCCACGTCAAATAGAGCTATGGGACAAAAATGTAGATGAGCCCCGTGTGGCCCTCGCCCCATCTGCCCCAAAGCAGACAGGGTCATCTCAACCTTCTCGTTCGATCCTAAACCTCTTGCCAAGCCCACAGAATCTCCATCGAGGGGAGGCCGTCAGGCTACCTGGGTCGGTCTCCAAAACGGCCCAGGCATCTGCCGGGTTGCAAGTAAAGGAGCAGTGGAATGTCACAAGAGGGCTATGCCGACCCCATCACGAACGACGGACCCGGATTCCACTCGATCATACCCGTTAGCGAACTCATCGAGCACGTCACTTGAGCCCGAGCGATCGGGACAAGGGACAAAACTCAGCCCCTCCGATTGTGAGAAACCAAGGATGGGGTAACGCACACAACTCAAACTGACCCCTACCAAACCCCAACGGGGCTTGGGGGCTCAAGACACCAAACGCCCAGGTCTACAACCCCAAACTCGCCCCATCCATCGGCTACGCTTCGACTACACACCAAACACCTGGGTCTGCGACCCCAAACTTGCCCCATCCATCGGTTACACTTCAACTGCACACCAAACATCTAGGTCTGCGACCCCAAACTCACCCCATCCATCGGCTACGCTTCGACTGCACACCAAACACCTGGGTCTGTGACCCCAAACTCGCCCCATCCACTCAGCTACGCTTCGACTGCACACCAAAAAACACCTAGGTCTGCGACCTCGAACTCGCCCCATCAGGATCCACGAGCTCTGGCTCGCCTGATCCCTAAACTAAACTAACTAACTGCCTCGGCTGCGCGGGCTGCACCAAGGCTAGGATCCACGACTCTGACTCGCCCGATCCCACGGCGCGCAACGACGCCAAGACCCACGAGCTCTGTCTTGTCCGATCCCTAAACTAACTGCCTCGCCTGATCCCACGGCGCGCACCGACGCCAGGATCCACGAGCTCTACCTCGCCCGATCCCAAAATTAAAAACACCTCGGCTGCGCAAACGACGCCTTGGTTGACAATTCCATCTCGACTAAAAAACACGCACACATGCCCGCTAACAAACACCCCCCGGATGATTCTGCCCGAATCGCCCGGGGGCTCAGGGGCTACACCTGCGGGTGCGCTCGCACGCACCCGCTGACGAACCGAAAACCTCCCCGGTTGGCAACACGAAAAACCCCCTGGACGATTCTGCCCGAATCGCTCGGGGGCTACACCCACGGGTGTGCTCGCGCACACATGCCGTCAAGACAAAAAATCCCCCAGACGATTTTTCCCGAATCGCCCGGGGTTCAGGGGCTCCTGTCGGGTTCATAAACCCGGGGTCCCTCGCGTATCAGCTTCCCAATAAAGGTTCAGCCCAAGCAGACAACGCACAACTCATGGGCCGGCCCAAGTATCTGAACAACAGGCCAAAAGGGCGATCCAATCACTGACCAGAAAGCCTGGCCGAGGAGGAGAGGCGCCCGTTTTCCTACTCCGACCTACCTCTCCGACCAGAGCGCTCACTTCGTTCTCTAGCCCGCCTCCGGATGGCCTCTCCGACCGAAAGGCCTGGCCAAAGCACTACTTCCGACTCCGAACCCATGTCTCCGACCGGGGTATGCCAAAACCCTGCTCACTGCTCTTCTCCGACTAGCGCAATCAGAGCCGATTGGGACCAACCGACCGGGGACGCTCGCTCGATAAGGACCAGGAAACGGGCGAAGAAAGCAAGGCAGGGTGCATAAGTCAAACCACGATACAGGAACCGTACCCTGTACACCTGCAGAAACAGTACTCTGCAACCACCCTGGCACAACAGAGCCCAAACAGTGTTGTAGGTGCTGACATTTTCCGCTACAGTATTGTGGGCGTCGTTAACTCCCATACGGTAAGGCTCCCCCCACGTGCCTCTGGGCATCGATAGTGTTGTGGGCACCGGCATTTACCATACCGAGTGAACATGGTAAAACTTCTCACATGCCTCTAGGCATCAACAGTATAGCAGGTACTGACATATGCCATATCCGAACAAAATGACACAACCTCCCACGTGCATCCGACATCCGATAGTGTTGCGGGCGCCTACCATCATCCTGTACCCGCCGACGTGGGCAATAAGGCTTAGAAGCACATGTACTCTCTCCCTCTCACTTGTAAGGCCATCCCCTTCATCTATAAAAGGGGATGCGCTCTCTCCCAACATTCAAGTTATTCCAGATTCATTAGATCGATCAAGTTCATTAGTTCACAACCACAGAACTGCCAGGTTCGAACCTCAAGCACATACTTGAACACTTAGCCCATAGTGGGGCTCCCGTCACTCTCGGCCCTTCCAACCAGAGTCCGACCAGACCTCTTGTACCCCCCATCTTTCTCCTTCTCGTTTGTAATCCCACTGCAAACTTCAAGCACCTGGGCTCAGGAATAAAGTCACCGACCGACTCAAACTGGACATAGGGCATGTTGCCTGAACCAGTATATACCCTGTGTTATTGAGTGCTAGGCCACCTCCGATCACAACGTACGGCAAAACTATAAATATTTACTTGTTGGTCACTTTCTGCACCGATACACAGTGTTCTTAGGATTCCATTTTTTGTTTTCTCTAGATTCCATTTCCCTTCCAAAAACTTACATCTTCAGTTGTTCCTATCTTTGCTCTTTCTGATCAGTGATTTCTTTGTTTCCTCACTAAGGGGTCCGGATCTACTTCTTAGATCCGATTACTTTCTTCGTAGATTATTCTTCGTCTCGTGATCACTCTCACTTTGCTTCTTAGCCTATGATGCTTTGATTATGTACACCCTATTTAGCTGATATTGCGAGAGGCTCGATCTCTAGGACTTCTATAGGCGGTGGTACTGGTGGTCCTTCAAGGTCTAATCTTCTTCGCTCTGGAGGGTAGACGGGGATTCCTTCCAGAATCACGGGCTCTTGTTTGGGCGTGGCAAACATCATTCGCTAGGGTCTGGTGATGACTAACAAGGTAGGCTTCCTTCGGTTACTAGGCATGGCGATCTTCGGCTATCTTTAGGGCTTTAGAAGTGGTAGTCTCACAGCTTTCTACGACGGCTGCTTGGGCTTGTGCTTTAGTGAACTGCACGTTGAAAGGTCCTTGTGTGGTTTTGGTAATTGAGTGACAACCTAGGTGGACTAATTGTGTTTATGTGAGATACATAGGTGATTAGTCCACAGGTACATGTGTGTGAGCAACATATGCCATGAAGGTGAAAATGGCTTGGAGATGTTGCAAAGCTCACACATGTGATAATGAAGGAGCTTATTGCACA
The DNA here is from genome assembly GCA_904845875.1 of Miscanthus lutarioriparius. Classification (NCBI taxonomy): domain Eukaryota; kingdom Viridiplantae; phylum Streptophyta; class Magnoliopsida; order Poales; family Poaceae; genus Miscanthus; species Miscanthus lutarioriparius. Next base: position 34,069,702 of record CAJGYO010000012.1, read on the forward strand.
TGAGACATGACATTGAGTCATGTGATCAAGGTGGAGAAGATCAAGACAAGACTTAGCTTGATGGACCGGTTGCAAGCGTGAAGGGCAAGTCGGAGGCTTTGGAGCGATGGACCGCGTGACGGTGAAGCTTGAGCAAGACTTGGCGCCGATGGACGAAGGCAATGGTGAAAAGCAAGTGAAGTCAAGATCGATGAACCAATATGATCACGTGATGATATGAAGTGGATCATATCATTGTTGATCATGTTGGTGCATGTGTTGCATCGACATTGGAGGAGATGGAATGCAATGCGCAAGGCAAAGGTATAACCTAGGGCATCTCATTTCACCGGTCATAGGTGTGTAGAGAAGTTGATGACCGGGTTTAGGATAGATAGTCGTACTATCAAGAGGGGCAAACTTATTTGCATATCGGTCATCTAGTGCCACTCGAGTGATCTAACTTTACATCGTCGCTAGGATTGAGTGGCGTGGCAAGTTGAGTGGCTAATCCATTGGAAAATGATTGTGAAAATGCTAACACACATACACATGGTGGTGTACACTTGGTAGTGTTGCCACATTTACAAAGGAGATGAAGTTGGAGTTGATGTGGATCAACTCGGCGATGAAACAGAGGCAAGAAGGGTTTGAAACTCCACCGATGGAGTGTCCGCTCGTAGAGTGCGGATAGTCCAACGGTGCCACCAGCGCCCTATATAGAAAAGACAGGGTCTCACAGAGTGGACCGGACGCTGGGGTCCTACGTTCGGTCAGTGGCAGCAGAGAGCGTGCAGGCATCGGTCTTCGACCGGACGCTGGCGCTGAAAGTGACCGGACGCTGCCAGGGTGCGTCTGGTCAGGCTGACATACAGTGATGTAGGCGATGCAGAGAAGGTGGAGAAGGATAGAACACTGATGCTGCGTCCGATCATGACCGACTGGACGCGTCCGGTCGCGACTGGTACCTTACTGGAAACGACCGGACACTGGGGTTGCTGCGTCCGGTCAGTTTGAGCAGCTGCGTCCGGTCATCACTTGACCGTTGAGATCTAGCGACTAAGGTTGAATGGTGGCGACACGTGGTGAGCATCCATTGACCAAACGTTGAGGTCCTACGTCCGGTCAATATGACCGGCGCGTCTAGTCAACCTGAAAAACGCCTAGTGAAGGGGTAACGGCTAGTTTAGCCCGTAGGGCTATAAATAGAAGGGTGTCTCGGCCATGGCTAATGTTGAGCACCTTGGGGGACTTTGTGTCCATGCTTGAGAGTGCTTCGGAGCCCTCCATCTCACATATGCTTGATAGTGATCATCCGATTATGCGACAGAGCGATTCTAGTGCGATTGCATCGTGAAGTTGCATCGAGTGGCACTAGGTGATCGAGTTGCAAGCCGGTGGTGCTTGTTACTCTTGGAGGTTGCCACCTCCTAGATGGCTTGGTGGTGGTCTCCGTCGAAGCCCGCAAGAAGCTTGTGCGGTGCTCCGGAGAAGAGCTTTGTGAGGGGCATTGTGCTCGCTCCGCGGGAGCCGCGAAGAGCAACTCTAGTAAAGCGTGTCATTGAGCTACCCTCACTTTTGGGGTAGGTTCTTGCGGTGCCCGACGTGCGGGCTTGGCGGGTGATGCCAATTAGCCACCGAACCACCAAGTGAGCGGTCGACACAACGGGGACTAGCGTGTTGGCAAGCACGTGAACCTCGGGAGAAAAATCACCATGTCAACCTTGTTCTTCCTATTGGTTTGCATCCTTGTTACACAAGCTTGTAATTACTTTCATATGCATTGTGCTTGTGTAGTTGCTCTTGTATCTAGTTAAGCTTGTGTAGCTCACTAGTTACCTTCTTGCTTGTGTAGCATAGAAGTAGCTCCCTTGCGTGGCTAATTTGGTTTTGTGTAACCTTGTTAGTCATATTGCTTAGTTTGTGTAGCTAAGTATTTGCGCTCTCTAATTTGGCATTGGTTACCTTGTTATTGAGCATTGCTAGTGAGCTTAGGTGGCTTTGTGCTTTTATTTACTAGCTTGTGTAGGAGCTCCCTTGTTGCTTGAAGTACTAGTGGCATAGGTTTGTGTGACCTTGCTTCTAGAATTGGTTAGGTGAGCTCTAGCTAGCCCAACATCTTTGTTGCTTAATTAGTATCTTTGGAAGGTGATAGAGAACATAAATAAAGGGGTGTAGTCTTGGCTAGACCAATAGTTTTAATTCCACACTTGTTTCGGTTAGCCGATGCGATTAATTTTAGAAAGGACTATTCACCCCCCCCCTCTAGTCCACCATCTCGACCTCACACACGTGGAGCTTCCTGGCGTAGATCTTGGCTTCTTCGGCTCGGTGGATGCACTTCCTCAACTCTGAGGCTTGCTTGTCATGTTGCTTGTCGAGGGCAAGTAGGTAGTTGGCTATGAACCTCATGGTGGGGTTGTCTTCTTGTATTTGCAGGGCTTTCATGCGAGCGATCTAGGCTGGTCGGTTCTTCTCTAGGGGTGAAAAGAATCTCATGGGTGTACGGGCAATGGGCTCTTCATAGATCTAGCACAGGTGTCATTTGGCTTTACGGACGATGGCTTGGTAGGTGTCGGTGAAGCGAATTCTAGTTGCAGTCGTGCTCTAGGCTTCAGCTATGTCGGGGAAGTCTTCACTCTTCGCGATGTAGACGGTGACTTCATAGCGTTCGATGCCATGTTCTTCATACTCACGGCCTTCATACTCGGGGCGCCCTTGGATTCCAAGTCTCTGCATGGTGGCGTACAGAAGCTTGGGGAAAACCTTCGATGTGGAGGTAGTAGCTGTTGATCCAAACTCCTTCTATCATTCTTGATGGCATGGGATGAATCAGCGGTGGTGGTTTGCAGGTGGAAAGCTAAGGGTTGTGGCTGCTTTTGCTTTTCCTTAAGGGAGGAGAAGGCTGGCGGTGGGATTCTTCTGAGAGCGTGGAATGGTGTTGGATAGCGGAGGGGTTCCTTCTCTTATAAGGTGCCGGGGTGAGGCTTGCATGAGATGCTTTGACCGGTCTTGACTAGGGCTTAAGGTGTGCGTGGGAAGGAAGGGGAGTGGGGGATGGGTTTCACTATATAGTGGGACACTACGGCGGTGGTGTAGTCTTGATGACCGTGCGGGCGATGGTCTTCATCAGGTTGTGAGGTGATGTAAATCCCGGAATAAATGGGGTGACTTGAGGGGCTTCTTAGCTTCTTATCTCTTGGTAGTAGTATTGACTGCGGCATTTTTACTTTTTCTTCTTTTCCTTTTTTGATGGTTTGAGCCTGGAGTTTTCCAAAATACATTTGGCGCCAACAAGATTTCTAGGACTTTTATCCCATTCTTCATACTTCAACAATTATCTCAGGGCTTTTGATGGCGTACTCCTTCTTGATATTTCTCCGGTAATCTTCGGCTAGCAACACTTTCTTTTGGCTTTTTCTTGAAATGTTGCAATTGGTTGGCACTTGAATGGGACTTCTATGGGTGATTTGTGTTGAGTGTTGGGGTGTCTTGATTGATCAAATGGGCAACTTGGGGGTCAAAGGGGACAGCAACATCGGGCGGTGGAGGTGACAACATGAGTGACGGTGATGGTGCATGGTGTCTGCGACTTTTGTAGGCGATCTTTATGGGTTGCACGGGTGTAGAACAGGTTGAGTTGATTTCCATCTTGTCTTCATTCTCTGATGATTTGTATCTTCCAAATACCTCAGGTGGTCTTCTTTTGTATTATTTCCTAACAGTCTACTCTAAGTAGAAATGGGATGAGAGGGAAGAGCACAAGGTGAGAAAAAGGAGATCTAGTTCTAGAGAGAAAGCACATGGGGAGAAGGGAGAGACCTATAGGGGTAGTTGTAACCAATGCAAGCAAGTAGTCAATCAAGGACTAACAAGCATAAACGGGTACATTTTCTACTTTCGCATATCTATCGTAGGGGTCATCCTATTACCTGTATAAGACCTAATCTTCATACTACCCTATTTTCTAAGTAAACCTAATCTACCCTGTGTGTTACAACTCGTAATTTTGAAGGGGATGAGAGAAGAGAGAAAAGCTGATTTTGAAATAGAAGATCAAGGTAAGGTGAGAGTCAAGGTCTATAAGCAGAGATTTTTGAAAATAGTTTTTAGAAAATCATTCCTATCTAACGGCCATGCTAAGGTTTTGTCCTACAGTCCAAGTATAGCTCTGATACCACCCTATTGGCCCCCTAATTATAGGGTCCTCTGTGCATCATGTATCGGTCCCTGGATCAGTAGCTGATACGCATAACTCAACAAGATTGATATCAAAAACCATACTTTATTGTTAATAGGGAAAACATGGTACATGGTTCAGGTTCACATGGCTTGGGCCACTAGCCATATATCGTATATCAGAGTTTTAAGACAGCGGTCCTATGTCAACGTGGCTCCATTCCTATAGGCAGCTTGGAGTGCGGACATAACCCTAGCCTTGATCCTTAAGTGTACTCCTATATCCTAATCGTCGTGGTCCTAGCACAACTTTCTCATACGGCTCCATCTTCCAGTATACTCTAGGTATCCTATCCTCACGTAGCTCTAGAAGTTCCATCTAGGTATGTCCTCTTGTAGTTTAACTCCTAAAAAAGTAGAATGAAGGGGGTTGAGTACATAAAATACTCAGCAAGCCCTACACTTTGGGTGGAGGAAGGTGGAAGGGGAGGGCTATATGGTGGAGGTGGGTTATGGTGGTAGAGGTGGTTAAGGTAAAAGTGGTAGGGTGAAGTAATCATAATTATAGGTTGGACCCTGGCGGAGTATTACCATTCTCACCAGTTTCGATGTTCATTATAATTCACCAAATTAGTAAAGTGCGTTTTACCAGGTTATCACAGTTGTAGAAGTCTAATCATAGTATCCCATCTTAGCATCTGCCCATTCCAAAGATGTGGCTATTCGAATAGATTCAATAAACTCTACCGAGGTGTACAAATTTTCCCACATGATAGGCATAGTTGACACTAGGACCAGTGGCACGACAAGCCTAACGAGACCTCATACCCGAAGGGACGTATCCTTATATTTCCATAAAACTCTACCGCAACTTCTCAGGGGTTGGAAAACACATTAATCTCGGGAGGATACCAAACCGTCCCACCTCATAATCCTGGATGACACCACGTCATCCCATCATATAATCTCGGACAATACCGAATCATCCCAACATAATAGCGCCGATGATACCAAATCATCAAAATAAACAATAATAATACGCGCTCGAACACGGCCAAGTCAAGGGGCTTAACGTGGAGGATCACATAGCAGCCACACCAACTGGACCATGGAAGATCACATAACATCCATGTCTGCTCCTAATATTCCGCTGCCAACATCGGCCTCCTAGTAGAAATTATACTTCTATCTAATAGGGTGTGAGATCAAGTCTACCTATATAGATATGTGGTTGTATGTCATTTCGCACTAGGCGAGAGGAACTACGAACCGGTCCTTATGTGACTGAGGCGAATATCTCCCAACATGAACCCTCACTAGGGGAACCTGCCAAGGTAACTTGTACCGCACAAATTACCCTTCACTCGCCCTCTGTCGGGGTTTAGTCAAGTTTTACCAGTTTAGGTTCTATAATTATTATCATCAAATTTATTAAGCTCATATCGTATCCAGGTAACTATTTACCATATTATTATGCACATTATCATAATCAAGTTCTCAATTCGTTATAATTGTTAATAAGGGTTTAAGTGTTATAAGTTAAGGTAATTAATTGGTGGGGATAGAGTGTGGAGGGTTTATGGTGGAGGTTAGCAAAATGTGGTGGTTGTAGAAGGGAGGTGGTCAAGGGATGGCATGTATGGTGGAGGGATAGGGATAGGTGGGCATTAGGACTTGCCTCTATTCGCTGACGATTATATCCGTCTCTGATTCCTGTGTCCCCTGTTCCTGTCTTCTGGACTCTATCAGGTTCTCTCACATCTTCTATCCTATGTGGTCTAGCGTCGACAAAGAAGAACACACAAACAAGAAAAATAACAAGCAAGGCATGTAAAATAAGCATAAGCAATCAACGATCCTAGATGGGTTGGTCCTATTGGGTGATGGGTTGCTATCTAAGGTCATCATTATTATGTCAATTTGAAGTAAGGTTTGGATGAAGGGATTTCATCCATAGGGTAGGCTTCTATGGGTTAGGCTAAGGTGGGTGGTCGGTCTGATGGAAATCCAGACCACATTATTAGGGTTCACTATTATATGAACCTGAAAGAGAAAGATGACTTCGGTCGGGCTTTTACAGGTCCACCGGGTTAGTGACACATATGCACATGCACATGTATGTGCCTAGGGTTAGGTTGGTGGGCTGGGTTATGGCTAGGGTTAGCGGCACACACACTCATGCATACGTATATGCCCATAATTAAGTAGAAAGGAAAAAGGTGAGGGGTATAGTTAGCCATACATAGATGTATGCCCGAGTATTGGGCGTATCCATGTATGTATATACAGTTTAACTACTACTATGTGACGGCTACTACTATAGTTAGTATTTAATTTAAATATAGAAAAGGAAAAGCAAATAAGCTAGAATTTAAATGGGCACCAAAAATAAGGAAAAATGGTATGATTAAGTAGGGTTTTATTTTAAAAGATTTTTAGTGAAAGAATTACGGGATTCGGAATTAAAACGGAGAAGATATAAATTTCTTAAGTTTAACGGCTAATCGCGAATGAAAAGAAACATAGAAATTATTTCTATAATTTTAGCAAATGATAAATAAGTGGCAAATACTTAGGTAGGTTCTAGGGTGACTCTAGTTTATTTAGAATTTTTTAGGAATTTTTCTATAATTAAAAACTTACCTTTTACTTTCCTGTGTACAATTCCTGTGTGTGCCTAGCATTTTTCTTTGGTCCTAGGGGCTGACGTGTGGTCCCCAATCGGACATCAGAGCTGACTACCGGTGTTCTGTGAACCATGCTCGCGCACTGTTCGGTGGACTTGCTGCTCCATTCCTTTACCCTCGAGAACCAAGTCTATGGGAGGGAGAGGGGAGCAACAGGGTCACTGACGCGCGAGGTCCACTGGCGAGGTGGCCAGCCCGCATTGGCCGAGGCGACGTGGTTGGGGTGTCAGCATTGGATGCCCTGGGCCGCGTTGGTCGTTCCTCATCCCTTTCCGTGCGCCACGAGCGAGAGAGAGAAAAGAGAGGCAGGGCGGAAGAGAGAGAGAAAGAGGAAGAGGGCAAGGCAGAGGCAGAGCAGCAGCAGAGAAAGGGAGGAGCATCCCGCCGGTGTCGATAGGTAGAGGGAGTGAGAAAGTAGGCGGGATGGGCGGAGCAGAGGGAGCTGCGGTTCGACGGTGCGGAGGCGGTGGCCGAGGAGTAGGCGACTCCGGTGCTGGGCGGCGAGAGCGCGGAAGGAGAAGGCAAGGGCATAGAGCAGAGCACGACGCAGAGCAGAGGGAAAGGGAGCAGAGAGGGAGGGAGTGAGATAGCAGAGGGGGAGGGATGCGCCGGCGGGGGAGGCAGGGCAGCGGGACGCCGGTAGCATGGCTCTGACGCGGAGGGACTCCGGCGAGGTCGAGTAGCAGAGCGAGCACGGCCTCCTCTGCTCTTCTTCCTCGGACACCAGAACCAGCAGAGGGAGAAGGTGAGCTCGGGCAGGAGGGAGGGGAAGGACTGGCGCCCGAGCTTGGTGCTCATTGGCAGCCATGGCCGGCCCCTTTTATAGCCAGGCGAAGGTGGTTCGTCGGCAAATATCTCCAGCGTCGGTCCCATCCACTTGCTCGGCTGGACGACGAAAATCACGGAGCGGATGAGATCGAACGCGAAAGACGACAACACAGAGAGGCGGTTCATGGCAGAAATATCTTCCGGTGTTCCTCACGTGCTCGCGGCAAGAACGTCGGTGGCGACGCGGCAACGCGGAGACAACGCGGTGTCGTGGCGCTGGGGGGCTGCTGCTAAGCTGGGTCGAGGGCGCTAGGCCGCTGGTGGGCTAAGCCCGTGCCGGGTGAGGGAGTACACAGCGGGTGAGGGAGTACACAGTGGAGAGCTTTTCTTTTCCTTTTTGTAAATAAAATGATAGATGATGTAATTGCTAGTTACTAGAAAATTAAAGAACGTAACACTAGTATTCATGATGTATCTCCTAAATATTATATATATTCAAGGAGGCCGCCGTGTAGGCGCTTTGCGTCACCGAGCCGCCCGCGCGGTGGGTCACGCGGCAGGAGGATGGAAGACACTGCACACACATGACACCTACATCAGCGACACGGGACTACATCGATCTGCCTCCTCCCCCATGGTTAGCCTCTTTATCTCCATGACTTCACCTTCCACCAGACCTAGATACTTGAGGGACTGCCATTTTTTTAGCCCCATCTCAAAACCGCAGAATTAGAATGTATTGTTTTTACTAACACCATATGTAGGCAAATTATCTGTATGTCTCTTAAATGATCGTAGAAATTTCATTATCTGACTCACTTCCATTACCAGAGATTCTGTGAATTATTTATTTTGTAAGACTAATATTTGAAAGCAACCAAACTACCTGCTACTATGTGCAGTTGCAAGAAGCAAAGCATATTCTTCATTACTTCATATAGTTAGAACTGCACACAGTTTGTAGGAGAGATCTGGTAAGGGAAATTCCTTTTTTTCTAACTTGAATGGCATTGGAGTACATGCACTCCATGAATGTGATTCACTATGACAGGATGAAGCCGACAACCTATTTTTTCTTTTTGCAAGAATATATTCCTTTGACCACCATTGTAGTAATCACGCTGCCTTAACTTCAGTTCTTATGAAGTACACCGAGACTTATGCAATCTATGTTGATGTAATTATTGGTGTGTTCAAAGAATAAGGTCCCCTTAAATGTAGACGCCTACCTTTTGTCTAAGCTTCTAAAGTTGTCGTTCTTAATTCAACTTAATTCTGTTTTCACTAATATGTAGCACTGATAGAAGTATATAGCCATTGCAGGTCCAAAAGGTCAGTCGAATGTTTCTGATGTTTGGACCTCACTTGAAGCAAGAAGACAACATTGGCAGATCGATAGCGGTAGCTAGAATTGAGAATTTATGTTTTATAGCTGGCTAAATGTTTCTAATGTATTTTTTTGTTACATATAGTTGTATAATACACATTCTCTGAATGGCGTATTGGTGTATGTACAAGATAAATTTCTATAATATACTGAAAATAATGCAATGAATTGGAATATCTTAATTCTTGTTGTGCTCTATTTATGTAACGAAATACAACCGTAGTTTGGTTGTTTTCATGTGTATTCCTCAAATGAAGCCATAACGTTAGCACGGACACTGTACTAGTAAGTTAATAATGAAACAACTTTTATATTACCTAGATAATTAAGAAGAGAACATTGGAAAGGAAAAACTAAACTTATAATTTAATAATGCGGTGGCCTAGATAATTAAGCAAAGGAGGTAACAAAATATTGTCAATATATATGATATATTATCTACCTATAAGAGAAAAGGGTTTTAAATAATTCAAGAATGGAATTGGAAATTAAGGGAAGTTATTTTGGTGCTGCAGCTAAATTCCAGAAAAGCAAACATTCAAGCAAGCATTCATTCAAACATACAGGCATTCTAACAATCACGCAGGCAATCATCCAAACATACCAAACAATCATGGTGCTGGCAACAAATTTAGATGCCAAAAGATTTTCTAATGATAGAAAATATTCCTAGCGCTACAACTAAATCCTACGAAACACGAAACACATATGGTGGATTTTTTATGCAGGGTTTTGAAAAATATTTTTAAAAGGGTTTTGCCTAATTATACTAATCAAGTTTTAATTTATTGTAAAGTTTTAAAAAGTTCAAAATTTTTAGTGGTTTTTAACATGATGCAAAAACACAGTGTTATAGTCCCGTAATTCCATTGATCATGGTGCAAAATGATGTGGAAGACATAGCTGTTTCCATGGTGTGCTGTACTGCTCCATGATGATTCTGCAGTCGAATTTCGATTCCCGTCGCAATCGAGGTTAGATTTGAGCTATCCGGCATAGATCACTGTTCGATTAACAATTTGACATTGCTCATGTTGTTTGGTTCACGAGGTTTGATTTCTACCACCGGCTGGCTTTGAATTTTGAACTACTTGGAAAACCTCTATCTGTCATATTCTCTCAAACTAAGTTTTTTTAAAAGATTCTCTCAAACTAGTTTTAATAGTAGTAGTTATAGATGGGCAACGGACCGGCCCGGCCCAACACGGGCCGAAGGGTCGGGCCGGCACAACACGCGGGCCATCTGGGCCGTGTCTCTTAGGACCACGGGTCTAGCCTTCGACCCAGACACGGCACTATGGGCCGTTTTTCGGGCCAGGGCAGCCCGGAAAGCACGACCAGTTCAGCAGGTCGCCTAGCCCAAGGCCCGCTTCCATGTTTTCAGCAGGGAAGGGGAACTGGGAAGGATGGAGGGCGGCGGAGGTTGAGCCGTGCCCACGGTGGCGCCTCATGCAGGTGTGCTCGTGGCCGGCAGCACCCTCGTGGCCTGCGATGCGCGCTCGAGGGCGACACCCTTGCGGCCGGCGCGGCGGCGCCCTGTGGTCGTGCCCTCATGGCCTTCGTGCAACCGCGCTCGAGGCCGATGCGGTGTGGTGGTGCCCCGCGCGGCTACGCCGGTGTCCTCGCGGCTGCGCGACAGTGCGAGTCGAGGCCGGTCTCGACTCGAGGTCTCAGATGGCGGAGTGGGTAGCGGTGCGGGAGGCGTGAGCATGAGTCGCGAGAGGGAAAGGGAAGAATGCGCCGCGGGTGCGGGAAGGATGGCCGGTCAATTGGTCAGTGGAGTGTTGACTTACGGTTGGGAGTTACATTGGGCTGCAAGAACTTTGGCCTTTTAGTCTAAGTAGCGGGCCTTGTACGGGGCTGGTGATATTTACCGGGCCGTGCCGGGCCGGCACGGCGTGCCTGGGGTGGGCCTGCTCCTCCGTGCAGGGCCAGCCCAGGCCCGCTTGTCACTAGGGCGGGCCGTGCTCGTGTCGAGCCAAAAATACGGATTTCGTGTCGGGCTATCAGGCCACGGGCTGCATGCCCATATATAGTAGTAGTTAAGTTGAAAATGTTTTAAAGTACGAGAAATTATATCATAGCTAATAATACCCCATCTGTTCTAAATTATAATTCGTTTGACTTTTTTAATCCCAAGTTTGACCACTCGTTTTATTTAAAAAATTTGTGGAAACATAGTCAAATTTAAGTCATTCTCGAAGAACTTTTGTTAATAAAGCGAGCCACGTCAAAAGATTTAATATTTTACACAAATTTTTGAATAAAACGAGTGGTCAAACTTGGGGTAAAAAAAAGTCAAATGAATTATAGGCCTTATTCGTTTCGCTGAAATTTGGTTTATGCTAATTCGTTGTGAGAGGAAAATACTGTTCATTCGCTGAAAAATACCGCTAAAGTAGTGCAACAGAACGTGACCACAATTTGGAACAGATTTAGTTAAACACAACGTTCAATACTTCTCTACATTATGAGCTGCGATTTAGGACTCGTTTGGTGTAGGTCCGCGCTTAGCTCCGTGTAAGGTGCTCCGCCGCTAGATCCGACGAAAATAGTTTTTTGCGATACAGACTCTGTACATCAAAACAGCTCTCCTCACCCCCGCTTAGGGCATCCCAACAACTAGCTATTTGGCTAGCTATTCTGACGTGAATAGGAGAAAAGTAAGAGATAATAGTCACTAACGAAGAACAAATAGCCGATCTATTTCACGTACTTAAGGAATATAAAATAGGAACATATTGGTCTAATATTACATTAAAAAAGTAAGAAAATATAAAATAGTTTGGTTTTTTTTTGTCTCTCATGTCCGTGTAAACCAGCTACGTAGGTACTCCCTCCATCCCAAATTGTAAGTCATTCCAAGAATCTTGGAGAGTCAAAGTTTTTTAAGTTTGACTAAATTTATTTAACAAAATAATAATATTTATCATACCAAGTAAGTATCATTAGATTCTTTATTAGTTATATTTTCATATTATACCTATTTGATGTTATTAATCTTTGTGTTTCTCTCTATAATTTTAGTCAAACTTAAAAAAGTTTGACTTACAATTTGGGACGGAGGGAGCAGTACCGACGCCCCCTTGGTACCGGAGCTGCACGTGGAAATGATTGAGAGTCGCACCAAAAAGACCTTCAATAACAACAAATCACTTCCCTTCCTCTTCCATCCGACGGTATCAGTTCCACCACTGGCTGCAGCGCGGGCCGGTGGACAAGAGAGCAGGTCGCTCAGTCGCGCACGCCGGTTCACATGCTCGGTTCCGGCGACACCCCGCAAAAGGCAGCCGTGTCGCGTCGCCTCGGCTGCTCGGCTGCCCCCGATCGGCGGAGGCGGAGGTACACCTGTCGGGGTGCGCGCAGCACAGCGGCAGCGTCCCCTTTGGAAATTGCGCCGGGGAGACGTGGCCGGGCGGCGCACCGCTCCTCCGCACCATTATTTATTATTATTATTACTCCCAAAATCGCACCAGCTCCTCCTCCTCTCCCCCACCATCCCACTCTCTCTATACAACAGCCACCCCGCCTGGCCCTTCCGCCCTCGTCGACTCCACCAAATCCAGGCTAGATTCTCTCGCGCCGCCGCTCGCCGCCTGGTTCATATATCTCCCCCGCGCCTCTCCCTGCTCCTGGATTTCACCGATCTGCCTTGCTTTACTGTCCCGTCATCCCGTGGCAGCGGGAGCCGCCCCTTCCTGCCTCCACAGCTCATGCCATGCATATGGCCGATCTATTGCCTCAGATCGGGATTGCCGCAGACATGCCGTTGCTTCCACGTTAGCTTCTCCCTTGTCACATCCCCTCGCTTCGTTCTGCGTGGTTTCGGGGTTTGGCACCGCTTGTCTATCCCGTTCCTATAGCTTTTAGGGTTTCGAGCTCAAACTCCACGCCGGCGTCTCAGGTGAGACATCTGTTTTGATCTCGTAATTTGCTTGCTATCGTTCACCGTTAAGTGCTTGGTAGTATCGAGTAAGTTGTGGTCGTGTACAGTTGTGCGTACTTTTTTGTCACCCGTGTTTGAAGTTAATCCAGTTGTCTCGCAGCATAAAATTACGAGCCTATCGCTTTATCCTGGCATGTGTGGATTTTGGATTTCGGAGGTTTGAAGTGAGCTTCAATAAGATCTATTTGTTGTTTGTTAGTTTTGTGAGGAGTTATGCTGGTCAGTGTGCGTGAACATTGAAGGTTTTGGGCTGCGATATGATGTCAGGATCTTACGGTGTCATTTTGTTGTTGGATCCCTTAATTTCCAGTGATTGTGGGTCTCCTCAAAATCGACATGGTACAGGATTTCTCTCTCTGTTTAATCCATGTAAATGCATTGTCTTTTACAGTTTGCTTTACTTTTGCAAGTGGTGGGTTATGTAAGGCGGCCAATTCTACCGGTGAGGGCTTTGATAATTGTTTTGGGTTACACTCGGTCATGTCCTCAGTGGATAGTACTTATAGAAACAACGATGTGACATGGTGTTTGTTGCTATATGCCACTAAAATTCAATTCTCCCTTCTCTCCACAGCAATGTGTGAGTATGCAAATATGTTCTATACTTGTTTATGCGGGCACCTTGCATTTTACGTGTTTTTACAACAATCTGACATGGTATGTGCTGGTACATGCTGCTGAAATTTAACAATTCCATCTCTCTCGGTGCATGTGTGATTTTACACAGAATAAGTGCTATTGGAAGCTATATCTTACTGGATGGGTTACTCAGTGTCAATCAGAACATTAAGACGTCCTCATTGGCTCAGTGATTAATGTGTTTAAATCCTGTACCTTGAGCTGTATTTATATTTGTTTGTTTGGTAGCTTTGCAATATATGTTCACGGAGGTGCATGCATAGGCATGGCAGTTCAAAAATTCATAATATTCCACCAAGAATGAATATCGTAAAATGTGATAAGTTAATTTTGTTGAAAATACAAACCATATAGCCATTTGTAAAGACACTGTACATGCTTGATGCCATAATAATCCATAAGTTCCCACCGTTCTTCTGCCACCCCATGACTTCCACCATGGGAAATATGTTGTTGCGTCACTTAAAATTTTAAGGAATAGCCTTTTTGTGATTCTGTATATTGAATTTATGGAAACGATACTAATATATGTCTTGAGAAGTACTTCACATTTATTAGGTACTGTGCTACTAGTAGATTATTCTGAGGATTACTATCATACTCGTACGTTCATTTTGGTTTTGTTTTGTATCAATGTCATGCTTTAAATGACAGGGTTTGTAGAGCTTTGGTGGTTAATTTTGATTTGTATAACCAAGGGTATGTCCTTAGTGCTATAGAAGTATTGATAAAAACCAAAATAGCAGATCCTCGCTGCTAAGCTACAAGACATATATTATTCACCTGAAGCCTTCTGGACTTTTCTTTTGTTTTACCATGAGTAAATCATAAAATGACTCTGTAATGAGATATACTACACTGGCCTCCTTCACCTGATGATGAGAAGTCTTGGTAAACATTGTTTTGCACTCACTGCAACGCCTGTGTATAGTGTTGTCATTGAGCTGAGCTCACTGGTCTCATTCATCTGATGACGAACATTGTTTGCATTCACTGCAACACCTGTGTATAGTATTTGCATTGAGCTGAGATCGAGTGAGCCAAGGTTTGGAATTCAATTAGTCTTGGCTTGGCGAAGCTTTATTAAGCTTGAGCTCTATTCATCGAAGGTTGTTAACAAATGGCTGAATAGGTTGACAAAAAGAATACAGAATCTTGCAAGGAGTTTGAACCTTGACTGAGAAACTTAGAAATTACATGGCTTGCAAAAGCAGGGGCAAGAATCACAATGGCGAGGGCAAAAAATAACAGGAAAACAGTACAGAACATTCACTATATTTAGAGAAAAGAAAAATCTTTGCTAGGGAACATGTTATTTGACCCTACAAAATTGCAACCTTCATAGCAAAGTCCAGGAAGAAACTTTGACCAATAAAAATGATATTAAAAAATGTTTCTTAGGGGCCAATAATTCTTTATGTTAATAAAAGAACATTGAGATGAATTGGTTGCTAAGTCTATTGGCTGCTATGAGTAAGGAAAGCTGAAACTGCATAAAGGCTCTGCCATGTGACTAATGAATCATTGAAAACCTTAAGGACTGGAGTATGGAGTGGACTTAAGCTCTAGCAAATAACTCAGGTCATCATGTCAAAGTCGCAGTGCCTTCTCATAAAAAAAGGTCACTTTACCTGCTCTAGGATCAATCTTGTCCCATTTTGAGCTCAAGTAGCATGTTGGGTAATAGTTCTCTTGATCCTACCTTCTTGACTTAGTGTCCTTATGATGGGATAATGTTCTACACCGACTAGCATGGCCTATGGAGGCTTCAAGAGTGAGATTAGGCAAATCATGTTTTTTATTTTGATGTGTTTTCTTTGTTAGATACATATTACTAGTTCACTACCGCTAATCAAGTTTGATTAGCTCTTTGCAATCCACCTGAGTGCAAACTATATTCATTCCTGTCCTACTCGGTTTGTGGAGCTGAATATATCAATGCAATAAAGCGCACAGTAATGCTTATACTGGATTAGTGGATTGCCTTAAGATTCCTAATAAGGAGCATAATTAATTATATTTAGTAGTACTGTTTTCTGGCTGAAGGGCGGGCCTGGTGCAAGCGGTAGAGCTACCGCCTATGACTGGAAGGTCCTGGGTTCGAGTCGCGGTCTTCTTGCATTGCACAGGCGAGGGTGAGGCTTGCCACTGACACCCTTCCCCAGACCCCGCATAGAGCGGGAGCTCTCTGCACTGGGTACGCCCTTTAGTACTGTTTTCTGGCTATTGAAGGCTCAAGTAGATGTTGTCATATTACTTCCTCCGTTCCAAATTGTAAGTCGTTCTGGCTTTTCTAGATACATAACTTTTACTAATGTGTCTAGACATAATGTATATCTAGATGCGTCGCAAAAGCTATGTATCTAGAAAAGCCATAACAACTTACAATTTGAAATGGAGGGAGTATATAAAAACTGATAGTATTTGGGCTACAAAATAGGAGAGCTTAGTCCTTTCTTTGCTATCTACTAACATATGTCAAAAAATATTAGGCAGTACGCCAGTAGCAGAGAGAGTTATATCATCTATCTTGTCACACATTTCATTTTGTAATTGGCAATGATGCCACGGAAAAAATACCAAATTTAGACCCACCCACCCACCCCAATGTAAAGGCCTGCTTCTGCAGTGAGTTTGGACCTCCCTAAATTGCTGATGACCACTGCGCACAGCTGGATCCTTTTCCCTTTTTTAGGCAAAGGTCCGCTTACGCTGTCAGTTTGGCCTTCCCTAGATTGCCGATGGCCATCAGCAAACAGCTGGATCCTCTTTTTCCCCCTTCCTTGCAGTAGATATAAATTGATCCTTACATAACATTCGTGTGCTGCAATGACAAATGCCATGACCAAGTATACAGCTGCCTGCACTGTGGGTTGTCAAAGTCTCAAATGCCAGAATTACCTATCTTTTTGTCCTTTCTTCTTTCCTTGCACTCTCCTTTTAGGACTATATTTGACTTAAGCTTTTGTAATGCTATATGTGGCTGTAAAGTTCTTCTATACCTGGTTTGTTGTAGTCATGATAGGGCTCTCTATTTGTGCCGTGTTAGCATTCTTGGTGGCTCTGAATCATGATTGTTCACTGTCTCTTTGAGGCATAGCTGAGTTAGCTTCCAAATTACACTTAGGGGCCGTTTGGATCCTTTAATTTTGGAGGAATTGAAATCTACTTAATGGATTAGGCTATTTGGCTTGGAATTTGATATTCCATAACTTTCCCAAGCTCACAAATAAGCCTATCTCAAATTCATAGGGTGGGAGATGGAAATGGATTCTATAGATCACTATGCTATAATTCTACTCTCCAACTTATAGCACACTCTTCAACTCACTTCCCTACAATAGAAATGCAACATATAAGTATGTCCCTTGCATGCCTAACAATAAATATACAAATATATTCCATATACAACTATATTAGCTTAATTAATCTATGTCTAAATTGTAATCATTAGGATGAATTCAATTCCAAGGATCCAAACGGGCCCTTAGTGAGTTTCTGAATAACCATGAAATTAATCTTACTGTCATAGAAGTTCTATGAGTTCAGTTCTAAACAAAGGAGACTTTGACATTTCTTTCTTTTATATTTGGTCTGTAGTTAGTTTTTTTTTTTGTTTAATGGAGTTGAGAGTATTTTGACTTTGATGGATTTTATGTTTTCTGCTGTTTGTACAATGCACATCAGTTCGCTTGTTTTAGTAGCTGTTAATCAAAACCAGAATACTGCTGAAACCTAGCAATATACTAGGACTAAGTTCCTCTGTTATTAGGGACTACTGTCTCGTCATTTTTAGTTTTAGGTTTCTGCAGCAGCGCGAAATGCAACTAGTTTGTATTGCTTGTATGGTCTAGTAAATAACTTGTTTTTATCAAAAATTTTGCTTTCGGTTGAATAGCAACTTTTAGAAAACCTAAATAGATGAAGGGAAAACTGCACTAATTTTAGTGCAAATTCTAGATGTGCTAAGTAAAGATTGATATCTCGTACTTTCAACCGCTCTGTTGGGTCATATTGCAATTTATTGCTGCTAGTGGTATTAGCAACTAATGCTATTAAATTAGTACGCTGGAAGCCTTTAATTTGACATTTTTCCTCCCCTTTTTCTGACAGTTGCTGCAAGTGAAGGCGGCAAGCTAGAGGCAGCAACTGCATACCTTGCAAGAAAAAATCGTAAGTTACTTGATTGCTGTTCCTGTTAAATACCTGAAAGGTCTTCTATTGTTTTGTGTATGTATATGGATCTCTTGACAAATTCATCTTAGCTGAACTCAGGGTACCATGTTTTTCTCAAAGACCTCTGTTTTCACAGTTTTCTGATCTGTACATGTTTTTTGTGGATGTGCACTGAATTCATGATATAATAAAACAACTGAAGTTCCAAGTGTCTATTCAAGCCCTTGAATTCTCTTTGTTAAAAGCTTACTTTTCTACATCCGTGAATGCTATATACTCCCTCCATCCTAAATTATAAGTCCAAATTTGACCAAATTTATATGATAAGATAATAACATTTATGATGTCAACTAAGTACCATTATATTCGTTATTAATTATATTTTCATAGTATACCTATCTGATATCATAAATCTTTGTAACTCTCTCTATAATTTTGGTCAAACTTGAGATGCTTTTACTCTCCAAGATTCTTGGAATGGCTTATAATTTGGGATGGAGGGAGTAGAATCATGTGGATTCAGTAGACACCGAGTTACTTGATTAGGATCCACCTGATTATGATTGAGTTATCTAGTCTATATATAGATGGTTGGTCAGAATATGGAAGTTCTTTTTATTGACCAGTAACAGTACATGCTGCCTCCAATTCATTTCTCTCTCCAGTGTGATGTTGTGGACATTGAGTCATTGACAGTCTTATGAACACTACTTACCATGTGATTCCTTGAATGTGTGCCTTAATATATTTAAAATGTAATTCAGTTTTAGCAGGAAACTACATACCAACACAAATCTATACATATTATTTGCATGTCCAAAACAAATATTTTAGTCAAAGTTTTGACTATACGACTACACACACTCCTAAGAGGTACAGCTTCACCTGCGTGTTCGAGAGGTATAGCTTCATGCCGTCAAGTCCAGGATAAAAATATTTTGCGCCATACTCGTCTAACTATTGAATTCCAGTGTTTTCAACATCATAGGTTTAGTTTAAGTTATAGCAACAACAACAACAACAACAGCAAAGCCTGTCAGTCCCAAACAAGTTGGGGTAGGCTAGAGTTGAAACCCACCAAGAGCCCCTAGTCACGGTTCAGGCACATCAATAGCTGTAGTTTAAGTTATAGCAGTATGCCAAATATCTCTTGGCTTCCTGTATAATCTTAAGCTAGTGGAACTGTGTTCTCATATGGCAATTTGTTGCTTACTTTTTATTTTCTCTGCATTTGGCTAAACTGTTATTACACTTCCATAAATGATGAAATGATCAGTGAATGACCATATATTTATGTAGATCCCCTTTTATGGCACTTCTTTATTCTGGAATAAATGCACAGATAAAATGGAAAAACATTTCTGTTCTTCTGCCACACATAACTTTCAAGATAAGCAGCAGTTCAATTTTCCAGATACACGCTTTATATCTTTTTGTCAATAAGTTCACCTGGAAATTTGTACCTGTTGCGTACCCATTTTGGTCAAACAAACTTGCATAATGTGTAAAAAAACAAACCATTTGCTGGATTATTCAATATAATGCAAGTAATTTGAGATAGATTTACACTACCATTGCCAATCGTCTGTGGCATGTATACTTTATTTGTCTTGCTATGTGTTTAGGCTGGTTACTACCAATCATTTCTGGCTGCTTTGAGTTGCAGCCTTCAAGGACAATGAGAACGAAAGGTCATACTGCATGTCTTCATGGATTAAAGTCGCAACCTGCAAGTTTTTAGATAATCTTAAATGAAACGCCACTAAAGAACTAAGAACAGAGTCAATAGGTCCTATGCAGAAAAATCAGGGTTACCCTAATTTAGGAGCCGCAGGTTGTTCAACTTCATTTTCTTGCGGTGGAGTATTAAGCTCAAGATGGATAGGAATGCTAGCACTCTCTGCAACTGCAAAGTTGTATGGAGTTGTTGAATCTCGGTTGACTTCACCTGCTGCTTCTTTCTCATAGAGCTGGGCATAGAAACAAATCATAGTCAATCATGTGATAGGGCGTATATCCTGAAAAATTGTATGTCTTTATCAAAAACCTTCTTGTATGATTCGGCATTTTCCTGGCGAATTAGGTTGACCTTTCTGTGGAATTCCATGTTGTCTTGTTGGATGAGACTTCCCTACAAATGAGCCAGTACAGAATGAGCTTGCTGAAGTCCACTCTAAAGACATCATATTTTATAGGAATATAGTGGAATGTTCCAGAACCTTTCGATTCAGTTCGTGAATTTCGTCAACCAAGAGTTGGTCCTGAAAGTAATAACCATGATCTCAGTTTTATTTTGGATGAGGCAATCTTGTGAAGGATAAAAAATGGTTAGCATGGTTACCTTCTTTGCCCGGATGCAACGAATGCTCATCTCTAGCTGATTTTCTAGATTTTGAAGTCCCTTGACACCTAATCCAGAAAGATCTTGTCCCATCAACTGCCTACAGCCAGTCAAGCGATTTTACTTACTTTTTATGTTTCGAGTTTGACTGTATTTTAATGTAGTAGGGTCTTGTTGCTTGATTTAAGGGTCAGCTTTTGGCTATGTATGTGTTAGGGCATCTGGAGTGGTAAAGGCTCCCAAGGGCCTTAAAGTGAGGCCCTGTCAGATGAGGTCATTGACTGTTATGTTTGAGGCCAAGAGCGCCCCTGAAAGTGGGACCCCCATGGAAATAAAAAAAATCACAGGCAACCTCTTCTGCTCTGCTTCTTTGTCTCCCCCATTGCCAAGCGCCCTGCTCACAGCGCCGCCTCCCCCCTCCACACGAGGTCCTCGCCGCCATCTGCAGTGTGAGGCCGCTGTTGCCATTGTCTGCCGTGGGAAGCCCCTGGTCCTGCCCGCCTGTGGGAGAGGAGTCTCCTGCTTTGCTTGTGATTTTTTTTAATTAATTTGCTGAGGTCAGGTCTTAAGCTAAAGGTCTGGTTCTAAGCTTTTTGGGTTAAATACCACTTTATGACCTCATCGGCCTTGAAGTCTTAGGACACCCTCATTTCCTACACTGTGGATACCTTTAGTACTGTTGCTGGGAATAGAGTGATTACAAATCAGAGTGCTAAAAACTACTAGGCAAAAAATTAAAATTAATATAAATAAGTAAAATGATGAAGGGCGGGCCTGGTGCAAGCGGTAGTCTTACCGCCTGTGACCGGAAGGTCCCGGGTTCGAGTCGCGGTCTCCTCGCATTGCACAGGTGAGGGTAAGGCTTGCCACTAACACCCTTCCCCAGACCCTGCACAGAGTAGGAGCTCTCTGCACTGGGTACGCCCTTTATAAATAAGTAAAATGATGGTGTGTATCTGCTTTTTTGGAGGTTAATCATAAAAAAAAATACAATGATGATGTGTATCTGCTTCTTTGGATGTTAATCATAATGCATTAGAGAACTAAATGTACAGTTTTCTACTGATAAATGGTTTGTCACATGAAGTTCACAAATCTTTTCATCCTTTTACATTTCTCTTGTTTGTGAAAACTGATGTCTACATAAACCATGCATTATCGTATGGCGTCAGTATCACGTCCCTAAACTAGGTGCTGTTCTTATGCATTTTTTGTATGCTATATTTATTCTCACATATTGCTATTAATTCATACACTCTGCACAAGTTTGGTGTTGGAGGTGTTCTAGTTACCTCATGGTCCTTAGGTTGTGTGCAGCGCAGATTTGTTGTTGTTTTAAACCTCTTTATATATTTCTCTTAAAAAAACAGAATGGATTTTCTTGTTTAAAAAAAATTCCTTGTGTTTCTGAACTCAGACGTTTTGCATTTGTGCTCATTGCTGACAATTCTTTTATTGATCTTTCTTACATTTGGCAAATTTCTGAATGATACATCTATAAAACTTGCAGGGTTTTGTTGACGTACCGATGATTTTCTTGCAAGTTGTGCAATTGTTGTCTCAAGCTTGCTGCCTCCCCTTGCCAGAACTATTGAATGTGAAAGCACAGTTAAGTAATGTCACAGAGAATCCAAAAGGTACTGTTGATATAAAAAGTTGCTAAGTGTGGTGGAACTTTCAGCGGAGTAAATTGTATGCCTTTATGAAATAACTGAAGTAGATGTGTTGGCAAGCTATTGTTTGAATCAAGAAATGATATATTATACAGAATAACAAGATGGGAATTAGTGAGAAACAATGATTGTATGAAAGCAATTAAGGCAAATACAAAACCTCTTCATCCTGTGTTGATAATTTATTTTGGACACATTACTTAAATAAAGAAACATTTTTATGACAATGATATGAAGCTGGACGAGTATTGCCATGCTATGATTATGTAATTCTTTGCTGTTATCTACACTTCTCACATACAAGTGCTGACATCTCAATGGAGCTAAATCTTCACATACAAGTGCTTACGTCTCAATGGAGCTAAATCAATCCTAATGATGCATGTGCTTGAGGGACGAAACAGAACAAGTCAGGGATTGGTGATAAACTTGCTGGAACAAGCTTATGCATGAAACTGCTGATGGTTTCAACCTTAAAGGCTATAATAATCTTCAAAGGCATGCATGTCTCACCCCCTTGGAGTATGGACTGAAGAATATATTGGCTGATGATCTTTTAAGATCTCTTCAGTTCAGAGGATGGGATTATGGGAGCTTAGACCAGGTACGTGTGTTTCCTGCTGACCACTGTCTTTTCGTATCTCCTATCACTTTTGTCTCAGGATGTTTGTATTTCAGGGTTGAAATGAACCTGTGAGGGTTTGGCTTCCTCCAGCAAAAAAGATTTGCTTGGAGGGCCGCTTTTGGCATATGAACCTTTGTGTAGCTACGTTCAGAAGGTTTCCTTGTATTGTGCTTAATGTTCAGAGTACTAGTTTGCATTAAATTGCACATTTGCAGTCACTTTTTTCAATCCATAAATCCTACCGCACATTGTTTTCTACTTTGCAAATGAAATTTGACTGTATTAAGGTGTATGCTCACTTCTGCTAATGGGACAGTTCATATAAAAAACTTGACCATTTGGATCTTTACAGAAGAAATACAGCAACATACAAACTAATGCAATCCTGCATATTTGCTTGGTATTTTATCTTCTCTATAAATAACTTATGTCAGGATGATTTTGATGTAGACCAGATGGCGCGACCTGCAGGCAGCACTGACTTTTGTTTTCTGATAATCTTCAGAGCTGGCTAAGCAATTCCAGAATCCAGAGTACAGAAGGGTACTCAGGTCCTAGAAAAGATGGTATATTCTATCGGACCAGACCTTCGATGGAAGGGCTTCAGTTTAAGTCCTAAAAGAGATGGTACGATGGATGCGGAAATTTCTTGGCATTCTTACCCTATCTAGGTTCTAAGTTGTAAACCTTTGCCTAATTTGGTTAAATTTGTCTGAGCCTTTGTAGCAAACAATGGCAACCACCAAAAGTACAACTATGTGACAGGCTATGTGCCGTTTTTCCTTCTCATGGTGAGTCATGGGATGCTGCGACATAACCCAAAAAACTTTGGATTTCAATTCAAGTGAACAGTTTCTCCATTTATATGGTATTCCATTGCAATTTCTGCCTATGATGGTGTGCAGATACATGCGCTAAGCCATGTGGAGACAACATATATGAAGTTTTTTTTTTTTGGCTGCCAACCATGAAGACTAAATTCAGAGTTAGGAATGAACTACTCAGTCTTATTCAGCCTGTTCGTTTCGGCTGGATTGGCTTATAAGCTATGGCTGAAAGTACTGCTAGCTGGTTTGGTGTGAGGGAAAAATACTGTTAAGTAATGGATTATAAAAAGCCAGATACGAGCAATCCAGTCAAAACGAACCGGCTGATTATTATATGATCTAGATTTTGACGAACTTGTTGATGTGCAGTTGATCTAGCACATGAGATGTGTGATTTAATCGACAATAAAAGTGTATTCTAATCGTCTTTTTCATAGTGGATCCAATGAAAAAAAGATGTTTGAACCATTGTTGCTTGACCCATATGTTGAAATTGTGAATTCTACACAATTTGCCAAGAACCATCTGTACATATGATTTTGTATAGGTTCTATGGGCTGGTGTTGTACTAGTAAATACTTGATTACTGCCAATATACTCAAGCAACCGATGTTTGCAAGCCACAAAGAGGAGAGAGGAGGGAAATAGAGTTGACATGTGGGCCCTTGTATGCCTGTGCCACATCAGTGTACACCTGTTTGGACTGGTTCGAGGTCCGGAGGATCTTAAGCCTGTTGGATTCGTCATAAACGATCATGGATTATTTACTGCTGGCTGGTTTGGTGTGAAAGAAAAATACTGTTCCAGCTTATAATCTACGATCGTATATGAGCAAACGAACAGACTGTTAAATTGATAATCTTTGAGTCTAGATCGGATGACTTGTTGTGAGTTTAAGGATCGAGATGATTGAAAATAGATGTGTGAGTTTAAGGATCGAGATGATACAATTGAAAATAGATGTGTGTTTAAGGATCGAGATGACACAATTGAAAATAGATGTGAGGACAATTGGTAGACTTTACTGTAAAGGAAATACATACTAATCTTATAAATTCAAAAAGTCTTAATACTGTATTCAAGAAGAATTTACTGATAAAAAATATACATCAGAGACCGAGTAAAGTAAAATGCGACGCAATTTTTTACTAGAGGGAAGACAAGTGAGAAGACATAAATTGTTTTCTTATACAGTTGCATATATATGGATGCTTCAGAATTATGTCATTTCAAAGATTACTTTAACGATGATTCAACTTTTTAGGTGGAGCATAACAATTTTGCTAGCATAATATAGATATATGGATGCTTCAGAATTATGTCCTTTCAAAGATTACTTTAATGATGATTCAACTTTTTAGGTGGAGCATAACAATTTTGCTAGCATAATATAGCTAGCATGCAGTGTGGATGAAACTTATATGGTTGGACATAAATACAATTAGTGTTGTATGTGAAAGACTTGTTTAGGTTTTGGTAGTTGAATGACAATATTTGTGGACTAATATATTTCATGAGATGAAAGGTGATGATTGGCCCACAAGAAAGAGTTGAGCTACATAAGGCCACGGCGACGAAGATGGCAATGATCGCGAGTGTGCAAAAGATCAAGTGAAAAGATGAAGATGATGGATGATACACAAAGCAAAGGTATAATAATAAGGTTTTGTCTTCCACCGGCCATGTGATGATTAGAGAAGATGAATGGGTAGGTTGATAGGATACATAGTCGTACTATAAAGAGGGAGAAATTTGGTTGCTAATGTGATCTATTGCTAAAACTGTTGGTCTCCGTCATCCTATGGGAGATATATTGGAGTTAGCCATTTGAAAAGGTTTGAGAAAAGAAACTCGATGGAGGGTTTTTACCCTCATTGGAGCTCTTTGATGACCATCGGAGTTGGGCCATCAGATCTTAGAGCGGTGAATCAGATCGGTCCGATCGTCCACCGGAACCCTCTAGTGACCACCAGAGGTTAGGTCACCAGAGGTTAGAGACTTAGAGCACACGAACCCTAACTTCCGGTGCAACTGGAGAGTAGGGCACCGAAACTTAGGCTTTAATAGGTAACAATGCTCAGAAAGCACGTGGGAGTTTCAAAAAGTCCACTGTCGGAGCTGTCCGGTGATCCCACTGGAATGCTGCATCAAAGGAAAGTTGTAGAGGCAATGTTTTTGTGCGCATGGGGAGTTTGTATTCACTGGGACTATCTGGTGAGCACTGGAGAGCAAGCACCGGAGGTTCGAGCACTGCAGTGGATAGTTCTAACATAATGTCAGCAGACACTGAAGGAGCTGCGCTAGTGGACTTCGGTGACCTACTGAAGTCGCTAGTATCCTTGAAAGTGTTGTCCCAAGCTTCCAACGACTCATTTCTTTAGAGGGCTATGAATAGAGTGTGGATGAGAAAATTAGAACTCTTGGACTTCCTTGCTGACACACGCACATACAAGTTCAAGGAACACCTCCACTCATTTGTTTGCCAGTGATTGCATTCTTGGTGAGATTAGAGTGATCTAGTGCACTTGCTTTAAAATATAGCATCTAGTGGCACTAGAAGATCGTATTTGCTGCTAGTTTTCTTGTTACTCTTGGTGGGTGTCATCACCTGTACGACTATACGGCTTGGACCAATTGTTTATGCCGAAGCAATCAAGTGAGGTGCTCCATAGTTGATTGTGAGGAGATATTGGGTTCATCCTCGCCGGAGAGGCGAAGAACCACTCTAGTAGAATCGAGGCTTGGATAAGCACCTCATGATCGAGTCGACTCAAGATTAAGCGCTCACGTCAAAGCCAACCTTGTGGGGTAGTTGAGCTTGATAGAGGAGTAGTAATCCTTAGGATTGCCTCAATGTGGACGTAGGTGACCGGTAAGTCACCAGACCACGTGGATATATCTTGTATCTTCCTCTTGTGGTATTCATTTTATCACTCACTCTTGCACTTTGCTTTGTGTCATTCAATTCATAGAGTAGTGATATTAGGACTTGTCATCCTAGATTGCAAACCTAGCTAGTTTATCAATTCAAGTGACATAGTTAGTTTACATTCTTGATCACTAGAATTGTGTAGCTTGTCATCGCCCTAGGATTACAAGACATAGCTTGGTGTAGTGCTTATTAGGGCATCCTTTGTGTCTAACAAGTTTGCCTAGCATTTGTGGTTGCTAGAATTTTTAATTAGACTATCTACCTCCCCTCTAGCCATCCAAAGATCCTTACAAGTGGTACTAGAGCCAAGTCTCCAATCAAATCAAGATTTAGCAAATCATTGGAGTAAAAAATGGTTGACAATAGTGTTGGCAAGCCCTCACGCTTTGATGACACAAATTATTATTATTATTATTAGAGAATGATGTGTTGTGCCAATTTGAAGGAAATGGGAACTAAATGTTCTATATGAATCTTTTGAGCTCAAGGTATTCGAGTCTATCAAAGACTTGGAGATGGCACACAAGGTGTGGAAGAGGCTTGAGGAAGCATATATGGGCATCTCAATGATAAAGGATGCCAAGTCATCAATGGAATGGTTATGACATAGAAGACTTGCACATGCGAGGATAAAACAATTGGATAGATTAATCAAAGATGATTTGGTCAATGGTTTGAAGAACGTGACATTTGAGAAGGAACGGTTGTGTAGCTCTTGCCAAGTAGGAAAACAAGTTGGAAACACACCCTAGCAAGAGCATGATGCCAACTTCAAGGCTATTAGAGTTGTTGCATATGGATTTATTTGGTCCACCCACATATGTTAGTATTAGTGGCAACAAGTATGGGTTGGTGATTGTTGATGACTTCTTAACATTTCTTTCTTAGTGACAAGAGTAAGGTGTTTAACACATTCATATCATTTTGTTAAGAGAACGGCGAAAGAGTTTGAGCTAAGCATGAAGAAAGTGAGAAGTGATAATGGAAATGAGTTCCAAAATGCTAGAATTGATGAGCTATGTGATGATCAAGGCATTAAGCATGAGTTCTCGGCCAAGTATACACCTCAATACACAACAAGACCATTGCTCTTTGAGTTCAATGTTAGTGATTCATTTTGAGTTGAGGCAATCAACACAACTTGTCATACATAAAATAATCTCTACTGTTATAGATTGTTCAAGAAGATACCTTACGTGTTGCAAACTGGAAGAGAGCCAAAAATGTCATACTTCCGGGTATTTGGTTAAAAGTGTTATACATTGAAGAAGGGCACTAGATTATAAAATTTTGAGACAAAGTATGATAAAAGGGTTCTTGCTTGGATATGCTTTAGATAGCAAAGCTTATAGAGTACACAATAAGACCCATGGCATAGTTGAGGAGGTGTATGATGTGTAGTTCGATAAAACAAATGACTCTCAAGTTGAACAAGAGAATCTATGTGGGAGGCACCAATTTGGACATTGAAATGAAGATTATGCGGTGATGTGAGGCCAAGAAAGGTAGTAGATGAAGATGATGAAGACTCAATTAGAGTGATCCCTCAACTTCAACTATCAATGATCAACACATGGCAAGCACAAGTAATTCTTGGGTTGATGATCATATTCAAGCTCAAGTGCAAGGGTTGCACAAGGCTACACATAAGGTGAAGGTTTGGATTTTGGGGACACATTTGCACCGGTTGCTAGATTGGAGGCTATTATAATCTTGCTCACATATGCATGATCTCACAACATAAGCTATGTCAAATGGATGTGAATGGTGCTTTCTTGAATGGAAAGATCAATGAGTTGATATATGTAGAACAACCTCTCGGTTTGGAAGATGTAAAGAAACCCAACCATGTGTACAAGCTATCAAAGGTACTATATGGATTAAAGCAAGCACATAGAGCATGGTGTAAGTAAAGTGGAACCTAGCGAGGGCCATTAAGTGATTTTGGTGACTGAGCGACAACATGATCGTTTGGACTATGTTGTGTGCTATTATACAAGGTGTTAGTTAAATGGATGCAAGGATGGACTTGGTGAAAGGTCCCTAGTTTGGTTTTGGTAATTGAGTGACAACTTAGGTGGACTAATGTGTTTAATTATGAGATACATAGGTGATTAGTCCACAGGTACACTTGTGTGAGCAACTCATGTCATAACGGTAAAGATGGCTTGGATTTGTTGCAAAGCTCACACATGTGATGAAGGACCTCATTGCATATGAGACATGACATGGAGTCATGTGACTAAGGTAGAGAAGATCAAGACAAGACTTGACTTGATTGACCGGTTACAAGTGTGAAGGGCAAGTTGAGTGATGACTTGGCGCCGATGGACCGAAGCAATGGTGAAGAGCAAGTGAAGTCAAGATTGATGAACCAATACGGTCACGTGATGATATGAAGTGGATCATATCATTTGTGATTGGTTGGTACATGTGTTTCATCAGCATTGGAGGAGATGAAATGGAATGCGCAAGGCAAAGGTATATTTGTAGGGCATTTCATTTCACCAGTCATAGGTGTGTAGAGAAGTTTATGATCGGGTTTAGGATAGATGGTCGTACTATCAAGAGGGGCAAACTTGTTTGTATATCGATCATCTAGTGCCACTTGAGTGATCTAACTTTACATTTTTGCTAGGATCGAGTGGCGTGGTGAAATGAGTGACTAATCCTTTGAAAAAATGTTTGTGAAAATGCTAACACACATTCACATGGTGGTGTACACTTGGTGGTGTTGACACATTTGCAAAGGAGAAGTGGTTGGAGTTGAATTGGATCAACTTGGAGAAGAGAGAACGGTTTTTTGGTGTGCTCTAAACTATGTGATTGGCCTTGGATTGGAATTCTGTGTTGATCCTTTATGCTATGGATCAAATGTGCATGTGGGATGTGTAGTCCTCTGCATAAGCTTTCCAAAATGTCAAGATCATTGAAATCAGAGTTCAGAGCTAAAAGTTATAGTCGTTCTAGCGCTTAGGACTCTAGCTCAGGACCTTGATTCCCTGGGTCCGTTTCTATGGTCCGGACCATGTTTTTTGGGTCTGGTTGAGTGCTTTTTACATGTGTTGAACATAACCTAGGTGAGATGGTCCAGTTGCTTTGGGAGCTCTTGGGAGCTCTCTGGACTGAATAGGACCGAGGTGTTAGATGGTCCGATTGCTCGGTCCGATTGCTGTCTGAGCGCATGAAAGTGACCGATGAAGCTCCAATGGTCGGCATTCAAACATGGGGACACGTGGCAGCATCCCATGGTCCGAACCCTCACTGTTCATGGTCCGGACCCCCTGAAGCCTGCTTTTGAGCAACGACTCTTTTGAGCCTTTGGGCTATAAATTGAAGGGGTACTCGGGCATGGTAGAGGTTGAGCACCATGGGGATGTGTTGCCCTTGTGTGTGCTTGCTTTGAGAGCCCTCTAACTCACTTGTGCTTGTAAAAGTGCGAATCGATTGCAAGTGAGTGATTCTAATGCGATTGCATTGTGAGGTTGCATCGAGTGGCACTAGGTGATCAAGTTGCAAGCCGGTGGTGCTTGTTACTCTTGGAGGTTGCCACCTCCTAGGCGGCTTGGTGGTGGTCTCCATTGAAGCACGCAAAGATAATTGTGCGAAGCTCCGGAGTATTGTGCTTGCCTCACGGGAGCCACGAAGAGGAACTCTAGTAGAGCGTGTCATTGAGCTACCCTCACTTTTGGGGTAGGTTCTTATGGTGCCCAACGTGTGGGCTTGGCGAGTGAAGCCAATTAGCCGCCGAACCACCAAGTGAGCGATCGACACAACGTGGACTAGTGTGTTGGCAGACACGTGAATCTCGGGAGAAAAATCATCGTGTCAACATTGTTCTTCCCGTTGGTTTGCATTCTCCTTACACAAGCTTGTATTTACTTATTCATTTATATATTGTGCTTGTGTAGTTGCTCTTGTAATTAGTTAGCTTGTGTAGCTTGCTAATTACCTTCTTACTTGTGTATCATAGAAGTAGCTCGCTTGTGTAACTAATTTGGCTTGAGTAGCCTTGTTAGATGCATTGCTTAGTTTGTGTAGCTAAGTAATCTACGCTCTCTAATTTGGCTTGTGTAGCCTTGTTATTGAGCATTACTAGTGAGCTTAGGAGCTTTACCTTTGTTGCCTAATTAGGATCTTAATAAGGTGCTTGAGAACTTAGATAGAGGGGTGTAGTCTTGGCTAGATCGATAGTTTTAATTCCACATTTATTTTGGTTAGCCGGCGCGATTAATTTTAGAAAGGACTATTCAACCCCCTCTAGTCCGCCATCTCAACCCTACACGTGGTATCGGAGCTAGGTCTCTCATTTGTGGTCTTCACCGACCCGAGAGGATGGTGACTTATGTGCTAGATGTTGAGTGTCCACACATTTTTGATGGCACACACTTTATATGGTGAAAAAATTGGATGACTTACAATTTTAAGTTTATTTGCCCTCAAATGTGGTGGATCATAGATGTAGGCTTTTCTCATGCGTTGAATAGAAAGAATACAACTCAAGCGCAAAAGAAATACCTATATCTCGATTGCAAAGCTACTAACATTTTTTATCAATCTATAAAAGATAATATATTTGGTGAGATCATGGACAAGGAATCTGCCCATGTGATTTGGATATATCTCAATGGAAAGTATGGGACGGTCTTCGATGATGATGATGATGATGAGCCCAAGGAGGAGGCACATGAGGATGTTGAGAATTGCCACAATTCGGTGATTGTGAAAGATTACTCCACCTCATGGTCAAGTGATGATGATGACGACACTACCTCAAGTTCACTTGACAAGGTTGATGATGATGGCTCAAGTGATGCAATTGATGATTCTACTCCATGCACACTTGATGGTGATGATGATGGCTATGAAAGTGATGTGTCTACAAGCTCTCCTACATCACCACATTGCTTGATGTCACAAGGTGACACCAAGGTATCTAATGCTAATGTGATTGATCTTGATTCATATGAGGAGCTTCTAGATAAATTTGGTAGCATGATCAAAGCTTTAGAAAATGATATGGCTAAGACAAAGAAATTGAAAAATAAAAACTCATTTCTAAAGAAAACATGTGAACAACAAAAGCATCTACTTTATGTTACTACTTGTTCACATGAAGAGCTAAAATTGGCTCATGAGGAACTTGGTGTTGCTCATGATAACTTGGTACAAGACCATGATTTTCTCACTAATAAGCTTTCCAATGAAGAAATTAAAACTAGTGGGAGCTCTTCACATGGGTCAAATGATCAATCACATAATGTTGCTAACCCTTGTGATGTAGGCAAGAAGCATGTATCCACCTCTTGTGATGATTTATTAGCTATACCATGTTCTTCACATTTAGATGTTTGTTCTACTTCTATGTCTTATGAGACTAACCTTTTGAAGGAGAACAATGAGCTCAAAAGAGAAGTGAAGAAATTGAGCAACAAGATAGAGAGGTGCTACAATTTCAAAGTCACCTTTGAGTATATGTTGAAGACTCAAAGAAACTATGGTAACAAGTGTGGCCTTGGCTTCAAGAAGAAGATGACAAAGGGTGAAATAAAAAGAGAAAGAAAGATGAATCCGTATTTATTTCGGTTAGCCGGTGCAATTAATTTTAGAAAGGACTATTCACCCCCTCTAGTCTGCCATCTCGACCCTACACTTGGACAAGACAATTTGTTGATAAAGTGATCAACACCTCAAGCAAGGACAAGGAGTTTCCATGAAGACCTTAGAAGACATGCAAGAAGTCCAAGACATCAAGTAGAAGAAGCCTGGTTGAGAAGACACCAAGGAACAAAGCTCACTTTGCACTACTGCGCAGCATCAGAATTCTGCGATGAGCACCGAAGTAATGCACACCGAAAGGATGGAACAATGCCTACCTTGGAAATAGTCCAAACACAGTTGAACCCACCAGAACCCTCCGGTCAGGCACTAAAACTCAGCATGAGAGTGTCGGTCCATAGAAGAATTTGGAGGCTTGGTGGAGGCACTGAAACTCTCTGGTGCTAGGCATCGATTCAGCACTAGAAGAAAGGGTGCAGTTCAATAAAGAAATGGACATTCGACAAAATCATCGAAACCCTCCAAACTCCGATGATACACTAGAAAGATCCTCTAGAGATTGAATCCTCCAATGGTCGACTCCAATGGCTAGTTGACGTGGTGGCAC